>CM077158.1:211306897-211906897 GCA_039583875.1 Platanthera guangdongensis | reverse complement strand
AGGCATCTTACGATGATGCTTGTTGATCAATGCTCGGTTTTGTACATGACAAGTCGTATTGACAGCCTCTACCCAGAAGTATTTCGGGAGAGAAGCGTCTTTCAACATTGTCGTGCAGGCTTCAATGAGAGTTCTATTTCTCCTCTCCGCAACTCCATTTTGCTGAGGAGTACGCGGGGAGGAAAACTCATGAAAGATACCTTGTTCTTCGCAAAATTCTGTCATAGCACCAGATTCGAATTCTGTTCCATGGTCACTTCTGATTTTGACCACTGAGTAGTTAAATTCGTTCTGAACCTGCTTGACAAAACTAGTGAAGATGTCAAACGTATCTGACTTTCGTTTCAAAAAGAACACCCATGTAAACCGAGAATGATCATCAACTATCACTAGCGTATAGGACTTACCTCCCAAGCTATGAACCTGCATTGGACCAAACAAGTCCATATGTAAGAGGTAAAGACATCGGGAAGAGTCTTTGTCTGTGATGCACTTAAAGGTAGCCCGAGTCTGTTTGCCCATCTGGCAGGCAGGACAGGGGCTATCTTTGATGCACTTGATACTGGGAGCATCCCTTACTAAGTTCTTAGAAAACAGCATACTAATTGTCTTGAAATTAATATGTGCCAATCTCTTGTGTCATTGATCACAAAGAGATGCACTGCCTGTTGCCACAAGGCATACGGGGGTAGATGAATCTAAACTGAGAAAATCTAAGCAGAAGATATTTCTGCTCCTAATGCCTGATAATACCGTCTCAGAAGAGGAACGTGAAATTATCAGACATTTATCCTTGCAGAACTTAACATCATAACCTTTGTCACATAACTGACTTACACTGATCAGGTTATGGTTTAACCCTTCAACATAAGCCACGTCGGTGATAGAGATTATACCGTTGGAGATCATACTGTAACCTCTGGTGACTCCTCGATCTGACCCTCCAAAGATGACTTTGGGTCCATTCTCGACTGGAGTGTAATCACGCAGCAGGCTTCTTGTCCCAGTCATATACCGGGAGCATCCACTGTCCAAATACCAGATCGGCGTTTTGGTGGCCTTTGGACATTCCTGCAAAACAAAACTAATTTGCCTTAGGAACCCAATCGAACTTGGGTCCTAGATTCCTGGTTAGCACACTCCCCCTCGGTTGGTTAACCCTACGAGTGGTCGGCCTCGCAGTGCTAATATGGGGAGTCTCGTAATACCTTGGATTAAACCAACAATCCACGGCAAAGTGACCAACCTTGCCACAGCACTAACAGTCGAATCTGTTGTACCTCTTCCTAGGCTCCTACCTTACCCTGGGAACGGTGGGTACAGCTGGGGCCTTGGTTCTGGAGGTGGAGGCCTCATGGTGACAGCAGTCACATGACTTCGTCACCTTCTGTATAACAGGCTTGGCTTTTGGTGCCTGCTTTCCATTATGGCCGCTAGAGAACGGACCATAATTTCCCATGTGGATTTCCTCATAAGGTGCCTTGAAGGCACTCTCACCGAAGTTCCGGGGAAAGGTCCAACCGTCATATCGGCTCTTTGGCTTTGCAACCGAGGGCCGGAAATGATGGCCAAATGTTGACTCAAAGTCATGTTGGTTGCACGGAAAGCCAGGCTTTCTGAACGCAATAGGACTAACTGGAGCCTTTCCCTTTTCATCAGCAGAGGCCTTCTTGGCGGCCTTATTCTTCCTCTGGTTCCTGTTTCTCCTGGAGGAGGAACCAGATACCCCTACATGCCCCAAGCCAGCTCCTTTGGCCTGAGCAGAGAAGGTATCAACAACTGGAAGAACTGTTTTTAGCATAGAGAAGCTCTTGACGATCTTCCTTTCTGCCGCACGTTGTTCTTCCAACTTGTCGACTTCCTCCTGCTTAAGATCAAGGAGCTTTAGAGACTCTGAATGCTTTGAGGTCAGGTCAAGGTGCTCCTGTCGGAGAGAGATCAAACTGGTGACCTCTTCCCTTAGGGAAACACACTCCCCCTTAAGGAATTTTACTTCCTTTTTCTCAACCTTCAATCTCTTTCGGCACTCCTCGAAAGTGTTGAGCAGAAGCTCATACTTCTCGAGGAGCTCAGCTTCACGGGCCGAAAGGCTATCCTCAGGTTCATCATCCTGAGACTCAGGATCAGAGTCGGAGTCGGAGAGAGGGGTGTGAGCTTTTACCTTCCCAGTAAACGGGGGGCATTCTCCTTCTGAGTCAAAGCGACCCACCAGCACGAAGTAGGCTTCCTCATCATCACTAGAGTCTGAGGAATCAGACTCACTCAGTGTCTTTGGCCTTTTGGCGATGTAGCTCCGCTCCTTCTTCTTATCTCTAGAGGATTTGTGCTCCTCTTCTTTCCCTTTTTCTCTCTTGCCTTGATAGCAGTCGGCCACGACGTGTCCTGGCTTATTGCATCCAAAGCAAATAATGTCAGAGGAGCGATGTTTGTTCGGTCTAGATGCATACCTGTCAGAAGAATAATTTTTCTTCTGATGCCTGGATGAGGAGCCATCTCTCTTTCTTTGATTCCTCATCTTGAGGAACTTAATGAACTCTCGAGTGATGAGGGAGAAATCCTCCTCTGACAGCTCTGAGCTGGAGGAGCATGGCTCGGAGTCCTCCTCCTCATCCTTTTTCCTGGCACGGTATGAAACCGCACCCTTGCCTTTTCTGGAGTGACTGGCTTTTAGAGCCACAGTCTTTTCTTTGGCCGCCGCCTTCTCTGCTTCTTCTTCTGCTTTTCTGGTGTTCAGCTGAAGATCATAGGACATCAGCTTCCCAAACAGAATTTATGGATCAGTTTCTGCTAGTCTGCTAAATTCTCTGATGGTGCAGATCTTTGTGTCTCATTCCTTAGTAAGGGACCTAAGGAATTTGTCATTGAGTTCACCATTAGTGAACACTCTTCCGTAGCCCTTGAGGGCGTTGACAATCTTTAGGAAGTTCTCGTAGGTGACTCCGATCTCTTCCTTAGGCCCTTGTCTGAAGGCCTCATATTTCTGGTTCAGGAGGGATCTCCGATCATCCCTCACTTCATCTGTGCCCTCCATTAGGATGATCAGGCACTGCCAGATCTCCTGTGTTGTCCTGCAGTTGCTGAAGTTTTGCATCATTGAGTCATCAACTGCGCTGAACAGAATGTTTCGTGCCTTCTTGTCAAGTCCCACTAGCACCATCTCGTCCTTGTCCATTTCAGAAAGTGTCTTCGGCACCTTCTTGGTGGGATCAATGGTGGAGGCCTTAGTGGGGACATAAGGTCCCTCCTCCACGATCATGAAGAGTCGAGGATCAACTGCTTCCATGTAGAACCTGATCCTTTCCTTCCAGATAGGAAAGTTGAGCCTGGTGCACACTGGGATCTTGTCGGAGAACTTGAGCCCGTCCATAGTAGATGTTAACCTCCTTCTTGACACTAGGGGGCAGGATTCAACTCAAGGTGTTAACCTTTTTGATGAGTAACCTCCCTCTGATACCACTTGAAAGTCCACCTAGTGTCAACTATGTTCACCTATGGGGGGGAATAGGTGACGTGAAGCGTATTTGCGGAATTTAAGACGGTACCTGCACAATAAAAACAAACAGCAGAGCACACAGAATACACAGACAATTTATAGTGGTTCCCCTACTTGGGTACATCCAATTTCCCCCTTCAACCTATCTCCCAACACGGGACGACTCGGTCACTTCTCCAACAGGATTGAAATCCAATCCTTGCACTATCGGAAGGAACCCTTCCACACGTAGGAGTCAACACTCCCACAAACCGGGTTGCACGCAACCCTTACAACACGGAACAATCGTTCCTTTAAAACAAAAGTAAAATAGAATGTACACGAGATACAAACTTCGTTTGGAGACTACGGTGTTCCTCTTCATTCGACGACGTATTAGTGAAGTCAACGAAGAGTCTACAACCTTGGTCTCTCTTGGAAAGGATCTCCCCGGAACCGGCGGCGGCAAGACAAGCGGCGGCTTGCTTCGGGATCGGCGGCTATGATGATGAGCGGCTGCTGAACTTAGAGATCCAATCTTCGTAGCGAAGCTAGCTTGGTCTTCCAACGATCACATGAGGATCGGTCGTCTCGATCGATTCGGACGGGGAAGTTTTTCCCGATCAACAAATCGAGAGACGAGAGATCTCTGGATAGACACGTGAGACTCAAAGCTTAGCTAAGCTTCTGTCGCCGGAGATCGGGAAGAAACACGATCAACAGCGGCGACCGACTAGCGCGAGCGGCGACGGCGGCGGCGGAGTAGTTTCGTGATTTTAGGGTTTGATCGTGCTCGGCTTCTTTTCTGTGTATTCTTCGCTCTCCTACTGTTCAAAGATACCCATGTATTTATACACTGTAGACACAAACAATATGACCGTTGTGGGTCCCACACATAGACACCCGAATTCCGGTTCAAAATCGTCCAGCGGCAGAGTCCGGTCCAGCAGCATCCAGAGAAAATGCCAAGTAAAATTCGTCGAGAATCGCAGGTGATTCTCGACGAATCGGCGAGAATCAGTTAGGGATTCTCGACGATTCGTCGAGAATCACTTGTGATTCTCGCCGAAAGTTACTTGGAATTCATGATCTGCTCAGCGATGGGTTCGGCGAGAATCACTAGTGATTCTCGCCGAATCTTACTTGGCACCGTTTTGAGGTAGCCGGAAAGAGTCGGCGAGAATCACTAATGATTCTCGACGATTCGGCGAGAATCATTAGTGATTCTCGCCGAATCGGCGAGAATCACTTGGTGATTCTCGTCGAATTATACTTAGACGAATTTTCGTCTTTCCTCCCAAGAGCTGCTCCTTGACCCATCCTTGCTCCTTGTCTTCTCTTGCATAAACACTGCCCTGTACTTGAAAGTAAGTGCACTCAAATAGAGAGAGTACACGTAGGCCAACACACGGATCTGCTCAACGAGGGATTACGTCGTGCAAACCCGTGTATATTGACCTACTGCACCCTGACATTGGTGTGCACTTAGCGTGGAATAGCTGCAAGTACAACTTGAAAGATTTTATCAAATACATTGTCTATTGACCTTAGCTTGTCCAGGGGCTTCTTCAAATCAGGTACATTGTGGATACAATACCCAACAGGAATGGAGAAGAGCAACTAGAGATTGAAAAGAGGAGTCTAACGTGATGCTGGGCCTAATGGGTTATACTGGAGATAACCCTAATAAACTATTAAAGAAACACCTCTCTGCCCCTTATAAGTTTTTGGCAGATTTGGTTGGAAAAGTTCTGCTTGGGAAACATACTGCCCATGACTACATCACCAGACACCAGTTTCTAGTCATGTGTGCAATGATAAATAAGAAACCGATGGATTGGGCACAGATTCTTTTTGATCTGATAAAGAAGAAAAATAATAAAAGGAAGTTTGCTTTGGGAAGATCCTAGGGATCTTTTTGCAAGAAAAAGTTGTTGAATCACTTGTCTCCCAGACAATATTCATTAATGCCAGCAAAAGGCTTATATGTGCCTTGTTTGGAAGATGGGAGAGGACCATCACTAAGCCATCCAAGGCTTCTACCTCTTCCACCCCAGCTTCTGAAGGCACCAGGGCTATTAAAGCCACTCTCCAACATACTAAAGAGATTCATCCAACACCACCATCTCTTCCTGTAACATCCTATTTCCAACTAAACCCCTAGGAGTGATTTTGTCCATGACTAGGTCATGGCAAACCCTAGGAAGCCAGAAATGGGCCAAGGGATGGGAGACAAAGTGTGGAAATCATAATGGTCTGCAAATAGTAGAACTCTAAGCAATGGTTTAGGATGACCATGGGGCTACACCTTGACCCCAAGACCCTACCACAACACCCCCTAATACCTTGGGAGGCCCATTAGAGCCATAAGGACCCATTAGGGTCAATAAAAGAGACTCAGTTGACCAAGGTCAACCCTAACCCAAAGTGGGTCAAACTAGCTTACTTAGGGTCAATTGACCTACTCCTAGCCTAGAGGACCCCACCTATGCCCCCTTTAACCCTAAGTGAAGTCAAGGGGTCACTAAGGTCACATTGGGGTCAGCCCTAGAGGCCAAGTTGACCCAAGTCAACTCAAGCCCCTAATCTAGTCAAAGTGCCCTTATTAAGGGTAGGTGACCTCTAAAGTGTAAGGTAACCCTACATAACCCCACATAGGCCTTAGTGGAGGCCAATGGGTCACCAAGGACCCAATGGGGTCAACCCAGATGATCAAATTGACCCAGGTCAACCCTAACTTAAGCCAAGTCAAACCTAGCCCACATGGGCTAACCCAAGCCCAAGCCACTTCTTCCTTAGGCTAACCTCACTTTCATGATCATCATGACTAAGTGGGCTGCACATAGCATATGGTGTTGACCAGTCAACATGGGTGACTAGGAGAGAGAAGGGAGCCTCCCTTCATGTTAATGGTGGAGAGAGAAGATGGGGGAGAGGAAGGGGAGAGTGGGAGCCGGCCAAAGGGAGGCCAACATCCAATTTTAATGGCTGCAATCAACTCCTCTAGAGAAGAGGAGTTGATTCCAGCCGTTTCCCGGCCACCAAGGGGTAGATTCAGCCCCCTCCACTTAACCCGAGCCACACCATTAATGGTGTTGAAGGGCATTGAAGAACCAGCCGCTCCCCTCCCCAATTGCCCATTTAAACATCATCAGTGGGCAGAGGGGAACATTTTCGAGCTTTTACCTGGAGGTGACAGGTCGTCCCACTGGGTTGTTGTAGAAGCCGAGCTCCGCCGCCGTCGATTATGGCATCCCGCTGCTCCTCCCGCATTCAGGCCGCCAGGAAGGTCCTCCCCTTCTCCTTAACTCACGGGTAGATCATAGGTCTCCTTAGGAAAAAGGTTCGGGCTCAATTGAGCCCGATCCAAACCAAGATTTTCATGGTTTTCGGCAAAAAATTATCCTACTAGAACCGCCGGAAAACACCTCTCCGGCGGCTGAGTTGCCGCCTGGCGATAGCCACCACCTCAACGGAGGTGGTGGTGGCGGTGGCCGGCCGGGGAAGTGGCTGGATCGCTGGCGGCAGAGCTTGGAAGCGGCTCCAGGCGGGTTGGATCCTGGCCGTAGGCTCAAGGAAGAAGACGATAGGATTTCGTTGAATCTGCGCCAAGATTCGTGCGTCTTGTACAACCCTGTGTCCGGCGAGCGGGCCCCGCCAGGAAGGTTGAGCAGGCCTGTCCCCGCGACCCGCACCCGAGTGGCAGAACGGGCTGAACGACTGAAGGGCTGGTCCGCTCCCGCCCATCTCAGGCGAGCGAGCTGGCGACCCGCAGCAAGCGAGCCGGACCCGCGATTGGCGACCCGCCGGCCAACCCCCCGTACGCGACCTGGCTGCCGATCCGCCCGGCAGAAGACAGGCAGCTCGCCCCTATCGGCTCGCGCTCGCCCAGGGAGGATAGGCGAGCCACGAAGCCAGACCGCGCCCGCCTCCTGCCGGAGAACTGAAGGCGAGCTGACCGCCCGGGGGTGCGAATAGCTACTCAGAACAGCGGAGCCTCGCTGTTGGCAGACCAGGTTGGACTGTGCATAGCTGTTCAGAACAGCGGAGTTTGGCTGTTGGCAGACCCAACCAGGGGCCTTTTGGTACTTCCAGGTCAGTCCTTTTGGTTATTGGCAGTTCAGATTCTGAAAATCTATAAATAAGACCCAAGGGGTACCTCAGAGGACACGCTTTCAGTACCTCCTTGCTCTCATTCTCAAGTGTTCTCTGAGGGTACCTTAGCTCGGCTCTTGGCTAAGGAGGGGAAGCGCTCAGAGATCTTCCGGGTTTGTGGTGGGACCTCCCTGCCGAGCCCTTGGGTCTGTTTTCTCTTGTCTCTCTCGTTATTTTTCTTGCAGGAGCAAAGTAGGCGCGAGACCACCCCTTCCCCAAGGGTAGAACTCCACAAGAGGCCGGATTCCGGTTTCAACATTTTGGTGCGGTGAGCGTGGAAAGTGGTCAGTGTAGAAAAGCTTCGGCGAGCACAATGACGGGAGGTCAGGGATTGGACAGACAGGACTCGCCACCCCCCCCCCCCCCCCCCGCCTCTCGCAACGGTGGGGATGTTGGAGGATTTCAGGAACGAGGTGCTGAGCCTCGTCAAGTTCGCACTCGGCGCGCGGGCCGAGTGCTCGACTCCGGCGATCCCGATCGCGGCCGCCCCCTCTTTGGGCGAGGACGCCCCCGGCAGGCGAGCCGGGAAGGAGGTGGCAGAAGAAGGCCGAGGAAGCGAGCTCCCGGGGCGCGAGCTCTTCCCCGGCTCGGCAGGCCGAGGCCGGTTCGGCGAGTTGGGCCCGCGAGACTCGCCGGCCCGCCAGGTGGGGGGAGGCAGCCCCTTCAGCGAGCTGGTCTCCTCAGCTCCAGTACCAGACGGATTCAGGGAGCCCGAGATGACCTACTACACCGGGAAGGGAGACCCGGTTCAGCACGTCCAGTGGTTCGAGGACGTAGTCTCCATCCGTCAGATGTCGGACGGATTCAAGTGCCGCCTCTTCGCCATCACCCTCCGAGAGAAGGCAAGGGAGTGGTTCCACCAGCTGCCGGCCAGTTCCATCTATTGCTTCGAGGACCTGCGCCGAGGGTTCATGTTGAGGTTCACTACCTCAAAGAAGAGGAAGAAGGAGTCTGAGTCCCTGTTCCACATAAAGCAGGGGGTGAACGAGACGTTGGGGAGCTACGTCGATCGGTTCCAGGAGGAGGTTACCCAAGTCCAGGAGATGCCGGGCCACAGTCTGATGATGGCCTTCACACTGGGCCTGCAGCAGGGTTTCTTCCGCATGGAGCTGAAGAGAATTCCCCCCTCTCCTACGAGGAGCTGATGGAGAGGGCGGCGAGAGAGGTCGACGGGGAGGCGTCGAACCCAGAATTTGCAAGGAAGTTGGCCAGGTGGGCGACTGAGGAGGAAAAGGAGTCGAAGGGAGGAAGAGGACAGGAAGAGAGGAGGGGGGAGCCCAGGCAGAGGGAGCAGAGGGAGCAGAGGCAGCTCCAAGGACAGCAGCCGGGGTGGGGGCGTCAGGAGCCCGACCGTAGGCTGGGCTGGAGACCAGAGTGGCAGGGGCAGGGGCCACAGAGGGGATACCACGGGAGAGGTCACTATCAGGGGAGGCAGGACCAGTTCCACCCACCAGGCTGGAGGCAGGGTCAGAGGCCGCGGCTCCCCGATCAGGAGGAGGCCATGGCCATAGCCCTGGGAGCAAGGAGAGGGGTCATGAGAAGGAGGAGAAGAGAGTTCAGGGTGGAGCTGCCCTACTGCGACTTCCATCAGGAAGAGGGGCACGCAACAGCCACATGCCCGGAGTTCTTGGAGATGAGAGGGAACAGGGGTCGGCAGCAGCAGCAGGAGGAGGTGCGGCAGGAAGTGAGGATCGAGGAGGTCCTGCCTCGGGCGGAGGAGGATCGCTGTGAAGACCGGGTGGATGTGGGGACCCGAGGAGGGATCGGAGTGATCCATGGGGGAGTGGGAGTCGAGGCTTCCCGCAAGGCAAGTCTCCACACCATGTACCGGCGGAGCGTCGCCTCTACGTCCCAAACCCCGCCGCCAGAGGAGAGGATCACCTTCTCCAGAAGTGATATGCCGGACCACGAGGATCCGTTCTGTGATGCGCTGGTCATCAAGGCCGCCATCGAGAACTTCACTGTCTCTCGGATCCTCGTGGACAATGGGAGCACCGTGAACGTATTCTTCAAAAAGGCGTTTGACGCGATGCAGGTGGAAGCTAAGAGGGTGCTGGCCTCGGACGGGCCCTTGTTCGGGTTCTCAGGAGAAAGGAAGGAGGTAGAGGGAGGAGTCGGCCTCCATGTCACCCTGGGGGGGCAGTCCCGAAACTGCAAGTTCGTCATTGTGGACGCCCCCAGCAGCTACAGCGCAATCTTCGGGAGGCCCCTGATCAGCGCCTTCCGCTGCGTCCCCTCGTCTTTCCATCAGTGCCTGAAGTTCAACGCTGAGGGGGTGCAGGTCAGGGTTAGGGGAGACCCGAAGGTGGCGCGGGAATGCTACGTCACCGCGGTAAACACCATCTCTTGGCAGGAAGGAGCCGAGGAGATGGGGCGGAGGATGGAGGAGGACTGCGCAGAGAAGGCGGAAGGAGGAGATATGGAGGAAGTGGACGAAGTGAGGGCCGTAGGAGGGGAGATGGAGGTAGAGGTCCCCGTTCCGGAGGAAGGGGACGCCGAAGGATGGGGGGAGCAGTCCAGGCTGGAGGCCGCAGAGGAGGTGGTGGAACTGGAAGTGCTCACCCGCGGAGGCAGGGTGGAGAGGATCTGCGTCAGCGGGGGGCTGACCCCGGAGGACCAGGGCAGGATGCTGGAGTGCATCCAGAAGAACGTGGACATCTTCGCCTGGAGCGCCGCGGAGATGCCGAGGGTTGACGCGGATGTGGCTTGCCACCGCCTCAACCTGGACCCGGGAACACGCCCCGTCCAGCAAAAGAAGAGGTCCACGGCGGACAGGCTGGCGGAACCCATCAGGGAAGAAGTGGCGAAGCTTCTCAAAGCCGGCTTCGTGTCCGAAATTCAGTACCCCGGCTGGGTCTCAAACGTTGTGATGGTTAAAAAAGGAGACGGCCGCTGGCGGTTGTGTATTGATTTCTCTCTTCTTAATAAAGCTTGTCCTAAGGACTGTTACCCTTTGCCTTGGATCGACGCGCTGGTTGATTCCGCCGTCGGCTTTTCTGTAATGAGTTTTTTAGATGCCTTTTCAGGTTACCACCAGATCAGGATGCACCTCCCGGACATCAAGGATGTCTCATTCATCACCGGGGACGGTTGCTATTGCTACAAGATGATGCCGTTCGGGCTGAAGAACGCTGGGGCCACCTACCAAAAAATGATGGATAGGGTCTTCAAGGAACAGAGGGGGAGGAACTTGGAGGTATACGTGGACGACCTCATGATCAAGAGCCGGGACGTGGACTCCCACCTCCGGGACCTGGAGGAGACGTTCGCCACCCTGCGCAGATACAAGATGCGGCTGAATCCCCTTAAGTGCGTTTTTGGGGCTAGCCGAGGGAAGTTCTTGGGGCACCTCCTCACCCCCGCGGGGGTCGAGCCGAACCCGGACAAGGTCAAGGCTATCCTGGAGTTGGGGTCCCCGCGGAATGCGAAGGAGGTCCAGCGGCTGACAGGGAAGCTAGCAGGACTGAGCCGCTTCCTTTCTCGGGCAGGGGAGAAGTACTCCCCCTTCTTCAAAACACTGAGGGGAGACCAGAGGTTCGAATGGAGCAAGGAATGTGAAGAGGCCTTCCAGGCCCTCAAGGTGCAGTTGACACAAGCTCCGCTGCTCCAGGGGCCGAAGGAGGGTGAGGATTTGTTCTTATATCTCGGGGTTGGGGCAGAGGCCTTGAGCTCCGTCTTAGTACGTGAAGAGGGGAAGAGGCAGCTCCCCATTTACTATGTCAGCCGGGTCCTGAGGAAGGCCGAGCTCCGGTATCCGATCCTGGAAAAGCTTGCATTCGCATTAATCATCTCGGCTCAAAGGCTACGACCCTACTTCCAGGCACACTCAATCCGAGTGGTGACCGACCATCCTCTCCGCAACGTCTTCGATGGGGTGGAGCATTCATGCCGGCTGGCCAAGTGGTCGGTGGAGCTAAGCGAGTTCGATGTCTCCTTCGTTCCGCGGCTCTCGATCAAAGCTCAGGCGATGGCCGACTTCCTGGCCGACTACGTGGTGGAAGTAGCGGAGGAGGAGCTCACCCGCCCGACTCCTTGGAAGGTGAGGGTGGATGGAGCCTCAGGAAGGCATTCTCTCGGAGTAGGAGTGATTCTGGAAAACCCTCAAGGGACTCGGATCGAGCAGACGGTGGTGGTGCATTTTCCCATTACCAACAACCAGGCTGAGTACGAAGCAGTGATAGCGGGACTACGCCTGGCCAGGGAGTTGGGGGTGCTGGATGTGGAGGTCCTGACCGACTCCATGGTGGTGGCTTCCCAGATCAACGGGGAGTTCGAAGCAAGGGAGCCCGCTTTGAAGTTATACTTGGCCAAAGTAAAGGGGGTCATAGGGACCTTCCAGACCTTCTCCATCCGGCACGTGCCAAGGGGGGAGAATGAGCAGGCCGACCAACTGGCGAAGCACGGCCCCCGGGCAGGGGGCACCATCACCGACCTGTTTCGCCCCTCCATCGAAGAAGGAGAGCTCATGGAGATCGATCAGCAGCCCTCGTGGATGGACCCAGTAGTAGTTTTCCTCTCCACGGGAGAGTATCCGGAGGGAGTAGACAGGAAGAAGCTGAGGCACAAGTCCGCCTACTACCTCCTTAAAGACGGGCAGCTATACAGAAAGACCCTCTCTGGGATGCTGGCCCGCTGCGTGTCCGAGGGCGAGGCGCAGAGGATCTTGGAAGAAGTCCACTCCGGGGAGTGCGGGAGTCATTCCGGGAGTCGGACCCTGGAGGGGAGGATAGTCATGCAGGGGTATTTCTGGCCCACCCTGGGCCGGGACGCCGCGGGGTTCGCAAGAAGATGTCATAAGTGCCAGCTGTTCGCCCCCCTCCAGCTACAGCCGGCCCAACAACTCAAGAGCATCACGGCCCCCTGGCCCTTTGCAATCTGGGGAATGGATCTGGTTGGACCGTTCCCCCAGGCCAGCGGCCAGAGAAGATTCCTCTTAGTGATGATCGACTACTTCTCAAAGTGGATGGAGGTGAAGGCGTTGGCCAAGGTGACCTCCCAGGTAATCAGGAACTTCGTTTGGGGGGAGATCATCTGTCGCCATGGGCTGCCCCAGGCCATCGTCACAGACAACGGACCTCAGTTCGCCAGTGCCGAGTTCACCAGTTTCTGCGAGCAGCTTGGGATCGACCTCAGATTCCCCTCGGTCCACCACCTCAGGAGCAACGGGCAGGTGGAGGCGGCAAACAAAATCATCGTCAATCTCCTCAAGAAGAAGGTGGAAAACTTGAGGGGGAGCTGGGTGGAGCAGCTCCCCGCCGTTCTTTGGGCCCTTAGAACCACTCCTAACACGGCCACGGGGGAGACCCCCTTCAAGCTCTCCCATGGGTGCGAGGCGGTGCTCCCCATAGAATTTGAAGTTCAAACACCGCGAGTCGGAATGGCCAAGGAGGGCAGAGAGGAATGGCAAGCCGAGAACGGGGAGGAACGGAGACTCTCCCTTGACATGGTGGAAGAGTTGAGGGATCTTTCGGCCATCCGACAGGAGGAGGTCAAAAGGAGGATGGCAAAATACTTTGACAAACATGTCAGGGTCAAGCAGTTCACGGAAGGGGACCTGATACTGAAGAAGGCGGACGCGGCAGGAAGGTCAGCGTCCGTAGGGAAACTCAACCCCAGCTGGGAAGGGCCATTCATTGTGAAGGAAGCTTTGAAGTCGGGGGGCTATCGGCTCCAAAATGTAGAGGGCGAGGCCCTGAGTCTCACCTGGAGTGGAGACGACTTGAAGAGATTTTTTCCCTAATTTCCTGTAAGCAACACGATTTATTACAATGAAGCTTTTCTTCTCTCCCCCCAGGATTGTCATACCTAAGCTTGCTCAGAGAGTTGGAATGAACTTGGACCCCGAGAAGATCCCGCTGCCAGGCTCCCACCTAGCTGGCAGGGCCGGAAGTCACTCGGTGTCATCCCTAGCCTCGAGAAGATCCCGCTGCCAGGCTCCCATCTAGCTGGCAGGGCCGGAAGTCACTCGATGGAATGAACTTGGACCCCGAGAAGATCCCGCTGCCAGGCTCCCACCTAGCTGGCAGGGCCGGAAGTCACTCGGTGTCATCCCTAGCCTCGAGAAGATCCCGCTGCCAGGCTCCCACCTAGCTGGCAGGGCCGGAAGTCACTCGATGGAATGAACTTGGACCCCGAGAAGATCCCGCTGCCAGGCTCCCACCTAGCTGGCAGGGCCGGAAGTCACTCGATGTCATCCCTAGCCTCGAGAAGATCCCACTGTCAGGCTCCCACCTAGCTGGCAGGGCTGGAAGTCACTCGATGGAATGAACTTGGACCCCGAGAAGATCCCGCTGCCAGGCTCCCACCTAGCTGGCAGGGCCGGAAGTCACTCGGTGTCATCCCTAGCCTCGAGAAGATCCCGCTGCCAGGCTCCCACCTAGCTGGCTGGGCCGGAAGTCACTCGATGGAATGAACTTGGACCCCGAGAAGATCCCGCTGCCAGGCTCCCACCTAGCTGGCAGGGCCGGAAGTCACTCGGTGTCATCCCTAGCCTCGAGAAGATCCCGCTGCCAGGCTCCCACCTAGCTGGCAGGGCCGGAAGTCACTCGATGGAATGAACCTGGACCCCGAGAAGATCCCGCTGTCAGGCTCCCACCTAGCTGGCAGGGCCGGAAGTCACTCGGTGTCATCCCTAGCCTCGAGAAGATCCCGCTGCCAGGCTCCCACCTAGCTGGCAGGGCCGGAAGTCACTCGATGGAATGAACTTGGACCCCGAGAAGATCCCGCTGCCAGGCTCCCACCTAGCTGGCAGGGCCGGAAGTCACTCGGTGTCATCCCTAGCCTCGAGAAGATCCCGCTGCCAGGCTCCCACCTAGCTGGCAGGGCCGGAAGTCACTCGATGGAATGAACTTGGACCCCGAGAAGATCCCGCTGCCAGGCTCCCACCTAGCTGGCAGGGCCGGAAGTCACTCGGTGTCATCCCTAGCCTCGAGAAGATCCCGCTGCCAGGCTCCCACCTAGCTGGCAGGGCCGGAAGTCACTCGATGGAATGAACTTGGACCCCGAGAAGATCCCGCTGCCAGGCTCCCACCTAGCTGGCAGGGCCAGAAGTCACTCGGTGTCATCCCTAGCCTCGAGAAGATCCCGCTGCCAGGCTCCCACCTAGCTAGCAGGGCCGGAAGTCACTCGATGGAATGAACTTGGACCCCGAGAAGATCCCGCTGCCAGGCTCCCACCTAGCTGGCAGGGCCGGAAGTCACTCGGTGTCATCCCTAGCCTCGAGAAGATCCCGCTGCCAGGCTCCCACCTAGCTGGCAGGGCCGGAAGTCACTCGATGGAATGAACTTGGACCCCGAGAAGATCCCGCTGCCAGGCTCCCACCTAGCTGGCAGGGCCGGAAGTCACTCGGTGTCATCCATAGCCTCGAGAAGATCCCGCTGCCAGGCTCCCACCTAGCTGGCAGGGCCGGAAGTCACTCGATGGAATGAACTTGGACCCCGAGAAGATCCCGCTGCCAGGCTCCCACCTAGCTGGCAGGGCAGGAAGTCACTCGGTGTCATCCATAGCCTCGAGAAGATCCCGCTGCCAGGCTCCCACCTAGCTGGCAGGGTCGGATGTCACTCGATGGAATGACTCCGAAAGCAACAACCTGCGACCCAGAACAAATCGCGTTGTCCGACTCCCACCTAGCCGGCAAGGCCGGGAACTACTCGAAAAGCGTGCGCAGCAAGACGGAATCACAAGAGTTAGTCAAAAAAGAGGGAAAGGGTCTAGCATAGCCCCATCCTCAGACCCCAGGAAAGGTGGTCGAGTAAACGCAAAGGCCTGGCGAGAGTCCGCAGAGAATTAAGCATGCGGCCGAGGGACGAGCCAGCTCGCGTCGCTCGGCGGACGAGCCAGCTCGCCTCGCTCGGCGGACGGGCAGCCGCCTCGTCAGAGCCGGGCCGTAGGGGCAGGTCGCGCCATCCGGCAATGACAGCGTTGGAAAAATAAGGCAGGCGAAAAAGGCATTCATTAAAGGAACAATAGCTAAAAATATGAAGTATAAGCGCAACTCGAACATACATCTCAGAACAGATTGTTACACATAATAATGTTCATCTAAAAAGTAAATTACAAAAAGTAAGGGGGGCGCGAGATCTAGAAACCCTAAAGGGGCTGGAAGGCCTTGTCGCCAGGGTCCGGCACGGGGAGAAACAGCGCCGGCACAACGTCTTCCGCCGAAAGCTCTGCCGCCTCGCCCGTAAGCAGATCCGTGCGCCGCAGCATTTGCATCGTGTATTTCGCCGCGCTGGCCGCGTTCTTTTGCATTAGCACTTCCAGGTCATGGTCAGAGAGGTGCTCGCGCGGGCAGACCCTGCTGTCTGGAGGACGAGCAGCGGCGGCGGCCTCCAGCTCGCGTACCCGGGCCTCCAGCGCCGCCTTCTCCTGGCCAAGGGTGGCGATCTCGGCACCCATTCGACTCGCCGTCGCCGCATCCTGAAAAAAGGAATGGGAATAATCATGAGCTGTGTTCGCGAGAGGGAGAGGATAACTCAGGTTGAGCGCGTACCACCCCGCCCAGGTACTGCGCGAGGGTCTCCTCGGCAGCGGCGGCCCGCCCTCTCTGAAGGTCCGCGTCCGCCCGAGCGAGCTTTCGGGCCTCTTCCTTCTCATCCGCCATCTTTTGGATGGACGCGGCGTTCCGCTCCACCTGGGTGCAGCGTCTCCCCACCATATGAGCCAGCTCCAAACCGCGCAGCTGGGCCCGTGCGCTCTCATGAATCAGCACTCGCGTCTCCTCCTTGTCATAAATGGCGGCGTCTTCGCGCGAGTACAGACCAAAGGAGAAGCTGTACGCCTCCCCGCCGATAGTATCCTGCTCCATCCAGCTCGGCAGCAGGGTCGAGATCGTTGCACGGTTTGACTCCTTGTCCCACGCTAGGAGCGGGACGCCGAGCTCGTCCAAGTACTTCTCGCCGTAGCCGAAGTTACGATGCCCTCTCGGCACCGGCTCCGCAGCGGCTTCAGACCCACCCGGCGGCGCGGAGGTGCCCGCCGCCCCGACCGGGGAGTCGCTGGTCGAAGCAACCAGCGGGGGCGAGGGGGCCTCAGTCGGCAAGATCGCGGGGGCCTTGCCCTTTATTTGGCTCGCGGAGGGTTGTTGATCCGCGGTCTTCGCCGACTTCGGCGGAGGCGCTGACTGTCCGCCGCCCGGTCGCTTCTTGGCCGGGACCGATGGGATGTCGCGCTGGGCGGCATCCGCAGCCTGGGCGCGGGCGAGAACCCCGGGGGGAATCCGAGCGCTCTCGTAAGGGGGGTGAAGAGGGATGTCGCGTTCACCTGCGAAGAAGGGAAGGTGAGATGAAGGAAGAGTGGGAAAGTAAGGCCTAACGAAGACGAGTGGCAAACCTCCCCCCGGCGGGACAGCCGCGAGATCGTCAAGGTGGCGGCGCAGGAACGCGACCTCAAAGTTCTTCCCAGCGAAGAACGCGCACAGATCAGCTTCGTGGCCGCCTAGGCTGGGTGGTCGGTAGCTCGCCTCGCTGAGCTGCACCGGCGAGAAGGGAACGTTGCCGAAGTCCCCTTTGACGAACAGGAACTTCTTCAGCCAGTTGTGGCTCTTGTTAACTGTCTCCCGCACCTTGAGGTGGGCACTGGAGAAGTAGGCCGTCCCGTCTCGATTCGCCCTGAAGGAGAACAGCTTCCGGAACACTGCGAGGCTGAACTCCACCCGCTCCTCTCGCAGAAAGCAGGCGAACCCCATCATGACGGCGATGGAGTTCGGGGTCATCTGGCCCAGGACGACCCCGAAGTATTTTAGCACCTGGCACACCTCGGGCCACAGGGGGAGTCGCAGGCCTACCTCAAAGTGAGCGAAAGGGATGGCGAGCTCATCCCTAGACAGGTCGTTGATTTTCTCCCCCTCTTCGGGTCGCCTCGCAGAGAACCCGGCTGGGATATGGTCGCCTAGAGCTTCCAAGTATTCGCGCTCTGTGATAACGGCGCGAGGGAAATCATGCTCGGAGAAGGTCCAAGCGCACTTGCTTCGGCCGTCCACGTCGCCGCCGCCTCCGCCCATCCCCGTCGAGTCGCCGCCGAACGCGCGAGAAAAAGCCAGAAGGCGAACACAGACGATACTCCGCGGGAACGGGAAGCAAGAAAGTTTGGAATCGGTGGAGAAATTAGGGCCTGCAAGGCCTATTTATAGGGAAAGAGAAAGGGCGGGAAACTTCCCGCCGAAAGGCGGGGTGCGGATAGCCAAAAATCAGCCCGACGGTTCGACTCCCCGCGCGCGACCGCACCTCAAAGGTCGAGCCGGCACGGTTCTCGCCCGGCTGCAACCGCGGGAGACCAGCGCGGGCGAACCGACCCCAACCCGCACCCGCACGCCGTTCCGCGCAAGACGGGAGACTCCCGTCTGGCGAGCTCCTCGGCTCGCCCTCGCCCCGATCAGCGCAAAAGGAAGAATGGACCTTTCCCTTAACCCGCCCACAGAAAACAAAAGAAATGCAGCACGATAATTTCAATACATCTCAGCAACAAAATAGTTAGGCCCATAGGCGGGCTGAAAGAGTCGCAAGCAATTACAGATACAAGATAACTACGAAATGACGGTAACCCCGCGGTATCCCGCGAGCGAGGGGCAAACAACTGGGTCAGTACTCGACCCACTTCCACATGTGCCGCCTCTTCGTTCCCGACCGAGGCGGCACACGGGGATCGTGGTAATCGCGAACCGCCACCAGCTCCCGCTGAGCCAGGCCGACCTGCTCCACGGCGCTCTTAAGATGCCCCTCGGCTCGCGTTATATGCACGCCCGGCGAGGTGACATCGTCGTCTTCCGCTTCGCGCGGAGGGCCCTCCAAGGCCGCGAGCCGGGCCTCGGTCTCGGCCTTGTCGTCATCGATTCTCTTCATGATCTCCTGCAGCAGCAGTGTGTGTTTCTGGAATAGCCGCGTCACCTGCCTCTTCATCCCCGCCGCATCGGTCGGGTCGCCCAGATAGTCAGAAACACTGTCCACGTCAGGCGGAGGCGAGTACCCTTCGCTCATCTCGGTCTCAGGAGAGGCCCTGTGAAAGCCTGCAAGCGGGGAGGGGTCAGAATGAGCGAGCAAGAGACAAAGCCAATGATAAAAACCAGCTCACCAGGGGTTGGCACGTCGCCCGCACCGACAGATGGGCGAGAAGAGCCCGGCCAACCCTGAAAGTTCCCTCCCTCGAGGGTCTCAAGAGATTTCCCCAGCCCGTGGGAGACCGCCGGACAGGGAGTTTCCGGAGGTGGGCGATCCAGAACCGAGGAACCAGCGACCTTCTCGGGCGACTCGCGAGAGGGGCGATCCTCTCCCCCATTCCCCGCCCCCTCACAAGGGATCGCCTGCAAAACAAAGGGTCAAAGGTACAGCAATAACTCGCGGAAGGTCACGTCCACCGGGGATTACCTCGACACCCGCGGCCGAGCTGGAGCCCGGACAGTCGCCCGCCAGAGACCGCCTGACAATCTTCCCCTTCGCCGGCCTGAAGACAGGGCCGGGAGACCCGCGTGATAACCAAGGGGCAGCCTCGAGGGCCTCCTCCTGAGTCTTCAGGCTCGCTGCCGCCAGGCGAGCTCGCACCTCCTCGCTGACCGGCATCGAGAAATTAAGGTCTGCTCAAAGGAAATGAAGGGATCTGGGGAGCCTCCTTCAGGGGTTAGCGGTGCGTATTTATAGCAGGACAGTGGGCCCCTACCAGAAGATTCCCTGCCAGCTCAGCACAGAGCTCGCCGAACACGCGGGTTGGATGATTCTTTCCGAGCTTGATTCAAGCTCAAAAAGAGCGGGGATTGTGTACAACCCTGTGTCCGGCGAGCGGGCCCCGCCAGGAAGGTTGAGCAGGCCTGTCCCCGCGACCCGCACCCGAGTGGCAGAACGGGCTGAACGACTGAAGGGCTGGTCCGCTCCCGCCCATCTCAAGCGAGCGAGCTGGCGACCCGCAGCAAGCGAGCCGGACCCGCGATTGGCGACCCGCCGGCCAACCCCCCGTACGCGACCTGGCTGTCGATCCGCCCGGCAAAAGACAGGCAGCTCGCCCCTATTGGCTCGCGCTCGCCCAGGGAGGATAGGCGAGCCACGAAGCTAGACCGCGCCCGCCTCCTGCGGGAGAACTGAAGGCGAGCTGACCGCCCGGGGGTGCGAATAGCTACTCAGAACAGCGGAGCCTCGCTGTTGGCAGACCAGGTTGGACTGCGCATAGCTGTTCAGAACAGCGGAGTTTGGCTGTTGGCAGACCCAACCAGGGGCCTTTTGGTACTTCCAGGTCAGTCCTTTTGGTTATTGGCAGTTCAGATTCTGAAAATCTATAAATAAGACCCAAGGGGTACCTCAGAGGACACGCTTTCAGTACCTCCTTGCTCTCATTCTCAAGTGTTCTCTAAGGGTACCTTAGCTCGGCTCTTGGCTAAGGAGGGGAAGCGCTCAGAGATCTTCCGGGTTTGTGGTGGGACCTCCCTATCGAGCCCTTGGGTCTGTTTTCTCTTGTCTCTCTCGTTGTTTTTCTTGCAGGAGCAAAGTAGGCGCGAGACCACCCCTTCCCCAAGGGTAGAACTCCACAAGAGGTCGGATTCCGGTTTCAACACCTCTGCTGATTTAAACTATAGGATATTAAATTTTGATATTTTGATTTATGTCATAGTTTTAGTATTATATGGTTTTAATTTTTAAAAATACCTAGGCTCACCTGGTGGGAAAACCTTTAACATGAAAGTTGTAGTCCTTTGTGTATGCTTTATTTTAAAATTGGTTTGAACCCATTTGGGTGCATGGTCTGACCAGGGCACCCATTTTGGTGGGACATATGCTTAGGGCTAGGCAGTCATTAAACTGGGTGCACACACCTCATCCCTAGCCCAAATCACTTGCAATTTTGGCAGGGAGTCTAACCTAGCTATACCTAGGGCCTGCCCAAAACTCAAAATTTTTGGAGACACCTTGCCTAAAGTGTTTGTTTTTTATTTAATAATGCTAGGGTAATTTAATTAAGTGGTCAAATTACCTCCAAACCCTCCCAAATTTTGGAGAGTGGTCCCTGGCATCAAGACCTAGTTCTGTACAATATTTTAACCCATTTGGATATGTTTTGGCTAGGGAATCACCCAACCCTAGTTTGGCTTTAAGGGGGGTATTTTTGATTACAAGTGCACTATGGACTTAGGGTGGTCCCCTCCCCTCAACAGAGGTTGAGGTTTTGGACACTGACTTGGCATAGCCAATGTCACCCTCTTAAGGAAAATGGGAATATTTAGGCTTGATTTACCCTAGGGTTCAACTCCAAACCCTAAGGAAGGACTTTTGAGGGTTGTGAAGGACATGGGGGAAAATACCCTTGTATGGCATTGGAAATCCAGAATAATTGAGGGTAATGTAACATAAGTTCTCTGGTAGGAACCTTAGAGCAGTTGGAGCAAGGTAGACACCTCAAAACCCTAACCGTAGCTTTAGGGTAGGAGCACAAATTTGAAGATTCAGCCACTAAACCTTCCCCAAAAGTTATGAAACTTGTGTAGAGTAGGTTTTAGGTCATCTAGAACCTCTGGTAATTGCTATAGAATTTTATGGATTTTATTCCTGGTACTTCATTTGTTAAATACCAAAAGGCCCAAATAATGTTTGATTTTTCTTATGATTATTCTATGCATTTGAATCTAATGAAACTTGGTCAGAATATCTCAAAGGCCTAAGTGAAAATCCCTGAATTTTATTATAATTTTTACTTGAGTTTATTTAGTACTCCCTTCACAAGTTTTGGAAAGGGGCTTGGTAGAATTAAATTAATTAATGATGATTTATCTGTTGAAAAATCATGAGACTTAGGTTTTGATGTTTACAGGCCAAAAAGTACTTGTAGTAATTTATTTATAATTTTTAGAGGCCTGTTTACAGAACTTCCTTCACAAGACCCTAATTTTGAGAATTGGATATTTAGTTAATTCAGGGAATAATTCTTTCAAAAAAAATTATGAAACTTTACTTGGAGGTTTTATGTGCCCTATAATCATCCTGGAATTTTCTCTAAATTTTTGGAAGTATTTTTGTTGTACATCCCCTTTAAATGATTTATTATGGAATAAGTTTGAAATAAAATTTAAGGGCTTAAACCTTACTGAAAAATTGGGAGATTCTGGATTTTTAGATGATTATTCATTTTGCATTTATCATAAATTTAGTGGAATTTTATCTTGCCTAAAACTTGTACTTCATATTCAAACTTGAAACTTTTGGCTTTTAGAATAAATAAATAAATTATCGGTTAAATTATGAAAATTAAGAAATTATGGATTCAGGCTACAAATGCCAATATAGTCCTCTAATAATTATTATATAAGCACTGGATGATCATTTGGTGTACTTCCCATTTTACGGGTCATATAGGTTAAGTGGTCTGCATTTAGCAAAACTGCAGGAAATCATTTGGGATATGAATTAGAGCACATGTGTTGGGTTTTTGTTGGGTTGCTGGAAAGGATAAAAAGAGTTAGATGCATCATTGGAAGGTAAAGTGAGTAGGGTATGTTTTGGCTAGGGTTTAGAGGCGCTCGGGTCCGACGAAAGATCGTCCTCCCCGGGGTGAGGTGGAGTCAAATCACCTTAGGATTAGGCTATTGTAACATGAGAAAGTAATGGGAAGGGGATCAACCAATAATAATAATAAGTACCCTGCGAAAGGGAACGCTAGGCGTAATCCCAACATAGTTCCTAGTGCCCCTTGAGAGGCCTTCACAGGGAATACCGGGGGCAGTCTTGGGTTAACGTAAACTGTTTTAACAAGCTGAAAAGAGTAACTTAGTAATTAGGGTTGCACCTTTCACAAACACTGATAGCACCGGAAGATAGCTGGGAGTTTCGGCTCGGATGGTTAAAATATGGACTTTGGGTCCCGGGAGCTTCGGCTCAATTGTTTGAGACGGACGTTTTGGTCCGGGGAGCTTCGGCTCGGTTTTTGATTACGCTAAATTTGCATGTTCATAAAAGAACGGAAAAATTAAGGTGGTGGGTCTTCGGTATTGGATGGTCGATGCACCGACGCTAATACGTTGACTCGGCAAGTGTGGTTAGCACTTCGCCAACAGAAGTCCGGTGCGCCAGCTGGCAAGAGTACGCAGGAGTCCGCTTCGTGCACCAAGCGTTGAGGCATACGATAGGTCTGACCGGTAGTGCTTTACTAGTTTAGAGGTGGGCGAGGCCCAACCCACCGCTTCCGTCTGCCACTACGGAGGTATCCTGGGAGGTTACGGCTCCAGAAAGGGGGAACTAAAGGTCTGTGTGCACAGAGTCAGGTGTGTGTGTGTTGCACTTGCATGCTCCATCATACCCACTTGCATGTCATAGCATAATCGATTCTTTTAACCCCTAACACCTAATGTATAAGTGGAATGGGACGCTTATACATTAGGACCTGCAAAATGACCCCTTGGTCTATAAGCTTGTGTGGGCAAGTTTATAAATTAAGGTCAATTTTGATATATATCTATATATTGCTGTGTGCTAACCGACACCCCAACGTATAAATTGGTATGGGACTTTTTATACGATGGGAGCCTTGCAGAAGACCCCTTGGCTTATGTGTTCTCACATAAGTGAAGGTTACTTTTCATATTTCAGCTTATTGTCTATACCTATTATAAAATTGCTAGTATAGGTCCGCTGTCATCTGTTTTTGATATTCTCCACCTTCAAATCCTCCTCTTTCTTCCTCTCCGCTCGGTGCCTAGGAGCCATGGGGGAAGGGGTGGGGGATGATAGGGCTTAGTCTTTTAGACTAACGGCTTTCGAACCGCATCATTTAGGGGATCGTGGAGCCCAGCATGGAGGAGCAGCCCCAGAGACCGATACGCTTGGAGGTGGGGCAGTCTAGCTCCGGAGTTCATACAGCCGGGACCGTGAGTCTCCACCTTGAGTAGTTTTTCTGCTTCCGCTTCCGCATGAGTGATTTTGTAGTGAGGATATGATGTACCGGGCATAAGCCCATATTTTTAGTACTCTGATGTATTATTCTGTGGACACTCCCTTTGTAGAGATTTATTACAATGACATGTGATTTTTCGTGGACTGCAATTTTGCATTTACATTATTGTGCTACTTTTCTGCGATCGATTTGGCTGGCAGAATCGGCTCTTTGTGGTGATGACCCTTCAGGGCGTGAAGGAGTCACCGCAAAACGGCAGTTCTGGGCCTAAGACCCCGGTGTTGCAAAGAAAAAAAAGGGGGTCTTACAAGTGGTATCAGAGGAGACCTCGATCGAAAAGTAGCAGTCCACAACCCTGGGTCACCCCCGCGCGAGCTTAGTTTGGGGACAAACTAAGCAGCGGAAGTAGTGGTGTGCCCATATGAGGGATCACATGTAAATGTAAATGGTCCACTTCTTAATTAGGAATTGAGTCGATTACCTACTAATACAGTTCGTTTTGTAGCCACCAGCTCATCCCACCCCACAAGGTGGAGCTCAGCAGACTCCGGACATTGCACCACCTCCCATGGTCCCCACACCTTTCCTTCAGTCAGACATGGGGCAAACTCTTACAGCTATCCTTGAGGCATTGCGGGCTCAACAGGCCCCGGCTCAGCAGCCAAACCCAGGGGCCAACTGGATGAGCACCTTCCGAGGACTCTCTCCCCCGTCCTACTTTGGGACAGAGTCGGCAGTGCGGACAGAGGAGTGGCTGGATGTTATGTACGAGATGTTGACCGGGATACGGTGCCCCCGGGAGGAGAGGGTGGCTTTGGTGGTATCTTGCTTGGAGTCCCATGCCAAGAGGTGGTGGAAGACGCTGTTGGACACGACGTTTGTCGATAGGGAGGTTGCGGAAATTACTTGGGAGGAATTCAGGGCCACGCTGCTGGAGCATTTTGTTCCAAAGTCAGCCAGGGACGAGTTGGAGGAGCGGTTCTTACAGCTGAAGCAGGGCACCAGGATGGTGGTGGAGTACCATCGAGAGTTCGACCATTTGGCTCGATATGCAGGTTCTTACCAGCTGGACGAAGCAGGATACATCAAGAGGTTCTATAAGGGTCTGAAAGAGGAGTTGAGGGAGGCTTTGTTGTTTGTATCCGATGGGCCTATCTCCGGGATTTTGGAGATGGCAAAGAGGATTGAGGCTGATTGGCACACCACCCGGGGCCGGAAGCGGCAAGCGGAGGATCAGGGCCGGAGGGCCAGAAATGATCAACGGCGAGGCGCTATACCAGATGGGAGACGGACGGAGGACCAGCCTCATCAGGAGGTGAGGTAGGAGGCGATAGAGTAGGTGATATTGGCCCCTCAACCTCTTCGGATATAGGAGATGTCGAGACCCGGGGGTATGGCGTATCCCCCACCGGAGTGCTTCCATTATCATCAGGTGGGACACCTCCGGAGAAACTGCCCCATGAGGGGGGCACCACCTCCAGCACCACAGGGTGGCCCACCTGCCCAGCTTTTCGGAGGCCGAGGAAGCGACTGAGGACGTGGTTACCAGGGAGGAGATCGAAGACAGGAAAGGGAGAAGGCATATGCCTTGGACCTGGCACAGCCTCGAAATCCAGAGCGGGTCATCACAGGTAAATCAAGATATTTAAATTGTTTAAATTAAATTCCCGTTCTCAATTGCCCAACAAGTAGAACTGCCCTAAGTAGAATAAATAGGAAAGAAAACGCGTTACAAAATACTAAGACATTTAATCGTCTCAGGTATAGTCTTCATCAGCGTCAAGCCCACCTATACTCTGTTCGACACGGGTGCCTCGCACTCGTTTGTGTCGTAGGCCTTTCTGGAAGGGCTGGAAGGAGTGGAACGGTTCACAGGCCGGATGAGGAGGGTGCGTCTACCCGACGGATCGGAGATACTCACCTCAGCCCACTGTAGCATGGAGGCGGAGATTGGAGGAAAGTCGTTCGAAGTTCCAGCAACGGTCCTGAGGATGCCCGTCTTCGAGCTGATCTTGGGCATGACTTGGTTACAGTGGAATCATGCCTAGATTGATTGTCAAGCGAAGAGGATCACCGTGAGGCACGGGGACTCTATCATCATCATCGAAGGTATAAGACCTGCCTCACGTATACCCTTATCTTCAGTACAGGCCGTTAAGGCCTATTTACAGGGGGAGGAGGTCTACAAGGTGCTGTTTGAGATGGAGGAGGCCACGAATTCTATATCGAATATCCCGGTGGTGCAGGAGTTTGAGGACGTCTTTCCAGAAAATTTACCCGGATTACCCCGCACAGGGAGCAGGACTTTCAGATACAGCTTGTGTCGGGGGCCAGTCCAGCATCCAAGGCACCTTACCGGATGGCCCCAAGGGAGTTGACAGAGTTCCGGAGCCAGCTTCAGGAGTTAGTGGAAGCCGGATTTGTCCGGCCAAGCTCTTCACCATGGGGAGCCCCGGTATTGTTCGTCCAAAAGAAAGACGGGACTCTCAGATTGTGCATCGACTACCGAGCACTAAATCGGCTGACGGTCCGGAACACCTATCCACTGCCAAGGATAGACGAGCTGTTCGACCAGCTGCAGGGAGCGCAGTACTTTTCGAAATCAGATTTGAGGTCAGTATACTACCAGCTTCGGATTCGAGAGCAAGACATTCAGAAGACTGCTTTTAGTAGCAGATATGGTTTATTCGAGTTTACGGTGATGCCCTTCGGGCTCACCAATGCACCATCAGCATTCATGACCCTCATGAACCAGGTTTTCAAGGAGTATCTAGATGTGTTTGTCATCGTGTTTATCGATGACATTCTCATCTACTCGAGAACGGAGGAGGAGCACACTCGCCATCTGGCACTGACCCTACAGAGACTACGAGAGAATCATTTATTTGCAAAGTTTAGTAAATGTCAGTTCTGGCTGAATGAGGTGGGCTTCTTAGGCCATATTATCAGTGGAGCCGGGTTGGCAGTGGATCCGGCAAAGATTCAGGCAATTCGAGATTGGCCGTAACTAAAGACAGCCACGGACGTACGGAGTTTCCTAGGACTTGCCGGTTACTACCGGAAGTTCGTGGAGGGATTCTCTCGAATCGCCCGCCCGCTCACATCCTTAACGAAGAAGGAGGTACCCTTCGTGTGGACCCCGCAGTGCCAGGCAGCTTTCCAGGAGCTGAAGGATCGACTAACCTCGGCTCCCATTCTTACTCTCCCCTCGGGTAGGGAAGGATTTCAGGTCTACACTAATGCTTCCTACCAGGGTATGGGAGCTGTACTGATGCAGAAGGGTCATGTAATTGCATATACGTCTCGCCAATTGAGGAAGCACGAACAGAACTATCCGGTGAACGACCTTGAGATGGGGGCGGTCGTTTTTGCTTTGAAGATCTGGCGTCATTATCTTTATGGAGTCCATTGCGACATCTAATCCGACCACAAGAACCTGAAATACGTGGACACGCAGAAGGAACTGAACATTAGGCAGAGGTGCTGGGTGGAGTTCCTAGCAGATTATCAGTATGAGATGCACTACCTTCCAGGGAAGGCAAACGTGGTGGCTGGCGCGTTTAGTCGGAGAGCTGCCCCTTCCGAGACCGGGCCCCATGTTATGACTATGGAGATGGTGAGGATATTGGAGGATATGCACATCACACTAGTGTCATCCGAGGACCCCGAGCTTTACATGGAGTATTTAGCTGCAGTGAGTGCTACCGACGATATCCGGGACCGAGTCAGAGAGGGACAGAGGCGAGATGGCAAATTGGAGCCGATATTCTGGGCCTTGGAGAACGGTGTAGCAGGAGATTACACGATGAGGGATGGTGTGGTATGTTTTAGAGGTCGGACTTATATACCAGAAGGGGGCCAGGTCCGGGAAGAAATTATGGCGGAGGCCCACCACAGCAGATACTCGGTGCACACAGGCATCACGAAGATGAGTGCGGATTTGAAGAAGACTATATACTGGCCTGGCATGAAGAACGATATCACTCAGTTTGTGACCCACTGCGAAGCTTGCCAGCTAGTGAAGGCAGACTGCAAAAACCCCGCAGGTTTGTTGCAACCACTCCCGGTACCAGAGTGGAAGTTCGAAGACATCGCGATGGACTTTATTCACGGACTTCCCCGATCACATACAGGAAATGACTCGATTTGGGTCATCGTTGATCGGTTGACAAAAGTAGTCAGGTTCATTCCGATCAGGAAGGACGACGCTGTGGGAGTATTGGTACGGAGATTTGTGGAGCAGTTCGTTCGATATCACGGGGTGCCCAAGACGATCGTGTCGGATCGGGATGGCCGGTTCACTTCCAGGGAGTGGAGATCCGTGCAAGCTTACTTAGGCACGCGATTGACCTTCAGCACCGCGTTCCATCCCCAGTCGGACGGGCAGACAGAACACACCAACCGGACGCTGGAAGATCTTTTGAGGCTATGTATTCTGGACCGCGGGGTACCATGGGAGAAGTGCTTACCCCTGGTCGAGTTCTCTTATAACAACAGCTACCAGTCCAGCATCAGGATGACGCCTTACGAAGCCTTGTATGGAAGGAAATGTCGTACCCCGCTTTCTTGGGTTCAAGACGAAGATTCGAAGGTGTTGGGATCAGATTTTGTTGAAGAGACCGAGGCTCGGGTGAGGCTGATCAGAGACAGGATGCTAGAGGCGCAGAGCAGACAAGCTAAGTACTATGACGCCCGGCATCGGTAGGTGGAATTCCAGGTCGGGGACCAAGTGTTTTTGAAGATCCGGCCCATGCATGGAGTCTCGCGGGTGCGTGGTCGGAGGAAGAAGCTTAGCCCTAGGAACATGGGCCCTTACAGGATCCTGGAGCGGATCGGGCCCCTAGCCTACAGGCTGGAGTTGCCACCAGAGCTGGCAGCTCTGCATGAAGTCTTCCATATTTCCTTGCTAAGGAGGGCTCTGCTATGCCCGGAGCAGCAGATTTTGACCACTGAAGGGCCGGTAGCTTCAGACCGGTCAGTTCGTTTGGAGCCGGTTAGGATCGACGACCGAGGAGTATGGCTCTTGCGTCGCAAGAAGGTCCCATTAGTCAAGGTCCTGTAGAGGAACCACGGCCAGGAGGAGCATACCTGGGAGCCGCAGGACCTGATGCGACAAAGATACCCAGAGCTGTTCAGTCAGGTATACCTCACAAACCCCTCAAGATGTTAGATTATTTTCCTGCTTTAAACTAGTAAGGGCTGCTCTAGGCAGGTAGAGGCTTATCTTTTGTTTATTGGGGGCTTATCTTTTTGTTTATTGGGATCTTGGCTCACCGATTAGCCGAAATGGGTATAGACTTAAGTTTCCCTCAAAACTTAATTTAGCAAACATGGCGTCGTGATGGGATGTTACAAGTTTCTTTTCTTCGGCAGAAATTCCCTTAGGCTTAACCTTGATTTCGGGGACGAAATCTTTGTTTTGTTTATTGGGATTTGTAACATCCCATTTCCAACTAGACCCCTAGGAGTGGTTTTGTCCATGACTAGGTCATGACAAACCCTAGGAAGCCAGAAATGGGCCAAGGGATAGGAGACAAAGTGTGGAAATCATAATGGTCTGCAAATAGTAGAACTCTGAACAATGGTTTAGGATGACCATGGGGCTACACCTTGACCCCAAGACCCTACCACAACACCCCCTAATACCTTGGGAGGCCCATTAGAGCCATAAGGACCCATTGGGGTCAATCAAAGAGACTCAGTTGACCAAGGTCAACCCTAACCCAAAATGGGTCAAACTAGCCTACTTAGGGTCAATTGACCTACTCCTAGCCTAGAGGACCCCACCTATGCCCCCCCTAACCCTAAGTGAAGTCAAGGGGTCACTAAGGTCACATTGGGGTCAGCCCTAGAGGCCAAGTTGACCCAAGTCAACTCAAGCCCCTAATCTAGTCAAAGTGCCCTTATTAAGGGTAGGTGACCTCTAAAGTGTAAGGTAACCCTACATAACCCCACATAGGCCTTAGGGGAGGCCAATGGGTCACCAAGGACCCAATGGGGTCAACCTAGATAATCAAATTGACCCAGGTCAACCCTAACTTAAGCCAAGTCAAACCTAGCCCAAATGGGCTAACCCAAGCCCAAGCCACTTCTTCCTTAGGCTAACCTCACTTTCATAATCATCATGACTAAGTGGGCTGCACATAGCCTATGGTGTTGACCAGTCAACATGGGTGACTAGGACAGAGAAGGGAGCTTCCCTTCATGTTAATGGTGGAGAGAGAAGATGGGGGAGAGGAAGGGGAGAGTGGGAGCCGGCCAAAGGGAGGCCAACAGCCACTTTTAATGGCTGCAATCAACTCCTCTAGGGAAGAGGAGTTGATTCCAGCCGTTTCCCGGCCACCAAGGGGTAGATTCAGCCCCCTCCACTTAACCCGAGCCACACCATTAATGGTGTTGAAGGGCATTGAAGAACCAACCGCTCCCCTCCCCAATTGCCCATTTAAACATCATCAGTGGGCAGATGGGAACATTTTCGAGCTTTTACCGGTTAGGATCGTCGACTATGGCATCCCGATGCTCCTCCCGCATTCAGGCCGCCAGGAAGGTCCTCCCCCTCTCCTTAACTCACGGGTAGATCATAGGTCTCCTTAGGCAAAAGGTTCGGGCTCAATTGAGCCCGATCCAAACCAAGATTTTCATGGTTTTCGGCAAAAACTTATCCTACTAGAACCGCCGGAAAACACCACTCCGGCGGCTGAGTCGCCGCCTGGCGATAGCCACCACCTCAACGGAGGTGGTGGTGGCGGTGGCCGGCCGGGGAAGGGGCTGGATCGCCGGCAGCAGAGCTTGGAAGCGGCTCCAGGCGGGTTGGATCCTGGCTGTCGGCTCAAGGAAGAAGACGATAGGATTCCGTTGAATCTACGCCAAGATTCGTGCTTCTGCTGATTTAAACTATAGGATATTAAATTTTGATATTTTGATTTATGTCACAGTTTTAGTATTATTTGGTTTTAATTTTTAAAAATACTTAGGCTCACCTGGTGGGAAAACCTTCAACATGAAAGTTGTAGTCCTTTGTGTCTACTTTATTTTAAAATTGGTTTGAACCCATTTAGGTCTATGGTCTGACCAGGGAACCCATTTTGGTGGGACATATGATTAGGGCTAGGCAGTCATTAAACTGGGTGCCCACACCTCATCCCTGCCCCAAATCACTTGAAATTTTGGCAGGGAGTCTACCTAGCTATACCTAGGGCCTGCCCAAAACTCAGAATTTTTGGAGACACCTTGCCTAAAGTTTTTGCTTTTATTTAATAATGCTAGGGTAATTTAATTAAGTAGCCAAATGACCTCCAAACCCTCCCAAATTTTGTAGAGTGGTCCCTGGCATCAAGACCTAGTTTTGTACAAAATTTTAACCCATTTGGATATGTTTTGGCTAGGGAATCACCCAACCCTAGTTTGGCTTTAAGGGGGGTATTTTTGATTACAAGTGCACTATGGACTTAGGGTGGTCCCCTCCCCTCAACAGAGGCTGAGGTTTTGGACACTGACTTGGCATGGCCAATGTCACCCTCTTAAGGAAAATGGGAAGATTTAGGCTTGATTTACCCTAGGGTTCAACTCCAAACCCTAAGGAAGGACTTTTGAGGGTTGTGAAGGACATGGGGGCAAATACCCTTGTATGGCCTTGGAAATCCAGAAGAATTGAGGGTAATGTAACATAAGTTCTCTGGTAGGAACCTTAGAGGAGTTGGAGCAAGGTAGACACCTCAAAACCCTAACCCTAGCTTTAGGGTAGGAGCACAAATTTGAAGATTCAGCCACTAAACCTTCCCCAAAAGTTATGAAACTTGGGTAGAGTAGGTTTTAGGCCATCTAGAACCTCTGGTAATTTCTATAGAATTTTATGGATTTTATTCCTGGTACTTCATTTGTTAAATACCAAAAGGCCCAAATGATGTTTGATCTTTCTTATGATTATTCTATGCATTTGAATCTAATGAAACTTGGTCAGAATATCTTAAAGGCCTAAGTGAAAATCCCTGAATTTTATTATAATTTTTACTTGAGTTTATTTAGTACTCCCTTCACAAGTTTTGGAAAGGGGTTGGTAGAATTAAATTAATTAATGATGATTTATCTGTTGAAAATTAATGGGATTTAGGTTTTGATGTTTCCATGCCAAAAATTACTTATAGTAATTTATTTATAATTTTTAGAGGCCTGTTTACAGAACTTCCTTCACAAGACCCTAATTTTGAGAATTGGATATTTAGTTAATTCAGGAAATAATTCTTTCAAAAAAAATTATGAAACTTTACTTGGAGGTTTTATGTGCCCTTATAATCATCCTGGAATTTTCTCTGAATTTTTGGAAGTATTTTTGTTGTACATCCCCTTTAAATGATTTATTATGGAATAAGTTTGAAATAAAATTTAAGGGCTTAAACCTTGCTGAAAAATTGGGAGATTCTGGATTTTTAGATGATTATTCATTTTGCATTTATCATAAATTTATTGGAATTTTATCTTGCCTAAAACTTGTACTTCATGTTCAAACTTGAAACTTTTGGCTTTTAGAATAAATAAATAAATTATCGGTTAAATTATGAAAATTAATAAATTATGGATTCAGGCTACAAATGCCAATATAGTCCTCCAATAATTATTATATGAGCACTGGATGATCATTTGGTATACTTCCCATTTTACGGGTCATATAGGTTAAGTGGTCTGCATTTAGCAAAACTGCAGGAAATCATTTGGGATATGAATTAGAGCACATGTGTTGGGTTTTTGTTGGGTTGCTGGAAAGGATAAATAGAATTAGATGCATCATTGGAAGGTAAAGTGAGTAGGGTATGTTTTGGCTAGGGTTTAGAGGCGCACGGGTCCGACGAAAGATCGTCCTCCCCGGGGTGAGGTGGAGTCAAATCACCTTAGGATTAGGCTATTGTAACATGAGAAAGTAATGGGAAGGGGATCAACCAATAATAATAATAAGTACCCTGCGAAATGGAATGCTGGGCGTAATCCCAACATAGTTCCTAGTGCCCCTTGAGAGCCCTTCACAGGGAATACCGGGGGCAGTCTTGGGTTAACGTAAACTGTTTTAACAAGCTGAAAAGAGTAACTTAGTAATTAGGGTTGCACCTTTCACAAACACTGATAGCACCGGAAGATAGCTGGGAGTTTCGGCTCGGATGGTTAAAAGACGGACTTTGGGTCCGGGGAGCTTCGACTCGATTGTTTGAGACAGACGTTTTGGTCCGGGGAGCTTCGGCTCGGTTTTTGATTACGCTAAATTTGCATGTGCATAAAAGAAAGGAAAAATTAAGGTGGTGGGTCTTCGGTATTGGATGGTCGATGCACCGACGCCAATACGTTGACTCGGCAAGTGTGGTTAGCACTTCGCCAACAGAAGTCCGGTGCGCCAGCCGGCAAGAGTACGCAGGAGTCCGCTTCGTGCACCAAGCGTTGAGGCATACGATAGGTCTGACCGGTAGTGCTTTACTGGTTTAGAGGTGGGCGAGGCCCAACCCACCGCTTCCGTCTGCCACTACGGAGGTATCCTGGAAGGTTACGGCTCCAGAAAGGGGGAAATAATGGTCTGTGTGCACAGAGTCAGGTGTGTGTGTTGCACTTGCATGCTCCATCATAACCACTTGCATGTCATAGCATAATCGATTCTTTTAACCCCTGACACCTAATGTATAAGTGGAATGGGACGCTTATACATTAGGACCTGCAAAACGACCCCTTGGTCTATAAGCTTGTGTGGGCAAGTTTATAAATTAAGGTCAATTTTGATATATATCTATATATTGATGTGTGCTAACCGACACCCCAACGTATAAATTGGTATGGGACTTTTTATACGATGGGAGCCTTGCAGAAGACCCCTTGGCTTATGTGTTCTCACATAAGTGAAGGTTACTTTTCATATTTCAGCTTATTGTCTATACCTATTATAAAATTGCTAGTATAGGTCCGCTGCCATCTGTTTTTTATATTCTCCACCTTCAAATCCTCCCCTTTCTTCCTCTCCGCTCGGTGCCTAGGAGCCATAGGGGAAGGGGTGGGGGATGATAGGGCTTAGTCTTTTAGACTAACGGCTTTCGAACCGCATCATTTAGGGGATCGTGGAGCCCAGCATGGAGGAGCAGCCCCAGAGACCGATACGCTTGGAGGTGGGGCAGTCTAGCTCCGGAGTTCATACAGCCGGGACCGTGAGTCTCCACCTTGAGTAGTTTTTCTGCTTTTGCTTCCGCATGAGTGATTTTGTAGTGAGGATATGATGTACCGGGCATAAGCCCATATTTTTAGTACTCTGATGTATTATTCTGTGGACACTCCCTTTGTAGAGATTTATTACAATGACATGTGATTTTTCGTGGACTGCAATTTTGCATTTACATTATTGTGCTACTTTTCTGCGATCGATTTGGCTGGCAGAATCGGCTCTTTGTGGTGATGACACTTCAGGGCGTGAAGTAGTCACCGCAAAATGGCAGTTCTGGACCTAAGACCCCGGTGTTGCAAAGAAAAAAAAAAGGGGGGTCTTACAAGTGGTATCAGAGGAGACCTCGATCGAAAAGTAGCAGTCCACAACCCTGGGTCACCCCCGCGCGAGCTTAGTTTGGGGACAAACTAAGCAGCAGAAGTAGTGGTGTGCCCATATGAGGGATCACATGTAAATGTAAATGGTCCACTTCTTAATTAGGAATTGAGTCGATTACCTACTAATATAGTTCGTTTTGTAGCCCCCAGCTCAGCCCACCCCACAAGGTGGAGCTCAGCAGACTCCGGACATTGCACCACCTCCCATGGTCCCCACACCTTTCCTTCAGTCAGACATGGGGCAAACTCTTACAGCTATCCTTGAGGCATTCCGGGCTCAACAGGCCCCGGCTCAGTAGCCAAACCCAGGGGCCAACTGGATGAGCACCTTCCGAGGACTCTCTCCCGCGTCCTACTTTGGGACAGAGTCGGCAGTGCGGACAGAGGAGTGGCTGGATGTTATGTACGAGATGTTGACCGGGATACGGTGCCCCCGGGAGGAGAGGGTGGCTTTGGTGGTATATTGCTTGGAGTCCCATGCCAAGAGGTGGTGGAAGACGCTGTTGGACACGATGTTTGTCGATAGGGAGGTTGCGGAAATTACTTGGGAGGAATTCAGGGCCACGCTGCTGTAGCATTTTGTTCCACAGTCAGCCAGGGACGAGTTGGAGGAGCGGTTCTTATAGCTGAAGCAGGGCACCAGGATGGTGGTGGAGTACCATCGAGAGTTCGACCATTTGGCTCGATATGCGGGTTCTTACCAGCTAGACGAAGCAGGATACATCAAGAGGTTCTATAAGGGTCTGAAAGAGGAGTTGAGGGAGGCTTTGTTATTTGTATCCGATGGGCCTATCTCCCGAATTTTGGAGATGGCAAAGAGGATTGAGGTTGATTGGCACACCACCCGGGGCCGGAAGCGGCAAGCGGAGGATCAGGGCCGGAGGGCCAGAAATGATCAACGGCGAGGCGCTATACCAGATGGGAGACGGACGGAGGACCAGCCTCATCAGGAGGTGAGGTAGGAGACGAGAGAGTAGGTGATATTGGCCCCTCAACCTCTTCGGATATAGGAGATGTCGAGACCCGGGGGTATGGCGTATCCCCCACCGGAGTGCTTCCATTGTCATCAGGTGGGACACCTCCGGAGAAACTGCCCCATGAGGGGGGAACCACCTCCAGCACCACAGGGTGGCCCACCTGCCCAGCTTTTCGGAGGCCGAGGAAGCGACTGAGGACGTGGTTACCAGGGAGGAGATCGAAGACAGGAAAGGGAGCAGGCATATGCCTTGGACCTGGCACAACCTCGAAATCCAGAACGGGTCATCACAGGTAAATCAAGATATTTAAATTGTTTAAATTAAATTCCCGTTCTCAATTGCCCAACAAGTAGAACTGCCCTAAGTAGAATAAATATTAAAGAAAACACGTTACAAAATACTAAGACATTTAATCGTCTCAGGTATAGTCTTCATCAGCGTCAAGCCCACCTATACTCTGTTCGACACGGGTGCCTCGCACTCGTTTGTGTCGGAGGCCTTTCTGGAAGGGCTGGAAGGAGTGGAACGGTTCACAGGCCGGATGAGGAGGGTGCGTCTACCCGACGGATCGGAGATACTCACCTCAGCCCACTGCAGCATGGAGGCGGAGATTGGAGGAAAGTTGTTCGAAGTTCCGGCAACGGTCCTGAGGATGCCCGTCTTCGAGCTGATCCTGGGCATGACTTGGTTACAGTGGAATCATGCCCAGATTGATTGTCAAGCGAAGAGGATCACCGTGAGGCACGGGGACTCTATCATCATCATCGAAGGTATAAGACCTGCCTCACGTATACCCTTATCTTCAGTACAGGCCGTTAAGGCCTATTTACAGGGGGAGGAGGTCTACAAGGTGCTGTTTGAGATGGCGGAGGCCACGAATTCTATATCGAATATCCCGGTGGTGCAGGAGTTTGAGGACGTCTTTCCAGAAAATTTACCTGAATTACCCCCGCGCAGGGAGCAGGACTTTCAGATATAGCTTGTGTCGGGGGCCAGGCCAGCATCCAAGGCACCTTACCGGATGGCCCCAAGGGAGTTGACAGAGTTCCGGAGCTAGCTTCAGGAGTTAGTGGAAGCCGGATTTGTCCGGCCAAGCTCTTCACCATGGGGAGCCCCGGTATTGTTCGTCAAAAAGAAAGACGGGACTCTCAGATTGTGCATCGACTACCGAGCACTAAATCGGCTGACGGTTCAGAACACCTATACACTGCCAAGGATAGACGAGCTGTTCGACCAGCTACAGGGAGCGCAGTTCTTTTCGAAATCAGATTTGAGGTCAGGATACTACCAGCTTCGGATTCGAGAGCAGGACATTCAGAAGACTGCTTTTAGTAGCAGATATGGTTTATTCGAGTTTACGGTGATGCCCTTCAGGCTCACCAATGCACCATCAGCGTTCATGACCCTCATGAACCAGGTTTTCAAGGAGTATCTAGATGTGTTTGTCATCGTGTTTATCGATGACATTCTCATCTACTCGAGGACGGAGGAGGAGCACACTCGCCATCTGGTACTGACCCTACAGAGACTACGAGAGAATCATTTATTTGCAAAGTTTAGTAAATGTCAGTTCTGGCTGAATGGGGTGGGCTTCTTAGGCCATATTATCAGTGGAGCCGGGTTGGCAGTGGATCCAGCAAAGATTCAGGCAATTCGAGATTGGCCGCAGCTAAAGACAGCCACGGACGTACGGAGTTTCCTAGGACTTGTCGGTTACTACCGGAAGTTCGTGGAGGGATTCTCTCAAATCGCCCACCCGCTCACATCCTTAACGAAGAAGGAGGAACCCTTCGTGTGGACCCCGCAGTGCCAGGCAGCTTTCCAGGAGCTGAAGGATCGACTAACCTCGGCTCCCATTCTTACTCTCCCCTCGGGGAGGGAAGGATTTCAGGTCTACACTGATGCTTCCTACCAGGGTATGGGAGCTGTACTGATGCAGAAGGGTCATGTAATTGCATATGCGTCTCGCCAATTGAGGAAGCACGAACAGAACTATCCGGTGAACGACCTTGAGATGGGGGCGGTCGTTTTTGCTTTGAAGATCTGGCGTCATTATCTTTATGGAGTCCATTGCGACATCTACTCCGACCACAAGAACCTGAAATACGTGGACACGTAGAAGGAACTGAACATCAGGTAGAGGTGCTGGGTGGAGTTCCTAGCAGATTATCAGTATGAGATGCACTATCTTCCAGGGAAGGCAAACGTGGTGGCTGACGCGTTTAGTCGGAGAGCTGCCCCTTCCGAGACCGGGCCCCAAGTTATGTCTATGGAGCTGGTGAGGAGATTGGAGGATATGCACATCACACTAGTGTCATCCGAGGACCCCGAGCTTTACATGGAGTATTTAGCTGCAGTGAGTGCTACCGACGATATCCGGGACCGAGTCAGAGAGGGACAGAGGCGAGATGGCAAATTGGAGCCGATATTCTGGGCCTTGGAGAACGGTGCAGCAGGAGATTACACGATGAGGGATGGTGTGGTATGTTTTAGAGGTCGGACTTATATACCAGAAGGGGGCCAGGTCCGGGAAGAAATTATGGTGGAGGTCCACCACAGCAGATACTCGGTGCACGCAGGCATCACGAAGATGACTGCGGATTTGAAGAAGACTATATACTGGCCTGGCATGAAGAAGGATATCACTCGGTTTGTGACCCACTGCGAAGCTTGCCAGCTAGTGAAGGCAGAGTGCAAAAACCCCGCGGGTTTGTTGCAACCACTCCCGGTACCAGAGTGGAAGTTCGAAGACATCGCGATGGACTTTATTCACGGACTTCCCCGATCACGTACAGGAAATGACTCGATTTGGGTCATCGTTGATCGGTTGACAAAAGTAGTCAGGTTCATTCCGATCAGGAAGGACGATGCTGTGGGAGTATTGGTACGGAGATTTGTGGAGCAGTTCGTTCGATATCACGGGGTGCCCAAGACGATCGTGTCGGATCGGGATGGCCGGTTCACTTCCAGGGAGTGGAGATCCGTGCAAGCTTACTTAGGCACGCGATTGACCTTCAGCACCGCGTTCCATCCCCAGTCGGACGGGCAGACAGAACGCACCAACCGGACGCTGGAAGATCTTTTGAGGCTATGTATTCTGGACCGCGGGGTACCATGGGAGAAGTGCTTACCCCTGGTCGAGTTCTCTTATAACAACAGCTACCAGTCCAGCATCAGGATGACGCCTTACGAAGCCTTGTATGGAAGGAAATGTCGTACCCCGCTTTCTTGGGTTCAGGACGAAGATTCGAAGGTGTTGGGATCAGATTTTGTTGAAGACACAGAGGCTCGAGTGAGGCTGATCAGAGACAGGATGCTAGAGGCGCAGAGCAGACAAGCTAAGTACTATGATGCCCAGCATCGGCAGGTGGAGTTCCAGGTCGGGGACCAAGTGTTTTTGAAGATCCGGCCCATGCATGGAGTCTCGCGGGTGCGTGGTCGGAGGAAGAAGCTCAGCCCTAGGTACATGGGCCCTTACAGGATCCTGGAGCGGATCGGGCCCCTAGCCTACAGGCTGGAGTTGCCACCAGAGCTGGCAGCTCTACATGAAGTCTTCCACATTTCCTTGCTAAGGAGGGCTCTGCTACGCCCGGAGCAGCAGATTTTGACCACTGAAGGGCCGGTAGCTTCAGACCGGTCAGTTCGTTTGGAGCCGGTTAGGATCGACGACCGAGGAGTATGGGTCTTGCGTCGCAAGAAGGTCCCATTAGTCAAGGTCCTGTAGAGGAACCACGGCCAGGAGGATCATACCTGGGAGCCGCAGGACCTGATGCGACAAAGATACCCAGAGCTGTTCAGTCAGGTATACCTCACAAACCCCTCAAGATGTTTAATTATTTTCCTGCTTTAAACTAGTAAGGGCTGCTCTAGGCAGGTAGAGGCTTATCTTTTGTTTATTGGGGGCTTATCTTTTTGTTTATTGGGATCTTGGCTCACCGATTAGGCGAAATGGGTATAGACTTAAGTTTCCCTCAAAACTTAATTTAGCAAACATGGCGTCGTGATGGGATGTTACAAGTTTCTTTTCTTCGGCAGAAATTCCCGTAGGCTTAACCTTGATTTCGGGGACGAAATCTTTATTTTGTTTATTGGGATTTGTAACATCTCATTTCCAACTAGACCCCTAGGAGTGGTTTTGTCCATGACTAGGTCATGACAAACCCTAGGAAGCCAGAAATGGGCCAAGGGATAGGAGACAAAGTGTGGAAATCATAATGGTCTGCAAATAGTAGAACTCTGAACAATGGTTTAGGATGACCATGGGGCTACACCTTGACCCCAAGACCCTACCACAACACCCCCTAATACCTTGGGAGGCCCATTAGAGCCATAAGGACCCATTAGGGTCAATCAAAGAGACTCATTTGACCAAGGTCAACCCTAACCCAAAATGGGTCAAACTAGCCTACTTAGGGTCAATTGACCTACTCCTAGCCTAGAGGACCCCACCTATGCCCCCCTAACCCTAAGTGAAGTCAAGGGGTCACTAAGGTCACATTGGGGTCAGCCCTAGAGGCCAAGTTGACCCAAGTCAACTCAAGCCCCTAATCTAGTCAAAGTGCCCTTATTAAGGGTAGGTGACCTCTAAAGTGTAAGGTAACCCTACATAACCCCACATAGGCCTTAGGGGAGGCCAATGGGTCACCAAGGACCCAATGGGGTCAACCCAGATGATCAAATTGACCCAGGTCAACCCTAACTTAAGCCAAGTCAAACCTAGCCCAAATGGGCTAACCCAAGCCCAAGCCACTTCTTCCTTAGGCTAACCTCACTTTCATGATCATCATGACTAAGTGGGTTGCACATAGCCTATGGTGTTGACCAGTCAACATGGGTGACTAGGAGAGAGAAGGGAGCTTCCCTTCATGTTAATGGTGGAGAGAGAAGATGGGGGAGAGGAAGGGGAGAGTGGGAGCCGGCCAAAGGGAGGCCAACAGCCACTTTTAATGGCTGCAATCAACTCCTCTAGGGAACAGGAGTTGATTCCAGCTGTTTCCCGGCCACCAAGGGGTAGATTCAGCCCCCTCCACTTAACCCGAGCCACACCATTAATGGTGTTGAAGGGCATTGAAGAACCAACCGCTCCCCTCCCCAATTGCCCATTTAAACATCATCAGTGGACAGATGGGAACATTTTCGAGCTTTTACCGGTTAGGATCGTCGACTATGGCATCCCGATGCTCCTCCCGCATTCAGGCCGCCAAGGAAGGTCCTCCCCCTCTCCTTAACTCACGGGTAGATCATAGGTCTCCTTAGGCAAAAGGTTCGGGCTCAATTGAGCCCGATCTAAACCAAGATTTTCATGGTTTTCGGCAAAAACTTATCCTACTAGAACCGCCGGAAAACACCACTCCGGCGGCTGAGTCGCCGCCTGGCGATAGCCACCACCTAAACGGAGGTGGTGGTGGCGTGGCCGGCCGGGGAAGGGGCTGGATCGCCGGCGGCAGAGCTTGGAAGCGGCTCCAGGCGGGTTGGATCCTGGCCGTCGGCTCAAGGAAGAAGACGATAGGATTCCGTTGAATCTGCGCCAAGATTCGTGCTTCTGCTGATTTAAACTATAGGATATTAAATTTTGATATTTTGATTTATGTCACAGTTTTAGTATTATTTGGTTTAAATTTTTAAAAATACTTAGGCTCACCTGGTGGGAAAACCTTCAACATGAAAGTTGTAGTCCTTTGTGTCTACTTTATTTTAAAATTGGTTTGAACCCATTTGGGTCTATGGTCTGACCAGGGAACCCATTTTGGTGGGACATATGATTAGGGCTAGGCAGTTATTAAACTGGGGCCCACACCTCATCCTTGGCCCAAATCACTTGAAATTTTGGCAGGGAGTCTACCTAGCTATACTTAGGGCCTGCCCAAAACTCAGAATTTTTGGAGACACCTTGCCTAAAGTTTTTGCTTTTATTTAATAATGCTAGGGTAATTTAATTAAATAGCCAAATGACCTACAAACCCTCCCAAATTTTGTAGAGTGGTCCCTGGCATCAAGACCTAGTTCTGTACAAAATTTTAACCCATTTGGATATATTTTGGCTAGGGAATCACCCAACCCTAGTTTGGCTTTAAGGGGGGTATTTTTGATTACAAGTGCACTATGGACTTAGGGTGGTCCCCTCCCCTCAACAGAGGCTGAGGTTTTGGACACTGACTTGGCATGGCCAATGTCACCCTCTTAAGGAAAATGGGAAGATTTAAGCTTGATTTACCCTAGGGTTCAACTCCAAACCCTAAGGAAGGACTTTTGAGGGTTGTGAAGGACATGGGGGCAAATACCCTTGTATGGCCTTGGAAATCCAGAAGAATTGAGGGTAATGTAACATAAGTTCTCTGGTAGGAACCTTAGAGGAGTTGGAGCAAGGTAGACACCTCAAAACCCTAACCCTAGCTTTAGGATAGGAGCACAAATTTGAAGATTTAGCCACTAAACCTTCCCCAAAAGTTATGAAACTTGGGTAGAGTAGGTTTTAGGCCATCTATAACCTCTGGTAATTTCTATAAAATTTTATGAATTTTATTCCTGGTGCTTCATTTGTTAAATACCAAAAGGCCCAAATGATGTTTGATTTTTCTTATGATTATTATATGCATTTGAATCTAATGAAACTTGGTCAGAATATCTTAAAGGCCTAAGTGAAAATCCCTGAATTTTATTATAATTTTTACTTGAGTTTATTTAGTACTCCCTTCACAAGTTTTGGAAAGGGGCTTGGTAGAATTAAATTAATTAATGATGATTTATCTGTTGAAAAATTATGAGATTTAGGTTTTGATGTTTCCATGCCAAAAAGTACTTATAGTAATTTATTTATAATTTTTAGAGGCCTGTTTACAGAACTTCCTTCACAAGACCCTAATTTTGAGAATTAAATATTTAGTTAATTCAGGAAATAATTCTTTCAAAAAAAATTATGAAACTTTACTTGGAGGTTTTATGTGCCCTTATAATCATCCTGGAATTTTCTCTGAATTTTTGGAAGTATTTTTGTTGTACATCCCCTTTAAATGATTTATTATGGAATAAGTTTGAAATAAAATTTAAGGGCTTAAACCTTGCTGAAAAATTGGGAGATTCTGGATTTTTAGATGATTATTCATTTTGCATTTATCATAAATTTATTGGAATTTTATCTTGCCTAAAACTTGTACTTCATGTTCAAACTTGAAACTTTTGGCTTTTAGAATAAATAAATAAATTATCGGTTAAATTATGAAAATTAAGATATTATGGATTCAGGCTACAAATGCCAATATAGTTCTCCAATAATTATTATATGAGCACTGGATGATCATTTGGTATACTTCCCATTTTACGGGTCATATAGGTTAAGTGGTCTGCATTTAGCAAAACTGCAGGAAATCATTTGGGATATGAATTAGAGCACATTTGTTGGGTTTTTGTTGGGTTGCTGGAAAGGATAAATATAATTAGCTCCATCATTGGAAGGTAAAGTGAGTAGGGTATGTTTTGGCTAGGGTTTAGAGGCGCTCGGGTCCGACGAAAGATCGTCCTCCCCGGGGTGAGGTGGAGTCAAATCACCTTAGGATTAGGCTATTGTAACATGAGAAAGTAATGGGAAGGGGATCAACCAATAATAATAATAAGTACCCGGCGAAATGGAATGCTGGGCGTAATCCCAATATAGTTCCTAGTGCCCCTTGAGAGTCCCTTCACAGGGAATACCGGGGGCAGTCCTGGGTTAAAGTAAACTGTTTTAACAAGCTGAAAAGAGTAACTTAGTAATTAGGGTTGCACCTTTCACAAACACTGATAGCACCGGAAGATAGCTGGGAGTTTCGGCTCGGATGGTTTAAAGACGGACTTTGGGTCCGGGGAGCTTCGACTCGATTGTTTGAGACAGACGTTTTGGTCCGGGGAGCTTCGGCTCGGTTTTTGATTACGCTAAATTTGCATGTGCATAAACGAAAGGAAAAAAATTAAGGTGGTGGGTCTTCGGTAATGGATGGTCGATGCACCGACGCCAATACGTTGACTCGGCAAGTGTGGTTAGCACTTCGCCAACAGAAGCCCGGTGCGCCAGCCGGCAAGAGTATGTAGGAGTCCGCTTCGTGCACCAAGCGTTGAGGCATACGATAGGTCTGACCGGTAGTGCTTTACTGGTTTAGAGGTGGGCGAGGCCCAACCCACCGCTTTCGTCTGCCACTACGGAGGTATCCTGGGAGGTTACGACTCTAGAAAGGGGGAACTAAAGGACTGTGTGCACAGAGTCAGGTGTGTGTGTTGCACTTGCATGCTCCATCATACCCACTTGCATGTCATAGCATAATCGATTCTTTTAACCCCTGACACCTAATGTATAAGTGGAATGGGACGCTTATACATTAGGACCTGCAAAACGACACCTTAGTCTATAAGCTTGTGTGGGCAAGTTTATAAATTAAGGTCAATTTTGATATATATCTATATATTGTTGTGTGATAACCGACACCCCGACGTATAAATTGGTATGGGATTTTTTATACGATGGGAGCCTTGCAGAAGACCCCTTGGCTTATGTGTTCTCACATAAGTGAAGGTTACTTTTCATATTTCAGCTTATTGTCTATACCTATTATAAAATTGCTAGTATAGGTCCGCTGCCATCTGTTTTTGATATTCTCCACCTTCAAATCCTCCCCTTTCTTCCTCTCCGCTCGGTGCCTAGGAGCCATGGGGGAAGGGGTGGGGGATGATAGGGCTTAGTCTTTTAGACTAACGGTTTTCAAACCGCATCATTTAGGGGATCGTGGAGCCCAGCATGGAGGAGCAGCCCCAGAGACCGATACGCTTGGAGGTGGGGCAGTCTAGCTCCGGAGTTCATACAGCCGAGACCGTGAGCCTCGACCTTGAGTAGTTTTTCTGCTTTCGCTTCCGCATGAGTGATTTTGTAGTGAGGATATGATGTACCGGGCATAAGCCCATATTTTAGCACTCTGATGTATTATTCTGTGGACACTCCCTTCGTGGAGATTTATTACTATGATATGTGATTTTCTGTGAACTGTTAGTTTCCATTACTTCATTATGCTACTTTTCTGTGATCGAATTGGCCGGCAGAATCGGTGCTTTGTGGTGATGACTCTTCGGGGCTTTTAGTAGGAGTCACCGCAAAACGGCTGTTCTGGGCCTAAGACCCCGGTGTTCAAAGAAAAGGGGGGGGGGTCTTACACTTCCAGCCCCCCTTCCAGCAACACAAATCCATCCCTCTTCCACACCTCCATCATCCCCTACTCAACCTCCTACTCCACCAGAATCTCCACATGCTTCACCAGCACCAACTCCTCCATCATCTCCACTTCCTCCTCATTTATCCTCCATACCATTTTTCAACATACCACCATCACCTCCCAATTCCCCTCTTCCTCCAATCACCCACCTGGAAGATACCACCCATCCATCCCCATCAACATCTACCATCCCTCAACATGCATCCCCTCTAGATGTTCACATACCAGATGCTCCACTTTCTATCCCTCCCACAGTTCCCACTAATACACCTTGTGCAACACCATCTACCACTCCACCATTGGACACCTCCACAATTACTTCTCTCATTGCCCTCCTTACTCCCCTTCTCAAAAGACTAATAGCAGAGGCCATTACACCTCTTGATACTTCAATTACTACCATATCTTCACAGATCACTGCCCTCACTACTGCCCATCTTCAGTTAGGGACATGGCTTCAGGTCCTACTGAACCCATGCAGGGGGGAGATGTCTGATGATGTAGCTGTAGTAGTTCCAACAGTAGCAGCTCCAGCAGCAGAGACAGCAACAGTAGCAGCAGGCTGTACAGAGTATATTGATATAAATGATCTTGATTTTATTAATTTTATTGATACTGGCATGGACTTAGAAGAGTCAGTCTCTGAGACAATAATTACTGGTGGTGATTTCATCATTAATCCCACAGTTGATTTAGATAATTTGTTGAAATATTTTAAATTTGCAGTTTTGAGATATCTTACAGCATAATATACTACTAAGTCATACTTGGCTATTGTATCATATACATCTCCAGTAAGTCCACAATTTGCAAAGCAACTCAGTGATAGTTTGTTGTTCCTGAGCCCACAGTTATTCCAGCTCCTTCAGAAATTTCTTCTGCTCCTAGTTATGTCATGGATGACTCTCCATTATTAGATCTAGATGAACTGATCTTGGCTGATATTGAAGAGGTAAATAAGGCAGCAGCTGAAAGCTCTGTCCAAGTTAGTTCTGATTCTTTTGTAGCATCTCCTCCAACTCTTGTTGAAACTCCTGCTCCTGCTCCAAAAAAGCCTATTATTTTTGCTAAGGCTTTGAAAGTTTTGAATGATTTATATGATAACACTCAGGGTTCTGAAAATGATGATGATGAAGATGAGGATGAGGACTCAGATGAGGAGGATACAAAGAAGAAGAAGCAAGTATCAAAGAAAAGAAAAGCTTCTCCTCCTGCTCCTAAGCCTAACCCGAACAATGACACTCCCTATTACATTCTTCAAAAGATAACACCATATAAAGGGATGCCAGCATGGATGTGGCTATCTAAGAATCAGCAGAAGGAAAGGAAGAAGAGTAAAAGGTACTCTCCTCCACCAGTTCAAAGGTATAGAAAAGATCCACCACCTCCTCCTCCTGCAGCTGGTGCTCCTGGTTCAAGCTCTCAAAGGACTGCCCCTATTCAAACTTATCAAAGACATCATGGCAGATCTTCCCCTGGTAGCAGTCAGTACAGGCAACACTCTTCAGGAAAACAACATCAGCAGCAACAACAACATCAGCAACAACAACATCAACAAGCTGAAAGTTCTAGAAGATCAACCTCTCCTCATGTTCCTTATGAAGATCCAGAAACAGCCAACACAGCTAAAATGGCCAGGTTCCAGGAACTAGTAGGCCTTTTTATGATTAACAAGGCAAAGGCTGAAGGGAAGGATATTTCTAAATACACTACAATGTCCAAATATAGGAGAGAAGAACTGAAAAGGTTTGAAAATGCTAACAAAATTTTTAATGTTGATGATTATATGAAATTACATCCTGAAGTAGTGGTCCCTAGAGCTACATCTCTGAAGATTATAGGGGCTGCTGACATAACAATGACTGTGGAACAAGCTTCAAATCCAAACAGGGAAATAATATTTACCAAGCTAGGAGAAAAGGACAAGGATGTAAAGCATCAGGAGAAGAAGCAGAAGAAATGAAATCTGAACTATTTTATTTCTATTTTTCTCTCTTAAACATTGTTTCATATTGTCTGAATAAAGCTCTTGTGTAAATATATATGCTGCATGTGTTAATTATCTCTGCCAGATATATGTTTTTTCTACTTTGTTTACTTTATGTTTTTATTTTGAGTCTATTAGTGACCTCACCCAATTAGGGGGAGATTGTTGGATCCCTAGTTTGATTTAGGCTAGGTTCACTAAGCTAGGATGATGTGACCCAACATGTATAGTTAGGGTCATAGTTGTGTCCTAGAGTCTAGGCCAAGTCCTTAGTAATAGCATCGCATGGACAAGCCATCATCAGACTACTAGAGACTCAAGACTTAGAGTTTTTCCAGAGATTCAGAGATTTCTCATGAAACTAAGTAAAATGAGTTCGACGTTCGTCGAACTCAGGTCGACGATAGTCGTTCTCAGCTCGACGATCTTAGAGAAATATTCTCTGAGCTGAGCTCGACGAACTTCAGTCACAGATCGACGATCCTTGGACTCCACCTTCAGAATTCTAAGTCCAGACTGTTCTCTAGACTCAGGTCGACGAACCTAGTTCTCAGGTCGACGAACTTCATTATTTGCTCGACGATTTCTGGACTTCCACTTCAACTCTATTGTCAGAGGTTTATCAATTTTTATCTAAGTCCAGAATCATTTTCAGCTCGACGAATTCAAGGTTATCCAGACTTAGCTCGACGAACACTATTCTTTGCTCGAGACTATGTTCTCTAGTCTCAGGTCGACGAACTCAGTTCTCTGCCCGACGAATTCTGGATCATCTACTTCAACAACTAAGAACCAGAAGACTTGTGTCGACACTCAGAGTATATGTCGACACCAACTGAGTCGACACTAGAAGAACTTGTGTCGACACCCAGATCATCAATCGACACTGTGGAAAGATTATGTCGACACCACACAGAAGACTTGTGTCGACACACAGGAGTAATTGTATCGCCACACAGAATATTTGACAACTCCAGAATAGTTGCTGAACTCCAGTCGACGAACACATTTACCAGCTCGACGAACTTCAGACAGAATAGGCAAAGTTCAAAAGAGACAGCAGTTCAGTTTCCAACTCGACGATTCTGCAACTCAGCTCGACGAATAGAAGTCATCAGGTCGACGAACTGCAGACTCAGCTCGACGAATTCTGTTATCTATTCGACGATTCCAGACTTAGTTATTTCCGGCCTTCTGTCTCCACTCTAATGCGATAATTCCTGAGTAATTAATGCTCTAACATTATCTGAATGTAACTGTTAGAAGGAGCATTAATTATGGTCTTCTCCAGGATTATGGCTTGCCGTTTTTCCATGGGACAGTTGTGGAAATAAATCAATGTCGTTTATTCTCAAGGCTGTCAGCATTAATTACAGAAGAATTCAAATTTTTGAAAGACAGATTTCGACAGTAAATATAAAAGAAAAGAAGAGAATAACAAATACAGGAATCAAGGATCATTAAGAAAGTTTTACACTTAACACAGCTTACTCAGAAGCATACAGAGATTACAGAGATATGGAGAAACATTCAGTCTTGAACAATCTGCTCTGTCAACAAGAAGCATTCTCTGATACAGAGAAGCCCTTGACCAGAAGCTCATCAGTACCTGAAGAAGAAGAACAACAATACCTATATCTAGAATCTTCTTTCTTCAAGCACTCCAGGACACTTCAAAAGGACAACATCAGTTCCATCTGTCAAAGAAGTTCCTGAAGATTATTGCTGGTCAAGGATTCAGTTTGAAGACCTATCACCCTGAAGCTTAGCTCCTATTTTTTCTCAGGGGGAGTCATAAGCTATAATCAAATCCACAGTCTTCTCAGTTGTATATTGAGAAAGAGAACACAAAATCATCTCTCACCCCCCCCCCCCCCCACTGTGTAAAGGGTTGTCATCTCCCTTCAAAAGTGATTCCTTAGTTGCAAGTCTCCTGATCAAAAGACTTGAGTTGGTTTTTGAGCACCTGATCAAAAGCTCATTGGTGTCAGGCACCTGATCAAAAATCTGAGTGGATTCCTACCAAGGGTGGTAGAAGAGTGGATGTACCCAGGTTGGGGAACCACTATAAAATTCTTGTGTCGTCTGGTTGCCCCTTTTCTTTTGTTCTTGTTGTGCTTGTGCTTTAGGTTTATTGTGTGCTAGCTATATTTATTTCTGCACTTTTAATTTACATCAAAAGCTATAATAGCTGTTAAGAATTTTTTAAGAATACTCTATTCACCCCCCCCCCCCCTCTAGAGTATTTCTGATCGAACTCTCACTTTCTCTTTAAATGACCATTTCTCTGAAATAGTAGTCCCTTATCAGGTGTTGCTTTAACATATTCCAATATCCTCAGGGCAGACTGTAGATGGCACTCTTAGGAGCTTGCATGAACTAGCTAACCTTGCCTACAATATACGAGATGTCAGGTCTTGTTACAGTGAGATAAATGAGTTTGCCCACCAGATGTCTATACCTTGTAACATCTGACAGAATAGGTGAGTCGTTTGTCCAGGTTTTATCTTCTCTAGTAGCCATGGGGCATCGGGCAGGTTTAGCCCCAGTCAACCCTGTCTCTTGCATAAGATCTAGAGCATACTTACGTTGGGAGAGAACCAAAGAGTTGGGCTTTCGAGAGATTTTTTATCCTCAGGAAGTACTTTGGGGAGCCCATATCCTTTGTGACAAGGTGTTGATGAAGATGTTTCTTTATCAGCGCTACCCCAGCCCGGTCATCACCAGTGAGAAGAATATCGTCCACATATACGGCGAGAACCACCAGACCCAGGGTGGTTTTGCGAATAAATAATGAGTGATTGGCAGAGCTCCTTGTGAAATCAACGGCTGCCACAATGTCGCTGAAATTATTAAACCACGCTCGAGGGCTTTTCTTTAGGCCATAGATAGCCTTGTTTAGTCTGCATTCATGTGTCTCCCCCTGAGCAACATACCCAGGAGGTTGCTCCATGTAGACATCCTCTTATAGATCACCATGGAGGAAGGCATTCTTGACATCCAGTTGAGAAATGGGCCAATCCTTGTTAACTGCCACTAATAGGAGAACCCGGATAGTACTGAGACGAGCAACGGGAGAGAAAGTATCAAAATAATCAACGTCATAGGTATGTGTGAAGCCTTTAGTGACAAGGCGTGCCTTGTATCGATCCACACTGCCATCCGGACGGAACTTCAAAACAAAGACCCAACGATAGCCCACAACATCGGTGCCTAAAGGAGGATGAACAAGGATCCATGTACCCCGTTCAGTGAGGGTGGCGATTTCCTCATCCATGGTTGCCTTCCAGTGAGGAACAACAAGGGTGTCCTGGTAGGTGTGGGGAGTGGTGGTGGTAGAGATAGCTAACGTAAATTGTCTGCGAGAAGGGGTAAGTCCAGCATAAGAAATAACATCAGCAAGTGAATGCTGGGTACACGCCCGCACCTCTTTACGAAGTGCAATAGGAAGATCCAGGTCATCGGGTTCAATAGTAGCCAGTGCATCCGCAGAGGAGAGAGATGGCCTGGGAGTAGAGAGAGATGGTGAAGGCAAAGAGAGAGGAGGAGGAGATGGTGGACACCGCGTAGGAGGAGGGGACTCGGTGGGTGTAGACGGGATGGAGGAGTCTGTCGGAGAAGCAGGAATATCAGGAAGAAGGGAGGAATCGTGAGAGAAATAGGATGCATTCTCAAAGAATGTGGCATCTGCTGAAACGAACTGCTTCCGAAGAATCGGATCAAAACATCAGTAACCCTTCTGAGTGGAAGAGTAACCCAAAAAGACACACTTGGTGGCACATGGAGAGAGTTTGTCAGGAGTGGCGGAGGGAGCATGTACAAAGGCCGTACAACCAAATATTCCGAGAGGTAGAGGGAAGGGATCCTTGCCCGGATAGAGAATGGAGAATGGTGTCTGGCTGCGGAGAATTATGGAGGGAATGCGATTGATGAGATAGCAGGCGATAAGAACGGCATAGCCCCAATAGGAGTGAGGAACCTGTATTTGAGTCATGAGCATTCGAGCGACGTCAAGAAGATGACGGTTTTTGCGTTCAGCCGCGCTATTTTGCTGTGAAATATAGACACAGCTAGTTTGATGAATTATGCCATTTTGAACACAGAAAGAAGAAAAATCATGACTAAGATATTTTTTGACATTATCAGAAAGAAGAATTTTAATAGACGCATCAAACTACATTTTAATCATATAATAAAAAGATGTCCATACAGATAATAGTTCGGAGTGCACTTTTAAGAGATGCAGCCTCGTGCACCGAGAGAAATCATCAATAAAAGTTACAAAATATGAACTACGCCGACCTACATTTAGGGTAGGGGCAGGACCCCAGACATCAGAGTGAACGAGATCAAAAGGTCGGGAAGAGCCGCGATCTTGCTTCGGCGGGAAGGAGGAGTGGTGATGCTTGCCAAGCTGACAGACATCACAGTTGAGAGGACTGTGCGAAGGTAGATGGGGCAGAAGATAAAGAAGAAGCCGTGGAGGTGGATGACCAAGGCGAAGATGCCATTGTAGGAGATCCGTAGAAGAAGAAGAAAAAACAGACAGAGCAAATACGCTGTCGAGGAAGTAGAGGTTGTCACTCTCAGTCCCAGTAGCAATCGTCCTTTTAGAGCTCGGATCCTGAAAAGAACAAGAAGTGTGAGTGAATGTGATGGAGCACAGTAGTTGCTTGCAAAGAGAAGTAACTGACAACAAATTGCATGGAAACTGGGGCATATAGAGGGTGTCCGCCAAGCGAAGAGACTGGGTGACTTGAACCATTCCCGTCCCATTTACTAGTGATGGAGAGTCATCCATAATGAAGATCGGGGGAAACCAATCATGTTTTTCTAGGAGAGAAAAACACTGAGGATTGTCGATCATATGATTGGTAGCACCAGAGTCAATCAGCCATTTACCTTGAGTCACCGTATTGGCACTACCTGAATACGTGACTGCCTAGGCGGACTGCTTTGAAGAGGAGGTGGAATCATCGCCAGAAGGGCAAAGATGCGGATGCTTCATCTAGCAACAATCAACCGTTTGGCCAGTGCGGCCACAGTTAAAGTAGAGAAAGTGGGAAGGTCCACATCCATTGGATTGATGGTTGTGGCCACCAGAGCCACCCCGCTGCGTATGATGAACATAGGTGTCGGGGAGCGGTGGGGAGGATAGCAGCAGATGCTGAAGCAGAGAGGTAACAGCAGCGATGCGGGCAACAGTGGCATCCAAGGTGGGAGAATCCGCCTCGCCATGGATTTGTTGACGGATCATGTCATAGGACTCCGGATGATGTAGAAGATAGCACACAACCAGAAGCTCCTGGAAGTGCTTGTATTGCTCGGCCAAATCAGCAGAGAATGGACGGTTCTGAAGAATTTCGGCTCCAAGAGCCTGAACTTGTTGGTAAGCAGCAGGAGTAGACATGGAGGGATGAGCAAAGAGGTCCGCATAGAGAGTATAGATGCGAGATGTCTGAGCCCCCTTGGAGTAAAGAGCGGCAAGATTAAGCCAAGCAGCCTTTACCGTTTCATCATGGCGGATGACGGGGAGGCATTCATCAGAAAGGCTATTAGCCAGCCACGTGCGAACAAGAGCGTCGTTAGCATCCCTATCATCAAAGTGATCGGACTCTGGAGGTGGTGGGTCATCGGTGAGATGATGGCGTTTGTGTTGTGAGTGAAGTAGAAAGGTGAAGGAAACACTCCAGTCTAGGTAGTTGGAACCAATAAGTTTTGAAACTGTTCCAAGATTGCCCAACAGAGTAGGAGGAGGGTGGACCACTTGAGTAGTAGTAGAGGTATCGGAGAGAGCCATAGAGAAGAATAGAGCGGACAGAAAGAAGTCGCACGGACAGGCAAGAGGTCGTATGAAAGCAGGTCGCGAAGATAGATCACGGGAAACTGTTCGCACAGACAGGCAAGAGGCCGCATGAAAGTGGGAAAGCAGTTTGCGAGCACAGGTCATTAAAATAAACCGCACTAAAGGGAGCCTGCAAAAAAAGGTCGCGAGCAGAAGGCGAGAAGCTGTGCAGACAAGGACAAGGTCGTGCTAAAGCAAAAGAGAGGTCGCGAACAGAGAGGTCAAGGCAAGGAAGAGAAGGAAACCATGCGGATAGGGCGCAAGAGAGAGGGGACAAACCACACTGACAGAAGCGCTCACATAATTAGGCGGAAAAAGATCGAGTCCTCTAATACCATGTGCGAACAGAAAAAGAGAAACCGAAAATTGGACAATAACAGAATTTTTATTTCCAAATATCGTATATATTACAAAGGCTTGGCCTCCCTTTTATAGAATGGAGGAGAAGGGAGAGAATACAAATAAGTAATGTGTGACTAAATACATTTATGGGACTAGCAGCTAGACAAACCCAGACCACATAGGCCACGCAGTTAGACAAGGAGGTTTAACCGCCCAACCACACAGATAAGAGAAGACAAGCCGCCAGAGGAAACTGCCAGACCGTCCTGTCTCCAAGCTGCTGGAGAGAAGCCGCCAGACCGCCCGGTCTCAAAGCTACGGGAGAGAAGTCACCAGACCGCCATAGAGTAGCCGTCAGACCGCCCGGTCTCTAAGCCGCCCAGGTGAAGTCGCCAGACCGCCCGATCTTCAAGCCGCCCAGGTGAAGCCGCTAGACCTCCTGGTCTCCATATTGCATCTATAATATATATTTAACATAAAACGCAAAAGGTTATAGCCACTGTTTATGCATGGAGACCGTAAGATATAATAGTACTACAACTAGAAACTCCTCTCTCTATACTCTGCTCACTAGTACTCATGTCTCGAAACTCGGGAAATGATGGGGTGCCTCTGCTCGGGTAGTCCTATCAGCTGGCGTATCGTCCTGCAGCAGTTGGTCGCTACGGTGCTCCATCTCCTGTGAATGGTTATTTAAATAACTGTTAATCATAGAGCTAAGTGGAAACAAATCTCCTCCCCAGATCCATATCCTGGGGACAAGATCATGCACGTAGCAAAAGTAGATAGCTGAAGCATGGGAGGTTTAGTACAGCATTTCATGAATAAGCTAGGAGCAACCAAAAAGAGGCGCAGTATGGTATAACTGGACAAGAAACATCAATATACGTCAGTTATAATTTAGGCTCCACTAGCGCAGCAACACAGTAGATATTCAAAACATCACGAGCATTCACAGTCGCGTACACATCGCAGGCATTCATAGCCGCACATACGCATCGCAGACATTCACAGCCTCATATATATCGCAGGCATTCACAGTCGTTCACACATCGTAGGCATTCACAGTCGTGCATAACACATCGCAGGCATTCACAACTGTGCATAACACCCTATATCGACATAGTATGGCCCGCTTCTTTTCAGGCAGGGTAACGAGCCCTGTGGGACTCACGGATGTGGCCGTCGGTAACAGTGGCCAGTCTTTCCACATCTTGGGGTGGTCGTACCGCATAGCCCATGCCCTAACATACAATAACGTGTACTCTTGGATATGAGAAACATCCAGCGACTCAACATTTTGGCCGACCAGCAGAGGAAACCCAACGGGGAAAAATATAATGGTCGGTCACCCATGATACTCATCTCCCTATTGCCTTGAGCCGTCGAACTTCTCTCACTGCTACGATCGGTCTGTGGAAGTGATTAACCCGCCACGATTTACCACAAGCAATTTACAAGCAAACAAGTAAAAATAATTTTGTTAGCATGCACCAGGTCTACAGCGGCTTGCCCTACTATGCTTTAATAATTCGGGCAAACATCACTTGGCTTGACTTTCGACAAGGAGCGCGGGAGCACTTTATTTGGGGCTAACTTAGGAAGAGCATCTCAACTCCTGTTATCCCCAACTAAGACTCAACCTATCAAATCACTGCCCGTCAGGGCAGGACCCGTGCTTGAAATAGTAAATTGTAGAAACAAAAGTGCGGTAATAAAAGCTACTGTTAGTATATAAGCTGCAGAGTTAAAATGTTGTAATGAAAAAGGACCAGTACGAAACTGCAGTAGTACTGAACTAAAAGTACTAGAAGGAATTGGACCAGTACAAGAATGGAATAGTACTTAAAAGAAATGAACTGAACTAAATGTAAATAGTCAAGACCAGTACGAGACTAGAGTACTGAAAAGAAAGTACTGAACTGAAATGAATAAATGAACTGGACCAGTACGAGACTGTAGTAGTAAAAAGAAAGTACTGAACTGAATGTCTTGCCTCAATAACTAGAAATACTCGGAGCTGGAAAATCTTGCCTCAATAACTCTCGTCGATTAATCAATTGAACTTAATATTCAATATATAAGGTAGTCGCGTGCTTTGATTTTCATTTTCGACGAATTTGAGCGCATAAATTTTCGAGCGCGACCCAAGGCTCTAAGAAATTGGAAAATCTTCAATTTTACTCCAAAGTTTCCAAATTTTAATACAATCTTTTAGAGGGCCTAAAAAGAGCCTAGTAATTTTTTCAAAATTTTCCGTGCAATTTTGGGCCTCCAAATTGGCCAAATAATTCTTATTTAGGCTTTTAAAAATAACAAATCAATTCCAAAAATTTCCAAACTTTTTGTGTAAATTGCCCTCGTCAAGGGGAACAATTTTCATGTTCAAAACATTTTTTTATGATCATAATTTACTCTCCAAAAAATAAAATATCCATTTTAATTATAATATTATAATATTTATAAATATTATAAAAATTATAAGTTTTATAACTCATCTCCCCTGCAGCCTGTACAAAAAAACTACCCTTACAGGATTTCTCCACCGCCGGCCGGCCGTGACTCCGCCCCCGGCCGTGACTCCGCCCCCGGCCGTGACTCCGCCCCCGGCCGTGACTCCGCCCCTGGCCGGCTCCTCGGGTGTGGGCGCTCCCTCTGATGGTGGTCCGGCGGCATGCCGCCGCCGGCCAAAACCAAACAAAGCACCTCTTTTAGAGGGGTGGTGGCTCCGCGGCGGCGCTCCGGCCGCCGGAAATCACATGCAACGCGTCGTAAAGATAGGGAGGAAGGAGAGGAGAAGCTTTCCACTTTGTTTCCAGGCTTTCGGGGGCTCTCGACGAAGTTACCATGAAAGGTGGCGGAGTTGGCGGTGGAGCTCGGCTGGGCTTTTTCCGACGAAGAAGAGCTCCAGCAGAGGTGGTAGCTGGAGTCGACTAGATATGGGGAAGGTGAATGAGTCTTCTACAGAGGCAAGAGCTCTATTTATAGGAAGGGAAGGCCCCTACCCCTTCTTCTTCTTGGTTAAGCAAACCAAGAGGTGATGTTAGCCAACCCATGTAGGGTTAACTCCCCAACTGTATGGGGAACATGTCAGCCCTCCATTGGAGAGGTACAATCATGGTGCAAGCCTTCCATTGGTTGGAGCTTGGCCTGTTGGGGAAAGAGGGAAAGAGAGAGAAAGAGTGGGTGGTTTTTTCCTTTGGCCCAAGGCCCAATCCTTGGGTGCATTTTATGAAAATCAGAGCCCATTAAAGAGCCTATGATGGTCTTGGTGATGGGGCTCAAGTGGGGGGCACTTTTGGAATTATATCCCCTTAGGAAAAATTGCATTTTTAGGACGTTTGACCAAGGTTCAACCATGGGGTGGGTCCCCCTTGCTGATCAAAATCATAATAGGTTCATGTCATCGGGATTCGGTCAAAGTTGGGGTGCCGCATCATAATTTATGTGTGCACACTTTTCGGTGCACGACAACGCCTAGTTTAACCATGGATTGACCACACATCATCGAAACTGACCGGGAACAACTCCGTTGACTTTGTATTAACCATAATGCCACCGATCGGGGTCGAATCGGAGTTCGTTTGCTAAATATTCAAAATCTATGTGTCGCGGTGCGCTAAAATGTTCAAAATGCTCATAATCATTGTTAGGCTTCGAATTGCGACGCAACAAGGTCTGAAGTGTTCGTATCGACTATACGAAGCTATAGGAACTGACAAAACTCAGATCAGAGTTCTCTAGCTTGATATTCAAAAAACCCGTTTTTGCGACATTTTACGAGGAATGGCCATATCCGCCATATCACCTTGGAATTCAACGGAACGAGTTCTAACGCACTCGTATTGACTATACGAGGCCACATGAACTGACAGAACTCAAATCAGAGTTCTCTAGCTCGATATTCAAAAAAAATCTCGTTTACGCGATGTTCTACGAGGAATGACGATACCCTCCATATGACATTGGAGTTCAACGGAACGAGTTCCAACGCACTCGTATTGACTATACGAGGCCACAGGAACTGACAGAACTCAAATCGGAGTTTTCTAGCTCTATATCCCTGTCTAGGGTTACCTTCTACCTTGGTATGGGCTACAGATAGAGGTTCAGGTCACTTTTATTGGGCCCATTAGGATTCTGGTGCCCCAATAAAAGTCGAGATGTTACAATCCAATAAAAATAAAAGGATTTTCGTCCCCGAAAATTTGCTTAAAGTAGAGAGAAAAGTAACATACCTGGGGAAAGAGCTCTTGGTGCTTTTCTCGGACGAGTGCTTTGGGTTCCCATGTATACTCGTCTTGTCCGCAATTCGATCACAAAATCTTGACCATCGGAATGGTCTTGTTGCGCAGATTCTTTACTTTATAATTTTCTACTATTCTGACCAGTTCAAGCTAGACGGATCTATCTAACATCAGCTGTACTGGCGGTATAGGAAGGTGTTGTTCTGGTTGTCGGAGGACTCGCCTCAAGGAAGAGACATGAAACACATCATGGAGATTTCCCAATTCTGGGGGCAGGGATAATTGATAGACAACAGGGCCAACACGCTCTATCACCTGATAGGGGCCCAAATAGCGGGGATCTTGTTTCTTTTGATTTCTCAACCGGGAGACACCATGCATGGGCTTAATTTTCAAAATTACCATTTCTCTCACTCTAAACTCCACCAGTCGGTGTCACGCATCATAATATTTGGCCTGTGAGCTCTGCGCTTCCCGCATTTGCTCCTAGATTAGTCGTATCGCTTTCGTAGTATCATCAATATAATCCACTCCTAAGGCTTCTAAGTCCTCATCTTGAGCTCAAGTCAATGGAGTTCGGCAACACCTTCCATACATTGCCTCGTACGGTGCGATCTTATTGTTGTCCTGATAGTTGTTACTATAAGAAAACTCAACTAAAGGCAGCAGTTGTTCCCATGGCTTGTTGTGCTCTACTATGCAAAGTCGGAGTAGATCCTCCATCGTCTGATTCATCCCTTCCATCTGCTCATCTGTCTAAGGGTGGAAGGCGGTGCTAAAGGCCAACTTGGTCCCCAAGTATGCATGCACCTGCCTCCACTCCTTGGATGTGAAATGTCCATCACCCTTTGACAGGTCTAGCACTGGGCCACGAAGTTAGTGATGTCTCTTTTCATTCCTAGCCAATAAATGGTCCAGCACAGATCAACATACATCTTAACCACACCAGGGTGAATAGAATACCTCAACGGGTGCACTTCTCGAAGAATCTCATCTCGGATTCCTTCAATGGAGGGAATAATTATGTGGTTCCTGAACTGCAAGATTCCATCGTGCAAGTAGAACTCCTCTTGTGCTCCATCTTGTAGGGACTGGATGATCGGGACCACTTCCAGATCGTCCTTCTGGACCTCTACGAGCAACAAGAGTAATCTCCAAGTATAACACAGACCGAAACAATTCCCTTGAAATCTGCTCCATCCAGCTACCGGCTATCGAGGGCTGTCGGCTTAACACGTCAGTAACTTTATTAGCCTCCTCGGGGTGGTACTGGAGAGCGAAATCATAATCACATAAAAATTCCAACCATCGACACTGTCGGAGGTTCATCTCTTTCTAAGTAAAGATGTATTTGAGACTCTTATGGTCGGAAAAGGTCTCACATCTTACTCCGTACAAGTAATGTCTCCAGATCTTGAGGGTGAAAACAACGGCGCCCAACTATAGATCATGGGTTGCATAATTCAGCACGTGCAGATTTAGCTGGCGAGATGCATAAGCAACCACCTTACAATGTTGCATCAGAATAGCTCCCAATCCTTTCAGGGATGCACCCATATAAATATGGAATCCTTCGGTTTCTGAGGGGATTGTAAGGATTGGGGCAGAACTTAGCCACTTCAAACACAGTCTCACATTTTGGCGTCCATCAAAATACATCCTTTCTTGTAAGAGTTGTAAGGGGTAACACAATCTTGGAAAAAATTTCCATGAATTTCCTATAATACCCAGCAAGATCAAGAAAATTTCCTATATCTGCGGTCGTTTTAAGTGGCAACCAACTTTAAACTGCTTGGATTTTGGCTTGATCTACGGCCACTCCATTCTTATTGATGATATGGCCCCAAAATCCGACCTCCTCTAACCAGAATTCACACTTGCTGAACTTGGCGAAGAAAGAGTGTTCTCGAAGTTTAAGTAACACTAACCGCAGATGTCAAGAATGATCTGTCTTGATTTTTGAGTAGATCAAATGTCGTCGATAAAGATAATCACAGGGTGATCCAGAAAGGGCTCAAATACCCTATTCATCAGAGCCGTAAAGACAGAGGGGGCGTTAGTGAGCCAAAAAGGCATCAACATAAACTCGTACAAACAATAGCGAGAGCTTAAGGCAGTCTTGGGGATATCATCCTCCTAAATCTGAAGTTTATAGTAGCCTGATCTTAGGTCCATCTTGGAGAATACGGATGCACCGTGCAATCGATTGAATAACTCATCGATCCTTAGAAGTGGATATGTATTCCGTATAGTGCGTTTTTTTAGTTCCCCATAATCTATTTACAAGTGCAGTGTCCCGTCTTTCTTTTTTATAATTAGTACAGGGGCTCCCCAGGGCGAGGAACTTGGGCGGACGAGTCCAGCATCTATCAGTTCCTGAAGTTGGGTATTCAACTCATCCAATTCTTTAGGGGCCATTCGATAGGGTGCTCGGGACACTGGTCGAGATACGGACATAAGCTCAATCTGAGGGTCAATCTCTTGCTGTGGTGGCAAACCCGGGAGGGACTCAGGGAAAACATCTAGAAAATTTCACACCACCGGAACTTTGGTGAGCACTTGAACTTTATTCTTCATTTTGAAGTAGATGAGGAATATACACATATCATTCAACAAAACACGTGAAAGTTATTTAACTCAAGGTTAGCTAATCACCTAGAGGGGGTGAAAAGGTCTTTGAATTTTTATCAGTTCTTTTGTTGTTTTCAAATTAAACTATCTGTCCTTAGATCCTATAATAAGAAAGAAAACAAGCAACACAGCAAACACAAATATTTATAGTGGTTCCCCAATTTGGTACATCCACTTTCCCTCCAACCTATCCAACTGATTTGTTGGACTAGGCATAAACTCCATCAATATACTCCTCAGAGCTTACACCTCAGGCCCTCAGCCTATAACACAGATTCTTCACAGAATCCAAACTCAGAACCACAAGGGTTCCTACCTCAGAGCCCTGCAGTACTCCTACAGCTCAGTGATCCACTGATCACCTACCTCAGGCTTATTTCTAAAGCCTACAACTCAGGCTCTTCATCCCTAGAGCTTCAGGCACATAGCCCTACTCTTAGAGTGTTGTAGCACTCCTACAACTCAGTACCCTTCCAAGTACCTACAACTCAACATCCTTCAAGGCCTACAACTCAGTGACACACTTATCACCTACAGCTCAGTGACTCTCCAGTCACCTACCTCAAGCACAAGGCCCTACACTCAGGCTGGGAGGACAGCCCTACCTCAGATCCACACTTGGATCCTATCTTATAGAGCAACAATGTCCTACATCAGGCAATTAAGCCCTACAGCTCAGATTCACACTTGGATCCTACCTCAGTACCCCAACAGGGCACCTACCTCAGTGACTACTTAGTCATCTATCTCAGGCACAAAGTGTCTTACACTCAAATTCAGACAAACTGAATCCTACAAGAAAATAATACAGAATAATTAAGAAAATAAACAACTGACTCAGAGATAAATCTCTGAGTCTATCTTGCTGGACTGAGTAGATATCAGTCCAGCACACTTGCTGTAGAAGGAATTAGTCCTCTTCTACAGCTAACACTTTTCTACTGCACAGATGAGCAGCAACCAGCTTGCTGAATGGAAGAATCAGCTTCTATGTTCTCGAAAGAACTATCTTGCTGAGCTTGAAGAGCTTCAGCTAACTTCCTTTGCCTTTACGACGATCTCTGCTGGACTTTAGCCTTCAAGCTTGGTGGAGAAGAAGATGTTCAGCCGCCTCTATATTTCTTTCTGTAATTTCTGCATTTGATCCTTTTTCCGTTCGATCTTTTTTGTTACCCTAATCCTTTTCCTTTTTCCTTTTTATATGCGTTGATTTGAATCAATAGCACAAATGTATGTGGGCCCAACCAAGGTTTTGTGAGCCCCACCTTCTTCAGAAAAGGACAAGGCAACTTTCAGCGCCACTACAGCTTTCCCGCAATGGCTACATGTAAGTTGACTTTGATGACATCAGTAATGGTCATCACCATCTGGACAAAATATTCCAGAAATCCATGAAGCGTTGAGTGATGTTAAGTCACTCAACGCCATCTGTCTTGGCTCTCAGCGCTTCTGGACTTGTGAATTTTCTCTAGATTTGTCTCAGCAGTTTTGTCTCATCGGTCTCAGCGGTTCCTTCTTTAATAGCTGTGACATGCTTTTGTCTCAACGCTTTCTTCTTATCAGCTGAGATAAGTTTCTGTCTCAGCGGTATCTTCACAGCGATCTCAGCGGTTTTTGCTTCACAGCTGAGACTATCTTCTGTCTCAATGGTTTTCCTCTTAACTGTCTCAGCGCTTCCTTCTTCATTAGAAGCGTTGAGTGAACCTGCTTCACTCAATGCTTCTGGATTTAGAGAAATCCAGCTAGTTTTGTCTCAACGATCAAGCTGACACATTCTTCTTAGTTGTATCAGCTGTCTCAGCGGTCTCAATGCCTTCTTCTCAGCTATCTCAGTTATCTCAGCGGTCTCAACGCCTTCTTCTCAGCTATCTCAGCGGTCTCAGTGCTTTTTGCCTTAGTTAGTTTTTATGGCATTAGATGCGTTCGACGATCTATGGGCTAAGCTAGACAAACTCTAATCTTCTCAGCGGTCTCAGCACTTTTTGCCTTTGTTTATTTTTCTAGCTTTAGCATGACAAGTGTTGATCAGAGCTCGACGATCTTTAAGCTGAGCTTGACGAACTGCAAACTGAGCTCGACGAACTTCAAGCTGAGCTCGACGAATTTTGAGTTTACCACCAAACACATTTTTCTTCACCTGTCCAATCATGGACTACCTGCATGCATGTACTAAGGCACACATCAAATACATTATGTGTGTACGTCATTGACACGTTTGACTTCTTACAATTCTGGGATATTGGGATTAATAGACCCAACAATCTCCCCCTATTTGAAGAAGTCAAAACACTACAGGTCATTGACAACACAGCATATTCATCATAGACAAAATTTAACATTAGTAGAGTGTGGAAATGTTACCATATTTCTCCATCCTGTGGAGATTTACTTACTCCCCCTAGCATGCTTTCATCCTTACTGTTCCACTTGTCTGTTCTTCTCAACCCTTGACTTATATCCTCCCCCTTTTTGACTTCTGCAATAGGGAGCATACTGAGGGATTTTTCTCCCCTATCTGCCTGGAGTAGATTTTCTCACTGTGACTGAATCTTGTTCAGTTGTTGGGCTGGCTCCCCCTCAATAGTTGCACACCATCTTCATTATCTGGAGGAAGAACTTGTACAACCTGCAAAATGGATAGTGCAGTATATGGTAGAAGAGAGACTTGAAGCTACACAAGATTCAACATACCCAATTCAAATTTGAAGGTGTTGAACTTAGCTTCATCTAGTGGCTTAGTGAAGATATCAGCCACTTGATTGTCTGTGGAGACAAACTCAAGGGACATGTCTTCCCTTTCCACATGTTCTCTAATGAAATGATACCTAATTTCTATATGCTTAGTCCTGCTATGGGAGACCGGATTCCTAGCTATAGAAATTGCACTAGTAAAATCACAAAAGAGTGGAGTTCTACTTATCTAAATATTATAGTCCTGAAGTTGATGCTGGATCCATAGCAACTGAGCACAGCAGCTTCCAACTGATATATTGTAACACCCCTAGCCGATCCAACGTGCTCGGGCTAGAGTAGTACTGGGATGGGTGACCTATTGGGAAGTCCCCGTAGTGCGGGCTTGACTATCGAGTTTACCTCATCAAAGGGAGGTTGTGGCCACCAACAACCCGCCTGTGGAGGGAGAGGGGTTGGGGTGCTTGGGCTGCAGTCCGGTAGGGTCGCCTAGAGCGGAGCCGTGACGCTATCACGTTGGATCGGCTAGGGGCCTTACAATAAAAGTGCACTTTTATTATAACGCCCCTAGCCGATCCAACGTGACAGCGTCACGGCTCCGCTCTAGGCGACGCTACCGGGCTGCAGCCCAAGCACCCCAACCCCTCTCCGATACCAAATTGTAACACCCCCATCCGTCGCATGGCATATAACAGAAGGTCCAGCTGGAACCCGACGCCATATACCACAGACAGTCAGAAGGGTTACTAAATGAATAATCGAACCAACCAATTAAGACTACTGGTCCTAATCACAGAGCATTCTAGCGGAAGATTTTTAAAGTTGAAAGAACCCAAAAATAAATCCATCAAAATGAATGTCCACAGCTACAACAACAGGAATGAAGCCCCAAATATACAGAAACAGGTACATGGCCTTATGGCCTTACAAATGTTCACTTCATAAATAGTGTTTTACATACATCGGCTCGCAGGCCGGCCACACATGAAATATATAAATAAAACTATTCTACGGCCTTCTAGGGCCAGCACAGCAACATGGGCTCCAGCCCGCTATTTGGCGCTCGGCTCCGCAGCACCTGCAAGCACATACCACCGCACGGTGGCAAATAAAGCAACGGTCAGCTAAAAGCCGACCAAATTATAACGACCCCGCCCCTTACTCGGGACGGCGGTGCTCTTTCCCTGCATAACATTAGCCCAACAATATATATATAGCGCAATTATAATTCGCCACAGGTGTAGGCTCGCACGGCCAAACACCCCGTGCACTCAGGGCACATTCATGGTGAACCCTGACCCATCAGTGCATTCACCACCACCCCCAGGATGGCAACAACATGTGAGCATTTAGCCTTTCTGACCACCGTCTAAGGCTCCGACTATGCCAACGGCCAGTCCCCGTCTTCGGGTCTCTCGCACCGAACCACATAGCCTAGGTCCAATTCCACTTGCCAGTTGCTCACGCCGCATGTCCAATTTAAGGAACTTTGCGCGGGCCAAGCTTCTCTCGGATCCCAAATTTTCCAAAACAATCTCATAACCCAGTTATGATCAAGGCCGGTTCCCAGACCGCCAAGTTAGCAGAACACGTTTCCGCTCAATTTTCCGGGTGCGCCTTGAAGCTAACCTTCAAGGATCCCTGCTGCAATCTACCGCGTGGAAACCCGAAAAATCCAAAGCACTGAGTCTTCTCCGGCAAAACCACCTCAAATGCAACATCACCGATCCAGACAAAACACGTCCGGGTAGGCTTCACACACAATGCATATGCCCGTACTTACGATTCCGGGCTCTACATGCAACACAAGGGGGACTATTCCCGTCAACCCCAAGGAACACCACGCACTCACCGCATACTCGCGGGAGCGGGATTCCCTATGCAGAAAGAAAGAGCTTCAAGCGCTCGAGTTGAGAATCGTTACCCTTGTAGTCCATTTTGGCGCCATGGAAAAACTACGCGGTTAGAACTCTTCGCAATGACCTTCCCTCCACGGATCCGCTCTCCGATTTCGAAACGGTACTCCGATGCTCCGCCGGCGGCCGGAAACCTCCTTCTTCTTCCTCTCCTCTCTCACTTTGGAAGGGGAGAACTTTGGAGAGAAAAATGAGGGAATAACTCCCTATTCCCGGCCTTAACAGAGCAGGGTTAAATCTGGGCCATCGGATCCTAATTAAAGAAAATGAATGGCTCAGATCTGCACAAAATTCCCTAGACCTGGGCCGCACACGGCTTGGCTCGGATCCGTGTGCATTTAGCCTTTCTGCAGCTCAATTGGTGATGAGAGTTGAAAGAACTCCATAGTTAAGCGTGCTCGGGCTGGAGTAGTACTGGGATGGGTAACCTCCTGGGAAGTCCCCGTAGTGCGGGCTTGACTATCGAGTTTACCTCATGAAAGGGAGGCTGTGGCCACCAACAAACCGCCTGTGGATGGAGAGGGGTTGGGGTGCTTGGGCTGCAGCACGGTAGGGTCGCCTAGAGCGGAGCCTAGCCCGATATCAGTCCCCGTAGTGCGGGCTTGATATTGCAACACTTGTTTGTTTCTTGTTGCTCCAAGAGACAAGCCTTCCACCTAGAAATTGACAGGAGCCTAAAGTGCTCTTTCTGTCCTCCTTGAAACCTGCAAAATCTGCATCTGAATAGCCTGTTAGTTCAAATTCCCCATTCCTGGGGTACCATAGGCTAAGATCTGTGGTGCCCTTAAGATATCTCAAGATTCTTTTCACAGTAGTGTAATGAGACTTTTTAGGGCAGTCATGATACCTAGCACAGACACATGTTGCATACATAATGTCAGGCCTACTTATAGTGAGGTAGACAAGGGAGCCAACTATACCTCTATATGGAGTTTGATCAATAGGCTTCCTTGGATCATCTTTGCCTAAAGGCATACTTGAGCTCATGGGAGTTCTTATGGTGGAAGCATTCTCCATGCCATATTTCTTGATTATCTCCCCGGTGAACTCTGACTGGGATATGGATAGTCCATCATCAGTCTGTTTTACTTGGAGTCCCAAAAAAATTTTCAGTTCACTCATACTACTTATCTCAAACTTTCCCTGCATAAGTTTTGCAAACTTCATGCAGAGGTTGTCATCAGTAGAGCCAAATATTATGTCATCAACATAAATCTGGACTAGGATGATCTTCTCCTTAGATTCCCTTAGGAATAGGGTCTTGTCTATCTTCCCCCTTGAGAATTTATTCTCAATAAGAAAGGTAGACAATGTCTCATACCATGCTCTGGGGGCTTGCTTGAGCCTATAAAGAGCTTTCTTAAGTCTATATATAGCAGTAGGAGAGTTAGAATCTACAAAACCTGGAGGCTGCTCTACATAAACCTCTTCCTTCAAGTCTCTATTCAGGAAGGCAGACTTGACATCCATCTAGAATACTTTGAATCCTTGTAATGCTGCAAATGCAAGGAACAGTCTGATTGCTTCTAACCTTGCAACTAGGGCAAAAGTCTGGTCATAATCAATCCCCTCTTTCTGTCTAGCTTTATTCTTTATTACAATTCCATTTTCATCAAGTTTATTTCTAAAAATCCACTTGACTCCAATGACATTGTGTCCATCTGGTCTGGGAACTAGCTTCCAAACCTTGCACCTATTGAACTGGTTCATTTTTTTTTCATTGAACCAATCCAGAATTGGTCTTGATTTGCTTCTTCAAATTTCTTAGGCACTTCTTGTGACAGGAAGCTGGAATAGAGAGCTGTGTTGATACTCCTGCTTCTGGTTTGTATACCTTGGCTAGCCTCACCTATTATCTGATCTGGAGGATGATCTCTCAGATATCTGGCTACAGGGGGCTGTCTGACTGCTTCCTGCTGATTACCATTTTCTTCAGCAGGTTGGTCTTCATTTCCAGTTTGATTGTCATGTGCTTCCTCTGGACAGCATCCCTCTTCACATTCTTCTTGTATAGCTGTGTCTTTATCTTTGATGGAGAGCTTTTCCATCATGACTTCTGTACCTGCAGAGCTAGGCAAAGAACTTGACAGCTCACTGTCAATCATGCAAGAGTCATCAAACACTACATTGACAGATTCTTCTACAACTTGATTTATCAAGTTATAGACTCTAAATGCCCTACTATTATTGTTGTACCCAACAAAGATCCCCTCATGCTATTTGGCAGCAAACTTAGTCACTTTTGACTTACCATTGTTCAGGATGAAACACTTACAACCAAAGATCCTGAAATAGGATATGTTTGGTTTTCTTACCTTCAAGATCTCATAGGGAGTCTTCTTGTGGCCTTTGGTGATAGAAGCCCTATTGAGCACATGGCATGCAACATTAACTACCTCAACCCAGAAATATTCAGGGAGAGAAGTGTCACTCAATAATGTTCTCCCAACTTCTATGAGAGTCCTATTTTTCCTCTCAACTAACCCATTTTGATGGGGTGTTCTTGGAGAGGAGAATTCTTGATGAATCTCTTGCTCTTCACAGAATGTAGTCATAGCAGCAGACTGAAACTCAGTTCCATGGTCACTTCTCATGTTGACCATAGAGCATGCAAGCTCATTTTGAATTTGCCTGACAAAATTCATGAATATTTCAAGGGTTTCATCCTTTCTTCTAAGGAAGAACACCCAAGTAAACCTGGAATAGTCATCAACCAACACAAGGGTGTAGACCTTCCTACCTAGACTATGAACATGCATAGGAACAAACAAGTCCATATGCAGGAGATACAAGCATCTCACTGAGTCCTTGGCCCCAATGCTCTTGAAAGAGGTCTTAGTCTGTTTACCCTTTTGGCAAGCAGCACAGATACCCTCCTTGGAGCATTTTATTTTGGGACCATTCCTAGCAAGCTCATCACTGAAGAGCTGACCAATGGTCTTATAATTTAAATGTGCCAGTCTCTTGTGGCATTGGACATAATATGAGATTTTGTCATTTGCAACAAGGCATATAGGGGAACTATTATCTAAGCAAGAAAAGTTTAAGCAATAGAAATTCCCACTCCTAGTGCCTGTTAAGATGACACTTTGCTCACTTAACCTCTTGATGTGGCACTTATCCTTGTGGAAGGAAATGTCATAACCAATATCACATAGTTGACTTATGCTTATGAGGTTGTGTTGCAACCCTTCCACATAAGCCACCTTTGTGATGGTGATTATGTCATTTGAGATATTACCATAGCCTCTGGTTATCTCCTTGTCAGAGCCTCCAAAGATGACCTTGGGTCCATTCTTTATTGGAGTGAACTCCTTCAATAGCTCCTTTGTTCCAGTCATGTACCTGGAACATCCACTGTCCAAGTACCATTTAGGGGAACTGGTACTTGAACTAACCTTAAATGAACACAAATCACCTTACCTTAGGACCCCAATTTTTGTTGGGTCTTAGGTTCACATTAGTCTGAAAATAACCATGCCTTCCTGCAGAATTCCTGACAGGTTGGCAACCTTTGGACATAGAAGGATTGTGCCAGCAATCTACGGCATAGTTTCCCACTTTGCCACAATACCAGCACATATAGATATTGTATCTCCTTTTCTGTTTGGGACCAGCACTAGGCTGTACTACTTCCTGAACAGTGGGGATATGTGCTGCTCTATACTTCTGTCTTCTTTCAGCAGCCGTTTGACTGAAGGACAGTCTTTAAGCAGGCTATTTTGGACTTTTCTGAGAAACACCAGTTGCATGTCTCTTTTCAGCTAACATGCATCTGATAGCATCTGAGATTGCCATTCCAGTCATGTCAGAAGACTCACCTTGAGTCACTACTTTTGCTGGATGATTTAGATTCACAACAGCAGCATTATCTTTGAGTTTTGGGGCTGGGGCACCAAAAACAAATGGTCCAGGAAGGGCCATTTGAATTTCCTCATGGGCAGCCTTAAAGGCTCTCACATGGTTGTATCTTCCACCTTGGATAGGGACATATTGGTCCATACCAGTGGATCTGTCATTCTCCCAGTGACCATAATAGCTTTCATGGTCATACCTATTAGAAGGCAACAACATTCTCTAAAAAGGAATATGAGGCAATGAGGTTAGAGGCACAACTGGTGAAATCCCTTTTCTCTTTCCCTTTAGATTAGAAGGTCTAGCAGGTCAATTAAATCTCAATCCTTTCTTACTAGCTTGGGTAAGTTGGGTGTTAATTAAGGGCAGCACAGTGTTTGCCTTAGAAAATTTGGTCACTAGCAATTTCTCATTTAAGAGATCATTTTCAAGTTTCTGGATAAGTTTCTCATTTAAGACTCTTACCACAGACTCACTATCAACGATCTCCTTGAGCTGGGCTGCTTGAGCAGCCATGTCAGTGAGGGCTTTTTCTTGCTCTTCACACTTGCTTTTCAGACTTAGAAGCTCTTTTGTCTGTCTCTTGGCAAGTAGCTTGCACATCTTGAATGCCTCAAGAAGTTCTCCATACTTGGCAATTATAGAGTTGACATCATCCTTAAAGTCTGAATCCCCTTAATCTCTTGATGGCTGAGCTTCATGTGAGCCATCCTCATGACTTGAAATAAAAGATTGTGATTTAGCATTTACTTGAGTTTGACCAGGCAGATCCTGGCTGCTTTCATCATCTATCATTGTCATGAATCCAAGGCATTGAGCATCTTCTTCTTCATCTTCATCCACCTCTGAGTCACTATTTGAGTGAGATAGAGGGGCCCTGATCACGATTCTAACAACATGGTATTCTTCAGGTTCTTCTTCAGTAATAGCCATAAGCCCAATATAGGTTTTTTCTTCTTCATTGTCTGACCCAGAGGAAGAGTTAGTCCAGGTCTTTTCCTTCTTGCCCACAAGGGACTTCTCTTTCTTCTTTCCCTTATGGTGCTTCTTCACTCCTTATTCTTTCCTCTTTATTGGGCAGTCAGCAACTACATGCCCAGGTTTGCTGCAGTAGAAACAAATAATATTAGAAGAAGATTATTTATTGGAGTTTGGAGCATATCTGTCCTCCTTAGAGGATTTCCTTTTGTGTTGTGAGGAGGAGGATGGACTTCTATTCTTCCAATGCTCCTTCTTCATGAATTTCTGAAACTGCCTGGAGAAGGCAGCAAGGTCCTTATCAGATGTATGGTTGTCAGAGGAGCTGGACCTTGAGCTCTTAGATTCTGACTCAGCAGTTCTCCTGACTGGAGAGGTCTTCTGCTCCTGGTTAAAGCATTAGCTCTGAAAGCCACAGATTTCTCCTTGCTCTGCGACTTACTGCTCTTCTCTTCTTCTTCCTTCCTTGCTGCAAGCTACATCTCATAAGACAGTAGCTTTCCAAACAGGGTTGGAGGTGGAGTGTCAGCTAGCTTGCCCATCTCCCTGATGGTACAAATCTTTGTGTCCTAATTTTTTGTGAGGGACCTGAGAAATTTGTCATTCAGCTCATAGGTGTTGAAGACCCTTCCATATGTTCTCAGTTCATTAACAATTCTGAAAAATCTTTCAAAACTTTCAGCAATGCCCTCAGACTTTCCTTGTCTGAAGGCCTCATACTCCTTGTTGAGCATGGATTTTCTATCATCCATCACCTCTTCTGAACCCTCCATGAACACAACTAAGGTGTCCCACATCTCCTTGGAGGTCTTGCAGTGCACCAGATTTTGGAATGTAGAATCATCTATAGCACTGGCAATGATATTTTGAGCTCTCTTGTCCATGGAGGCAAGGAGGAGCTCATCTTTATTCATTTCTTAATAAGACTTAGGAGTCTGGATGTTAGCATCCAGAACTGAGATCTTCATAGGGATGAAAGGTCCCTCTTTCACAGTGATGTAGATCTTAGGGTCAGCAGCTTTCATGAATAGCCTGGCCCTTTCCTTCCAGAGCCCAAACCCTTCCTTTCTACAGATTGGTAACTTCATGGCTCCCAATTCCTCGTAGTTTACCCCAGACCCCATTCTTTATCTTATAGCTAACCTTGGAGGAATACTCAGATTGTTAAATCCTTTTTGAGTAACCTCCCTCTGATACCACTTGAAAGTTATTTAACTTAAGGTTAGCTAATCACCTATAGGGGGTGAATAGGTCTTTGAATTTTTATCAGTTCCTTTGTTGTTTTCAAATTAAACTATGTAGAGCTTGTCCTTAGATCCTGCAATAAGAAAGAAAACAAGAAACACAGCAAATACAAAGATTTATAGTGGTTCCCCAATTGGGTATATCCACTTTCCCTCCCACCTATCCAACTAATTTGTTGGACTAGGCAAAAACTCCACCAATATACTCCTCATAGTTTACACCTCAGGCCCTCAGCCTATAACACAGATTCTTCACAGAATCCAATCTCAGAACCACAAGGATTCTTACCTCAGAGCCCTGTAGGGCTCCTACAGCTCAGTGATCCACTGATCACCTACCTCAGCCTTATTTCTAAGTCCTACAACTCAGGATCTTCAGACTTACAGCTTCAGGCATACAGCCCTAATCTCAGAGTGCTGCAGCACTCCTACAACTCAGTACCCTTCCAAGTACCTACAGTTCAGCCTCCTCCAAGGCCTACAACTCAGTGACACACTTGTCACCTATAGCCCTACTCTCAGAGTGCCTTTGTCTCAACACTTTCTTCTTATCAGCTGAGACAAGTTTCTGTCTCAGCGGTATCTTTATAGCGTTCTCAGTGATTTTTGCTTCACAGCTGAGACTATCTTCTATCTCAGTCGTTTTCCTCTTAACTGTCTCAGTGCTTCCTTCTTCATTAGAAGTGTTGAGTGAACTTGCTTCACTCAATGCTTCTGGACTTAGAGAAATCCAACTAGTTTTGTCTCAGCGATCAAGCTGACACATTATTCTCAGTTATCTCAGTTGTCTCAGCGGTCTCAACACCTTCTTCTTAGCTATCTTAGCTGTCTCAGCAATCTCAACGCCTTCTTCTCAGCTATCTCAGCGGTCTCAACACTTTTTGCCTTAGTCAGTTTGTAACACCCCCTATCCATCACATAGCATATAGCAGTAGGTCCGGCCGGGGCCTGACGCCATATACCACAGACAGACCGGGTGGTTACTTAATGGAAACCATCCAACCAATCCAACGTCCTACACAGAGTCATTCTAGCGAAAGCAATATTAATAGTTGCATTAATAAATAACCCAACACTAGCATGAATGTCAACTACAAAGCCAAAAGGAATGAAGTACAAATACACAAGTACTGGCCATATGGCCTTACAATAGTTCGCTCATATATAAATGTTTTCCAAACCTCGGCACGCAGGCCAGCCATACATGAATAACAGAAAACACTCAAAATTAGGCCTTCGAGGACCGGCTCAGCAACTTGGGCTTTAGCCCGCTATTTACCGCTCGGCTCCGCAGCACCTGCAAGCAACAATCCATCGCACGGTGGCAAACAAAAGCAACGGTCAGCTATACTGACCAAATTATAACGATCCTGCCCCCGAACTCGGGGCGGCGATGCTCCTTCCCTGCAATTTATTAGCATAACCAAGCAGTAATGTAACAACACTACATCACAGGCGCAGGCATGCATGGCCACACGCCCCGTGCTCTCAGGGCACATTCTCGGTAATCACGGTCAAAGTCAGCCGACTCACCACCGCCCCTTGTATGGCAATATCTCGTGAGCATTAGGTCTTTCTGGCCACTGCCTAAGACCCTCTATCTATGCCAATGGTAAGTGCCAAGTAACTTTAGGTCTCTTTAACCGAACGACATAGAGCGGGTATGGTTTCGCCTGACCCGTTGCTCGCACCGCAACGTTAATTTAAAACATATACGCGGGCCAAACTTTCCCGAGTCCAAAATCGTTTACATACATCATATAACCCAGTTATGTTCAAGTTGGCTCCCGGGCCCACATGATGGCAGAACCACGCGTCCGCCCAGTTTTCCAAGTGCACTTTGGAGTTAATCCTCAAGGCCCCCTGTTGCAATCTACATCGTAGAAAACCCGAAAAACAAACATTCGCACGGAGTCTTCTCCAGCCTTTCATGCAATGCAACATCACTGATCCAGACTGAAAGATATAGATCTTAAGCAAAAAAAGAACAAAGCAGATCAAGCAATCAGAAGAGACACAAGGATTTTATAGTGGATCCCCAAATCTGGGTAGTCCACTCTTCTACCACCCTGGTAGGAATCCACTCAGGTTTTTGATCAGGTGCCCTGTCACCAATGGGTTTTGATCTGGTCCCCAAAAACTAACTCAAGTCTTTTGATAAGGGGACTTGCAACCAGGAATCACTTTTGAAGGGAGATGACAACCCTTTATACATGAGGGGAAAAGAGGTGATGGAAATCTTCTCTTTCTCAATAGCAACTGAGAAGACTATGTGGATATTGATGTTAGCAAACAGCTCCCCCTGAGATATTGAATGGTTCCGGAGTGGAAGCTTTGCTTCAGGGTGATAGGTCTTCTAGGTGATGATGTCTCCAGCAAGCTTCTTAGACTGATATTGAATGGTTGTCTCTTGAAGCCTGGAGCCAATGAAGAACACTGATGATAGTTCTGATTGATGCAGAGTTCTTCCTTGTCTGTAGAAGACCTTTTCTCTGTAGTTCTATTCACTGTTCTCTGTCTATCGTTTCTATCTACTTCCCTGTATTTGAATTCCTTAATCTTGATGGCGGAAGAAAACATTCCCGAGAGTGAAGATGCTTTGGAAATTGATCCTCACTTAATTCTTCTGTAACTGTCCATTTGAACGGCTATTTTCACTGGGAATGTTGACTGCAATTAATCCCCAATTAATTCTGTCAACTGTTACTGATTCCACAGAAATCGTCGACCTGAGCATTTGTCGAGTTCATCAATCGTTGACCTGAGTATTCGACATTCGTCGAACTCAGCTAGATTCGTCAAGCTGATTATCTTGCATGCGTTCGTCAACCGGAGCTTACAGTTCGTCGATCTCAGTTCCTATCGAGCTGAGAAACTGACTTGCTAATTTCGTCGAGCTGAGCAAGTGTTGTCCACCAATCATCGACCTGAGTTCTTTTGTGTCGACACAAATCCTCTAGGTGTCGACACAGATTACTGTGATGGAGTCGACAGATAGTTGTGTCGATAGATGTTTCTGTGTGTGTCGACACTAATCGTCTGGGTATCAACACAGCCTTGCTGAAGTGTCGACACAGTTGCTGTGATGGTGTCGACACAGCCTTGCTTAAGTCTTGAGACCGTCGACCTGAGTTCAGAGAAGCAACTCAGAATTCGTCGACCGGAGATCGCCGTTCGTCGAACTACGTTCGACGATCGTCGATCTGATTCTATGACTTTGTCTTAACTACATTTCTTAGACTTCTTTTCTGCTATGCTGGAGAAACCTTCTGAATGACCTATCCTAGAAATAATCCTATGACCCATGACTATACATGTTGGGTCAATCTAATATTCCTAATAGTGTTCCTTGCCCAAATCCTAACTAGGGTTCCAACAATCTCCCCCTATTTGGGTAAGGACACTATTTACATAAAAACAGATAAAATACAAGTAAAATATAATTAAAAACAATCTCCCCCTAAATCTGGATCAAGAAAAACTGATGTTGTTGTTGATGATCCTTGTCCAAATCTGCATCATTATAATCTGTTGTTGTTGCTGCTGCTAGAATTTCTGCAGCTTCATTTAGAGGCATCTCCCTCTATTTTGCATAACCATTATTCAACCAATCTCCCCCTATTTACATTTCTTTGCCCAAATCTGACAGCCACTGATATAGCATGTATATTTGCTGGACTGAATTCTTTTCCTGCAAGAAGATATTAGGAGCTCTGGACCCAGAAAACCTTGGGCCCTGTTTCTCTTTTAAAATAATCAGAAATAAAAGAATAAAAATTTCTGCTTTGAAATTCTGAGTTTGACGAATTAAAGTACTTTCGTTGAGCGGAGTTCGACGAATGATATTGAGTTCGTCGAGCTCTGTTCGACGAATTAAATTTGTTTCGTCGAGCACAGATTCCTAAACAGTTCAAAGCAGAATCTTTGTTCAGAGATCGTCGATCTGAGTTCGACGATTAGAATTGATTTCGTCGATCTCCATTCGACGAATTATTTTGAACTAAGATTTTCTGAAGATGTATACCTGATGAAAGATCAAGGGTAGAGATTACCTGATCTTCTTCTTCCGGTTCACATTCTGGTTCTTCTGATTCTTCAGCATAGCTGCTGCGAGAAGCATCTATTGTCATTAGGCAAAATTCTATTGCACTTGCATTTTCTTCAGCCAATGCTGTGAGGGAGTCTCACATCTCTTTTGCATATGAACATTCAGCAAGTTCTTCAAAAATGTCATCAGACATTGATTGTGCTAGAATATTCATGGCTTGTGCATCAGCAATCTTCATCTTTTGCTGAGCATGTGTCCACTGGGATGATGGAACAGCATCTGGACTTGTTGTTTGCTGAGATTGAGCTGGACCTGACAAAATAGATTTAAAGATGTTTTCATCAATGAAGTCCATATAAAATCTAATCCTTGTCTTCCATAGTGCAAACTTATCTAGATTGCACATGGGCAGTCTGGTGCTTGAAAACTCATCAAATTTTGCCATGATAAACTCTAAAGATTTTTAAGATCTATCAAAGGATATTTTGGTTCAGGTGTTAGCCTGTACAACCACTAAGGTGTGGTATTTTTAACCAACCTGCTAAGGTCTGGTATTTTAACCAACCTCCCTCTGATACCAATTGAAATAGATAGATCTTAAGCAAAAAAAGAACAAAGCAGATCAAGCAACCAGAAGAGACACACGGATTTTATAGTGGTTCCCCAAATCTGGGTAGTATACTCTTCTACCACCCTGGTAGGAATCCACTCAGGTTTTTGATCAGGTGCCCTGTCACCAATGGGTTTTGATCAGGTCCCCAAAAACCAACTCAAGTCTTTTGATAAGGAGACTTGCAACCAGGAATCACTTTTGAAGGGAGATGACAACCCTTTATACAGGAGGGGAAAAGAGGTGATGGAAATCTTCTCTTTCTCAATAGCAACTGAGAAGACTATGTGGATATTGATGTTAGCAAACAGCTCCCCCTGAGATATTGAATGGTTCAAGAGTGGAAGCTTTACTTCAGGGTGATAGTTCTTCTAGGTGATGATGTCTCCAGCAAGCTTCTTAGACTGATATTGAATGGTTGTCTCTTGAAGCCTGGAGCCAATGAAGAACACTAATGATAGTTCTGATTTATGCAGAGTTCTTCCTTGTTTGTAGAAGACCTTTTCTCTGTAGTTCTATTCATTGTTCTCTGTCTATCGTTTCTATCTACTTCCCTGTATTTGAATTCCTTAATCTTGATGACGGAAGAAAATATTCCCGAGAGTGAAGATGCTTTGGAAATTGATCCTCACTTAATTCTTCTGTAACTGTCCGTTTGAACGGCTATTTTCACTGGGAATGTTGACTGTAATTAATCCCCAATTAATTCTGCCAACTGTTACTGATTCCATAGAAGTCGTCGACCAGAGCATTCATCGAGTTCATCAATCGTCGACCTGAGTATTCGACATTCGTCGAACTCAGCTAGATTCGTCGAGCTGATTATCTTGCCTGCGTTCGTCGACCGGAGCTTGCAGTTCGTCGATCTCAGTTCTTGTCGAGCTGAGAAACTGACTTGCTGATTTCGTCGAGCTGAGCAAGTGTTGTCCACCAATCATCGACCTGAGTTCTTTTGTGTCGACACAAATCCTCTGGGTGTCGACACAGATTACTGTGATGGAGTCGACAGATAGTTGTGTCGACAGATGTTTCTGTGTGCGTCGACACTAATCGTCTGGGTGTCAACACAGCCTTGCTGAAGTGTCGACACAGTTGCTGTGATGGTGTCGACACAGCCTTGCTTAAGTCTTGAGATCGTCGACCTGAGTTCAGAGAAGCAACTCAGAATTCGTCGACCGGAGATCGCCGTTTATCGAACTGCGTTCGACGATCGTCGATCTGATTCGATGACTTTGTCTTAACTACATGTTTAGACTTCTTTTCTGCAATGCTGGAGAAACCTTTTGAATGACCTGTCCTAGAAATAATCCTATGACCCATGACTATACATGTTGGGTCAATATAATATTCCTAATAGTGTTCCTTGCCCAAATCCTAACTGGGGTTCCAATACAGACCAACTTATTTGGGTAGGCTTCACACATCATGTCTATATCCGTTCTCGATTACGGACTCTATATGTACACAATGGGGACTATTCATGTCTACCCGAAGGAACGCCTCAAACTCACCGCAAACTCGCGAGAGCGGGCTTCCCTATGCAAAAAAGGTAGAGCTTCACATGCTCAAGTAGAGAATCGTTACCCTAGCATTTTTCCTTGGCCCCATGGAAATCTACGTGGATGAAAAGCACTGTAATCTCCTTGCCTCCGTAGATCCGAAGTCGGCTCGCGATTTGGAGCTCTGAAGCTCCGCCGGTAACCGGATCTAGCCTCCTTTCTACTTCCTTGATCTCCCTTCTCTCTAGACTTTTAGAAAGAGACTAAGTGAAAGAAGTGAGGGATTTGAAACCCTATTCTCCGGTATATCCCAGTAGGAACAACCCCCAGCCGTCGGATGCCAAAATAAGGAAACGAACGGCCACGATTCGTATCTGAAATGCAAAACCTGGGCCGAACACGGCCTGCGACACGCCCGTGTCCAGGACCGTGTCCCCCATTCGCCGTCGAAATCGACGCGTCTCGAAAAACACACGGGCACCCGACACGCCCGTGTTCGACCTAACATGCCCGTGTCAGCCAGTACATGTAACAACCCCATCCGTTCATATAATATATACTAGAAGGTCCGGCCGGGGCCCCACAGCATATACCACAAAACAGACGATCAAGCTACGGAGTGATACCAGAGTAGCGCAACGCACCTAACATGTTGCATTCTAGCGGAAGCCTATAACACTACACTTGAACTCCACACCTGAATGTCCAACATATAAAAACTCCACATTTTATACATGATAGGAATGTTTTACAACACACATAAATAGTTGGCCTTATGGCCTTACAGAGCTTTCAAACAGTGGCCAAAACATTGGCGCACAGGCCGGCCACATTAAAAGTAAACACAACACTCATATCCAAATTAGCCTTCGAGGGCTAACAGCAGCAGCTAAAGCAGCATGGACATCAACCCTTTTTCATCCCGCTTGGCTCTCCAGCACCTGTACAGGCACAATCCACCCAACGGTGGCAAACAAAGGCAACGGTCAGCATTCAGCTAACCAAATTATAACGACCCTACCCCTTTCTCGGGGCAGCGGTATTCTTCCCTGCAGGCATAGAAGATCACAAGCATGTATATATATATCATATAATGTGCTTTCACATACACATGTCATCACAACCGTCAGCCACCCAGCCCGACAGTCCGTGCACTCAGAGCACATTCTTGGTGTACTGGCAAACCAGTTGCCCACCACTGTATCAGGCTCACAGCCCAACGGCAACTCACTTGAGCATTTACTCCATGGCGTGCAGCCGAAGTGTTCTAGTCTTAGTGAACCGGGATTGGCCCGTACACCCCCATTGTATCACGACGCGTAGGCCTAAGACTCTCGCTATGCGCTCCAACAGACCGTACTTTCTGGTCCACGTCAGACGGACATAACACAGGTCGGATCCTCCACCCCCCCCCCCCCCCCTGTTGCTCAAATCGCCTTGCCATCACCGAGTACGGCATAGTCGAGGCTACAAAAGGCGCGGGTCGGTCTCACCAATCCTGTTCTGGAATTCAAGCCTGGGTTTCTCTTACACTCATTCATCTCACAACATCAGCGTGTCTTTCCTGGGCACACCAGTATTTCCTGCTACTCTCTTCGCAGGTGGACACCGCAAATATCACAAATGTCAGGGGTCTTTCCTGTCTACCACGTCAGTACTTCCTATTACTCTCTTCACAAGTGGACTCCCTATGAATATTAAGCATTATAAAGGGTATTTCTTGGAATTCCAATCCAGTACTTCCTGCGACTTCCTTGCACAGGTAGAACCCAACGGCACAAGTAGCACAAGCATTCTACGGGTATTTTCCTGGAATACCACTCCAGTACTTCCTGCTACTTCCTTTCACAGGTCCAACCCGTCGACTCCTAAACTATGCATTTATCACGGAGTCTTCTCCGGTTCATATGCAACATCACCAATCCAGACCAACCTGTCCAGATGGGCTTCACACATCATGTCTACTCCGTACTCCATTTCTGGATCTATATGCCAACAAAAGAGGATTCCATGAATCAACCCAAAAGACTCCCAACATCAGCCACCCTTTGGTGGGGGAATCATACATATGCCAAAAAGGAAGCCTTCACATGGCGAAGAAGAAAGGTCGTTACCCTTGAAGAACGTTTCGGTGCCATGAACTCCTAGCTGGCTAGAAAGAACAGCAAAAGCTTTTCCTCCGCAACAATGGCCTCGAATCTCAGCTTGACACTCTCAAGCTCCACCAAAGATCAGCCCCTCTTCTTCTTCGTCCTTCTTCCTTTCCCTTTCTCTCTCTAGAAGTTTAGAAAGATGAAGGCTAACATAAAGATGAGTCTTCCTTCTCACTTTTCGGCCTTAAGGAAACAGGGAAGGCTCTGAGCTGTTAGATCCCAGCTGAAGAAGAATGGACGGCCACGAAAAACCAGCAAAGTCATGTTTCGGGTCTGACACGCCCTGTGACACGCCTGTGTCACAGGCCGTGTCACACTAAGCAGTGCACAAATCGCCTTTTCAACCGCCTTATCCCGAAACAGGTCACTCCTAGGGTACACGCCCGTGACGGCCAGGTCACACCCGTGACAAAGGGTGTGTACCTCACTTGAGACCCACTCGAGAGGACTTACTCAAGAGAAAACAAACTACTCGAGTACTCGGATTGGACACGTTCATGTCGAATGACACGCCTGTATCGAATGACACGCCTGTGTCACCGCCCTCTTACTCGAGTACTTTTCCACTTACTCGAGAGAAAAGTGTCGACCTCTCGACACAGCGGGACACGCCCTGTGACACGCCCGTATCACAGGCCGTGTACCCCATACTCGACGATCGTCGAGCGCAGTTCGGCGAACACAGGGGGACACACCCTCCTCTAATGGTACACGCCCGTGTAGCCTGGCGTGATCCCGCGTTCGACGAACGTCAAACGCAGTTCGTCAAACTCATTTTTCCTCACACTTACGACGACTCCGCACCCGAGCAGGACACGCCCGTGTCCCAGGCCATGTCACCCAAAATTTTTCCTGCTGAAAAATTGGGCTATTACAACCCTCCCCTCCTACCAGAAATTTCGTCCTCGAAATTTGCACACAGGAAGGTAATCAGCAACTAAAAAGTCATAACATCAAAATTTCTTGTTACAATAACTTTTCACTATCCACTCAGTTACAGAAACAGCTCGGGAAATTCAGCTCGCATGGTCTGCTCTCGCTCTCATGTAAGCTCTTCACGACCGCAGTTGTCCAACCGGACTTTAACCATCCCGACTGTCTTGTTCCGCAACTATTTCTCGGCTCGATCCTCGATCTGAATGGGTCTAACTTTTGTTGTTAGCCCATACTCCACCGGCACACGATCATCCGTGATCACTTAAGCTGGATCTTTAACGGCCTTCCGAAGCACCGAGATGTGAAACACATCATGTAGTCCACCCAAGTCTGCCGAAAGAGCTAGCCGATACGCAGCTTCTCTGATTCTCTCAACCACTTCAAATGGACCCAAATATCTTGGACTCAACTTTTTCAAACGTCGAATCCTGGATACACCTTTGAAGGGCTTGATCTTCAAGTAGACCCAATCGCCTACTGCGAACTCCAAGTTCCGGTTCTTGGCGTTGTAGTACTTCGCTTGACGATCTTGGGCTATGAGTAGCCTCTCTCAAATAGCACGAATGGTTGAGTTTGCTTCATCGACTTCATTATGATTATACACTTTAGCTTCGCCCGCTTCTACCCAAGCCAAGGGAGTACGGCACTTCCTTCCATATAGAGCTTCATACGGTGTCATCCCGATAATCGCCTGGTAGCTGTTATTATAGGAAAACTCCACCATGTAGAGATGATCTTCCCATCTCTTTCCAAAATCTAGGGCGCACATTCAGAGCATGTCCTCCATCATTCTGTTGGTTCGTTCATTTTGGCTGTCTGTTTGGGGATGAAAGGTCGTACTGAAAGTCAACTTCATGCCCAACAGCTGGTGAACTAGCCTCCACTCCTTTGACGTGAATCGCCCATCTCGATCACTCACGATGCTCCGAGGAACACCGTGGAGCCGTACAATCTGTTCCACGTACAGCCTTGCCAAACTTTCTACTGAATCATCTCGCTTGTTTGGGAGGAAGTGTGCTACTTTTGTCAGCCGATCGACAATCACCCAGATGGAACCGTTCCCTCGCTGAGATCTCGGCAACCCATGCACAAAATCCATGGAAATATCGTCAAATTTCCACTCTGGAATGGGCAACGACTTCAAATAACCGCCCGGTTTCTAGCATTCTGCCTTCACCAAAGCACAGGTTTGGCATTTGGCCACATAAAGAGAAACATCTTTCTTTAGCCCTGAACATCTTTGTGCTCCCTGGGTAGATTGAGTACTTCGTATAGTGCGCTTCATACAGCAGTTCTTCCCTCAATTTACCCACATTTGGGACGCACAAACGGCCTTCTTTCCGCAAAATACCGTCATCCCAGGAGAACTTTCCTTCTGGCCCAGCTTTCGCATAGCGTAGGAGATCTTCATCCAACTCCGTTGCCCGTCGAACTCGGTCCGCAAGGTCACATTGCACCTCCGTCCAGTTCAAACATGCATTGGCAGTGGCATTCTTGTCAACACAAGATATCTCTAACGCTTCCAGCTCCTGGATGAGACGTTCATCATGCCTCTGCAACCAACTCGCCCTTGCCGGAGCTCTCCGACTCAAGGCATCCGCGATAACATTCCCCTTCCCGGGAGTATAGTGAATCTCGAAGGTGTAGTCCCCGAGGAACTCCAACCACCTTCGTTGTCGCATATTCAAGTCCTTCTGCTCCAATATGTACTTTAGGCTCTTGTGATCTGTATAGATCTCCACCTTCACACCATAAAGATAGTGTCGCTACAACTTTAGTGCAAAGATCACTGACGCCAACTCAAGATCATGGACGGGATAGTTCCGCTCGATCACTTTTAGCTGGCGTGAGCCATAAACAATCACCTTTCCATTTTGCAGAAGCACGCAGCCTAATCCGCTCCCTGAAGAATCACTGTAGATTACAAATCCATCGGTACCACATGGCGATGACAACACAGGCGTCGCAGTCAACCGAATCTTCAGCTCTTCAAAAGCTCACGTGCACTCTGGCGACCAAACGAACTTCTGTTCTTTTTGCGTCAGCGTGGTTAGCGGCAAAGTAATCCGCGAGAAGTTTTCAACAAATCTTTGGTAGTAGCCAGCTAGTCCAAGGAAGCTCCGAACCTCGGCCACTAAAGACAACACTGGCCACTCCTCTATGACCCTTATCTTCGCTGGATCCATGGCTATGCCCGCTCCACTCACCACATGGCCCAGAAAATCCACCGACAATAGCCAAAACTCGCACTTCAAGAACTTGGCATAGAGCTGACTCTGCCTCAATGTATTCAACACCAACCGCAAATGCTTCTCATGATCGGCTTCCGATCTCGAGTACACCAGGATATCATCAATGAACACTATCATGAACAAATCCAAGTACTCGCAGAATATTCGGTGCATCAAGTCCATAAATATCGAGGGCACATTGCACAGCCCAAACGGTATAACCGTGAACTCGTAGTGCCCATACCGCGTTCCAAATGCGGTTTTGGGAATATCTTCTTCCCGGATCCTCAACTGGTAATAACCAGATTTCAAGTCCAACTTCGAGTAGACGGACGATCCCACTAGCTGATCAAACAGCTCATCAATCCACGGAATCGAATATTTATTTTTCTCAGTCAGCTTATTCAATTCGCGGTAATCAATACATAACCGCAAGCCACCGTCTTTCTTCTTCACAAAAAGCACAGGGGCGCTCCAAGGAGACATACTTGGGCGTATATACCCCTGCTCCATCAATTCCTGCAGTTGGACTTTCAACTCCGTCATTTCCTTAGGCGCGACGCGATATGGCAAGCGGACCACAGGTTTCACACCAGGTAGCAACTCGATCGTGAAGTCAATCTCACGCTGGGGTGGTAGCCTAGGGAGATCTTTGGGAAACACATCTGCAAATTCCGACACAATCGGAACATCACACACACTGGCCTTAGGCTCAACAGCCTGAATCAGGGTGAAGTAGCACTCCGCACCCTTCTGAATAGCCTACAAGACTTGGAGTGCAGACAACAACGTCCCGCCCACTCCTCGTAGACACGCGAACTTTGTCTCCTGTTTGGTATTCTGGCCCAACGTGATCTCTTTGGACTGTCAATCAATCAAGACATGCTGCTCTGCAAGCCAATCCATACCAAATATCACATCGAATTCTGATAGCGGCAAAACAGATGCAGTCAAACCAAAGTCCCGACTTCCTATTTGGACCGCCACATCGCAAGCTTGATCCGCAAGCATCCAACAGCCATTCGGCAACACCACCCTGACGCTATCTGTCTTCGCACGACTAGGTATCCCCAGCCGCGCTATAAACTCTCTAGACAGAAAAGAATGCGACGCACCTGTATCAAACAGTGCTCGCGCCAGCGTGTCCCGAATCATCACAAAGCCTGTGACAATCATGTCACACACACAAGCCGCATACACATATGCATTAAGCAAAACATACAAGCAATATAATACGCAAAACTAAACTCGTACCTGTGACGACGTCACTCTGCTTGATGGCCTCCTGCAGGCCAAGATTGTAGACCCGGGGCTGCGCCTGAGAGGCAGAGGAGTCCACCACTGCCTTGCCCTTCTCCGCATACGATGCTCCCATCTTCTTTTCAGTCTTTGGCGGCATCCAACACTCCCGAGCTATATGCCCCACCCGTCCACAATTAAAGCATGTACGAGTATTCGGTCGCGAGGTGGCCCCCGACGTTGCTCCCGATGCAACTGAAGAAGGAGCTTGTCCTGCCGTCTTGGGCCTCTTGCCCCATTTCTTCTTATAAAATGACTTCGTCGGTCGGGGCACTTTAAACTACGGCTGTGTCACAGCCAATGCCCTCTTCCCCTGCACCCTTTTCATGTCTTTTTCCAGCATGCGGGCAGTATCAACTAATGCCTGGAAGCCTTGATTCACAGAACTAGAAAGCAGGAACCTCAGCTCGTCTCGCAGTCCTTCGTAGAACCTATTCGTCTTCCTTTGCTCATCAGCAAAAATCGAACCTGCATACCGCCCCAAGCGTGTAAACTCATGCAGGTAAGCTTCCACATTGCCATCACCTTGCGTCAGCCTTTGGAATTCATTCTCCATGACAATCCGTTGCGCCGTAGGAAGGTTCTTCGCTAGGAAGAGTCGATAGAATTCTTCCATCGATACTTGTGTTAAGGGACGACCCGCCAAGTGATGCAGCTCCATCTCGTCCCACCACAATCTAGCCTCTCCTTCAAGTAGGAAGGTAGCTAAGGTGACTTTCTGATGCTCCTCCGTTCCAATCGCCGTCATAATCCTCTTGACACGCGACAACCAGTCTTCAGCCTGCGCAGGAGATCCCACTCCAGAGAACATAGGCGGGTGAAAACTCATGAATTGCTTCAACTGCTTCTCAGCGGCTCGAGGATTCACAGCCACATCAGGTTCTGGCCTCGCCTCCACCTGTTCTGGCCTCACGGCCGGCTGCGCCTCCCCTTACGCCTGCCCAACCGGCTGTCCTTGAACCATGGCAAACAAAGCCTCAGCAATTTGTCGCACAGTTTCTGCAGACGACGAAGGTGTAGGCACCTCAGCTGGTGTCGTACTTTCCTCCGAACGCTGGGGCTCCGATTGCCCCGCACCACTCCGACTCACCTAAAGGGGACAAGACACACACATTAGCGGCCTTACACAAGCAAACATCACAAAATAGGAACGCGCAAGTTCCTCAAACACAAGAATTTGCATTCCAATCATGGACATTCAGGAGTTCAAACATGTTAACTTGGTTTGCACAGACACGTGCTCGCCACCCCACAAAAGTAGTCGACCACGACTTCGAGAGGAAAATACCAAGACAACAGATACCAAAAATGTAACAACCCCATCCGTTCATATAATATATACTAGAAGGTCCGGCCGGGGCCCCACAGCATATACTATAAAACAGACGATGAAGCTACGGAGTGATACCAGAGTAGCGCAGCGCACCAAACACATTGCATTCTAGCGGAAGCCTATAACACTACACTTGAACTCCACACCTGAATGTCCAACATATAAAAACTCCACATTTTATACATCATAGGAATGTCTTACAACACACATAAATAGTTGGCCTTATGGTCTTACAGAGCTTTCAAACAGTGGCCAAAACATTGGCGCGCAGGCCGGCCACATTAAAAGTAAACACAACACTCATATCCAAATTAGCCTTCGAGGGCTAACAGCAGCAGTAGCTAAAGCAGCATGGACATCAACCCTTTTTCGTCCCGCTTGGCTCTCCAGCACCTGTACAGGGACAATCCACCCAACGGTGGCAAACAAAGGCAACGGTCAGCATTCAGCTGACCAAATTATAACGACCCTACCCCTTTCATGGGGAAGCGGTATTCTTCCCTGCAGGCATAGCAGATCACAAGCATGTATATAAATCTCATATAATGTGCTTTCACGCACACATGCCATCACAACCGTCAGCCACCCGGCCCGACAGTCTGTGCACTCAGGGCACATTCTTGGTGTACTGGCAAACTAGTTGCCCACCACCGTATCAGGGTCACAGCCCAACGGCAACTCACTTGAGCATTTACTCCATGGCGAGCAGCCGGAGTCTTCTAGTCTTAGTGAACCGGGATTGACCCGTAGCCCCCCATTGTATCACGGTGCGTAGGCCTAAGACTCTCGCTATGTGCTCCAACAGACCGCACTTTCTGGTCCACGTCGGACGGACATAACGAAGGTCGAATCCTCCACCCCCCATTGCTCAAATCGCCTTGCCATCACCGAGTACGGCGTACTCGCGGCTACAAAAGGCGCGGGTCGGTCTCACCAATCCTGTTCTGGTATTCAAGCCTAGGTTTCTTTTACACCCATTCATCTCACAACATCAGCGGGTCTTTCTTGGGCACACCAGTACTTCCTGCTACTCTCTTCGCAGGTGGACACCGCAAATATCATAAATGTTAGGTGTCTTTCCTGGCTACCACGCCAGTACTTCCTGTTACTCTCTTCATAGGTGGACTCCCTATGAACATTAAGCATTACAAAGGGTATTTCCTGGAATTCCAATCCAGTACTTCCTGCGACTTCCTTGCACAGGTAGAACCCAACAGCACAAGCAGCACAAGCATTCTACGGGTATTTTCCTGGACTACCACTCCAGTACTTCCTGCTACTTCCTTTCACAGGTCCAACCCGTCGACTCCTAAACTACGCGTTTATCACGGAGTCTTCTCCGGTTCGTATGCAGCATCACTAATCCAGACCAACCTGTTCAGATGGTCTTCACACAGCATGCCTATTCTGTACTCCATTTCCGGATCTATATGCCAACAAAAGGGGATTCCATGAATCAACCCAGAAGACTCCCAACAGCAGCCACCCTTTGGTGGGGGAATCATACATATGCCAAAAAGGAAGCCTTCACATGGCGAAGAAGAAAGGTTGTTACCCTTGAAGACCATTTCGGTGCCATGAACTCCAAGCTGGCTAGAAAGAACCGCAAAAGCTTTTCCTCCGCAACAATGGCCTCGAATCTCAGCTTGACACTCTCAAGCTCCACCAGAGATCAGCCCCTCTTCTTCTTCCTCCTTCTTCCTTTCCCTTTCACTCTCTAGAAGTTTAGAAAGATGAAGGCTAACATAAAAATGAGTCTTCCATCTCACTTTTCGGCCTTAAGGAAACAGGGAAGACTCTCAGCTGTTAGATCTCAGCTGAAGAAGAATGGACGGCCACGAAAAACCAGCAAAATCATGTTTCGGGTCCGACACGCCCTGTGACACGCCCGTGTCATAGGCCGTTTCACACTAAGCGATGCACAAACTGCCTTATCAACCGCCTTATCCAGAAACAGGTCACGCCCAGGGTACACGCCCGTGATGGCCAGGTCACGCCCGTGACAAAGGGCGTGTACCTCACTCGAGACCCACTTGAGAGAAAACCAACTACTCGAGTACTCGGATTGGACACGCCCGTGTCGAATGACACGCCCGTGTCGAATGACATGCCCGTGTCACTGCCATCTTACTCGAGTACTTTTCCACTTACTCGAGAGAAAAGTGTCGACCTCTTGACACAGCGGGACACGCCCTGTGACATGCCCGTGCCACAGGCCGTGTACCCCATACTCGACGATCGTCGAGTGCAGTTAGACGAACACAGGGGGACATGCCCTCCTCGAATGGTACACGCCCGTGTAGCCTGGTGTGTTCCCGCGTTCGACGAACGTTGAACGCAGTTCATCGAACTCATTTTTCGTCGCACTTACGATGACTCCGCACCCGAGCAGGACACGCCCTGGGACGCGCCCGGGTCCCAGGCCGTGTCACCCAAAATTTTGCCTGCTGAAAAATTGGGTTATTACAGTACACACCCGTGTTCCCGGCATGTTCCTCCTTCAACACAGGACCAACACCAACCCGAGACTCACACGGGTCTTGGACACGCCCGTGTCCTATTTGACACGCCCGTGTCAAACCCGAACACGCCTGGGCTCCAGGCCGTGTTCACTGTCTCGACACTTTATCGAGCACAGTTCGTCGACCACCCGACACGGCCTTGGACACGCCCGTGTCCTAGGCCGTGTTCCATGTCTCGACACATCGTCGAGCGAAAATGTCGACTTCCCAGGCATATCGTCGACACGAGCTCAACACGCCCTGAGACACGCCTGTGTCTCAGGCCGTGTTCGCTGCTCAACGATCGTCGACTCCAAAATTCGTAGACCTCTCTGCCAAATCGTCGAACCAAACACCACACGCCCTGGGACACGCCCGTGTCCCAGGCCGTGTGCCCCCTGCCAAATTCCAAATTTGGCCCAAAATGCCTCTCGTCGCTCTTTTGAGTTTCGGGGTGTTACAACTCTCTCCCTCTTAAAAGAATTTTGTCCTCGAAATTACATAAAGGAAAGAAACATAAAACTTAAATGGTACCTGAGTGAAACAACTCTGGGTAGTCCTCAAGCATGGTCTGCTCTTGCTCCCAAGAGAGCTCTTCCCGACCGCAATTGTCCCAACCGACCTTGACCATCCTGATCTCTTTATTGCGTAGCCGCTTGACTTCTGAGTCCTCAATACGAACGGGCTTGACCTTCGTCGTCAACCCATTCTCGACCGGCACTTGATCCACCGCGATCATATGCGAAGGCTCTTGCACCGCTTTCCGTAGTACCGATATATGGAATACATCATGTAGACCACTAAGCTCCACTGATAGCTTCAAATGATAAGCTGCTTCACCAATCCGCTCCAGAATCTCAAACGGTCCAAGGTACCTCGGGCTTAGCTTCTTTAAGCGCCGCACCCGCGAGACACCCTTGAACGACTTGATCTTCAAGTACACCCAGTCGCCAACAGCGAACTCCACGTTCCGGTGCTTGGCATTATAGTACTTAGCCTGGAGGTCTTGAGCGATTAGCAACCATTCCCGAATGGTTCGCACCAACGAGGTAGCATCTTCCACCTCTTGTAGCTTGTACAACTTTGACTCGCCAGTTTCTAACCAAGACAATGGTGTGCAACATCTTCTACCATAAAGGGCCTCGAAAGGTGCCATTTTTATGCTTGCCTGGTAACTATTGTTGTACGTGAACTCCACCAAGTATAGGTGGTCTTCCCACTGCTTCCCGAAGTACATGACACACATGCGAAGCATGTCCTCCATTGTCTTATTGACTCTCTCGGTTTGCCCATCCGTCTGCGGATGAAAGGCTATACTGAAACTCAGCTTTGTTCCCAACATCTGCTGCGCCAGCCTCCAATCATTGGACGTGAACCGCCCATCACGGTCACTCACGATGTTGTGGGGCACACTATGAAGCTGTACTATGTTATCCACATATAACTTTGCCAGTTTCTCCACGGGATCATCCTTCCTATGCGGAATGAAATGTGACACCTTCGTTAGACGATCTACGACCACCCAAATGGCGTCGTTCCCTTTTTGCGACCTTGGCAGCCCGTGCACAAATTCCATAGTAATGTCGTCAAACTTCCACTCCGGAATAGGCAAGGACTTCAAGAATCCTCCCGGCTTTTGGCACTCCGCCTTCACCAAGGCACAAGTTTGGCACTTCGCCACGTACAGTGCCACATCCTTCTTCAGTCCTGGCCACCAGAACAATTTCTTAACATCGCGGTACATCTTCGTGCTCCCCGGGTGAATCAAGTACTTGGTATGATGCGCCTCGTACAACAAATCCACCCGCAAATTGACCACGCTTGGGACGCACAGACAACCGTCTTTCCAAAGTAATCAGTCCTCAACAACGAATTGGGAATTTGACCCATCCAGAGCTTCAACCATGATCTGCTTCATATGGCCATCCATATCCAAAGCCCGCCGAATCCGATCAGCCAGGTCATATTGAACTTCCGTCCAGTTCAAAAGCGCTTCAGCACTCGACTGCTTGTCTACGCAAAAGATCTCCAACGCTTCCAACTCCCGAACTAACCGCTCGTCATGGACCGATAGCCAATTGGCTTGAGCTGGGGCCCGGCGACTCAATGCATCCGCAACTGCATTGCCTTTACCAGGCACGTAGTGGATCTTGAATGTATAGTCCCCCAGGAACTCCATCCACCTACGCTGCCGCATGTTCAGATCTTTTTGATCCAACAAATATTTCAGGCTCTTATGGTCGATATAGATATCGACCCTTACCCCATACAAGTAGTGCCTCCACAGCTTCAAGGCAAAAATCACGGCCGCTAACTCCAAGTCATGGACCGAATAATTCCTCTCGTGCACTTTCAGCTGTCTTGAGCCATACGCTATAACGCTTCCATGCTGCAATAGCACGCAACCCAAACCACTGCCCGAAGCATCGCTGTAGATTTCAAAACCTTCGGTCCCACTCGGCGAACTCAGCACAGGCGTCGTGGTCAACCGACACTTCAACTCCTCAAAATCTCGTGCGCACTCTGACATCCAAACAAACTTCTGCTCCTTCCTCGTCAAAGTAGTGAGGGGTAACGCTATCCGCGAGAAGTTCTCCACGAAGCGCCTGTAATAGCCAGCAAGCCCCAAAAAGCTCTGGACTTCTGCTACCGTATAAAACACAGACCACTCCTGTATCGCAACAATCTTCATCGGATCCACCGTAATGCCCTCTCCACTGACTATATAACCAAGGAACGCCACTGAGGACAACCAAAACTCGCATTTCGAGAACTTGAAGTACAATTGATTCCTCCTCAGCATCTCCAAAACCAAATGAAGATGCCTTAAGTGATCTTCCTCACTCTGTGAGTACACCAAAATGTCGTTGATGAAGATGATCACAAAATGGTCCAAGTACTCCCTGAAAGTCATGTTCATCAAATCCATGAACACCGACGGCGCATTCGTCAGCCCAAACGGCATGACCGTAAACTCGTAATGCCTGTATCTCGTACTAAAAGCTGTTTTGGGGATATCACTCTCCCTTATCCTCAGCTGATAGTATCCAGATTTGAGATCTAACTTTGAGTACACCGTCGATCTGACTAACTGATCAAATAGATCATCAATCCTCGGGATTGGGTACTTGTTCTTTTCCGTTAGCTTGTTTAACTCCCGATAATCAATACAAAGTCTCAAGCACCCGTCCTTATTCTTTACAAAGAGGACCGGTGCGCTCCAAGGTGACGAACTTGGACGCACAAACCCTTGCTCCAACAACTCTTGAAGTTGCACCTTCAGCTCCGTCATTTCTTTAGGCACTAGCCGATACGGGGATCATGACACAGGTTTCGCACCTGGCACTAGCTCAATCATGAAATCTATCTCCCGTTGAGGCGGGGCTCCAGGAAGATCGGTGGGGAACACATCAGGGTACTCAGCTACCACTGAAATACTATCCAACGTAGGCTTCGGCTTTGCAACCTCCACTAGCGTAAAGAACAGCTCTGCACCAGCACGAACCGCCTTCACCACCTGAAGAGCAGACATCAACGTCTTGCTCGACCCTTTCAAGCCCGTAAAGGTCGTCTCACGACCTGTTCCCAACTTAACTTCCTTGCGACCGCAATCAATAAAAGCTTGCTGCTCCGAGAGCCAGTCCATGCTGAATATCACATCGAACTCCACCAGCGGCAGTAACGACGCGAGCAAATGAAACTCCTGACTCCCGATCTGAATCTGAACGCCACAGATTCTCTTCGCGCGCATCGAACACCCATTGGGCAACAACACATCCAGTTTGTCCTTCGACATCGAAGAAGGTACTCTGATGCGTGATATGAAGCTTTCGGACAAAAAGGAGTGTGAAGCTCCCGTATCAAAGAGTGCTCTAGCCGGATACTCACAAATCAAAGCAAATCCTAAACAAGCAGTAGTAAGGTAATACACGCATAACAAGTATTTAAAGTTTAACTTGCTATAAATTTAAATCGTACCTATCACCACATCCTGAAAGTGAGGGATAGATACAGTTTACTCTAGAGGGGGGTGAATAGAGTATAAAAAAATGTTTAGATTTATTGCAGAATTAAAATATTGATACTTATATGAAAGAGGTAAAAGCAAGAAACTATCACAGCACAACACACAAAGAAAACACAAGGCAATCTAGATGATAGAAGAAATTTTATAGTGGTTCCCCAAATCTGGGTACATCCACTCTTCTACCACCCTGGTAGGAATCCACTTAGGTTTTTGATCAAGTGTCCTATCACCACAAGATCTACTTCAGGTAGATGTAGAAACCCTTCAGGCTTTTGATCAGGTGCCTAAAAACCAATAGGTTTTTGATCAGGTGTCCTATCACCAAGGAGTTTACTTTTGAAGGGAGTAAGAACCCTGTACATGAGAGGTTAAAGAAAAATAGATGACAGTCTTCTCTTTCTCAAACGCAATGAGAAGACTATGTGGATTTGATGATGTCAAAGCTCCCCCTGAGATATTGAGTAGTTTCAGGAAGAAGGAAGCTTTGTCCAAGGTGTAGGTCTTCAGATTGATGTTGATTTGAGATCTCTGTAGATTGTTGAAGCCTGATGAAGGAAGAAGACTAGAGAGATTTGTGTGTTCAGCAAGTTCTTCTTCTTTCTTGTATTTTGCAAAAACAGGAGACCTTCAGAGCAAAAAAAAGATTGATTTTCTGACTAACTGTGATTCTTGTTGTCTCTGTCTTTTTAAGTTCTCTGTATATTTTTGGAAGGACTAACGGCCTGAATTTGAATTCCCAGATAGTACTTAATTCTCTGCAAGAATTTAGGAGCCCAAACGGGTAGAATGGCTGGCAATCATAAATGCACTTCCATAACTGTCTTGACAAAATATTCTGTGAAATAAACAGTGCCTAATCACCTAGAGGGGGGGTGAATAGGTGACCTATATCTTTTTAAAACTATAAAGGCAGAAATACAGTACAGTAATTGCAATTCTACAAATATCACAGCACAGCAACCATACAAGCATACAATCACAGAGAGCACACAGGATTTATAGTGGTTCCCCAAGGTCTGGGTACATCCACTTTCCCCCTTTGCCTATCTAGTAGTGTACTAGATTCGGCCTAACTTCTCCACTTCTCCTCAGATCCACAGATCTTACAACTCAGAACCCCAAACAGGTTCCTACAACTCAGAGTGATCCCACTCCTACAACTCAGGCACCAAGCCCTGCCACTCAATCTTCAACAAGACCTACACTCAGGCACAACAGCCCTACATCAGCCTTCAACAAGGCCTACACTCAGGCTCACAGGCCCTACCTCAGCCTTTATAGATTTAGGCTTACAACTCAGATCTATACAAGATCCTACAGAAATTAGAAAATACAAAGTATATAACCACAACTCTGATAGAGAGAGATGAGTTGACTTTTTTCTTGATGAGTTCTTGAAAGAACTTGGCTGATATCAACCTTCCTTGGCTTTCTTCAAAGCTTCTTGAATTAGAACACAGTAGGGTTGTATCTCTATGCAGATGATCTTCAATCAACTGCTGACTTGAGATTCTGATTTCAATCTGAATCTTCCTTATCAGCCTGGTTCAACAGCTGGTCTTCTTAGAAGGAGCTATCTCTCTCCAACTTCTTAGATCTTCTCTAGAAGGTCTTCTTCTTGTTGTGTAATTTTTCACTTCATTGATCGATTAATTTATTTCTGTTGAAGGAATAAGCCTTTATATAAGCTTTCTTCATGGTGACCGGCTGATCCGGTTTCTAATAACCTTCTGACAGCTCTGACAGTAGCAGTTGACTGGTTGAAATGGCAGCTGTCAAGTCATCCAGTCACTTCTTGAAATCTCTGTCACTATTTGAAAGTGTCGAGAAAGATAGTCTTTATGTGTCGACACAAATAGACTAAGTGTCGACACAAGTAGACTAAGTGTCGGCACTAGCATTCATGGTGTCGACACAACTCCTTGTGTTGTTGTAACTGCTTCTCGACACTGCTTCTTCAGAATGTGTCGACACTGATCCTGTGTGTCGACACAAGTCCTTCTTCTTCAAAACTTAGTTGATTTCTGCTAAGTGTCGACACAACTCCTTTGTGTGGACACATCTTCTTGTGTTGAAACTTGTTTAGTGTCGACACATCTTTTTTGTGTCAACACATGCCTTCTGTGTTGAAACTTTTGCTGAGTGTCGACACATCTCCTTTGTGTCGACACATTCTTCATGTGTTGAGACTTTGCTAAGTGTCGACACATCTCCTTTGTGTCGACACTTGTACTTAAACGTGTTGAAGTTTACTGGGTGTCGACATAGCCTCCTAGTGTCGACACATGTACTTGAACTTTGTTGAAGTTTTGCTGAGTGTCGACACAGCCTCCTAGTGTCGACACATGTACTTGAACTTTGTTGAAGTTTTGCTGAGTGTCGACACAGCCTCCTAGTGTCGTCACATTTGTTGTCGACAAAGTTTCTCTGAGTGTCGACACTGCTTCTAAGTGTCGGCACTGATTATGTAGATATTTCTTCATTGTGTGTCGACACAACCTGTATGTGTCGACACTTTTCCTCTGGTGTCGACTCTGCCTTCCTAGTGTCGACACAATTACTCCAAGTGTCGACACAGCTTCTCTGGATGTCGACACAACCCTTCTTAAGTGTCGACACTTTTCTTCTAGGTGTCGACACATGGACTTAGAAACTTTTCCTGCAAACCTGCAGTTACTTAACCTGCATAAATAAACTCAAAGCACATCAAATACACCTTAATGTATATCATTAAGTAGGGTGAGGCTTCTTCAAATCATGTACATATATTTCAATGTACCCAACAATCTCCCCTATTTGGAGAAGTCATAACCCTTAGTCAATGATATACACCATATATAACAAATTCTCAGTATGATGTAAAACAGTAATATATGACATGGTAAGAACTTAAACATGTATAAATAGAACATGTATAAACAATTATCTCAGAACAATTAATGTAATAGATTGAACACATAACTTTGTTCTTACAAATTCCAACATTTTCATTAATCAAAAGTTTACATAGAGTTTAATACAAATGATTTCAAATTGTAAACTTAAGAAAATGTTATCCTATGGTTGCTCTGGTTCCTTGATTATAATCCCCTTTTCAGATTGAATCTTTGCTTGAAATGAAGCTTCATTGTCATCAGCAGCAGCAGGCTTCTTCCCTTTAAGATCTTTCTTGTTCAGCTCTTCAGCCTTTATCTTCTGCCTTTCAAAATAGTGATAAGGCTTAGGAAAATACTTGCTAGGCTCCTGTGTATTAGGAGGTAGCTTTCCCAGTTTAGCCTTCCTTCTATATTGTACTATGGCCTCTTGCCTATTCTCAAGTTTTCTCCACTCCAGGTCAGAATACCACTTGCCTCTATCCAGGACATTGTCCTTAGCAGCCTTCCAAGAAGTCAAGATGATATTCCTGGATGTGGGGCTTCATTGTTCAAAATCTGGCCTTAATTCAGCTTGCTCTCTGAATCTTTTCTTAGATAATTGAGCCTCTTGTTCTTTTAACAAAGCCTCTTGCTCTTTTAGTAGTGCCTCTGGCACAGGCTGGACTACCTTCTCAATAATAACATTTTGATTACCCTCAGGAGGACTATACATAGAATGTACCTCCTGATGTATCATGTCAAAATCTGCTGGAGGATATATCACTTGAGCCACTTCAGCTTGCTCTCCTCCAAAGTATGCAGGATTTATTCCAGACTCTGCCACATTTTCATCATCACATAAAGGTGGATATCCAAGGGTGGCTCTGATGGAATTTGAAATCCATTTGGCATGATCAGAGCCTTTCTTGACTAATACCCTCTCCCCCTTTATGACTTCTCTCTCTATGTTATCCCTCAGATCATCTTTCTGAAACCTGATCTGGGCATTCAGATAGTTAACTCCATCTTTATAGAAAGGTTTTAACTTTTGTATCCTGTCAGTAATAACCTTTTGAGAATCTACAATAGCAGTGTGAACTGCAAGTAGGCTTTCTTGGAGTTTCTTATCAAACTCAGCTTTGGCGGCAGCACTGTGTGCAGTCTGGGCAGTAGCTATATTCTTCATTTCAGTGACTATGGCATTATGAGAAGCAGTCAGATTATCATTCATTCTCAGCTGATTCTCCAGGACATAGCCTTGTTTTAGTGCTAGGTCATCAAGTTGTGTCTTTAGCTTCTCTTGATGTGTAGCCAGATAGACCACTGCATTGCCTCCTTTATGGAAACAATCAGTCATTTCTTTCTTGTTGAGATTCACTTCAAATCTGATTGATTTGATGTCTTGTGCCAGATCAAATTGCAGGGATTTATGCCCTTCATCCATATATTTTTCTAGAGCTTGCCTTTGCTCATCCAGCTTAATCTGCAAAGCCACCATCAGTGAACTAGAATCAGTAGATGGGGCAGGCTGCGGAGCAATTATCTGTAGGGCTTTCTTATAGTTCTGGCTTCTTCTCTTGAAGACCTGAAACTTCCTTTTCTTAGCTCTAACAGCCTCTTCATCTTCTGATGCAGAAGTGCTAGCAATATCCACTCTGTCCTTAGGACTAGGATGTGAATCATTCTCAGTCCTTGGTAGCCCTTCAGCATCTCTTGGCTCCTCAGTCTCCTTCCTTGTAGTTTCCTCTACAATCTCCATATGCTCCCCCTCAATATTTGCCTTCTCCCCCTCAATAGCAGCTATTTCTCTCTCAAGATCTGTCTGTACAAGATCAGGGAATAGCTCCTCTAAGGTGAATTCCTGTTGAGAATAGGCTGGAGAATCTCTGATCTCATCAACCACTTTATCAGCAACAGATGTGTCCTCCATGACCACATCTTGTGGTTGAGGTTGTATCTGTGTTTGCTGATGAACATCAGGTAATAAATCAGTCAAAACTTCTTCCTCAATAGTGAAATCTAATTGATTAATTTCAGTGATTACCTCTAGAATGGTTTGAGTAGCCCTTTCACTCTCTAGTGGAGTTGGCTCTTCCACATGTAGAGGCTCCCCCTGGAGTGGATCCAGGTGAATTGGGCCAGCTGAGGGTAGCTCCCCCTGCCTCTGAGCATCTTCTTATCTTGCGGGAGAATGTCCAGCATTTCCAGTCTCTTCACCATCAGAACTAAAGACCACTTGCTCTTCAGAGCTGCTGGAGGATTCTTGAGCCACAATGGTTGTCTTCTTTTTCTTCTTCTGAGGTGTGTCCTTTTCTGGAGTAGGCATTTCTTTTGTCAATACTCTATCCCACCTAGAGAAAATTCTCAAATCCATTTTCCTCATGTGATTTATCTTGGAACCTGCGGCCTGGTTCATCACTTCAGGTATACTACCAGCTAAGTATAGACTCAGAATTCTACCCAGATTGGGTTTCTTCATACTTTCTTTTATCTTATCAAACATAACTGCAGACCAATCAGTATCAAGTTTGAAGATAATCCTTGTCATCAAACTGAACATCTGAGCTGAAATTCTGTCATGTCCTCCAGGCTTGCTCAGGATGACCTTGCCAACTATTTCAGATAAGAATTTCCCTGGTATATTCATTTCTTTCCTATTAAAAACTGATCCAATTTTCAGGTTTGAATCCAGTCCACACCATCTCAATGCCTCTCTAGTCCTAGAAGCAGATACATCTTCTTCCTCTTTTGTTCTTGGTAGTTGAAGTACCTTCCTTAGACTTTTCTGTGTGACCTTGACTTTGGTCCCATGAACTCTGGACTTAATCTTGAGTCCAGTATCATCAAGTGAAGCTGCACTCAAAAATTCTAGGACCTCCTTCTTCCAGATCTTGATTGGTTCTGATACAAGGTATTCCAATCCAGTCTCGGCAATTAGGGTTACCACACCTTTGATTTCGGGTTCCGCGTCATCAAAGGCGTGTCGCACGAGCTCATATCCTTAATTAATGTTCTCTTCTAGCTTGGGCGTCATTAGGGTTTGAAGAAATTTTGAATTTAGAGAAGAGAGATGTCGACACACAAGTTTGGTCTCGAAACTATGGTGAGCGTGTCGACAAACACTAGGGAAAACCTATTTATACCTTCCTAATATCGAAGGTGAAAAGGCGCGTCAAAATACTTAAATTGTGTCAACACTGTTGAAAATTGTCGACACTTACTGCTAATGTCTCGACAACTATGTGTCGACACAAGTATAGTCGACAGAATATATGTGTCGACACTTATATATGTGTCGACACCACTCAGCTCGACACTTAGTCGAGACTCTACTAGACTAATTCTGTTTAAATCTTAAGTGTCGACACCACCCTGGATGTGTCGACACCTACACTGCATGTGTCGACACAAATTCTCTGAAGTGTCAACACAGACTTCCTAGATGTGTCGACACCATTTCTCTGAAATGTCGACACCACTTCTATGTGTTGACACAGACTACTCTGTGTGTCGACACCATTTTACTTAGCCAATTTTATAAACTATTCTAAGTTTATCATCCCGAATTCAATTTTAAATTTATTGAATTTGGTTTCATCTAAGGGCTTAGTATACATATCAGCTAACTGATTATCTGTATTTTATATACTCTAAGGAAATGTCTCCTTTTTCTACATGTTCTCTTAGAAAATGGTATTTTATTTCTATGTGCTTAGTCCTACTATGAGAGACGGGATTATTTGCAATAGAAATGGCACTAGTAGAATCACAAAATAAAGGTGTTCTACTTACTTGAATACCATAATCTTCTAGCTGATGTTGAATCCATAGAAGTTGAGCACAGTAACTTCCTGCAGCCACATACTCTGATTCTGCTGTGGAGATAGCCACACTGGTCTGCTTCTTGCTACTCCATGATATCAGCCTTCCACCTAGAAATTAACAGGTTCCTGTAGTACTCTTTCTATCTTCCTTGCAGCCTGCAAAATCTGCATCTGAATAACCTGTCAGTTCAAAATCTCCATTCCTAGGGTACCAAATGCATAGATAAGGAGTGCCCTTAAGATATCTCAAAATTCTTTTGGCTGCTGTCAAATGAGATTCTTTAGGGCAGCTTGGTACCTAGCACACACACATGTAGCATACATGATATCTGGTCTACTAGCAGTCAAATAAAGTAGGGAGCCAACTATCCCTCTATACAAAGTTTCATCTACAGGTTTCCCTGCATCATCTTTGCTTAGGGACATGCTTGACCCCATAGGAGTTTTCATGGTAGTGGATGATTCCATACCATACTTCCTTATCAATTCTAGGGTAAACTTAGACTGGCATATGGATAATCCATCTTCAGTCTGTCTAACTTGGAGACCCAAGAAGAACTTAAGTTCCCCCATACTGCTCATTTCAAATTGTCCTTGCATTAGTTTTGCAAACTTTCTGTAAAGACTACTTTCTGTAGACCCAAATATGATGTCATCTACATATATTTGGACTAAGATAATCTTACCTCTGGATTCCCTAAGGAATAGAGTCTTGTCTATTTTCCCCTTGAGAATTTATTCTCAATGAGGAAACTAGACAGGGTTTCATACCAAGCCCTAGGGGCTTGTTTTAACCCATACAAAGCCTTCCTAAGTCTATATACATAATCAGGTTTAAGAGAATCTATAAAACCTGATGGCTGTTCTACATAGACTTCTTCCTTCATGTTTCCATTCAGAAAATCTGACTTAACATCCATTTGATATACCTTAAATCCTTGATATGTTGCATAGGCAAGGAACATCCTTATTGCTTCTAGTCTTGCTACTGGAGCAAAGGTTTGATCAAAATCAATACCTTCTTCCTGCCTATATCCTTTAGCAACTAGTCTAGCTTTATTCTTTATAATAATTCCATTCTCATCCAGCTTGTTCCTAAAGATCCACTTAGTTCCAATAATGTTGTGGTCCTTTGGTTTAGGAACAAGCTCCCAGACCTTGCATCTTTTGAACTGGTTCAGCTCCTCTTGCATGGCCTCAATCCAATGAGGGTCTAGGATTGCTTCTTCAAATTTCTTTGGCTCTACTTGGGATAGAAAGCTATAGTAGAGAACTGAACTTAGATTCCTGCTCCTTGTTTGTACCCCTTATCTGAGATCTCCAATAATTTGATTGGCTGGATGATCTTTTAAATGCCTATTTGCTGGAGGCAGCCTATCTTCTGGTTGTACACCTTCAGCTTCTTCATTCAGCTGCTCCTCTTGATCTTCTTTAGCAACAGGAGTATCTTGTACTCCCCCTGGACAGCAGCCACTATCTACTAGTTGCTGACTTACTGTAGAACTTTCTGCAATAGTAAGCTTGTCCATTTTCTCAGTTACACCTGTGGAGCTGCAAATACTTCTAGGCAATTCATTGTTAATGAGCCTTACTTCATCAAAAACTACATGAACTGACTCTTCTACAACTTGAGTAATCAAGTTGTAGACCCTATAAGCCTTATTGTTGTTGCTGTACCCAACAAAGATTTCCTCTTGGGATTTGGCAGAAAACTTGGTTAGATAAGACTTACCATTGTTAAGGATATAGCACTTGTAACCAAATATCCTGAAATATGATAGATTTGGTTTTCTGCCCTTCACAATCTCATAGGGGGTCTTCTTGTGGCTCTTGGTGATAGTAGCCCTATTGATTACATGACAAGTAGTGTTTACTGCCTCAGCCCAGAAATATTCTGGGAGAGATGTGTCACTCAATAGGGTTCTACCAGCCTCTATCAAGGTTCTATTTTTCCTTTCAGCAATACCATTTTGCTGAGGTGTTCTTGGTGAGAAAAATTCCTGAAACATTCCAAACTCTTCACACAGTTTTGTCATACTTTCAGACTGAAATTCAGTACCATGGTCACTTCTGATTTTGACCACTGTACTGTTCAATTCATTCTGAATTTGTTTAACAAAACTATACAAGATACTTGGTGTTTCAGATTTTTGCCTTAGGAAGAACACCCAGGAATACCTTAAGTAGTCATCAACTACCACAAATGTGTAGACCTTCCTACCTAGGCTGTGAACTGGCATAGGACCAAAAAGATCCATATGCAAGAGGTATAGACACCTCACAGCATCTTTGTTCTCAAGGCTATGAAAGGTGGATTTGGTCTGCTTGCCCTTTTGACAAGCTGAGCATATCCCAACCTTTATACACTTAACCTGAGGACCATTCCTTACTAACTCTTTGCTAAAGAGTTGGCCAATTATCTTATAGTTAAGATGAGCCAGCCTCTTGTGCCATTTAACACAATGTGAGACTTTCTCATCAGCTACAAGACAAATAGGAGAAACAATGTTCTCACACATAATGTCTAGACAATAGACATTTCTCTTCCTATATCCTGTCAGAATGATCTTTTGATCACTTGACCTACTGATATGACAACCATCCTTAACAAATGAGATGTCATATCCTAAATCACTCAGCTGACTTATGCTAATGAGGTTGTGTTTCAAACCCTTTACATAAGCCACTTGAGTAATTGAAATTAGGTTGCTAGAAATGTTACCAAAGCCTTTGATGATTCTTTTTTCTGAACCACCAAAGGTAACTTTAGGATCATCCTTGATTGGTGTATAGTCCTTCAGCAATCCCCTAGTTCCAGTCATATGTCTGGAACATCCACTATCCAAGTACCATATAGGGGCATGGCCACTTGGACTCACCTGCAAAACAGATTACTTAACCTTAGAACCCAAATAATTCTTGGGTCCTTAGTGCAGGTTAGTTTGACTTTTAATATGACTACCTGTATCTCTTCTAGCGGGTAGTTTGATAATCTCCTTGACACTAGAATTATGTCAACAATCTATGGCAAAGCGTCCTACCTTGCCACAACACCAGCACTTAAATCTGTTGTACCTTTGTTTAGGTACAACCCTGGCTGTTTTATCTGCAGCAGGCTTCTTGTTGAGTACTGGGGCTTTGCCCTTAGACTTGGACCTAACTGTCCTGGCAGGTTTTGTAAACCCCAATCCAGTCTTACCCTTTTGAGGGATAAACTCATCTATCAAAGGTAAAACTGATTTTGGTTTAGAAAAACTTGCAACAATCTCTCTCTCCTTCTAAAGTCTAACCTCCAGATTCCTAATTTGATCATTCTTAAATGTAATAGTTCCCATCTGAATAACTGTAATGTTCTTCAGTCTGGCTATTTCATTTAGTTTTTGATCTAACACTTTATCTGAATCAGCAGCTGCCAACTTAAGATTAGCAATTTCCTTAGTCAGTGTTTTGACCAGACTTTTGCTCTTCTTAAGTGCCTGCAATACATCTCTATATTCATCCATCAACTGATGAATATCACCCTCAGATTCAGACCCACCCACATCACTTGATGCAGATGTATCTGATTCTTAATCAGTACTATAATCTGAAAGACATTGTACCTTACTTGGTCCAGGCTGATCCTGGATCTTGTCTCCTTCTGTTAAGGCCATCAGTCCATTGCACTGATTTTCCTCATGCTCATAAATTGAGTTCATTAACTGCATGAACTCATCTTCCTCCTCTTCAGCAAACAGTCCAATATAGGCTTCAGCTTCTGAATCTGTTTCTGAAGATGACTGATCAGTCAAACTTTTGTCCTTCTTGGCAACAAAGGACCTTTCCTTTTTGCCCTTGAACTGAGTCTTCTTCTTGTCAGTTGACTCTTTCCTCTTTTCTGGATAGTCAGCTACTATATGCCCTTGTCTATTGCAATAATAGCATACTATCTTTGAGGATGTATTTTTACTTGGCTTGAACTTTCTTTTCTCATTCCTTGAGGACTTCCTGTTCTGATAATAGTCATCTTTAGACTGAGAAGTGGATGGCTTGGACCTCCACCGCTTCTTCTTCAGAAACTTCTGAAACTGCCTTGTAAAGGCAGCAAAATCCTCATCACTTTCACTGCTGTCTGAGTCCTGGTTCTCTGAATTCTCTGAAGCAGCCTCAGCAATTGTTTGTGGTGGAGATGGAGACTTGCTTCTGTACTTCCTAGTGGCTTCAGTTTTGAAGGCCACAGATCTTTCCTTGTGCTCCACTCTTGTAGTCTTTTCTTCCTCCTTTCTAACCATTAACTGCATCTCATAAGATAACAGTTTTTCAAACAAGGTTGGAGGAGGTATATCAGCTAATTTGGTCATTTCCCTAATGGCACAAATCTTGGTATCCCAGTCCTTAGTCAGGGATCTTAAAAACTTGTCATTCAGCTCATAATTGCTGAATTCTCTTTCATAGGACATCAACTCATTAACAATCCTATAGAATTTCTTGTAACATTCAGTAATGCTATCAGACTTTCCTTATCTGAAGCTTTCATACTCTTGATTTAACAAGGACTTCCTGTCTTGTCTTACCTCTTCAGATCCCTCCATGTAAACTATCAGTGTGTCCCACATTTCTTTTGAGGTTTTACAATGTATTAGGTTCTGAAATGTGGCATCATCAATTGCACTTACAATAATATTTTGAGCCCTCTTGTCCATAGTGGCCAAAATTATTTCATCTTTAGTCATTTCTGAATAGTCTTTGGGAGTTCTCTGATTTACATCCAGAACAGATACTTTCATTGGCACATATGGCCCTTCCTTGACTGTGATGTATATTCTTGGGTCAGATGCTTCCATGAAGAGTCTAACCATCTCTTTCCATATGCCAAAAATCTCTTTTCTGCAGATTGGCAATTTCATGGATCCTAGCTCTTTGTGATTCTCAGTTGAACCCATTTTCTTGATTCTTGATTCTGCCTACAGGATCTTTACTCAGACTGTTATGTCCTTTTTGAGTAACCTCCCGCTGATACCACTTGAAAGAAACAGTGCCTAATCACCTAGAGGGGGGGTGAATAGGTGACCTATATCTTTTTAAAACTTTAAAGGCAGAAATACAGTACAGTAATTGCAATTTTACAAATATCACAGCACAGCAACCATACAAGCATACAATCACAGAGAGCACATGGGATTTATAGTGGTTCCCCAAGGTCTGGGTACATCCACTTTCCCCCTTTGCCTATCTAGTAGTGTACTAGATTCGGCCTAACTTCTCCACTTCTCCTCAAATCCACAGATCTTACAACTCAGAACCCCAAACAGGTTCCTACAACTCAGAGTGATCCCACTCCTATAACTCAGGCACCAAGCCCTACCACTCAGTCTTCAACAAGACCTACACTTAGGCACAACAGCCCTACCTCAGCCTTCAACAAGGCCTACACTCAGAGAAATGATTCTCCTACACTTAGGCTCACAGGCCCTACCTCAGCCTTTATAGATTTAGGCTTATAACTCAGATCTATACAAGATCCTATAGAAATTAGAAAATACAAAGTCTATAACCACAACTCTGATAGAGAGAGATGAGTCGACTGATTTCTTGATGAGTTCTTGAAAGAACTTGGCTGAGATCAACCTCCCTTGGCTTTCTTCAAAGCTTCTTGAATTAGAACACAGTAGGGTTGTATCTTTATGCAGATGATCTTCAATCAACTGCTGACTTGAGATTCTGATTTCAATCTGAATCTTCCTTATCAGCCTGGTCCAACAGCTGGTCTTCTTAGAAGGAGCTCTCTCTCTCTCTCCAACTTCTTAGATCTTCTCTAGAAGGTCTTCTTCTTGTTGTGTAATTTTTCACTTCATTGATCGATTAATTTATTTCTGTTCAAGAAATAATCCTTTATATAAGCTTTCTTCATGGTGACCGGTTGATCCGGTTTCTAACAACCTTCTGACAGCTCTGACATTAGCAGTTGACCGGTTGAAATGGCAGCTGTCAAGTCATCCAGTCACTTCTTGAAATCTCTGTCACTGTCTGAAAGTGTCGAGACAGATAGTCTTTATGTGTCGACACAAATAGACTAAGTGTCGACACAAGTAGACTAAGTGTCGACACTAGCCTTCATGGTGTCGACACAACTCCTTGTGTTGTTATAACTGCTTCTCGACACTGCTTCTTCAGAATGTATCGACACTGATCCTGTGCTTCGACACAAGTCCTTCTTCTTCAAAACTTAGTTGATTTCTGCTAAGTGTCGACACAACTCCTTTGTGTCGACACATCTTCTTGTGTTGAAACTTGTTAAGTGTCGACACATCTTCTTTGTGTCGACCCATGCCTTCTGTGTTGAAACTTTTGCTGAGTGTCGACACATCTCCTTTGTGTCGACACATTCTTCATGTGTTGAGACTTTGCTGAGTGTCGACACATCTCCTTTGTGTCGACACTTGTACTTAAACTTGTTGAAGTTTGCTGGGTGTCGACATAGTCTCCTAGTGTCGACACATGTACTTGAACTTTGTTGAAGTTTTGCTGAGTGTCGACACAGCCTCCTAGTGTCGACACATGTACTTGAATTTTGTTGAAGTTTTGCTGAGTGTCGACACAGCCTCCTAGTGTCGACACATTTGCTGTCGACAAAGTTTCTCTGAGTGTCGACACTGCTTCTAAGTGTTGACACTGATTATGTAGACATTTCTTCATTGTGTGTCGACATAACCTGTATGTGTCGACACTTTTCCTCTGGTGTTGACTCTGCATTCCTAGTGTCGACACAATTACTCCAAGTGTCGACACAGCTTCTCTGGGTGTCGACACAACCCTTCTTAAGTGTCGACACTTTTCTTCTAGGTGTCGACACATGGACTTAGAAACTTTTCCTGCAAACCTGCAGTTACTTAACCTGCACAAATAAACTCAAAGCATATCAAATACACTTTAATGTATATCATTGAGTAGGGTGAGGCTTCTTCAAATCAGGTACATATATTCCAATGTACCCAACATTCTGTGAATACCATAATCAATGCTTCATGAGATACGGCTATTAGCCTTGAGAATGTCAGCATTAATTATCAGAATATATTTGCCTTAAAATGATTTATCATAACCAAAATAAATACTTCTGACCGAACTGAGAGAACTGATAACTGAAGGCAGAAAAAAATCATAGAGCTTGGCTCAAAGATCGTCGAACTGGGTTAAGAGATCGTCGACCTATGAGCAACTATCGTAGATCTGAGATAACTGTTGAGAAACACAAGATCGTCGACCTGAGCTCATAGATCGTCGAGCTCAGTTCAGAGTAGAAGACTCCGAGATCATCGATGGGAGATCGACGATCGTCGAGCTGAGTTCTTATGTTCGTCGATCAGATACCTTCTGTTCGTCGAGCTGAGAATTATTTCTGGACTTAGAATATTTTCTGGAATGACATACTGAAGAAGCCAGAAATCGTCGACCTGAGAACTTGGTTTGTCAACCTGAGAATTTGACTTATCTTCTGAAACAGCTTCTGTGAACTGTGTCGACAGATGGTTCTGGGTGTCGACATAAGTCCTTCTGGTGTCGACTGATACTGTCGACTGATAATTTGTGAACTGTATCGACAAAAATCCTTCTTGTGTCTACTGAGCTAGTGTCGACTAATATTATCTGTGTCGACTGATAGTCTGTGTGTCGACATAAATCTTCTGGATGTCGACACAGCCTTTTTGTGTGTCGACACAATTCTTATGGGTGTCGACACAACCTTTCTGTGTGTCGACACAATTCTTCTGGGTGTCGACACAACCTGCTTGAGTCTCTGACAAGCTATTGTAGGTTGATCCATGTGATGTTGACTCTTGGCCTAGACTAAAGAAATAAACCTATGACCCTGACTATACATTTTGGGTCAGTCTAAGCAAACCTAATAGTGATCCTTACCCAAATCAAAACTAGGGTTCCAACACATCCGCTTGTTTGATGGCCTCTTGTTGGCCAAGATTATAAACTCTCGGTTGAGCCGGAGCATAATGGGACGCGGTTGACTCCACCGCCTTGCCCTTCTCTTCGTAAGTTGCTCCCGGCTTCATTTCAGACTTGGGACGTCCGCTCCAACAGTCATGGGCAAAGTACCCCGGCTTCCCACAAGTAAAACATGCACCCGGGGTTCGACCCATAGTCGCCCCAGAAGCACTAGAAGAGGGGGTTGGACCCGAGGTCCTAGCCTTTGAAAGAAATTGTACCTAATCACCTAGAGGGGGGTGAATAGGTGACCTTAATCTTTTTAAACTTTAAGGCAGATTTAATCACAGAATTCACAGAACTATAAACAGCATACACAGAATCAGACACACACAGAGTACACACAGTTTTATAGTGGTTCCCCAAGGTCTGGGTACATCCACTTTCCCCCTTCGCCTATCTAGTAGTGTACTAGATTCGGCCCAACTTCTCCACTATTCCTCAGATCCTCAGATCTTACACTCAGAACCCCAAACAGGTTCCTACAACTCAGGCTCAAAGCCCTACCACTCAGTCTTCACCAAGACCTACACTCAGCCTTCAACAAGGCCTACACTCAGCCCTCAACAAGGCCTACACTCAGAGAAATGAATATCCTACACTCAGGCACACAGGCCCTACCACTCAGCCTTTATAATTTCAGGCTTACAACTCAGATCCCTTAGGATCCTACAAGAAATTAAAATTACAATGAATATAACCACAACTCAGATTGAGAGAGAAGAGTTGTCTGGTTTCTTGAAGAGTTCTTGGAAGAACTTTGCTGAGATCAACCTCTCTTGGCTTCCTTCAAAGCTTCTTGAATTTAGAACACAGTAGGGTTGAGTCTCTACGCAGATGATCTTCAATCACTGCTGACTTAAGAATCAGATCTCAATCTGAAACTTTCTTCACAGCCTGGTTCAACAGCTGTCTTCTTAGAAGGAGCTCTCTCTCCCAACTTATTAGATCTTCACTTGAAGGTCTTCTTCTTTTAGTGTTGTTTGATCTTCAATCTGATTGTTGTTGATCATTATCTTCTGTTGACAGAATAAGCCTTTATATAGGCTTTCTTCATGGTGACCGGTTGATCCGGTTTCTAACAACTTTCTGACAGCTCTGACAGTTGCAGTAGACCGGCTGGAATGGCAGCTGTCAAGTCATCCAGTCACTTCTTGAATTTTCTGTAACTGTCTGAAAGTGTCGAGACAGTCAGTCTTTTAAGTGTCGACACAAATAGAACAAGTGTCGACATAAGTAGACAAGTGTCGACACTAGCCTTCATGGTGTCGACACAACTCCTTGTGTTGTAGAAATTACTTCTCGACACTACTTCTTCAGAATGTGTCGACACTGATATTATGTGTCGACATAACTCCTTGTTCTTTAGTACTTAGTTGAATTCTGCTAAGTGTCGACACAACTCATTTGTGTCGACACATCTTCTTGTGTTGAACTTGATGGCGCGGCCCCTCCTCCAGTGGTTGAAGACGATGTTGATGATGCTGTTGATGATCGACACATCTTCTTGGTGTCGACATATGACTTGTAGGTGCTGTGTTGATACTTTTCCGCTGATTGTCGACACATCTCCTTTGTGTCGACACTTGTACTTAGACTTCATTGAAATTTGCTGAGTGTCGACACAGCCTCCTAGTGTCGACACTTTCTTCATGTGTTGAGACTTTTGCTGTGTGTCGACACATTCTTCATTATGTCGACACTTGTACTTAAACTCTGTTGAAGTTTGCTGAGTGTCGACACAGCCTCCTAGTGTCGACACTTGTGATGTCGACAAAGTTCCTCTGGGTGTTGACACTGCTTCTAAGTGTCGACACTGATTCTTTAGACATTTCTTCATTGAGTGTCGACACAGCATGTATGTGTCGACACTTTCCTTCTGGTGTCGACTCTGCATTCCTGGTGTCGACACAATTACTCCAAGTGTCGACACTGCTTCTCTAAGTGTCGACACAATTACTCCAAGTGTCGACACTGCTTCTCTAAGTGTCGACACAAGCCTTCTTAAGTGTCGACACTTTTCTTCTGGGTGTCGACACATGGACTTTGAAACTTTTAAGCTTTCCCTGCAATTACTTAACCTGCACAAGGTAACTCAAAATACATCAAATACACCTTGATGCATATCATTGAGTAGGGTGAGGCTTCTTCAAATCAGGTACATATTTTCCAATGTACCCAACAATCTCCCCCTATTTGGAGAAGTCATAACCCTTAGTCAATGATATACACCATACATAACAAATTCACAGTATGATGTAAAACAGTAATACATGACAGGGAAAATACTTAAACATGCATGAACAAAACATGTATATACCATTATCTCAGAACAATTAATGTAATAGTTGAACATATATCACATTGTTCTAACAACTTCAATATTTTCATTATTCAAAAGTTTACAGAAAGTTTTAATACAAGTGGTTACACATAGTAAACTTAGGAAAAATTTCTATCCTAAGGCTGCTCAGGCTCCTTGATCACAATGCCCTTTCCTGATTGTATCTTTGATTGGACAGGAGCTTCAGTATCTTCAGCAGCAGCAAGCTTCTTCCCTTTAAGATCTTTCTTTTTCTGTTCTTCAGCCGTGATCTTTTGCCTTTCAAAGTAATGATAAGGCTTTGGAAAGTACTTGCTAGGCTCCTGTGCAGTAGGAGGTAGCTTTCCCATCTTAGCCTTTCTTCTATATTAAACAATAGCCTCTTGTCTGTTCTCATGTTTCCTCCACTCCAGTTCAGAATACCACTTGTTTCTATCCTGGATATTATCCTTGGCAGCCTTCCATGCAGTCAAGATGATATTCCTGGAAGTGGGGCTCCATTGTTCAAAATCAGGCCTAAGTTCAGCTTGCTCTCTGAACCTTTTCTTAGACAATTGAGTCTCTTGTTCCTTCAGCAAAGCCTCTTGTTCTTTCAGTATTGCCTCTGGCACTGGCTGAACTACTTTCTCTATGATGACATTCTGATTTTCCTCAGGAGGGCTATACAATTATTGTATGTCTTGATGTATCATATCAAAGTCTGGTGGAGGGTATATTACTTGAGCCACTTCAGCTTGCTCTTCTCCAAGATATGTAGGATTAATTCCAGACTCTGCAACATTATCATCATCACATAAGGGTGGATATCCAAGGGTGGCTCTGATGGAATTTGGAATCCATTTGGCATGATCAGAGTCTGTCCTTGACTAATACCCTCTCCCCCTTTATGACTTCTCTCTCAATGTGATCTCTTAGATCATCTTTCTGGAATCTTATCTGGGCATTCAGATAGTTTACTCCATCTTTGTAGAAAGGTTTCAACCTTTGGAGCTTTTCAGTTATGAGCTTCTGGGAATCCTGGAGAGCAGAAGTAACAGCAGTGATTCCTTCTTGTAATGCTTTATCAAATTCTGCCTTGGCTGTAGTCATGGCTGCAGTATGGGCAGAAGCTATATTCTTCAGTTCAGTTACAATGGCATTGTGTGAAGATGTCAAATTATCATTCATCCTGATTTGGTTTTCCAGGACATAGCCTTGCTTCACTTCTAGCTCATCAAGTTTTGTCTTTAGTTTCTCTTGATGTGTGGCCAGATAGACTACTGCATTTCCTCCCTTATGGAAGCAGTCAGTCATTTCCTTCTTGTTAAGATTAACTTCAAATCTGATAGATTTGATATCTTGTGCAAGATCAAACTGCAGAGACTTATTTCCTTCATCCACATACTTTTCTAGAGCTTGTCTTTGCTCATCCAGCTTAATTTGTAAAGCCACCATCAATGAACTATAGTCAGTAGATGGGGCAGGCTGTGGAGCAATGGTCTGTATGGCTTTCTTATAATTCTGGCTCCTTCTCTTAAAGACTTGGAATTTCCTCTTCGTGGCTCTAGCAGCCACTTCATCTTCAGAAGCAGATGTGCTATCAATATTCACTCTGTCCTTAGGACTTGGATGTGAATCCTTCTCAGTCCTCTGTGGTTCCTCAGCATCCTTTGGCTTTTCAGGTTCTTTATTTGCAGTTTCTTCTTCAATCTCCACATGCTCCCCCTCAATAATTACTTTCTCCCCCTCAGCAGCAGCTTTTTCTCTCTCAAAGTCAGTTTGTAGAAGGTCAGGGAACAGTTCTTCTAAAGTAAATTCCTGTTGAGGATGGGGTGGAGAATCTCTTATATCATCAACCACTTGATCAGCAACAGATGTGTCTTCCATGACAACATCCTGAGGTTGACTAAGAATCTGAGGTTGCTGATTAACATCAGATAATGTGTCAGTCATAACTTCATTCTCAATAGAGAAATCTAATTGGTTGATTTCAGTTATTACCTCAAGTATAGTTTGAGTAGCTTGTTCACTCTCTAGTGGAGTTGGCTCTTCCACAAGTAGAGGCTCCCCCTTGATTGAATCCTAGTGAATTGGACTTGCTGAGGGTAGCTCCCCCTGCCTCTCTGCATCTTCTTGTCTTGCTGGAGATTGTCCAGCATTTCCAGTTTCTTCCTCATCAGGAGTAAAAATAACTTGCTCTTCAGAGCTGCTTGAGGATTCCTGAGCCACAGGGGTTGTCTTCTTCTTCTTCTTCTGGGGTGTTTCCTTCACTGGAGTTGGCATTTCCTTGGTCAGTACTCTATCCCACCTAGAGAAGATTCTCAAATCCATTCTCCTCATGTGGTTAATCTTAGATCCAGCTGCTTGATTCATCACCTCTGGTATACTACCAGCTAGGTATAGACTCAGTATTCTTCCCAAATTGGGCTTCTTCATACTCTCTTTTATCTTCTCAAACACAACTGCAGACTAATCAGTTTCTAGTTTGAAGATAATCCTGGTCATTATACTAAACATATGAGCTGAAATTCTGTCATGCCCTCCAGGCTTGCGCAGTATTACCTTTCCAACTATTTCAGACAAGAATTTTCCTTGGATGTTCATTCCTTTTCTGTTGAATACTGATCCAATTTTCATGTTTGAGTGCAGTCCACACCATGTCAATGCTTCTCTAGTTTTAGAAGAAGACACATCTTCCTCTTCCTTTGTCCTTGGTAGTTGAAGAACTTTTCTTAGACTTTTAGGTGAGACTTTCACCTTTTCCCCGTGAACTCTTGACTTAATCTTAAGTCCAGATTCATCTAGTGATGTTGCATTCAGAAACTCCAGGACCTCCTTCTTCCAGATCTTGATCGGTTCTGAAACAAGAAATTCTAACCCATTCTCTGCTATTAGGGTTATCACACCTTTGATCTCGAGTTCTGTGTCATCAAATGCGCGTCACACAAGTTCATATCCTTCATTCACATTCTCTTCTAGCTTAGGCTCCATTAGGGTTTGAAGAAATTTGAATTTAGAGAAGAGAGATGTCGACACACAAGTTTGGTCTCGAAACTTTGGTGAGTGTGTCGACAGACAATGGCGAAAACCTATTTATACCTTTCTTAGAATCGAAGATGAAAGGGCGCGTCAAATTACTTAAATTGTGTCGACACTGTTGAAAAGTGTCGACACTTACTTATAATGTCTCGACAACTATGTGTCGACACAAGTATAGTCGACAGAATATATGTGTCGACACTTGTTTATGTATCGACACCACTTAGCTCGACACTTAGTCGAGACTTTACTAGATTAATTCTGAGTTAAGCCTAAGTGTCGACACCACCTTGGATGTGTCGACACCTACACTGCATGTGTCGACACAAATTCTCTGAAGTGTCGACACAGACTTCCTAGAAGTGTCGACACCATTTCTCTGAAATGTCGACACCACTTCTATGTGTCGACACAGACAACTCTGTGTGTCGACACCTTTTTACTTAGCCAATTTTGAAAACTTATTCTAAGTTTATCATCCCTAATTCAATTTTAAATTTAGTTGAATTCGGTTTCATCTAAGGGCTTAGTATACATGTCAGCTAGCTGATTTTCTGTACTAATATACTCTAGTGAAATATCTCCTTTTTCCACATGTTCTCTTAGAAAATGGTATTTTATTTCTATGTGCTTAGTCCTACTATGGGAGACAGGATTGTTTGCAATAGAAATAATACTAGTAGAATCACAAAATAGTGGTGTTCTACTTACTTGAATACCATAATCTTCTAATTGATGTTGTATCCATAGAAGTTGAGCACAGCAACTTCCTGCAGCAACATACTCTGATTCTGTTGTAGGAGATAGCCACACTTGTTTGCTTCTTGCTACTCCATGTTATCAGCCTTCCACCTAGTAATTGACAGGTACCTGTTGTACTTTTCCTATCTTCTTTGCAGCCTGCAAAATCTGCATCTGAATAACCTGTCAGTTCAAAATCTCCATTCCTATGGTACCAAAGGCCTAGATAAGGAGTGCCATTAAGATATCTCAGAATTCTTTTGACTGCTGTCAAATGAGATTCTTTAGTGCAAGCTTGGTACCTAGCACAGACACATGTAGCATACATGATATCTGGTCTACTAGCAGTCAAATACAATAGGGAGCCAACTATCCCTCTATACAAAGTCTCATCTACAGGTTTCCCTGCATCATCTTTGCTTAGAGACATGCTTGACCCCATAAGAGTTTTCATGGTACAGGATGATTCAATACCATATTTCCTTATCAACTCTAGGGTGAACTTAGACTGGAATATGGATAAACCATCCTTAGTCTGTCTAACTTGGAGACCCAAGAAGAACTTAAGTTCCCTTATACTGCTCATTTCAAATTGTCCTTGCATTAGTTTTGCAAACTTTTTGCAAAGACTACTTTCAGTAGACCCAAATATGATGTCATCTACATATATTTGGACTAGAATGATCTTGCCTCTGGATTCCCTAAGAAAATAGAGTCTTGTCTATTTTCCCCCTTGTGAATTTATTCTCAATGAGGAAACTAGACAGGGTTTCATACCAAGCCCTAGGGGCTTGTTTTAACACATACAAAGCCTTCCTAAGTCTATAAACATAATTAGGTTTGATAGAATCAACAAAACCTGATGGCTGTTCCACATAGACTTCTTCCTTTAGATTTCCATTCAGAAAAGCTGACTTAACATCCATTTGGTATACCTTGAACCCTTGATAGGTTGCATAGGCAAGAAACATCCTTATGGCCTCCAGTCTGGCTACTGGAGCAAAGGTTTGATCAAAGTCAATACTTTCTTCCTGCCTATATCCCTTAGCAACCAGTCTTGCTTTGTTCTTTATAATCACTCCATGTTCATCCAACTTGTTCCTAAAGATCCACTTGGTTCCAATTATGTTGTGATCTTTTGGTTTAGGAACTAGCTCCCAGACTTTGCATCTTTTGAATTGGTTCAGCTCCTCTTGCATTGCCTCAATCCAATGAGGGTCTAGGATGGCTTCTTCAAATTTCTTTGGCTCTACCTGGGATAAAAAGCTGGAGTAGAGTACTGAACTTATATTTCTGCTCCTTGTTTGTACCCCTTGTCTGAGATCACCAATAATTCGATTGACTGGATGATCTTTTAGATGTCTATTTGCTGGAGGCATCCTATTTTCTAGTTGTGCACCTACAGCTTCTTCAACTTGCTGCACTCCTTGGTCTTCTTCTACATCAGGTGCATCTAGTACTCCCCCTGGACAACAGCCACTATCATCCACTTGCTGACTTGTAGTAGAACCTTCTTCAATAGTGAGCTTGTCCATCTTCTCAGTCATACCTGTGGAGCTGCAAACACTTCAAAGCCTTTGATGATTCCTTTTTCAGAACCACCAAAGGTGACTTTAGGACCATCCTTGATTGGTGTATAGTCCTTCAGCAATCCCCTAGTTCCAGTCATGTGCCTGGAACATCCAGTGTCCAAGTACCATATTGGGGCATGGTCACTTGGACTCACCTGCAAAACAGATTAGTTAACCTTAGAACCCAAAGAATTCTTTGGTCCTTGGTGCTGGTTAGATTGCCTCTTAAAAAAACTGCCTGTAGCTTTTCTAGCAGGCAGATTGCTACTCACTTTGGCACTAGAATTGTGCCAACAGTCTATGGCAAAGTGGCCTACCTTGCCACAACACCAGCACTCAAATCTGTTGTACCTTTGTTTAGGTACAACCCTGGCTATTTTGTCTACAGCAGGATCCTTATTGAGTACTGGGGCTTTGCCCTTAGACTTGGACTTAACTGTCCAAGCAGGTTTAGTAAACCCCAATCCAGTTTTACCCTTTTGAGGAATGAAATCATCTATCAAAGGTAGAACTGACTTTGGTTTAGAAAACCTTGCTACTATATCTCTCTCTTTCTGAAGACTAATCTCCAGATTTCTGATTTGATCATTCTTGAATGTAATAGTCCCCATCTGAATAACAGTAATGTACTTCAGCCTGGCTATTTCATTTAGTTTCTGATCAAGCAACTTGTCAAAATCTATTGCAGCAACTTTAAGACTGGCAATCTCCTTAGCCTGACTCTTGGCCAAGGATTTGCTTTTCTTCAAAGCTTGCAACACTACTCTATATTCATCAATTAATTGATGAATGTCTCCTTCAGATTCAGATCCACTAACATCACTTGATGTTGATGTATCTGAATCTGATCCAGCACTAGAAATTGAACTTGAAGAACAATTTTGTACCTGACTTGGTCCAGGCTGATCCTGGATTTTGTCTCCTTCTGATAAGGCCATCAGTCTCTGGCACTGATTGTCCTCATGCTCATATATAGAGTTCATTAACTAGATGAACTCATCTTCCTCTTCTTCAGCAAACAGTCCAATATAAGCTTCAGCTTTTGAATCAGTTTCTGAAGATGACATATCAGACAGACTTTTGTCCTTCTTAGCAACAAAGGACCTTTCCTTTTTGCCCTTGATCTGAGTCTTCTTCTTATCAGTTGACTCTTTCCTTTTCTCTGGACAGTCAGCAACAACATGTCCTTGTCTGTTACAACAATAACAAACTATCTTTGAAGATGTAGTTTTACTTGACTTCGGCTTTCTCCTGTCATACTTTGATGACTTCTATGAAGTGGATGGCTTAGACCTCCACTGTTTTTTCTTTAGAAACTTCTGAAAATGTCTTGTGAAAGCTGCAAAATCTTCATCACTCTCACTGCTTTCAGAATTCTTTCTTTCTGACTCATCTGTCTCAGTCTCAGCAACTTTTGGAGGTGGAGATGGAGACTTAATTTTATATTTCCTAGTGGCTTTTGTCTTGAAATCCACAGCTCTTTATTTATGCTCAACTCTGATAGTCTTCTCCTCCTCCTTCCTTACCATTAACTGCATCTCATATGATAACAGTTTTCCAAAAAATGTTGGAGGAGGAATATCTGCTAATTTGGCCATTTCCCTTATGGCACAAATCTTAGTATCCCAGTCTTTAATTAGGGATCTCAAGAACTTATCATTCATCTCATAATTGCTGAATTCTCTTCCATAGGACATTAACTCATTAACTATTCTATAGAATTTCTTGTAGCACTCAGTTATACTATCAGACCTTCCTTGTCTGAAGCTCTCATACTCTTGGTTTAATAAAGACTTTTTGTCCTGTCTAACTTCTTCAGAGCCCTCTATGTACACTATCAGTGTGTCCCACATTTCCTTTGATGTTTTACAGTGAATTAAATTCTGGAATGTGGCATCATCTATTGCACTTACAATAATATTCTGAGCCCTCTTGTCCATGGTGGCCAGAATAATCTCATTTTTAGTCATCTCTGAAAAGTCCTTAGGAGTTTTCTGGTTTGCATCAAGAACTGATACTTTCATTGGCACATATGGCCCTTCTTTAACTGTGATATAGATTCTAGGGTTAGAGGCTTCCATAAATAGTCTAACCCTTTCTTTCCAAATGCTAAAGATCTCCTTTCTGCAGATTGGAAACTTCATGGATCCTAGTTCTTTGTGATTCTCTGTTGAACCTATTTTCTTGATTCTTGATTCTACAGATTCTGCCTACAGGATATTTACTCAGACTGTTATGTCCTTTTTGAGGAACCTCCCTCTGATACCACTTGAAAGAAATTATACCTAATCACCTAGAGGGGGGGTGAATAGGTGACCTTAATCTTTTTAAACTTTAAGGCAGATTTAATCACAGAACTATAAACAGCATACACAGAATCAGACACACACAGAGTACACACAGTTTTATAGTGGTTCCCCAAGGTCTGGGTACATCCACTTTCCCCCTTCGCCTATCTAGTAGTGTACTAGATTCGGCCCAACTTCTCCACTATTCCTCAGATCATCAGATCTTACACTCAGAACCCCAAACAGGTTCCTACAACTCAGGCTCAAATCCCTACCACTCAGTCTTCACCAAGACCTACACTCAGCCTTCAACAAGGCCTACACTCAGTCCTCAACAAGGCCTACACTGAGAGAAATGAATCTCCTACACTCAGGCACACAGGCCCTACCACTCAGCCTTTATAATTTCAGGCTTACAACTCAGATCCCTTAGGATCCTATAAGAAATTAAAATTATAATGAATATAACCACAACTCAGATTGAGAGAGAAGAGTTGTCTGGTTTCTTGAAGAGTTCTTGGAAGAACTTTGCTGAGATCAACCTCCCTTGGCTTCCTTCAAAGCTTCTTAAATTTAGAACACAGTAGGGTTGAGTCTCTATGCAGATGATCTTCAGTCACTGCTGAATTAAGAATCAGATCTCAATCTGAAACTTTCTTCACAGCCTGTTTCAACAGCTGTCTTCTTAGAAGGAGCTCTCTCTCTCCAACTTCTTAGATCTTCACTTGAAGGTCTTCTTCTTTTAGTGTTGTTTGATCTTCAATCTGATTGTTGTTGATCATTATCTTCTGTTGACAGAATAAGCCTTTATATAGGCTTTCTTCATGGTGACCGGCTGATCCGGTTTCTAACAACTTTCTGACAGCTCTGAGAATTGCAGTAGACCGGCTGGAATGGCAGCTGTCAAGTCATCCAGTCACTTCTTGAATTTTATGTAACTGTCTGAAAGTGTCGAGACAGTCAGACTTTAAGTGTCGACACAAATAGACCAAGTGTCGACACAAGTAGACTAAGTGTCGACACTAGCCTTCATGGTGTCGACACAACTCCTTGTATTGTAGAAATTACTTCTCGACACTGCTTCTTCAGAATGTGTCGACACTGATATTATGTGTCGACACAACTCCTTGTTCTTTAGTACTTAGTTGAATTCTGCTAAGTGTCGACACAACTCATTTGTGTCGACATATCTTCTTGTGTTGAACTTGTTAAGTGTCGACACATCTTCTTGGTGTCGACACATGTCTTCTGTGTTGATACTTTTGCTGAGTGTCGACACATCCCCTTTGTGTCGACACTTGTACTTAGACTTCATTGAAATTTGCTGAGTGTCGACACAGCCTCCTAGTGTCGACACTTTCTTCATGTGTTGAGACTTTTGCTGTGTGTCGACACATTCTTCATTATTTTGACACTTGTACTTAAACTCTGTTGACGTTTGCTGAGTGTCGACACAGCCTCCTAGTGTCGACACTTATGATGTCGACAAAGTTCCTCTGGGTGTTGACACTGCTTCTAAGTGTCGACACTGATTCTTTAGACATTTCTTCATTGAGTGTCGACACAGCCTGTATGTGTCGACACTTTCCTTCTGGTGTCGACTCTGTATTCCTGGTGTCGACACAATTACTCCAAGTGTCGACACTGCTTCTCTAAGTGTCGACACAAGCCTTCTTAAGTGTCGACACTTTTCTTTTGGGTGTCGACACATGGACTTAGAAACTTTTAAGCTTTCCCTGCAATTACTTAACCTGCACAAGGTAACTCAAAATACATCAAATACACCTTGATGTATATCATTGAGTAGGGTGAGGCTTCTTCAAATCAGGTACATATTTTCCAATATACCCAACAGCCTTCTTAAAGAACTTACAGTACCCAGACTTTGAGGTAGTCGACACCTTGAACTCAGACTTCTTATCACCAAAGCTTTTCTTTGCTTGTACATTCTTCATATCCTTTTCCAAAGAGTGGGTCGTGTTGACCAGGGTCAAGAAACCCTGCGTCATAGGCCCCGAGAGCAGTAGCCTTAAGTCATCTCTTAGACCCTCATAGAAATGGTTGGTCTTACGCTCCTCATCCGCGAATGTAGAGCTAGCATACCGGCCCAACTGAGTAAACTCATGGAGATACTCATCCACGCTACTCTCTCCTTGTACCAACCTTTGGAACTCATTCTCCAAAGCTATCCTCTGTGCTGAAGGGACGTACCTTGCCAAGAACAGTCTCGAGAACTCCTCCATCGAGACGTCCGTAATTTTCCTACCCCTCAGGTGATGTAGCTCCAAGCTTTCGCACCATAACCTAGCATCACCGTCCAGAAGGAACGTAGCTATAGTGGTCATCTGTCACTGCTCCGTTTCAGTAGCTGTCAGGACTCTCTTCACTTGGGAGAGACAATATTCAACTTGTGATGGGGTTCCCAACCCCGAAAACACGGGAGGATTAAAGCTCATAACGTGCTTGAGCTGTCTTTCAGTTGCTCGCCTCGGCACCAAAGGCTCCACTACTACCTACTCCACCCTTCTCGGCTCAACCTCTAGAAGAGGTACCTGCTCCATCGCAGGAGCGGGCTGCTGCATTTGCCTTGCAGGCTGCGCATTGATCATGGCAAACACTGCTTTGGCAACCAATCGTATGGTTTCAGCCGATGGAGGTGTTGCAGGAGCATCGTTTGGTGCACTACTAGCCTCAGAAACTCGGCGTTCTGATGGCCCAGCACCTCTTCTGGTCACCTATAGTTGTACAAAACACCGTTAAGCGACCATACAAAATTGCAAAAAGCAATTATAGGAACACCCAGGTTCCTCAAACACGTGTATTTTCATTCTTAAGTGGACATTCATGGGTTCTTTTGCTGTTATAACGATGACTCATACACAGGTGCTCACCACCCCTTAAAAAGAATTCGTCCACGAATTCATTTTAAGCCCGACCGAAACCAGTAGTCTGATACCAAATTGTAACACCCCATATCTGTCACATAGCATATAGCAGTAGGTCCGGCCGGGGCCCGATGCCATATACCACAGACAGACCGGGTGGTTACTCAATGGAAACCATCCAACCAATCCAACGTCCTATACAGAGTCATTCTAGCAGAAGCAATATTAATAGTTGTATTAATAAAGAATCCAACACTAGCATGAATGTCCACTACAAAGCCAAAAGGAATGAAGTGCAAATACCCAAGTACTGGCCTTATGGCCTTACAATAGTTCGCTCATATATAAATGTTTTCCAAACCTCGGCACGCAGGCCGGCCATACATGAATAATAGAAAACACTCAAAATTAGACCTTCGAGGGCCGGCTCAGCAACTTGGGCTTTAGCCCACTATTTACCGCTCAGCTCTGCAGCACCTGCAAGCAACAATCCACCGCACGGTGGCAAACAAAAGCAACTGTCAGCTTTGCTGACCAAATTATAATGATCCTGCCCCCGAACTCGGGGTCGTGATGCTCCTTCCCTATACTTTATTAGCATAACCAAGCAGTAATGTAATAACACTACATCACAGGTGCAGGCACGCATGGCCACACGCCTCATGCTCTAAGGGCATATTCTCGGTGATCACGGTCAAAGTCCGCCGACTCACCACCGCCCCTTGGACGGCAATATCTCGTGAGCATTTGGTCTTTCTGGACACTGCCTAAGACCCTCTATCTATGCCAATGGTAAGTGCCAAGTAACTTTTGGTCTCTTTAACCGAACGACATAGAGCAGGTACGGTTCCGCTTGACCTGTTTCTCACACCGCAACATTAATTTAAAACATATGCGCGGGTCAAACTTTCCTGAGTCCCAAATCATTTACATACATCACATAACCTAGTTATGTTCAAGTTGGCTCCCAGGCCCATATGATGGCAGAACCATGCGTCCGCCCAGTTTTCCGGGTGCACCTTGGAGTTAATCCCCAAGGCCCCCTGTTGCAATCTACCTCGTAGAAAACCCGAAAAACAAACATTCGCACGGAGTCTTCTCCGGCCTTTCATGCAATGCAACATCACCGATCCAGACCAACTTGTCTGGGTAGGCTTCACACATCATGCATATATCCGTTCTCGATTACGGACTCTACATGTACACAAATGGTACTATTCATGTCTACCCGAAGGAACGCCTCAAACTCACCGCAAACTCGTGAGAGCGGGCTTCCCTATGCAAAAGAAGTAGAGCTTCACATACTCAAGTAGAGAATCGTTACCCTAGCATTTTTCCTTGGCTCCATGGAAATCTACGCGGATGAAAAGCATCGCAATCTCCTTGCCTCCGTAGATCTGAAGTCGGCTCGCGATTTGGAGCTCCGAAGCTCCGCCGGTAACCGGATCTAGCATCCTTTCTACTTCCTTGATCTCCCTTCTCTCTAGACTTTTAGAAAGAGACTAAGTGAAAGAAGTGAGGGATTTGAAACCCTATTCTTGGGTATATCCCAGTAGGAACAACCCCCAGCCATCGGATACCAAAATAAGGAAACGAACAGCCACGATCTGTAGCTGAAATGCAAAACCTGGGCCGAACATGGCCTACGACACGCCCGTGTCTAGGGCCGTGTCCCCCATTCGCCGTCGAAATTGATGCGTCTCGAAAAACAAGGACAAAATATCTTAGGGATCAAGTGGATCTAAAGGAACAAGTTGGATCAAGATGACATTATTATTATGAATAAGACTGGACTGGTGGCTAAAGGCTACAGACAAGAAGAAGACATAGACTTTGACCAGACCTTTGCCCTAGTAGCCAGATTGGAAGCAATAAGGATATTCCTTGAATTTGCTACCTATAAGGGATTCAGAGTCCACCAGATGGATGTTAAGTCAGCATTCCTGAATGGGGTCCTAAAAGATAAAGTATATGTGGATCAACCACCAGGTTTTGTAGATCCCAACTCTCCAAATTATGTATATAAGCTTAAGAAAGCTTTATATGGGCTAAAGCAAGCCGCTAGGGCTTAGTATGAAACCTTGTCTAGCTTCCTCATTGAGAACAAATTCTCAAGGGGGAAGATTGACACGACCCTATTCCTAAGGGAATCAAAGGACAAGCTTATCCTAGTCCAGATATGTGTCGATGACATTATCTTTGGATCTACTGATGATAACCTTTGTAGGAAGTTTGTTAAACCTATACAAGGGAAGTTTGAAATGAGCAGTATGAATGAGCTCAAGTTCTTCTTGGGAGTCCAAGTAAGATATACTGATGATGGCTTGTCCATATCCCAGTCCAAGTTCACCAGGGAGCTAATCAAAAAATATAGTATGGAGAATGCCTCCAGCATGAGAACTCCCATGGGGTCAAGTATGCCTATAGGCAAAGATGAGGCAGGGAAACCTGTTGATGAGTGAGGGATAATTGGCTCCCTTATATACCTGACTGCTTGTAGGCCTGACATCATGTATGTTATATGTGTCTGTACTAGGTATCAGGTCTGCCCTAAAGAATCTCATTACTCTACTGCAAAGAGAATCTTGAGGTATCTTAAGGGCACACCAGATCTTGGCCTATGGTACCCTAGAAACAGGGATTTTGATCTAATAGGATTTTTAGATGCAGATTTTGCATGCTGCAAAAAAGACAGGAAAAGCACTACTGGAACCTGTCAGTTCTTAGGAAGAAGGCTAGTATCTTGGAGCACTAAGAAGCAAACTAGTGTGGCTATATCCACTGCTGAGTCAGAGTATATTCCAGCAGACAGCTACTGTGCTCAGCTGCTGTGGATCCAACCTTAGCTCCAGGATTACAACCTTCAGGTAAGTAGAACTCCTCTATACTGTGATTCTACAAGTGCTATCTCTATTGCGAGGAATCCTGTCTCACATAGCAGGACTAAGCACATAGAAATTAGATATCATTTTATTAGGGAGCATGTGGAAAAGGAAGACAACAGTCTTGAGTTTGTCCCCACAGATAAGCAAGTGGCTAATATCTTCACTAAGCCATTAGATGAAGCAAAGTTTAACACCCTCAAATTTGAGTTGGGTATGTTTAACTTGGCCTAGCTTCAAGCACTCACTTTGCATTTTTGGTGTAGGTATTGTTCCTCTTGCTAGAGATAAAGACTCCACAGTGGTATCAGTTCACTGATGCTTCTATTGGGGGGGGATAAGTTACTCTAGAAGGGCCAACCATTATCTTCCTATTCTATAGAAGTCAAAAAAGGGGACAGAAGAGAAGGTCTTAGCAAGGGGGGAGAGATAACAAGAGGGAAAGATGGCAAGGGGGAGGGAAGGACATATCTAGTAGATGATCACTATCATGCATCAAACCCAAGGGGAGAAAGTGATAAAGGCACTCAAGTAAGGAGAAACACCTTGCAACAAAATAGGGGGAGTAGGTGATGCTCACCATACAGGCAGGAAATGAGGTACACTTCATTATAACATGTCAAAATTCAATATTTATTTTGCTGTATAGGTTGTGTATATCATTGACCAGGGAAAGAAAACAATTTGAATAAGGGTTTTAACTTCTTCAAATGGGGGGGGATTGATGGCTCCATTGTTCCCAATATCTCTGATCTGTGAGAAGTCAAATAGGTCAATGTCACATACATCAACTGTATTTGATGTGTATTTGAGGTCTTGAGTGCAGTTAGTCTATATCATATTGATTGGACAAATGGACATAATAATTAGTTGCTGGACATAGCAAAAATCTACTAAGTCCACAGGCATTGAGTGGAGCAAGCTCACTCAACTCCAGAGGTAAGGATTCAATATTGTCTAGCTAGAAATTTGCCTAAGTACATAAGCATTGAGTGAGGATAGCTCACTCAACGTCATATAACAAATAGTGCTGAGTCTATCTCAGCCTAACTGATAGATAGCCAAAACTATGGCTAAGTACACAGGCATTGAGTGTTGTCTACTCACTCAACGCCATATAGTTAAAAGCTGTGAGTCAGGATGAGTCAGTCACATCCTAGAGAAATAGGCTGAAAATATGGATAAGTCCATAGGCGTTGAGTGTGGTCTACTCTCTCAATGCCATACAACTTTTAGCGTGGAGTGTAGCTGTGCCTGTTAACTCCACAGAAATGTTGGGCAAAATTTTAACTATGTCCACTGGCATTTAGTGCAACTTACTCAATGCCATGACAGACAAATCTATCTAAGTAGTTTAGCATTGAGTGGAGCTTACTCTCTCAACGCCATGGCTCAGAGAATCTGGCTAAGGCAAATAGCGTTGAGTGAGGCGAGCTCACTCAATGCTCTCAATGCCTTGATGTAGGAATATTTGCTAAGGCAAATAGCGTTGAGTGAGGCGAGCTCACTCAACGCTCTCAATGCCTTGATGCAGAAATAATTACTAAGGCAAATAGCGTTGAGTGAGGTGAGCTCACTCAACGCTCTCAACGGCTTGACGCAGAAAATTTGGCTAAGTCCAAATGCATAGATAGCTTGGCTTTCGTCAAACTGAGCCTGGAGTTCATCGAACTGAATTTACTCTTTCGTCGAACTGAGCTTAGATTTCGTCAAACTGAGTCTGGAGTTCGTCGAACTGAATTTACTCTTTCATCGAACTGAGCTTGGCGTTCGTCGAACAGAGCTCAGCATTCGTCGAGCTAATCTCTCTCAACGCCTAGACAGATATAATTTTGTCTAAGTGTTGTGGCGTTGAGTGATGCTTACTCACCCAACTCCTTTGCTTCTTATGTTTGAATTTTGTCTAAGTATAGAGATGCTGAGTCATGCAAACGTCAACAAAGTCAAAAAGTCAACCAAAATTCAAATGTTACGGGAATGCTGCTAGAGGAACTGGAGGCCAGCTGTCATCATCCTCTGCACTTTCCAAGAAATATTTTCATCTTTAAGTGTTGGGGCCTACACATAACAAAGAGCCGTTAAATTAGGAGTAAATGGAAAGAACGTGCTGAACGGCTAAATCTCAGCTATCAATCCTAGTGGTGGGCCCACTGCTCGAGTGGCTGTCGGAGAATAAAAAAGAAGCAAATCGGTCAGAGCAAAGAAACGATCCTTGTCTAGGTTTTCTGAAAATGAAAGTGCGGCCTAACTTCATCTTCTTCCTCGTCTTTCTTGTCGAGCCTGAAGAAGTTGTTATGCACAGAAAGCTTAGCTGAGGAAAGAGATAGCTGAAGCAATCACCATCTGCAATAGCAGGTTCAGAAGCAATTCTGAGGAACCAGATCAACAAGCTCTGCAAACAAATGATAGTTGTTTGAAGAAAGATTCAACTACCGACTTCATTGTCTTCAATATCAAAAGCTTGGGTTGATATCTGCTCAGTCCAGGAAGAAGTAGACACAGAGTTCTTGCTCTAATGTCTAATCAAATCACCTTTAAATTCTTCTTTTTAGATTCTTTGTGAGTCTGAAGTTGTAAGCACGTATTATAAAGGCTAAGGTCTTTGTGACCGGTGGTTTGACTTAGTGCCAAGTGAATGGTCTTTGTGACCTGTGGTTTGGCTTAGTGCCTAAGTGGTAGGTCTGCGTGACCTGTGAGGTCCTGCGGGATCTGTGCTGTAAGCTCTCAAGGAGCTGAGTTTTGGGGGAAGAGCCTAGTCTAACACACTATTTGAAAGGCGCAGAGGGACAGTGGATGTACCCAAGATTGGGGAACTTCTATAAAATTTCTATGTCATTTGTGATTGTTCTTGAAAGATAAAACTAACCTAATCACTAAGCACAGAAATTGGCTAACAATTAAGAAAATTGAAATAGGGACAAAAACCTATTCACCCCCCATCTAGGTGTTTAGCTAGCCTTGAAAACAAGACTTTCAGAGCCCAGGCCAGCTCCAGTACTATAGCCCATGCTAGTAGCTTGACGATATGTTCCCCTTACAGGGAACCACTTTCTATGCCAGCAGTCGGGACACATGAGAGCTTTCTGCCAACAAGCGGTAGGAAGGCCATGATTAGGAGCAATTTAGAGGATGACTGTTGAGCAATATCCTGTGTTGGGAGATTTCAGAGGCTTTTCTAGAGCACTTCATCTCAGACACCGACCGAGTTGCACTGCATGAGAGGTTCCTACACATCTGTCAAGGTGACCGGATTATGCCAGACTACAAGAGAAAGTTCATCCACCTGGCACATTTTGCAGGGAACCTTATAGCCACCAATAAAGACAGGGCTGCTCGCTTCTATCGAGGTCTGAGGGACGACCTGAGACAGGTCTTGATCATGATCTCTCAGTCCCCCTTCCATACTATAGCAACTCACACTGCTGCGTTGGAGTTAGACTAGAGGATGGTGGCCCAGTAGTGCCGGGGACAGGTCAAGGTCGCTAGAGGTCAGGGATGAGATAGAGGAGCCACCCCCTACCAACAGGAGAGAGAGTACAGAGAGAGGCTGTGTAGACAGCCTTATAGGCGCCCACCAACACCCCCAGCACTGCAGCAGGAGCCCAGGCTAGCCCCAGTACTACAGTCTGTGTCAGTAGCTTGACGATACGTTCCCCTTGCAGGGAACCACTTTCTGTGCCAGCAGTCGGGACACATGAGAGCTTTCTACCCGTAGGCAGAAGGAAGGCCAGGATTAGGAGCAGTTCAAGGAGGACATATAACGCGTGGACAGGGCCAAAGTGGCTGAAGGGGTAGAGCTGGCAGGAAAGGTCAGTAGGGCCGAGCAGCGCCCTTGGAAGCTTATGCGTTGGAACTTCAGCATAGACCGACCCCCAATGTAGGGGTAGGTATATATCTTAGATGCTAGAGTTATGTCAGATATTGATACCTATGTTATATACTATATGCATATGTATGCATACATAATATACGTGTTGTTGGGTCTATTGATCTCAATATCCCAGATTTGTAAGAAGTCAAACTGGTCAATTCCATACACACATAATGTATTTGATGTGTGCCTTAGTTCATGCATGCAAGTAGTCCATGATTGGATAAGTGAAAAAATGTGTTTGGTAGTAAACTCAAAATTCATCGAGCTCAGCTTGAAGTCATCGAGCTCAGTTTGCAGTTCGTCGAGCTCATCTTAAAGCTCGTCGAGCTCTGCTGAACACTTGTCAAGATAAAGCCAGAAAAATATATTAAGGCAAAACGCGTCGAGACCGCTGAGAAGATCAGAGTTCTTTGAGCTCAGCCCACAGATCGTCGAATGCAGCTAAAGCCAGAAAAGCTGTGTAACGCCCCGAAACTCAAAAGAGCGACGGGAGGCATTTTGGGCCAATTTGGAATTTGGCAGGGGGCACACGGCCTGGGACACGGGAGTGTCCCAGGGCGTGTCGTGTTTGGTTCTTCAAACTTCTTGGGCTCTTCTTGAGACAGAAAGCTTGAGTAGAGAGTTATATGCATGCTCATGTTTCTAGTCTGGACTCCATGATTTTCATTAACAATGATTTGGTGTGTTGGATGGTCCCTTAGATGCCTAGTAGATGGAGGCAATCTAACTGCAGCTTGTTGATCTTCAGGGTTTTCAGCTAGCTAGTCTTCAATTTCTTCAGGTATGTCTTCCCCTTCTCTTGGAATGGACAGTCCATCATCATTATCTTGGACTGTGGGGGTAGCTTCCTTGATGGTCAGCTTGTCCATCATCTGCTCTATACCTGCAATACTATAAGAGGAGGAGCTAGGCAGCTCACAGTTAATCATGTTGGATTCATCAAAAACAACATGCATTGATGAAAGTGATATCAGATATGTTCTGATACCAATGGGATAGATCTTATCTTTACTCTATAGGGGGGTGAATAGAGTGTTTTAAAAAACTTTGAGTTATTTTTATAGCGGATTAAAATATGTGATATATATATATAAGAAAATATATATATCTCATCACAACAAAATAAAGAAAAAAAAGGCAAACCAGACGACACAAGGAAATTTATAGTGGTTCCCCAAAAACCTGGATGCATCCACTCTTCTACCACCCTGGTATGAATACACTACAGGTTTTTGATCAGGTGCCCTGCCACCATAGGTTTTTGCTCAGGTGTCCTGTCACCACAAGATCTATTTTTAAGGGAGATATAGCAACCCTTTGAGCTTTTGATCAGGTGCCCAAAACTAAGTCTTTTGATCCGGAGACTTAACAACCAAGAGATTAACTTTTGAAGGGAGTTAGAATCACTTTTATAGTGAGGTAAAAAGAAATTGATATTGTCTTCTCTTTCTCAAAGTTCTGAGAAGACTAGTGGATCACTATTGTTGTCAAAGCTCCACCTGAGATGTCGAATAGTTCAAGAGAATGGAAGCTTTGCTCGGGGTGTAGGCCTTCAGATTGCTTGTAGATCTTCAGGAAGCTTTTAGACAGATGTTGATGGATTGTCTCTTGAACGCCCTAAAGCATAAACTAATGAAGAACTTGAGTTGTATATGAGAGCTGTTCTTCTTTCAGTTTTCTATAGAAAATTCTTTCTATCACAGCCAATCTTTCTTTCTTCTATCGTTGATGTTATCTGTCTTGAAAAATAGTCCTTATATATTCCTTGTATATTTCATCCTTTGAAATTTGAATTCCTTTCCATGACTGACTGCCGAAATTCTGGGAGTTGAACGGCTAGAAATTGTCTTTAATGAATTTCCTCAACTGTCCTAGTAAAATAAGCCAAGTAATAACTCTGTGAAGAACCATAATTAATGTTGTCATGGAACAGCTATATTCATAAGAATATAGTGCATTAATTATCAGAGTATTATAGATGAAAGATATGGTACCTAAACACCTAGAGGGGGGGGTGAATAGGTGACCTAAACCTTTTTGAAACTTTGTTGGCAGCACAACAGTTATTTCACAGATTACTACAGCTAACAGCAATTACAGAAATTAAACAGTCAATCCACAGCACAGCACAGCAGACACACTAATTTATAGTGGTTCCCCAATCTTTGGGTACATCCACTTTCCCCCTTCGCCTATCTAGCAGTGTACTAGATTCGGCCAACCTTCTCCACTATCTCAGAACCCAACAAGGTTCCTACACCTCAGGCCCAAAGCCTTACACTCAGCCACTAAGGCCTACACTCAGCCACCCAGGCCTACACTCAGCCAATTAAGGCCTACACTCAGAGTTCTTCAACTCCTACACTCAGGCAACCAAGCCCTACCCTCAGCCTTTATAATATAGGCTTACAATTCTCTCAGATCCAATGGATCTTACAAGTTAAAATAGAAATACAATAGCTAACTCTACAACTCAGAAAATAAGAGAGGAGTTGAGAGTTTCTTGAAGAGTTCTTGGAAGAACTCAGTTAGATCCAAATTGACTTAGCTTCCTTCAAAGCTTCTTGAGTTAGAACTGAATTAGTCTGAATCCTCTGCAGTTGATCCTTGACCTCTGCTTCTTGAGATCCAGAAGATTCTGAATCCTTCTTCTCAGCCTTAGTTCCAAAGACTGAATTCTTGATTGGAGCTCTCTCTCTTCAACTTCTTAGATCTGCAGTTGGACTGACAGATCTTCTTTTGTTGATCCTCTGTATATGACTTTTCTGATTTCTTGAAGAATCTGATCAACCACTTTAAGTATTCTTCACAACTACTTGTAACCAACAACAATTAATCACACACACTTTCTGTAAATAATGGGTGCCTATTTATAGGCTTCCTTCATGGTAACCGGCTGATCCGGTTCATAACAGACTTCTGATTTCTCTGACAGTTGCAGTAGACCGGCTGGATCGGCAGCTGTCATGTCAACCAGTCACTTCTTGAAATTCTCTAACTGTCAGATAGTGTCGAGACTTTCTGTTCTTAAGTGTCGACACTTATAGACTAAGTGTCGACACATGTTGTGTAAGTGTCGACACAAGTCTACAAGGTGTCGACACAATTCCTTGTATGTCTCGACACAGATTCTTCTGCATGTGTCGATACTGAAATTGAGTGTCGACACAAGTCTTGTTCTTCATTCTTTAACTGTACTCTTCTAAGTGTCGACACATGTTCTTTGTGTCGACACATCTTCATGTGTTGAAACTGTCAAGTGTCGACACTGCTTCTTGGTGTCGACACAAGTCTTCACTTTTGTTTCTTCAGCTGAGTGTCGACACATTCCTTTAGTGTCGACACTTGTACTTAGAATATTTTGTAACTTTTCTGTTCTTTGCTAAGTGTCGACACAGTTCCTTGTGTCGACACTTTCTTCAAGTGTAGAGTCTTCAACTAAGTGTCGACACATTGTGCTGAGTGTCGACACTTTCTTCAAGTGTTGACTCTCCTGGTTGTGTGTCGACACATTGTGCTGGGTGTCGACACTTTCTTCAAATACTGACTCTTCAGCATAGCGTCGACACATTGTGTTGAGTGTCGACACTTGTACTTAGATTCTGCAGACTTTTGCTGAGTGTCGACACATCTTCAAGTGTCGACACTTTCTGGTGTAGACTTAGCTCTTCTAGGTGTCGACACTTCTGCTAAGTGTCGACACTGCTTTTCTGCATACTTCTTCACTGAGTGTCGACACAGCTCCAAGTGTCGACACTTTCTGCCTGGTGTCGACTCTTCATCCCAGGTGTCGACACAATGACTCCAAGTGTCGACACTGCTTGTCTGGGTGTCGACACAAGCTTTCTCAAGTGTCGACACTTTCCCTCTGGGTGTCGACACATGGACTTAGAAACTTTTAGCTTCAGTCTAGTGAATACCTAACCTGCACAAGTAACTCAAACACACATCAAATACATTATGATGTATATCATTGAGTTAGGTGAGGCTTCTTCAAATCAGGTACATTTGACCAATGTACCCAACAATCTCCTCCCTATTTGGAGAAGTCATAACCCTTAGTCAATGATATACATCACTCATAATTAAAAATTAGAGAATGATGTAAAGCAGATATATATCAACAGGGTATACTTAAACATGTAATAAAGCACACATGTATACTCATTCAGCATTACAGAACAACCAAGAATTAGACACATTCTACTGAAGCAATCATGAAATATATTTATCAAAAACTGTCCAAACATTGTGTTCAATACATTGTCAATGATTTACAAAAATATTTAGATGTAACAAATTACAACATTCTTCAGTCTAATCTTAATCTAATTCTGCTCTGGTTCTTTTATAACTATGCCTTTCCCAGCTTGTATTTTGGCTTTTACAGCAGCAGCAGCAGCAGGCTCAGTATCAGCAACCTTCTTCCCTTTGGAGTCCTTCTTCTTAAGTTCTTCAGCCTTGATTTTCTGCCTTTCAAAATAATGATAGGGCTTAGGAAAGTACTTGCTAGGCTCCACAGCTGTAGGAGGTAGCTTTCCTAACTTAGCCTTCCTTCTATACTGGACAATGGCTTCCTGCCTGATCTCATGCTTCCTCCATTCTGCTTCTGAGAACCATTTATTCCTTTCATGAGCATTGTCCTTGGCTGCTTTCCAGGCTGTGAGAATGATGTTCCTAGAAGTAGGGCTCCACTATTCAAAATCTGGTTTTTGCTCAGCAAGTTCCCTGAACTTCTTCTTTGACAGCCTTGTTTCTTCTTCTTTGTCCATAGCCTCTTGCATAGCTGCTGTAATAGGTTGAGTAACCTTTTCTAAATGGACATTGTCCTTGCCCCCAGATGGGCTATACATAGTGCTCACCTCTGCATGAATCATTTCAAAATCTGGAGGTGGATAAATGACTTGAGCTACTTCTTGTGGCTCACCTCCAAAATAGGCAGGGTTCAGTCCAGATTCAGCAACTTCATTGTCATCACACAGGGGAGGATATCCAAGTGTAGCCCTGATTGAATTTGAAATCCATTTTGCATGCTCAGAACTGGCCTTGACTAACACTCTCTCCCCCTTTATGACTTCTTGGGCTACATGGTCTCTTACATCATCTTTCTGGAACCTGATTTGGCTGTCCAAATACCTTATGCCATCCTTAAAGAAAGGTCTAAGCTTGGTAAGCTGTTCAGAAATGACCTTCTGGGAATCCTTGATTGCAGTCTTGACAGCAGCAAGTTCTTCTTGAAAAGCTTTATCAAATTCAGCCTTGGCAGCATCAGCAGAAGTAGATGGTTCAGCAGACTTATTCTTTAATTCAATCACTATAGCATTGTGAGAGGCAGTTAAATTGTCATTCATTCTTAATTGATTCTCCAACACATAGCCTTGCTTTAGTGCTATATCATCCACTTGAGTCTTTATTTTCTCTTGGTGGGTTGCCAGATAGACCACTGCATGAGCACCCTTGGTAAAACAGTCAGTCATCTCCTTCTTATTCAGGTTCATCTCAAACCTGATTGACTTGATATCTTGAGCTAAATCAAACTGTAAAGACTTGTGGCCTTCATCAATATATTTCTCTATAGCCCTCCTTTGCTCATCCAGCTTAACTTGCATTGCTACCATTAAGCTGCTGTAATCTGTTGATGGAGCTTGTTGGACTAGGGAGTGTTGAGCAACAGTTTGTAGAGCTTTCTTATAGCTCTGACTCCTTCTTTTGAATACAAAGAACTGCTTCTTCTTAGCTTGCTCAGCTTCATCATCCTCAGACTCTGAAGTACTTGCTATATTTACCCTATCCTTAGGGCTTGAGGGTTTGTCAGCTTGCACATCTAGTGCCTTCCCAGTATCTAGCCTTATAGGCTCTTCCTGAACTTCCAGATTCTCCCCCTCAGCAGCAGCACCCTTCTCTTCATCAGCAGCATTCTTGTCCATATCATAATCCTCTTGATCTAGATTCAGAAATAGATCTTCCATTGTGTATTCAGGAGGTGACTGAGCAGGAGATGTACTGGGTACATTAACTACAGCAGATGTGTCTTGGAGAACAACATCTGGTGCTTGGTTTGCTTGCTGAGTTTGCTGATGAATATCAGACAAATCAGAATCTATTATAGAAAAATCTAAAGTATTGAGGTCAGAAAGTACCTCTTGGATAATGAGAGTAGCTTGCTCACTCTCGCGTGTAGAGGGTTGTTCTACAGCTGGAGGCTCCCCCTGGATGTCAGCTGGCTCTTGAGGAGCAGGTGACTTCTCTGCAGCCTCATCCTCATGATTATCAGGAGTGAAAACCACATGTTCTTCACTACCTGAGCTGCTGGAGGACTCCTGAGTCACAGTAGCTATTTTCCTCTTCTTCTTTGGAGGGGAATCCTTCTTAGAAACTTGTTTCTCAGGGGTGGTCAGTTCCTTTGACAGCACCCTTTCCCACCTGGAGAAGATCCTCATGTCCATCCTTCTCATGTGGTTGATTTTAGCACCAGCAGCATTGCTCATTACCTCTGGTATTGTACCAGCCAGGTAGAGACTAAGTATCCTGCCCAGATTGGGCTTCTTCAGAGTTTCCTTTACTTTCTCAAACACAACCATGGACCAATCTGTTTTGAGGTTGAAGATGATTCTAGTCATAACACTGAACATGGAGGCTGACACCCTGTCATGCCCTCCAGTCTTGCTGAGTAGTACTTTACCCACAATTTCTGACAGAAATTTTCCTTGGGTATTCATTCCTTTCCTATTGAAGACAGAACCTATTTTCATCTTAGAATCTAGACCACACCAGGCAAGTGCTTCTTTGGTCTTAGATGTTGTTACTTCCTCTTCTTCCTGAACTTTAGGTAGCTGAAGTACCTTTCTCAGAGACTTGGGTGAAATCTTGACCTTGGTGTCATGCACCCTTGACTTGATTCTGTAGCCTGAGTCATCTACAGACGCTCCAGTAAGAAATTCAATAACTTCCTTCTTCCAAATTTTGGTTGGTTCTGAAACCAAGAACTCCAATCCTGAATCGGTGACTAGGGTTACCACCGATTTTATTTCTTGATTGCCATCGTCGAATGCGCCTCGCACGAGCTCATAGCCTTCGTTAACGTTCTCTTCTAGCTTGGGAGCCATTAGGGTTTGGAGAATTAGTCTTTAGAGAAGAGAAATGTCGACACAAGAGTTTTGGTCTCGAAACTTTTGAAAGCGTGTCGACAAACAAAGACAGAACCCTATTTATACCTTCCTTGTTTGAAGACGAACAGGCGGGATGGATTTCTAAAGATGTGTCGACACTGTCAATAAGTGTCGACACTGACTTATAATGTCTCGACACACATGTGTCGACACAAGTTTAGTCAACAGATTTTAAGTGTCGACACTTGGTTAAGTGTCGACACCACACTACTCGACATGTAGTCGAGACTTTACTTAGAAAATTCTGAGTAAAACTTAAGTGTCGACACCGTATTGAATGTGTCGACACCTACTCGACATGTGTCGACACCTACTCGACATGTGTCGACACTAACATTCTGAAGTGTCGACACCAACTTGACATGTGTCGACACCAACATCCTAGATGTGTCGACACCATTTTCCTGAAGTGTCGACACTTACTATTCTGTGTCGACATAGACTTGTCTATGTGTCGACACCTTTTTACTTAGCCAATTTTTAGTTCTGTAAACTTAGTCTAAGTTTATCATACCTAGTTCAATTTTGAACCTATTGAACTTAGCTTCTTCTGAGGGCTTAGTAAACATATCTGCTATTTGATTATCAGTTTTAACATATTCAAGTGCAATATCATTTCTTTCTACATGCTCCCTAAGAAAGTGATATTTAATCTCAATATGTTTAGTTCTACTATGTGATACAGGATTGTTAGCTATTGAAATAGCACTAGTAGAATCACAGTAAAGTGGAGTTCTACTTACCTGAAATCCATAGTCTTCTAACTGATGTTGAATCCACAGAAGTTGAGCACAGCAACTTCCTGCAGCTACATATTCTGACTCAGCTGTGGAAATAGCCACACTGGTTTGCTTCTTACTACTCCATGAAATGAGTCTTCCACCTAGGAATTGACAGGATCCAGTAGTGCTCTTTCTATCTTCTTTGCATCCTGCAAAGTCTGCATCTGAATAGCCTGTTAGATCAAAATCTCCATTCCTAGAGTACCAGAGGCCTAGATAAGGAGTGCCCTTTAGATATCTCAAGATTCTCTTGACTGCAGTCAAGTGAGACTCTTTAGGGCAGGCTTGATACCTGGCACAAACACATGTAGCATACATAATGTCAGGCCTACTTGCAGTCAAGTATAGTAGGGAGCCAACTATCCCTCTATACAAGGTTTCATCTACAGGTTTCCCTGCATCATCCTTGCTTAGAGACATACTTGACCCCATAGGAGTCTTCATGGTACTGGAGGAATCCATACCATATTTCCTTATGAGTTCTAGGGTGAACTTGGACTGACATATGGATAAACCATTTTCAGTCTGTTTAACTTGGAGACCCAAGAAAAACTTCAGTTCTCCCATACTACTCATCTCAAATTGACTTTGCATAAGCTTTGCAAACTTTTTGCAAAGGCTACTTTCAGTAGACCCAAATATAATGTCATCTACATATATTTGGACAAGTATTACTTTGCCTCTAGATTCCCTAAGGAATAGAGTCTTATCTATTTTCCCCCTTGAGAACTTGTTCTCAATGAGGAAACTAGATAGGGTTTCATACCAAGCTCTAGGTGCTTGTTTTAACCCATATAATGCTTTCCTAAGTCTATACACATAATGAGGTAAAGTTGGATCAACAAAACCTGCAGGCTGCTCCACATAGACTTCTTCTTTCAAATTACCATTTAGGAATGCTGACTTCACATCCATTTGGTAATACCTTGAATCCTTGATAGGTTGCATAGGCCAAGAACATCCTTATGGCTTCCAGTCTGGCTACTGGAGCAAAGGTTTGATCAAAATCAATACCTTCTTCTTGCCTATATCCTTTTGCAACCAGTCTTGCTTTATTCTTGATGATAACTCCTTGTTCATCTAACTTATTCCTATAGATCCACTTTGTTCCTATCACATTGTGATCTTTAGGTTTAGGAACCAGGTCCCAAACCTTGCACCTTTTGAACTGGTTAAGCTCTTCCTGCATTGCTTCAGTCCACTGTGGATCTTGTATAGCTTCTTCAAATTTCTTTGGTTCTATTTGAGACAGAAAACTTGAATATACTACAGCATTCTGATTTCTGCTCCTTGTCTGAACACCTTGTCTTGGATCTCCAATAATCAGCTCTACTGGATGATCTCTTAGATGCCTGTTGGCTGGAGGCATCCTTACTTCTGGTTGAACTTCTTCAGCATCTTCATCAAGCTGAGTTCCTTGTACTTCTTCAGCTCCTTGTACATGTAGTTCTCCCCCTGGACATAAGCCATCTTCTTCTACTTGCTGTCTTGCAGCAGGTACATCTTCTATGGTTAGCTTGTCCATCTTCTTAGTAAGACCTGTGGGGCTGCACACACTACTAGACAACTCATTGTTAATTAGTTGTGTCTCATCAAAAACTACATGCACAGACTCCTCTACAACTTGTGTAATCAAGTTGTAGACTCTATAAGCCTTACTATTATTGTTGTACCCAACAAATACTCCCTCTTGGGATTTGGCAGCAAACTTAGTTAAGTAAGACTTTCCATTGTTAAGTATGAAGCATTTGCAACCAAAAATCCTGAAATAGGATAGGTTTGGTTTCCTGCCTTTCACAACTTCATAGGGGGTCTTGTTTAACCTTTTAGTGATGGTAGCCCTATTTATCACATGGCATGCAGTGTTAACTGCTTCAGCCCAGAAATACTCTGGTAGTGATGAATCACTTAATAGGGTTCTACCAGCCTCTATCAAAGTCCTATTTTTCCTTTCAGCAATGCCATTTTGCTGAGGTGTTCTAGGTGAAGAGAATTCTTAAAATATCCCATAGTCTTCACACAGCTTTGTCATGCTTTCAGACTGAAACTCAGTACCATGGTCACTTCTAATTTTGACCACTGTACAGTTCAATTCATTCTGAATTTGCTTAACAAAACTATAGAAGACACTAGGTGTTTCAGATTTCTGCTTTAAGAAGAACACCCAGGAAAACCTTGAGTAGTCATCAACAACTACAAAGGTATAGACCTTCCTACCTAAGCTGTGAACTGGCATTGGACCAAATAGATCCATATGCAAAAGGTATAAACACCTCACAGCATCTTTGTTGTCTAAGCTTCTAAAGGTGGATTTAGTCTGCTTGCCCTTTTGACAAGCTGAGCAAATGCCATCTTTAACACACTTAACTTGAGGACCATTCCTCACTAACTCTTTACTAAAGAGTTTGCTAATAGTCTTGTAGTTAAGATGGGCAAGCCTCTTGTGCCATTTGACACATTGAGAGACTGTCTCATCAGCTACAAGACACACAGGAGAACCATTGTTCTCAATCATAATGTCTAAGCAGTAGACATTCCTCTTTCTATATCCAGTCAAAATGATCTCTTGATCACTTGACCTCTTGATATGACAACCATTTTTAACAAATGAGATGTCATATCCTACATCACTTAACTGACTTATACTAATGAGGTTGTGTTTCAACCCTTTAACATAAGCCACTTGAGTAATGGTAACAAGGTTTGAAGAAATGTTACCAAACCCTTTGATGATTCCTTTTTCAGAACCACCAAAGGTCACCTTTGGACCATTTTTGATTGGAATGTAGTCCTTCAGTAGTCCCCTAGTTCCAGTCATGTGTCTGGAACATCCACTATCCAAGTACCATGTTGGGGTATGGCCACTTGGATTCACCTGCAAAACAAATTAATGAACCTTAGAACCCAAAGTAAACTTGGGTCCTTGGTGATTGTTAGTTTGCAACTTGACAAAGCTATCTGTTGGCTTTCCACCAGTAACTTGCTACTCAACTTGACACTGGCATTGTGCCAACAGTCCATTAGGCAAAATGGCCAATCTTGCCACAGCACCAGCATTCAAACTTGTTGTACCTTTGCTTAGGTACAACCTTTGCTGTCTTGACTACAGCAGGCTTGTTGAATGTTGGGGCTTTGCCCTTGGACTTGGACTGATCCTGAACAGTCCTAGCTGGTTTAATAAAACCCAATCCAGCCTTTCCTTTATGATGAACAAATTCATCAATCAAGGGTAGCACTGATTTAGGTTTTGAAAACCTAGCAACTAGCTCTTTTTCCTTCTGGAGATTGATCTCCAGTAACTTAATTTGATCATTTTTATAAGTGATAGTTCCCATCTGAATCACAGTAATGTGTTTCAGCCTGGCTACCTCATTGAGCTTTTGATCAAATTCCTTCTCAAAGTCTGTTGCAGCTGCCTTTAGATCAGCAATTTCCTTTGCTTGACTTTTGGCAAGGGACTTGCTTTTCTTATAGGCTTGCAACAGTACTTTATATTCATCTAAGAGCTGATGAATATCTCCCTCAGATTCAGAAACACTTTCATCACTTGATGAAGATGAATCTGACTCTGAACTAGAACTGAAATCTGAACTTTGAGTTGGACTTTGTACCTGACTAGGTCCTGGCTGCTCCAGGATTTTGGTACTTTCAGTCAATGCCATCAGTCCTTGGCACTGACTCTCTTCTTGTTCATAGATTGATTCCATGATCTGCATAAACTCTTCTTCTTCTTCAGCAAATAGCCCTATGTAGGCTTCAGCATCTGTCTCAGTGTCTGAAGAAGAAATGTCTGAAAGAGTCTTCTCATTCTTTGCAACAAAGGACTTCTCCTTCTTTCCTTTGAAGTGAGTCTTCTTTCTGTCACTGGATTCTTTTCTTCTCTCAGGACAATCTGCAATAACATGCCCTGTCTATTGCAGCAGTAACATACTATCTTAGACCCAGTTGCCTTGCTTGTCTTTGTCTTTTTCTTGTCCTTCTTTGAAGGCTTCTTTTCCTGATACTGAACTTCTTTCCCTTTGGAAAATGAAGGTCTGGACCTCCACTGTTTCTTCTTCAGGAATTTCTGAAAATGTCTGGTGAATGCAGCAAAGTCTTCATCACTTTCACTGCTTGTAGACTTTGTGCTAATAGACTCATCTGATTCAGATTCAACTACCTCTGGAGGAGGAGTTGATGACTTAGTCCTGCCCTTTCTAGGTACTTCTGACTTGAAGGCAACAGTCCTTTCCCTGTGCTCAGTCCTTGTTGATTTTTCCTCCTCTTTTCTCACTGACAGCTGCATCTCATAAGACAGCAATTTGCCAAACAGTGTGGGAGGAGGAATTTCTCCCAACTTTGCCATTTCTCTGATGGCACAGATCTTAGTGTCCCAATCTTTGGTTAGGGACCTTAAGAACTTATCATTCAATTCATAGTTTGTGAACTCTCTTCCATAGGACATGAGTTCATTAACAATTCTATAAAACTTTTTGTAGCATTTCAGTGATGCTATCTCCTCTTCCTTGCCTAAAGCTCTCATACTCTTGATTAAGCAAGGACTTTCTATCTTGCCTAACTTCTTCAGAACCTTCCATATAGACAATGAGGGTATCCCACATTTCTTTTGCTGTTTTACAGTGAATTAGGTTCTGAAAAGTTGCATCATCTATGGCACTTACTATTATGTTTTGTGCCCTTTTGTCCATAGTGGCTAGGACAATTTCATCCTTGGTCATCTCAGAGAAATCCTTAGGAGTCCTCTGATTTGCATCCAATACTGAGATCTTCATGGGCACATAGGGCCCCTCTTTGACTGTGATGTAGATCCTAGGGTCAGAGGCTTCCATGAACAGCCTTACCCTTTCTTTCCAGATTCCAAAAATCTCTTTTCTGCATATGGGCAGTTTCATTGAACCCAATTCCTTGTGATTCTCTGAAGAGCCCATGTTTCTTGATTTTCTTGAAACTGTGTTGTGACTTACACTGAATCAGCCAACCTGGATCTCCTCAGACAGTTAGTCCTTTTTGAGCAACCTCCCTCTGATACCACTTGAAAGATATAGTACCTAAACACCTAGAGGGGGGGTGAATAGGTGACCTAAACCTTTTTGAAACTTTGTTGGCAGCACAACAGTTATTTCACAGATTACTACAGCTAACAGCAATTACAGAAATTAAACAGTCAATCCACAGCACAGCACAGCAGACACACTAATTTATAGTGGTTCCCCAATCTTTGGGTACATCCACTTTCCCCTTCGCCTATCTAGCAGTGTACTAGATTCGGCCAACCTTCTCCACTATCTCAGAACCCAACAAGGTTCCTACACCTCAGGCCCAAAGCCTTACACTCAGCCACTAAGGCCTACACTCAGCCACCCAGGCCTACACTCAGCCAATTAAGGCCTACACTCAGAGTTCTTCAACTCCTACACTCAGGCAACCAAGCCCTACCCTCAGCCTTTATAATATAGGCTTACAATTCTCTCAGATCCAATGGATCTTACAAGTTAAAATAGAAATACAATAGCTAACTCTACAACTCAGAAAATAAGAGAGGAGTTGAGAGTTTCTTGAAGAGTTCTTGGAAGAACTCAGTTAGATCCAAACTGACTTAGCTTCCTTCAAAGCTTCTTGAGTTAGAACTGAATTAGTCTGAATCCTCTGCAGTTGATCCTTGACCTCTGCTTCTTGAGATCCAGAAGATTCTGAATCCTTCTTCTCAGCCTTAGTTCCAAAGACTGAATTCTTGATTGGAGCTCTCTCTCTCCAACTTCTTAGATCTGCAGTTGGACTGACAGATCTTCTTTTGTTGATCCTCTGTATATGACTTTTCTGATTTCTTGAAGAATCTGATCAACCACTTTAAGTATTCTTCACAACTACTTGTAACCAACAACAATTAATCACACACACTTTCTGTAAACAATGGGTGCCTATTTATAGGCTTCCTTCATGGTAACCGGCTGATCCGGTTCATAACAGACTTCTGATTTCTCTGACAGTTGCAGTAGACCGGCTGGATCGGCAGCTGTCATGTCAACCAGTCACTTCTTGAAATTCTCTAACTGTCAGATAGTGTCGAGACTTTCTGTTCTTAAGTGTCGACACTTATAGACTAAGTGTCGACACATGTTGTGTAAGTGTCGACACAAGTCTACAAGGTGTCGACACAATTCCTTGTATGTCTCGACACAGATTCTTCTGCATGTGTCGATACTGAAATTGAGTGTCGACACAAGTCTTGTTCTTCATTCTTTAACTGTACTCTTCTAAGTGTCGACACATGTTCTTTGTGTCGACACATCTTCATGTGTTGAAACTGTCAAGTGTCGACACTGCTTCTTGGTGTCGACACAAGTCTTCACTTTTGTTTCTTCAGCTGAGTGTCGACACATTCCTTTAGTGTCGACACTTGTACTTAGAATATTTTGTAACTTTTCTGTTCTTTGCTAAGTGTCGACACAGCTCCTTGTGTCGACACTTTCTTCAAGTGTAGAGTCTTCAACTAAGTGTCGACACATTGTGCTGAGTGTCGACACTTTCTTCAAGTGTTGACTCTCCTGGTTGTGTGTCGACACATTGTGCTGGGTGTCGACACTTTCTTCAAATACTGACTCTTCAGCATAGCGTCGACACATTGTGTTGAGTGTCGACACTTGTACTTAGATTCTGCAGACTTTTGCTGAGTGTCGACACATCTTCAAGTGTCGACACTTTCTGGTGTAGACTTAGCTCTTCTAGGTGTCGACACTTCTGCCAAGTGTCGACACTGCTTTTCTGCATACTTCTTCACTGAGTGTCGACACAGCTCCAAGTGTCGACACTTCTGCCTGGTGTCGACTCTTCATCCCAGGTGTCGACACAATGACTCCAAGTGTCGACACTGCTTGTCTGGGTGTCGACACAAGCTTTCTCAAGTGTCGACACTTTCCCTCTGGGTGTCGACACATGGACTTAGAAACTTTTAGCTTCAGTCTAGTGAATACCTAACCTGCACAAGTAACTCAAACACACATCAAATACATTATGATGTATATCATTGAGTTAGGTGAGGCTTCTTCAAATCAGGTACATTTGACCAATGTACCCAACAATAGACATATAATATAATTTGAAATTCATCTGCCTTAGTTGAACTGAAATCAATCAGAGAAATAGTCGAACTGAGACCTGGGAGAAATTCGTCGGACACAGCAAATTTTCGCTGACCTGAGATCCAAGTTCGATGAACTGAAACCTCTCCTTCGTCGAGCTGAGCTCCAAGATCGTCGAACAGAGAATATAACTTGCCAAACTGAGCTCCAAGTTCGTTGAACAGAGATAGTCTTTCGTCGAGCTGAAACTACTGAGGTGAGAACAGAGTTCGTCGATCTCAGCTAGACTTTCGTCGAACTCAACTCAGAGAAGAAACCTGAGTTCGTCGATCTGATATCAACGATCGTCGAGCTCTGTTCAGCTATTCTTCGAATGACTTTCTATCTCTTAGAAAACTGCTTCTCTAGAGGTCTTCTCTCTTTAAGTCTTCTAAAGATGAGAACCAAAGAATTTAGGTTGTTGACTAACCTTGACCCTGATAAAAACCTATGACCCTAGACTATACATGTTGGGTCATCTAACAATCCTAAAAGTGAACCTAGCCCAAATCAACCCTAAACATAGGAGGGGTTCCAACAATCTCCCCCTATTTGGGTGAGGTCACTATGAACAATATAAAAGAAAAATCACAAAGCATAAAATAATATCTTGCAGAATTATAATGTTTCAGTAGATATATAAACAAGGTGTCTTGTGAAATATTTACATCAAATAATAATTAAATTCAAAAAGAAATAGAAAATTTGTCATGCTTTCTTAGTAGCATCCTGTGAAGTTTCAGCATAAGGTTTAGTAAAGATTATTTCTTTCTTAGGATCAGCTACTTCTGTTGCAGTCATCTTCATGTCTTCTACTCCAAGAACTTTTACAGAAGCAGCTCTTGTCACAACTACTTCAGGATGTAAAGACATAAGAATCAACATTGAAAAATTTTTGTACCTGATATTTATCCAGCTCTTTCTTTCTATAAGAAGTCATTGTTGAGTATTGAGAAGTATATTTGCCTTCTTCCTTGACTTTTCTGATCTGTAAAAGAGCTATCAGCTCATTAAATCTGGCCATTCTAGAATTTGGATCCATTTCAGGATCATATGTTGGAGAGAGTGGCCTTTCTGGACTAAAAACTTCTTTCCGATTATCTTCTGATTTTTGTTGTTGACTGCTATGTTTCTTGTATTGTTGTTGACTACTTTTAGAACTGTGCTGATGTTTGCTACTGCTGTAAGATGGTCTGGAATAATGAGAAGATGATGTATACCTTTGTACTTGAGCAATGCTGCCAGCTGATCAAGCTGCGGGAGGAGGAGGAGGACCTCTCCTATGCTATGGAGGAGGAGAGTATCTCATGCTCTTCTTCCTAGATTTCATTTCATTTTTAGAATATCTCATCCAGTTAGGAGTATTTGGAGTGAGAGTGATGTTATGCAGAATGTAATAAGCAGTATCAATAGTGGGATTTGGTTTTGGTGCAGCCTTTGGTGGTACTTTCTTCTTGAATTTTCTTTTTTTAGAATTTGAATCTTCAGAGTCATCTGACTCATCATTATCATCATCAGAATCATCAGCAGGATTATCATATAAAGCATGAATCTGTTTAAGCAATACATCAGACACTATTGGATGAGCTTGTGGTTGTATGGCTTCAGCCTGAGGCTGTACTTGAAATTCTGGCTCTTTAGATGCAATATTTGTAATTTCTTGAGCATGAATAATATCATTTTCTTCTTCCATATCTTGAAACATAATTTCATCAAGATCTTGCATGGGGGACTCAGCCCAGCCAAAAGTAGAAGGTGAAAAGTCCATTGGCTCTGGAATGGTTATATGCTCTATAATATCTTCTGTAACTACAAAACTTATCCTAAGTTGTTCCAAGACTTGAGGACTTATAGGTGCAGTGTAACTGACTATAGATTTAGAGCAAGTGGAGAAATCTGGAAGACTATTGTAAATTATATCACATGAATGAAGAAATGAATGAATATTCACAATGGGATTGATGATGAAATCACCAATAGTGTTTATTACTACATCAAAAGAATCTTATTCAAGATCTGGCGTATCAGTGTCATCAACAATTATTTCAATTATTGCTGTTATTTCTGGAATTGCTGTTGTTGTTGTAGGAGATGCTACTGTTGAAGGAGCTTCTTCATTGGATATCTCCCCCTGCCTGAATTCAGAGAGACTTGAACTCAGGTCCCTAGAAGAAGGGACATAAGAGGAAGAGGCAATTCTGGAAGAAAGTTCAGTAATGGCAGAAACTAGAGGGGCAAGAGCATCCTCTAATAGCTTATTCATAGAAGGAGTGATGAATTCAAGAAGATCATTTGCAATGTCAGAGAAGTTTAGATAAAGGGGTTCAGGAGTAGATGGGGTATAAGTGGATTGGTGTCCACAGTTGGGACAAACTGAGAAGGCTTGAGGGAAGTCAGTATGTTGGAATGAAGGGAATGTTGGTGGATTGACTGTTGGTATTTCAATAGGAATTTCTTCCTGGATAGGGGAATGATGTGGAGTTAGGTTTGGAGATGGTGATGGAGATGCTGATGAACTGAATTTTGGATATATTTGTGTTGGAATTGTAGAGGTGGATGGGATAGTCTCTAGATGGTGTGGTAGAGGAGATGGAGGAGGTGAATATGGTATGTGTGAATCTGGAGGGATGACAGTGGATGGGGTTTCTTCCATAACAATGGTAGATTGTTGTTGTTATGGAGGAGGTGAAGGTAATCTAGAATATGGTGGTGGAGAAGAAGCAGGAACTTCTTCATGGTTTGGAGTAGTGACATTACTTGTCCTTGTGTCCTCTAAAACTCTGGAGGAAGAGGCACTGGAGGACTTTGAGATTACTCTCTCCCACTTGCCAAAGAGGGCTGAGGTCAGCCTCTTGGAAACATTAATGAAGGTGGTATGAGAGACCAATAACTGTGGGCATCTGGCTTGCAGAAATAAGCCCAGAATCCTCCCATAACACACATCTTTCTTGGTGTTCTTCTTCCTGATTGAATAAAATAAAATACAGCCCCAATTCACTGACTTTTTGTTCACCAAGGAACTCATCAATAGAAATTGATGCCTTATGATATAATCGTGGGCAGTGTGTTTTCCCAGGATTACTTTCCCAACAATGTCGGCCAAAAACTTGTACTCCACTGACAAGTTTTTCTTTAATAGTTTGCTAGGCTTTCCTTCAGAGTGACCCATTTTAATCAACATATCATTATATTCAGAACTATCAATCTCTATGTCATCATGTCCATTCACAAAATAAAAAATTTCAGATAAAATTACAGGTGTTAGGGGAACCTATTCTCCAGATATTGTGCTGATCAGGGTTGTTGCATCTGGTGAAGATGATGTATAAACCCATTCTTTAATTTCGGTGACTAGAAGTTTGATGCGAGTTGTCATAAACTTCCTTAACTGCTGCTCCTCAAATATTTTCAGAATATCAGTAAAGATCTGATTGGAGTGAGTTAATGAATCTATGTATATATCAAATCCGGCATCGAACTTCATGTTTGAGAGCACCGACGCAGAAATCGACATTGTTTTCCTGCAAAAATGAGAGAAAGATCAAATGCGGGGGAACAAGAAAGTGCGGGATTAAGTTCGATGAAAACTTAGATATAAGTTTTCAGAAGACGAAAAGTCGAACTCCGTCCAGTGAGAAACACAAACTCCGAACTCAGTTCGACAAAATTCTCAAAATAGAAAATAAGATCGTCGATCTAAGCCGGAAGGAGAGAAAACATATCGTCGTTCTCCGTTCGACGGAATATTTTCTGAAATAAATTCATCGATCTCCGTTCGATGAACAGTTTCACAAGTAAATGTTCGTAGATCTCAGTTCGATGAACTCTTTACGAAGAGTTCATAGATCATTGATCTTCATTCAATGAACTGTGTCCTAATCATTGAACTCAGAACAAAAATTAAATTAAGTCTTCCTCATTTATCATGCCTAGCTGATTTAGAAAAAATAGATATTTCTTCTCATCCAAAGGCTTAGTGAAGATGTCTGCTTTTTGTAAATCAGTAGAGATAAAGACAAGGTTAATTTTATTTTTGTCCACACAATCTCTAATGAAATTATGTCTAATTTCTATATATTTGGTCCTACTATGATGCACTGGATTTTGTGTAATGGAAATTGCACTGGTACTATCACAAAATATAGTTGAATTATTTAGATTGAGACCAAAATCTAGGAGTTTATTTTGAATCCACAAAATTTGTGAACAACAACTGTCAACTGCTATATATTCATCTTTAGCAGTTGAAGTTGACACAGATGTCTGTTTCTTACAAAACCAAGATACAAGCCTATCACCAAAGAACTGGTATGTTACTGATGTGCTCTTCCTGTCAACTCTACATCCTGCAAAGTCAGCATTTGAGAATTCAGTTAATTCAAATTCTGACTCAGTTGGATACCAGAGTCCTCGATTTGGACAACTCATTATATATCTCAAAATCCTTTTAAGTAAAATAAGATGAGATTCTTTAGTGTTCACCTGCAACCTATCACAAAGACATGTAGCAAACATTATATCTGGCCCACTAGCTGTGAGATACAACAAGGACCAAACAATAGCCCTATATGTTTTCTGATCAATTAGTCTGTCATGTTCATCAAAATCAATCACAGCATTGGAAGTCATGGGTGTTTTCTTAGCTGAGGCATCAGACATCGCAAATCTCTTAATTATCTCCTTAGCATATTTAGATTGGGAGATGAAAATACCAGCAGGGGATTGCTTCACTTGAAGACCAAGGAAGTAGGAAAGCTTACCCATGCTACTCATTTCAAACTTGGAATACATCAGGTTAGAAAATATTTTGCATAGTTTGGAATCAGTATAGCCAAATATGATGTCATTTACATATATGTGTACTAACAAAATTTCATTTTTATGATGTCTAGTAAACAATGTCTTATCTACAATGCCCCTAGTGAACTTATGCTCTAAGAGAAAGCTAGCTAGGGTCTCATACTAAGCTCTTGGAGCTTGCTTTAAACCATAGAGAGCTTTATACAACTTAAAAACAAAAGAGGGATGAGTTGGAGAGATAAAACCCGGTGGTTGCTCCACATAGACTTCCTTTTTGAGTTCACCATTAAGAAAAATACTTTTGACATCCATTTGGTAGACTTTGAATTTCTTGTATGCTACATATGCAAGGAATATTCTAATAGCCTCCAGCCTTGCAACAGGGGACAAGGTCTGGTCATAATCAATTCCTTCCTCCTGTGAATAGTCTTGAGCTACCAATCTTGCTTTGTTCCTTACAATAGATCCTTGAGCATCCAGCTTATTCCTGAAAATCCATTTAGTTCCAATGACTGGGTAGTCTTTGGATCTTGGAGCTAAATCCCAAACTCTGCATCTCTCAAATTGATTGAGCTCATCTTACATTGCAATAATCCAGTGGGGATCTTGCTCTGCATCTTCTATAGATTGAGGTTCAATCTGAGATATAAAGCAAGCATGCATCAAATATTAGTTGATTTGATGCCCTGTTTGCACAAAAACTGATATGCCCCCAATCACCTGAGATATGGGATGATCTTTAAGTATGACAAAATCGGTAGGAGGAGTTGGTTCATCAACAGCTTGGGGAATTAATTCCTCTTGTGGAATTATGTTAACTGTTGTTGGTTCAACTGTTCCAACAATTTCTTCTTCACTTTCTTCATCAATCTGTGGAGAGGTATGAAGTGTAACCTCTTTGGTGAGGTTTAAGTCATCAAATTTCTCACACAGAAAGTGTGCCTGCGATGTATCTTTGGTAGAAGAATCCTTCTCCTTGTAACACATATTAGCTTCATCAAAAGAAATATGTACAAATTCTTTCATTTTTAAGGTTGATTTATTAAATACCCTATAAGTCTTGCTAACTTGGGAATATCCAAGAAAAATTCCCTCTGCAGTCTTGACTTCAAACTTTCTAAGATATTTCTTATCATTATTGTGAATATAACATCTACAACCAAATACTATAAAATAATTTATTTTATGTTGCTTCCCTTTAAGAAATTCATAGAGAGTTTTACCCTTAAGTTTATGTATTAAACTTCTATTCAGAACATAATTTGTGGTGCTTACAGCCTCTGTCCAAAAGGATAGGGGCAAGTAAGCATCTGCAAGCAATGTCCCTGCAGCTTTAATAAGGGTTATATTTTTCCTTTCTACTACCTCATTTTGTTGAGAAGTTCTAGGAGCAGAGAAGCAATGTCTGATACCTTCCATCTCATAGAATTCTTGCATAAGAAGAGATTGAAAATCAGTACCATGATCACTTATGATCAATGCAACTAGAGTAGAGTACTCAATCTTTATGCTCCTAAGAAAGTCTGTAAGAACTTTAAAGTTATCTGACTTGTTTCTCAGAAAGAACACCCAAGTGAATCTAGAGAAGTCATCTACAATAACTAGAGTGTAAGATTTCCCTCCCAAACTTTGTACAGCAATGGGTCCAAAAATATCCATGTGTAGCAAGTACAAAATTCAAGGTGAATAACTCTTATTAATTGATTTAAAACTATTTTTAGTTTGCTTGCATAATTAACAAGCCCTGTAGAGACTTTCCTTCTTGTAGGTGCCAGAAGGCAATCCTCTAATAAGGTTGTCCCTAAATAGTTAGGAATATTTCTTAAATTTACATGTCTTAGTCTTTAATGTCATAAGTCATTAGTATTACTAATCTGATTAAATAAACAAATTTCTGAAAAGGCAGACTTAAAATTTACTACTTAAATGTTACCTTATCTAATTCCTTTTAAAACAATTTTGTTTTTATTAGATGTAATAGTATAATAGATTGATTAAATGATATCTGATAACCTTCATCACATAATCGGCTTATGGATATCAGGTTATGCTTGAGACCACTCACATAGGCTACCTTCCTGAAGGTGACAACTCCAATTTTGACATTCTCATATCCTTTTGTTTGACCACAGTTGGAGTCTCCAAAAATCACCTTTGGTCCAAGCTTTGACTTGTAATCAGTTATATTTCTCATGTTATCTGTTATATGTTGTGAGCACCCACTATCCAAGTACCATTGTTGCTATATGGTAGGATAGTCCTTCACCTGCATGAAAATAGATTAGGTGTTCTTGACCCAGGTAACCTTGGGTACTTGATTCTTCTCAAATTTATAACTGAAAATAAAAGAAAATTCTATTTGATCTTTATATCCTAAGGGGTGAAATCTTCTAGGTGGAATTATCCATTGAGTAAAAGTATTATTAAAGGTTTTAGGTTTCTTGAAATTCTGAAAAGAATTTAAGTTTCTGTTATAGTAAACCGGGTTCGACGAATTGCAGAAACTTCGTCGATCTACGTTCGGCAAATAGGGATGAGTTCGTCGAACTCCGCTTAGAGAATGAAAGTATTCATTTTATACGCCCCAATATCGTCGATCACGGTTCGATGAACCATATTGATTTCGTCGATCACAGTTAGAAGAATAGTTATATCTAAATTCTGTGTTCATAGTTCGTCGATCTGAGTTCAATGAACTCCATACATTTCGTCAATCTTGGTTCGACGAAAAATGTTGAACATTGTTTTTATTAAGATTTTTCTTTTTCTTGGGTTGATTTTTCTGTGAAATTTATGTTTATTTATTATTAACTTCTACTTTTTCTTTGCCTTTGGCAGAAAAAAATTTAATGGGGGTAGAAAGAATGTTTTTCTTAAGAAGAGGAGGCTGAATTGATGAAGCTACTAATCCCAGATTGTCATTAAGCCTGACATTGACAGTGCTTGTAATATTCATCAATTTGATGCTTCTCCCATTAAGGGATTCTTCAAATTCTTTAGCCTCATTTAATTTAGTTTTTAATGAAATAATTTGTTCACAAGCTAAGTCTAATTCATCTTTCAGTTTGATGTTTTTAGAAAACAGATTATCATACTCAATTTGTTTTTCTCTGAGAAGTTTGATTTCCTTCTCAGATTTAATTAAGTCATTGCATCGAAGTTTGAATTCAATTTTAAAATGGTTTGAAGTAAAATCAAAAGATGTTATTACCTGATCCTCTTCTGATTCAGATTCTGAGTTTTCTACTTCTGAAATAGCAGCTTCTGAGTTGCTGCAAGAGGCATTGATTGCCATCAAGCAGATCTCTCTGCTTTTGCCCCTTCTTCACCTTCACTAGAACTGGATGAAGTTTTTTCTTCTGAGTCACTCCAAGTCTCAGCCATAAATCTTTTCTCCTTCTTCTTCTTGTATTTGTTGGAGGAGGGCTTGCTGGAGTGCTTCTTAGATTCTTTCTCATTTATCTTGTCCTTCTTTTGAGCCTCTGGACATTCTGGAAGAATGTGTCCTGGCTTCCTGCATCCATAACAAACAATTTCCTTAGCAGGGGTCTTGTCATACCTTGGCTTGTCCTCATTTATGGTTGACCTTCTCCTGAAATCCTTCTTAGCCATTTTGTAAAATCTTTTAGCTAATAGACTCATTAGCTCTTCACTAGCTGGTAGTGCTTCTGATTCTTCAGATGCCTTGAAGGCAATACTTTGATCCTTCCTTCCTGAGGTAGAAGTCTTTTGTTCAGCTGCCTCCCTGGTTTTGATAAGCTGCTCATAAGACTTGAGCTTGCTTAACAATGACTCGGTAGAAATCTTATTTAGGCTTCTAGCCTCCTTGATTAGCCAGATCCTAGAGTCCCATGTGCTAGGGAAGCACATAAGGATCTTGTCATTGATCTCTGTTAAAGAGATGTCCTTGTCAAGAGTCTTCAGCTCATTGATGATGAGGCTGAGTCTATTGTACATTTCAGTAACAGATTCAGATTCATCCTTCTTGAAATTCGCATATTAAGAAATTAAGTGGGACCTTCTATCCTTTCTTTCATCTACTGAACCAGCAACCATAACATTTAAGGAATCCCAGATATCCTTGGCTGAAGAACATTCACCAACTTTCTGGAATATATCATCAGACATTGTTTGAGCCAAAATGTTTATGGCTTTGGCATCTGTAATTTTCAGCTTCTTCTGAGCATCAGTCCACTCAGGTGGTGGAACTACACTTGTGTTTATTGTTGTAGTTGGTATAGGGGGGCCTGTCAAGATAGAATTATAGACATCTTCATCAATAGAATTCATATACAGCCTAATATTTGCCTTCTAAAGTGCAAACTTATTTAGATTGCATATTGGAGGTCTGGTGCTTAAGTACTCCTTATTTTATGTCATGATATAAAAAGTTACTAGAGTAAATGGGATCTATCAAAGATGTTCTAGTTCAGGTGTTAGCATGTACAGCCAATTAACCTTACCCTCTGATACCATTTGAAAGTGATATCAGATATGTTCTGATACTAATGGGATAGATCTTATCTTTACTCTAGAGGGGGTGAATATAGTGTTTTAAAAACTTTGAGTTATTTTTATAGCGGATTAAAATAGGTTATATATATGTATATAAGAAAATATATATATTACAGCATAGCAAAATAAAGAAATAAAGGCAAACCAGACGACACAAGGAAATTTATAGTGGTTCCCCAAAAACCTGGGTACATCCACTCTTCTACCACCCTGGTAGGAATCCACTAAAGGTTTTTGATCAGGTGTCCTGCCACCACAAGTTTTTGCTCAGGTGCCCTGTCACCACAAGATCTATTTTCAAAGGAGATCTAGCAACCCTTTGAGCTTTTGATCAGGTGCCCAAAAACCAAACTAAGTCTTTTGATCAGGAGACTTAACAACCAAGAGATTAACTTTTGAAGGGAGTTAGAAACCCGTTTACAGTGAGGCAAAAAAGAAATTAATATTGTCTTCTCTTTCTCAATGTTCTGAGAAGACTAGTGGATTACTATTGTTGTCAAAGCTCTCCCTGAGATGTAGAATAGTTCAGGAGAATGGAAGCTTTGCTCAGGGTGTAGGCCTTAAGATTGCTTATATATCTTTAGGAAGCTTTTATATAGATGTTGATGGATTTTCTCTTGAAAGCCCTGAAGCAAAAACTGATGAAGAACTTGAGTTGTATATGAGAGCTGTTCTTCTTTTATTTTTCTATAGAAAATTCTTTCTGTCACAGCCAATCTTTCTTTCTTCTGTTGTTGCTGTTATCTGTCTTGAAAAATAGTCCTTATATATTCCTTATAGATTTCAGCCTTTGAAATTTGAATTCTTTTCCATGACTGACTGCCGAAATTCCGGGAGTTGAATGGCTAGAAATTATCTTTAGTGAATTTCCTCAATTGTCTCAGTAAAATAAGTCAAGTAATAACTCTGTGAAAAACCATAATTAATGTTGTCATGGAATGGCTATATTCATAAGAATATTGTGCATTAATTATCATAGCATTACAGATATATAATATAATGTGAAATTCATCTGCCTTAGTCGAACAGAATTCAATCAGAGAAATATTCGAACTGAGACCTGGGAGAAATTTGTCGGACACAGCAAATTTTCGTCGACCTGAGATCCAAGTCCGTCGAACTGAAACCTCTCCTTCGTTGAGCTGAGCTCTAAGATTGTCGAATAGAGAATATAACTTGCCAAATTGATCACTAAGTTCGTCGAACATAGATAGTCTTTCGTCGAGCTGAAACTACTGAGGTGAGAACAAAGTTCGTCGATCTCAGCTAGACTTTCGTCGAACTCAACTCATAGAAGAAACCAGAGTTTGTCGATCTGAGATCGGCGATCATCGTGCTCTGTTTAGCTATTCTTCGAACGACATTCTGTCTCTTAAAAAACTGCTTTTCTCTGGAGGTCTTCTGTCTCTAAGTCTTCTGAAGGTGAGAACCAAACAATCTAGGTTGTTGACTGACCTTGACCCTGATAAAAACTTATGACCCTAGACTATACATGTTGGGTCATCTAACAATCCTAATAGTGAACCTAGCCCAAATCAACCCTAAACATAGAAGGGGTTCCAACAATTGACTATTCTACAACTTGCCTGGTTAAATTGCAGATTTTATATGTCACACTATGAGTATTGTACCCAACAGAGATCCCTTCATGGGACTTGGCAGCAAACTTAGTTAAATAGACTTTTCCATTATTGAGCACATAGCACTTGCAACCAAAGATCCTGAAATAGCTCAGGTTTGGTTTTCTGCCCTTCAAGATCTCATAGGGAGTCTTCTTGTGGCTCTTGGTGATAGAAGCCCTATTAAGGACATAGCATGCAGTGTTAACTGCCTCAGCCCAGAAGTATTCTAGGAGGGATGAGTTACTTAATAAGGTTCTACCAGCCTCTATAAGAGTCCTATTTTTCCTCTCAGCAATTCCATTTTGCTGGGGTGTTCTAGGAGAGGAAAATTCTTGATGAATCCCTTGCTCTTCACAGAACCTTGTCATGCACTCAGACTGAAACGCAGTCTCATGTTTACTTCTGATTTTGACCACAGTGCTGTTGAATTCATTCTGAATTTGCTTGACAAATGTATGGAAAACATAAATGGTTTCAGATTTTTACCTTAGAAAGAACACCCAGGAAAATCTGGAAAATTCATCAACAACCACAAGGGTGTAGACTTTCCTACCTAGACTTTGAATTGGCATAAGACTAAACAGATCCATATGCATAAGGTATAAGCACCTCACTGAGTCTTTGGTGTCAATGCTCTTGAAGGTGGTCTTAATCTGTTTTCCCTTTTGGCATGCAGAGTAGATACCCTCCTTAGTCCATATAGACTTAGGGCCATTCCTAATAAGCTCATTACTGAATAACTTGCATATGGTCCTATAATTTAGATGGGCTAGCCTCCTGTGCCACTGGACATAGGAAGAGGCTTTCTCATCTACAACTAGGCATACAGGTGAATCTTTGCTTAAGCATAGGAAATCTAAAGAGTAAACATTTCCACTCCTAGTGTCTGTTAAGATGACCTCTTGATCACTTAACATCCTAATTTGGCACTCATACTTGTGGAATACTATGTCATAGCCAAGATCACAGAGTTCGCTGATGTTTATCAGGTTGTGTTGCAACCCTTCCACATAAGCTACTCTAGTGATAGTGACTATGCCATTAGAGATCTTACCATAACCTCTAGTCACCCCTTTTTCTGACCCACTAAAGATAACCTTTGGTCCATTCCTTACTGGAGCATAATCCTTCAGCATGCTCCTTGTTCCAGTCATGTACCTAGAACATCCACTATCCAAGTACCATATAGGTGTATGTGCACTTGGACTAACCTGCAAGACACAAATCAGTTAACTTTAGGACCCCAATTTTTTTGGGGGTCCTTGGTGCATGTTAGACTGAAAATGACTATGCCTGCTTGCAGTTTTTCTGACAGGAAAGCTAATATTGGCTTTCTACACACTATAATTGTGTCAACAATCAACAACAAAGTGGCCTACCTTGCCACAGTACCAACACTCTTGGATGTTATACCTTCTTTTCAGAGCAGGTCTAGTGGTTTTGTTAACAGTAGCTCTTGGTCTAGAAGGGGTATCAGCAGCCATGTTCTTTAGTTTCCCAGCCCCAGTCTGACAAGTGTTGGGTCTGGCAGTAGAAGTTCTGGGATATCTTGAGCTTTTGTAGTAGCTACTTTCTTTTCAAAAAGCATACTCTGGATGACCTCAAAGATGCCCGGGTATGTTCTGCTGACGCCCTTGCCCTTTTCCTTAGAGTGGGCTAGAAGATTTGGAGAACAGTCAGCAGCTTTACCCTTGACTAAAGGGGTTGTTGCACCAAACACAAATGGTCCATGATGGGTCATTGGTATTTCCTCATAGGTTGCCTTAAAGGAACTTGTACCCTTGTTGTATCTACCACCATATTGTGGAACATTTTTGTTCACACAAGAGGGTCTAGCATTATTCCAGTGACCATAAATACTCTCATGGTTATGACTGTTAGATGGTAGTTGCACTTTATTAAATTCAATAGGAGGCTTAGAGGCTAGTGGCTGCACTTGAGCTTTGCCCTTTCCCTTGGGATTGGTAGCTTTAGTCCTTCCCTTAAAACCCAACCCTTTCATTCCCTTTTGGGAGGAGGAGTCTATCAAGGGCAGCACTGTGCTTGGATTGGAGTAGCTAGCTACTAGTTCCATCTCTTTTTGGAGCTTTCCTTCAAGATTCCTGATATAGTTATTCTTGAAGGTTATGGTGCTCACCTGAATGATTGTTACATTCTTCAATTTGCTAACTTCTTGCATCTTCAGATCCAGCAGTTTTGCTGATTCTGAAGCAGCAAGCTAAAAAGAATCAATTTCTTGAGCCTGTTGTTTGGCTAGCAGCTTGCTTTTCTTTAGAACATGTAGGAGTGCACCGTAGTTGTCAATCAATTGATTGATGTCTCCTTTAGATTCTGAGCCATCATCATCATTTGATGCAGAGGCACAAGAATCTGGAATTGATTCATAATCTGAGCTAGTAACAGAGATTACCTTGCTTGGACCAGGCTAATCCTGGCTGATTTCTTCATCAGACCTAGCCATCAGCCCAAGGAAATAGTTGTATTCTTCATAATCCACCTCTAAATCACCATCAGACTGTGACAGAGGGGCCCTGACTTCATCCTTGGTAGCAGGAAGAACCTTCTCAGCTTCTTCTTCTATAGCAGCCAGCCTTTTAATGCATTCTGCTTCTACAGCTCCATCTTCAGTAGAGTACAACCCTATATAGGCTTCTTCTTCTTCTGACTCTGATGAGGAGGTGTCAGTCTAGCTTCTTTGCTTTTTAGCAATGAGGGATTTCTCCTTCTTGCCTTTTTGTTGGTGGTCCTTTTTCTCACCACGTTCCCTTCTTTTGACTGGGCAGTCGGCTATTACATGCCCAGGCTTTCTACAATGATAATAAGTCATGTTAGATAAAACATGTTTACTAGTTTTGGAACCATGCTTGTCCTCCTTAGAGGATTTCATCCTGCCCTTGTAGTAGTCATACTTAAGATGAGAGGAGGAGGAAGGTCGGCTTCTCCAGTACTTCTTCTTCATGAACTTCTGGAATTTCCTGGAGAAGGCAGCAAAATCTTCATCAGAACATTGGCAGTCTAATGTGCTTTTTTCTGATCTTCCAGAATTAGATTCAGCATCTTTCTTTGGTGGAGAGGGAGACTTTCTTCTGCTTTTGTTGGAGCCTTCAGCTTTGAATGCTACAGTCTTGTCTATTGCCTGAGAGTTATTGTGGTTCTCCTCTTCTTTCCTAGCAGCCAGCTGCATCTCATATTACACCAACTTCCCAAAGAGGGTGTGAGGAGCAGTGTCACCCAGCTTTGCCACTTCTCTGATGGCACAGATCTTTGTGACCCACCCTTTAGTGAGATATCTAAGGAACTTGTCATTCAGTTCATAGTGACTGAATACCCTTCCATAAGTCTTCAGTTCATTCACAATTCTAAAGAACTTTTCATAACTGGGGGTTATGTTATCCCCCTTGGATTGCCTGAAAGCCTCATACTCTTGGTTGAGCATAGACTTCCTATCATCTCGAACTTCATTTGTCCCCTCCATGTAGATCACCAGTGTGTCCCACATTTCCTTTGTTGTTGTGCAATGGATCGGGTTCTGAAGTGTAGAGTCATCAACAACACTCATAATTATATTCTTTGTTCTCTTGTCTATTGAGGTCAGGGCCAACTCATCCTTAGTCATCTCATCATATGTCTTGAGTGTCTGGACATTTGCATCTAGTGCAGAGACTTTCATTAGGATGAATGGTCCCTCTTCGACTGTAATATACATTCTAGGTTCAGCAGCTTCCATGAACTGCCTCACCCTTGCTTGCTAGATGCTGAAGTCTTCCTTCCTACAGATTGGAAGCCTCACAACACTCAGCTCCTTTTTGTTCATTACTGAACCCATAAAGACAGACTTCTAGCTAATGTTGGAGATCTACTCAGACCATTACACCTTTAAAGAGTAACCTCCCTCTGATATCACTTGAAAGTCTTATTTTCAAGGCTAGCTAAACACCTAGAGGGGGTGAATAGGTTTTTGTCCCTATTTCAATTTTATTAACTGTTAGTTGATTTTTGTGCTTAGTGATTGGGTTAGCTTTAACTTTTAAAAACAATCACAGACGACACAGAAATTTTATAGTAGTTCCACAATCTTGGGTACATCCACTCTCCCTCTACGCCTTTCTAACCGTGTGTTAGACTAGGCTCTTCCACCAAAACTCGGCTACTTGAGAGCTTACAGCACAGATCCCGCAGGACCTCATAGGTCACACAGACCTACCACTTAGGCACTAAGCCAAACCATAGGTCACAAAGACCTTTCACTCGGAACTAAGCCAAACCACAGGTCACAAAGACCTTAGCCTTTATAACACAGGCATATAACTTCAGACTCACAAAGAATTTATATAAAAGAAATAAAAGGTGATTTGATTAGACACCAGAGCAAGAACTCTGTGTTTACTTCTTCCTGGACTGAGCAGATATCAACCCAAGCTTTTGTTGTTGAAGACAATGAAGTCGGTAGTTGAATCTTTCTTCAAACAGTTATCATTTATTTGCAGAGCTTGTTGATCTGCTTCCTCAGAATTGCTTCTGAACTTGTTGTTGTAGATGGTTATTGTACAACCCCATATTCGCTGAGTCAGACCAGGAGGCGCAATGGTCACAATTGAGCTAGCCAAAGGAGCTCCCGCCCGAAAGGAGGTCTCGCCCAAGGTGGCAGGAGCGTTTGCGTCAAGTCGTCGAATGGAGATCAACGGGCCAAGATCGCCGAGCGCAGCCAACGCGGGAGCGCTTACGCTAGCACCAAGCTCCAGTCTTGAAGGGGCTCTCGCCTGTAAACAGGCGAGATCATTCGCGCCGTATCTGGGTAAAAGGCTCTTGGTTCAGAGCTCTCGTCGAGTGTGGCCCAAGGCCTAGGGTTAGAGGACCAGATTGTCCCCAGGTAAATTTACCCTTGTGCCCTCAGGAAAACAGCGGTATTCGGATATTGGCAGACCAACTAGGGGCTTTTCAGTAATTTCAGATCAGCAAGATGCTATAAATAGACCCATAAGGGCTCCTTAGAAGGCAAGCTGTCATTATCTCTCAACTTCCAGCGCTTTCTGAGGAGCTCCTAGCCCAGCTTCGGCTTTGGAGGGGAAGCTCTCAGAGATCTTCCGGGTGTGAGGTGGGACCTCCCTGCTGAGGCTTTAGGTCAGTCTTAGGTCCTTTAGAATCCAGTCGAGGGTTGAGGCTTGAGAGAAGTAGGTTTTGGCTGCACCCCCTTTTTCTTCGAACTCCTGTTGAGGTCATATTTGGCTTCAACAGTTATTGTTTCAGCTATCTCTTTCCTCAGCAAAGCTTTCTGTGTAGAATAGCTTCTTCAGGCTTGACAAGAAAGGTGAGGAAGAAGATGAAGTTCGGCCACACTTTCGTTTTCAGAAAACCTAGACAATGATTCGATTCTTTGCTCTGGCCGATTTGCTTCGTTTTTATTCTCTAACGGCCACTCGAGCAGTGGACCCACCACCAGGATTGATGGCTGATGTTGAAACTGAAAACTCGTTCTCTTGTGGAGTTCACCCTTGGGAAATGGGTGATCGCACACCTACTTCTCTCCTGCAAGCCAAATAGCAAAAAGAAATGGGAACTGACCCAAGGGCTCGGCGTGTATGTCCCACCACACACGCGGAAGATCTTAGAGCACTTCCCCTCCTTAGCCAAAGGCCGAGCTAAGGATATCTCAGAAAGCGCGAGAAGATCTGAACACTAGTAAGCATGCCTTCTGAGGTGCCCCTTGGGCCCTATTTATAGTTTTCTGAAAACGGTCTGCAAATAGCCAACCTCCATTGTTTTGAACAGCTATATGCAGCCCAACAAGGTCTGTCAATAGTGTAACTCTATTGTTCTAACAAGCTATTCGCACCCCTAGCAAGGGCACCCAGGTAATTTTGCCTCTGGGCCCCACTGGGCAGATTCCAAGGATATGGAGATCGGCTCGCCATGACTCTCCACCCCGCTGGGGCGGACGCGACCTGGCTCCCACAGTTCGCCTTCCCTTATTGGGCGAGCGCGAGCCAGGCCTCCGCAGTCCACCGACCCTTGCTCTGAGGCGGGCGGGCGGCCAGGTTGCCCATAGGAGAGCGGACTGGCCGGTCTAGGACTGTTACTGCAGAAGGAATTCTGGAAGGATTGAGTTCACCGAGCTTAGTTCGACGAATCTAGGATTCTAACTCTCGAGGTTAGCTCGAAGAATGCCGAGCTTCGTTCGATGAATGTCGAGCCCCGTTTGACGAACACCGAGCTCCATTTGATGAACATCGAGCTCCGTTCGACGAACGTCGAGCTCCGTTCGACGAACGCCGAGCCCCATTCGACAAATGTCGAGCTTCATTCAATGACCACCGAGCTCCGTTCGACGAACTGAGTGGGCTGGGCAGGTTTCTCTCAATGCCAAGGTAGAACGGCGTCGAGTGTCTGGACTTCACTCATTGCTAAGGCAGAACGACGTAGAGTGTCAGGACTTCACTCAACACTAAGGCAGAACAGCTTTGAGTGTGAGGACTTCACTCAAAGCTAAGGCAGAACGGCGTTGTGTGGCATGTCTTCACTTAACGCTAATGCAGAAACGACGTTGAGTGTCAGGTCTTCACTCACCGCTAAGGCTGAAACGACATTGAGTGTCTGGACTGTCTGGCGCTCGGTGCTTCCGCCTTCCTCCTGGCAAGTGCGGGCCTGGCTGGCCCTACTTGCCTGCCACTTGCCAGGCTCGCCTAGGCGAGCTGGGGCTGGGTGGGGCAGCTCGCATAGCTTGCGCGCCTAACATTGATGGGAGCGGATTGGCCGTTCTGAGTTCGCACGCATGCTGCTCTGGCGCGGACAGGACGCCTTGGTCTACTCACCTTGCCTGGTGGACCCACTCGGCGAACACGGGGTTCTACAGCTAAGATTTAGCTCTTCAGCACGTTCTTTCCATTTACTCCTGATTCAATGGCTCTTTGTTGTGTGTGGGCCCTAACACTTAAAGTTGAAAATATTTCTTAGAAAGTGCAAAGGATGATGACAGCTGGTCGCTAGTGCCTCTGGCAGCATTCCCTTAACATTTGAATTTTGGTTGACTTTTTGACTTTGCTGACGTCAGCATGACTCAGCATCTCTGGACTTGGATAAAATTCAAATATTAGAAGCAAAGGAATTGAGTGAGTAAGCATCACTCAACGCAACAACACTTTGACAAAATTCTGTCTGTCTAGGACGAATGCTGAGCTCCGTTCGACGAACGCCAAACTCAGTTCGAAGAAAGAGTAAATTCAGTTTGACGAACTCCAGCCTTAGTTTGACAAAAGTTAAGCTCAGTTTGACTAAAGAGTAAATTCAGTTCGACGAACTCCAGGCTCAGTTCGGTGAAAGCCAAGTTATCCACACATTTGGACTTAGCCAAATTTTATGTGTCAAGGCATTGAGAGCGTTGAGTGAGCTCACCTCACTCAACGCTATTTACCTTAGGAAATATTTTTGTTTCAAGGCATTGAGAGTGTTGAGTGAACTCGCCTCACTCAACGCTATTTGTCTTAGCAAATATTTCTGCGTTAAGGCGTTGAGAGCGTTGAGTGAGCTCGCTTCACTCACGCTATTTTCCTTAGCTAGATTCTCTGAGTCATGGCGTTGAGATAGTAAGCTGCACTCAACGCCAAACTACTTAGACAGATTTTTCTATCATGGAGTTAAGTGAGTAAGCTGCACTCAACACCAATAGACTTAGTTAAAATTTTGCCCAACTTTTCTATGGAGTTGACAGGCACAGCAACACTCAACACTAAAAGTTATATGGCGTTGAGAGAGTAGACCACACTCAATGCATGTGGACTTAGCCACATTTTCAGCCTATTTCTCTAGGCTGTGACTGACTCAGCCTGACTCACGACTTTTTTACTGTATGGCGTTGAGTGAGTAGACTACACTCAATGCATGTGTACTTAGCCATATCTTTAGCTATCTATCAGTTATGCTGAGATAGACTCAACACTCTTTGTTATATGGCGTTGAGTGAGTTGTCCTTACTTAACGCTTATGGACTTAGGAAGATTTATAGTTAGACAATATTGAATCTTTACCTCTGGCATTGAGTGAGCTTGCTCCACTCAACACCTATGGAGTTAGTAAATTTTTTCTATGTGCAGCAACCAATTGTTGTGTTCACTTGTCCAATCAATGTGATATGGACTAACCTACACTCAAGACCTCAAATACACACCAAATACAGTTGATGTGTGTGACATTGACCTGTTTGACTTCTCACAAATCAGGGACATTAAGAACAATGGACCCAACAAGCTCCTGTTGCGGTGCTGGGGGTGCTGGTGGGCGTAAGGCTGCCTATGCTACCTCTGTTTTTGCTTTCTCTCCTGTTGGCAGGGAGCAGCTCCTCTATCTCGTCCCTGACCTCTGGGAACCTCGACCTGTCCCTGACACTACTGGGCCAACATCCTCTGGTCTAATACCAACGTAGCAGCGTGAGTTGCTATAGTGTGGAAGGTGGACTAAGAGATCATGATCAAGACTTCTCTCGGGTCGTCCCACAGACCTCGATAGAAGTGACCAGCCCTGTCTTTCTTTGTGGTTGTAAGGTTCCCTTCAAAACGTGTCAGGTAGATGAACTTTCACTTGTAGTCTGGCACCATCTGGTCACCCTGATGGATGTGCAGGAACCTCTCCTGCAGTGCAGCTCGGTCGGCGTCCGAGATGAAGTGCTCCAGAAAAGCCTCTGAAAACTCCACTCACAGGATATTGTTCGACAGTTGTCCTCTAAACGTCGAGCGATTGGCTGCTCTCCACCAGTATTTAACATATCCTTCTAACAGGGTCACCACTAGTAACACTGCAGCAACTGTCGGGCACATCATTCCTACAAACAGCTCCTCTACGCGCTCAACCCACTCTTTTGTCTGTATGATAGTCTCTGTGCCTCTAAAGGTGGGAGGCCTTAGCCCCCGAAAGGTCGTTAGTAGGTCAGTAGGTACCACCAACTACTGTGGTTGTTGTGCCAAAGCCGTCCAGTACGTTGCCAATATAGTTATCAACGTTTGCCCCAAGTTTGTGTCGCAAACGACATAGCTGGTAACTGGATCTAAAGTTGGGGTGGTGGGGACATATCCTCTGGAGGAGGATCTCCCACTATTGGACTTCGGTATGTCTCAAGGAGTAACAGGAAACAAGTGTCAGTATTTTGCAAAAGTAAGGAAATTTTGCAAAAGACTGACAAAGCGGAAACAGAGGTGTGCTGGTATGCTATCGCACAGTATAGAATCCCTAAGCCTCTACACTAGGGTCTACCAGGCTTCCGCTACATAGTTCATCCCGAACCAAAAAACAAAGCGAGGGATAGAGGGATCCTAAGACTGCTCCATAAGGATAGATCGTGATTGCTCTGATCCATTTGTAAGACCCCCCCCCCCAACCTTTGCCCCGGGTTTGGCCAGAGGGGATCTTACTTGCCCAAGATGCCCACCCAGTGCTCCTTAAGGGGTAACGACTCACTCTGCTAAGCACTACTTGGTCGCCTTGCTCGGCTTGAATCACAACATTCACATCTCATCACAAAGTTTAGCGGGAGCATTAACAGGAAGCCACATCAAATATATATAACAATATATATTTAACATAAAACGCAAAAGGTCGGAGTCACTGTTTATATATAGAGCCCGTATGCTATAATAGTACTACAACTAGCAAGTCCTCTCTCTTAACTCTGCTCGCTGGTACTCTTGTCTCAAAACTCGGGAGATGACGAGGTGCCTCTGCTCGGGTAGTCCTATCAGCTGGCGTATCATCCTACAACAGCTGGTCATTACAGTGCATCATTTCCTGTGCATGGTTATTTATATAATTGTTATTTATAGAGCTAAGTGGAAACAAATCTCCTCTCGGGATCCATATCCTGGGGACGAGCTCACACACCGAACAAAAGTAGATAGACAAATCATGAGAGGGTAAGTACAACATATCATGAACAAGCTAGGAGCAACCAAAAGAGGCGCATCTTGGTATAACTAGACAAGCAACAATAATATACGTCAATTATAATTTAGGCTCCACTAGCGCAGCAACACAGCAGATATTCAAAACATCGCAGGCATTCACAGCCACGTACACATCACAGGAATTCACATTCGTGCATACACGTCGCAGGCATTCACAGCCGCATACACATCGCAGGCATTCATAGCCGCGCATACACATCGACGGCATTCACAACCCCGTACACATCGCAGGAATTCACAACCGCGCATACACATCGCAGGCATTCATAGCCGTGCATAACATATCGCAGGCATTCACAACCGCGCATAACACCCGATTTTTGAAAGAATTGGTTTCAAGATAACCTAATACACCTAGAGGGGGGTGAATAGGTTCAAATCCTTTTTATTCTAAGGCAAATAATAAACTCTAGTTTTTGTTGGTTATACTATTAACACTGCAAAAACATCACAGAAATATATCCAATCACAGAGTGCACAGGATTTATAGTGGTTCCCCAAGTATTGGGTACATCCACTTTCCCCCTTTGCCTATCTAGCAGTGTGCTAGATTCGGCCTAACTTCTTCTCTTCACCTCAGATCCGCAGATCTTACAGCTCAGAACCCAATCAAGGTTCCTACAACTCAGAGTGAGTCCACACTCCTACAGCTCAGGCACACAGCCCTACCTCAGCCTTCAACAAGGCCTACACCTCAGAGATAACAATCTCCTACAACTCAGGCTCACAGCCCTACCTCAGCCTTCAACAAGGCCTACCACTCAGAGACCTAAATCTCCTACAACTCAGCCTTTATAAATTAGGCTTACAGCTCAGATCTTAAAAAGATCCTACAGAAAATAGATTTAAGTTTGTAATTAACCACCACCCAGATAGAGAGAGAAGGGATGGATGGTTTCTTGATCAATTCTTAGAAGAAACTGATGGCAGAGAACAAGCACTCTTAGCTTTCTTCAAAGCTTCTTGAATATGAACTCAGTAGGGTTGAACTCCTGTGAAGTTGATCTTCAATCAGATCCTTTCTTGAAATTCAGATCTCAATCTGAATCCTTCTTAGCAGATTGGTTCAGGATCTGCACTTGAGGGACTTGATGATGAAAGCCTCTTTCTTCTTTGGAGCTCTCTCTCTCTCTCCAAATACTTCTGTTTATCTTTCTTCAGTATTCTGTATTGATTGGTATAAGTTCCTCTGATTTTGTTTATCTTCTATTAAAGGAGAAAGCCTTTATATAGTCTTCCTCCATGGTAATCGGCTGATCCGGTTTCTAACAAACTTCTGACAGCTTTGACAGATGCAGTAGACCGGTTAGAAATGGCAGCTGTCAAGTCATCCAGTCACTTCTTGAACTCTGTCTCTGTCAGCAAAATGTCGAGACTGAACTTCATCATGTGTCGACACAAATAGACTAAGTGTCGACACAAGTGAACTAAGTATCGACACAAGCCTTAGTGGTGTCGACACATCTCCTTTGTTGTTGTTAATGCTTCTCGACACAGCCTTCTGTAGAATGTGTCGACACTGATTCTGTGTGTCGACACAAACATTTCTCTTTAACTTTGTTGAATCTCTGCTGTGTGTGTCGACACAAGTCCTGTGTGTCGACACAGTTGATGTCGACAAAGTCTTCAGTGTGTCGACACTGCCTCTTGGTGTCGACACAATTGATGTCGACATGTGTGTCGACACTGCCTCTTGGTATCGACACAGTTGATGTTGATAATGCTTCACTGTGTGTCGACACTGCCTCTGCATGTCGACACAGTTTCTTCTGGTGTCGACACAGCCTTTCCAAGTATCGACACAATTAACTCCAAGTGTCGACACAGCTTTTCTCCAGTGTCGACACAGGCCTTCATAAGTGTCGACACAGCTTCTCCTGGTGTCGACACATGGACTTAGAAATTTTTTTGCATTCCTGCATTTTCTTAACCTGCACATATAAACTCAAAACAACATCAAATACACCTTGATGCATATCATTGAGTAAGGTGAGGCTTCTTCAAATCTGGTACACATTTTCCAATGTACCCAACAATCTCCCCCTATTTGGAGAAGTCATAACCCTTGGTCAATGATATATACCATTCATAACAAATACACATTATGATGTATAACAACATTATATGACAGGGTAACTGCTAACAAAATATATAGAATATATCATCATAGAATAATAATGCTAACACAATGAGCATTAATTAATGTTTTGTTTCAACTTACAAAAATTTCTTAATCAAAAGTTTACATAGATTTTAAACACTAAAGTTTACAAAGTTGTAAAATCTATTAAATCTAATCTAAGGCTGCTCTGGCTCCCTGATGACTATGTCTTTGTCTGATTGGATCTTGGCATGTATAGGAGCATCAGTATCATCAGCTGGCTTCTTGCCCTTTAGATCTTTCTTCTTTTGCTCTTCAGCCCTTATTCTTTGCCTTTTAAAATAATGAAAAGGCTTAGGGAAATATTTGCTAGGCTCTTGAGCATTAGGAGGTAGCTTCCCAAGTTTTGCCTTTCTTCTATACTGAACAATAGCTTCTTGCCTGGCTTCATGCTTTTGCCATTCTTGCTCAGAGTACCACTTGCCCGTATCATGGGACTTATCCTTTACAGCTTTCCAAGCAGTCAGTATAATGTTCCTGGAGGTTAGACTCCACTGCTCAAAATCAGGCTTCAACTCTGCCTGTTCTCTGAATCTTTTCTTAGACAATAGAGCTTCTTGCTCTTTCAAAACTGCCCTGACACTGGATTATCTAGTTTCTCAAGAATAATATTTTGAGCACCTTCTGGAGGGCTGTACATAGACTGTACTTCTTAGTGAATCATTTCAAAATCAGCTGGAGGATAAATAATCGGAGCAACTTCAGGTTGAACCCTTTTTAAGTAAGCAGGTTGTATACCAGACTCAGCCACATTGTAATCATCACAGAGGGGTGGATATCCAAGTGTGGCTCTGATGTTGTTAGATATCCATTTAGCATGATCAGAGCCAGCTTTGACTAATACTCTCTCCCCCTTTATGACTTCTCTGGCAACATGATCCCTGAGGTCATCTTTTTGAAATCTAACTTTCTCATCAAGAAAATTAACTCCAACTTTATAGAATGCCTTTAACTTCAGGAGCTGTCCAGAAATGGTCTTTTGAGATTGCTCAATAGCTGTTTTGACAACAACTAGGCCTTCCTGTAATTGCTTATCAAACTCTGCCTTAGCATTAGTCCTTGCTTCAGTCTGGGTAGTTGCAACATTCTTCAGTTCTATAATAATCACATTATGTGATTCAGTGAGATTATCATTCATTCTAAGTTGATTCTCTAGGACACAACCTTGCTTGAGAGCTATATCATCAACTTGAGTCTTGATCTTTTCTTGATATGTGGCTAGGAAAACCACAGCATTTCCTCCTTTGTGAAAGCAATCAGTCATATCCTTCTTATGCTGATTGATTTCAAATCATATAGATTTAATATCAGTAGCCAGGGAGAGTTGTAGATCTTTGTGGGTCGCATCCATATACTTCTCCATGGCAATCCTTTGTTCATCCAGCTTTCCTTGCAATGAAACTAAAAAGGAACTGTAATCAGTTACTGGGGCAGGTTGAGGAGTAGTTTGTAATGCCCTCTTATAACTCTGGCTTCTTCTTTTAAATACCATTGGCTTCCTCTTCTTAGCTCTTGTAGCTTCTTCATCCTCAGATGCTGAGGGACTAGCTATATCAACTTTATCCTTAGGACTAGGAGGCAATACCTGTTCAGTTCTAGGTAGCTCCCACTGAGGCCCTTGCTCCTCCTCCACAGTACTCACTTGCTCCTTCTCCACAGTACTCACTTGCTCCTTTTCAATGTTCATTTGCTCCCTCTCAAAATCTGTTTTCTCCCCCTCAAACTCAGTCTGCCCTAAATCAGGGAACAACTCTTCAAGAGTGAACTCTTGTTGAGTAGGGACTGGAGATACTCTTATCTCTGGAGCATGATCAGTAGTAGATGTATCCTCCATGATAACATCTTGATCTTGACTGTGTAATTGAGTTGGCTGGTCAACATCAATCAAAGATTCAGTTAGAATTTCATCCTTATCATTAAGAATTGATATATTAACCTCATGTATTACCTCAAGTATAGTTTGTGTAGCAATATCACTTTCCAAGTGTATTGGCTCTTCCTCAACATGAGGCTCCCCCTGCACTTGAGCACCATCTGTAGGGTCTTGTGCAGGAATATCTTGTGTTGTAGATTATTCAGGAATCTCTTACCTTTCTTCCTCAGGCATATCCTTAGTTAGAACCCCATCCCATCTGGATATGATCCTGATATCCATCCTTCTCATGTGATTTATCTTAGTCCCAGCTGACTGGTCCATCACTTCAGGTATTGTTCCAGCTAAATACAAGCTCACAATTCTTCCCAGATTTGGCTTCTTCATACCTTCCTTAATCTTTTCAAAAATGACTTCTGACCAATCTGTGTTTAGTCTATAGATGATTCTGGCCATAAGGCTGAACATATAGGCAGAAATCCTATCATTCCCCGCTGGCTTATAGAGAATCACTTTTCCTACAACTTCAGACAAGAAATTCTCTTGCATATTCATGCCTTTCCTGTTCAAAGTTGAGCCAATCTTCATGGTGGAATCCAGTCCACACCATTGAAGTGCTTCCATTAGCTTAGATGCGGGTACATCTTATTCTTCTTGTGTTCTTGGCAGGTGAAGAACTTTCGTTAAACTCTTCTGGGTGATTTTCACCTTTACTCCATTGACTGTGGATCTAATTTTGAGTCCAATTTGATCTAGGGTAGCAGCACCAAAGAATTCTAGTATTTCTTTCTTCCAAATCTTAGTTGGTTCATAAACTAAAAATTCCAGACCATTTTCAGCTATTAGGGTTATTACTCCTGTAATTGCTGATTCCGCTCCATCAAATGTGTTCCGAACCAGTTTGTATCCTTCATTGACATTGTCCTCGATCTTTGGCGCCATGGTTGTTGAGAGAAATCTGGTGTGAGAGAAGAGAGTTTGTCGACACTAGATTCTGGTCTCAAGAATCTTGAGAGCGTGTCGACAGGGTTTGTTTTTGATCTATTTATACCTTTTTGAACAAAGAAGGTCAAAAGGCGCATCAACAATCACTGAATGTGTCGACACTGTCGAAAAGTGTCGACACAGACTACTTAAGTCTCGACAACGATGTTGACTTATATGTGTCGACACCAATTATGATGTGTCGACACAAATATCCTTAACTGACGACACGGTGTTTGAGTGTCGACACAGACATCTGCATTTATACTCTAAGTGTCGACACCACATCTGGATGTGTCGACACCACTTCTCTGAAGTGTCGACACCGATTCTCTAGATGTGTCGACACCACTTTCCTGGAATGTCGACACCAACTACTATGTGTCGACACCACTTTTCTGAAATGTCGACACCACCTTTCTGGAATATCGACGCCACTTCTCTGTGTCGACACCGTTTTGTTGGATATGTCGATACAGTTTTACTTAGCCAATTTTGTTAAACTAATCTATGTTCAACATTCCTAATTCAATTTTAAACTTATTGAATTTAGTTTCATCTAGAGGCTTAGTAAACATATCTGCAATTTGATAATCTGTTTTGACAAATTCTAGTGAGATGTCCTCTTTCTCTACATGTTCTCTAAGAAAATGGTATCTAATTTCTATATGCTTAGTCCTACTGTGTGAAACAGGATTATTAGCAATAGAAATAGCACTTGTAGAATCACAAAGCAAAGGTGTTCTACTTACCTGAATACCATAGTCTTCTCGCTGGTGCTGAATCCACAACAGCTGTGCACAGCAAATTCCTGTTGCCATATATTCAGACTCAGCTGTGGAAATTGTCACACTAGTCTGCTTCTTACTGCTCCAAGACACCAATCTTACTCCTAGAAATTGACAGGTGCCTGTAGTGCTTTTTTTATCTTCTTTGCAACCTGAGGGCTGCTCTACATAGACTTCTTCTTTTAGATTTCCATTTAGGAATGTTGATTTTATATCCATTTGGAATACCTTGAAGCCTTGATATGATGCATAAGCAAGGAACATCCTAATTGCTTCCAGTCTTGCTACTGGGGCAAAGGTTTGATCAAAGTCAATACCCTCTTCCTGCCTGTATCCTTTTGCAACAAGTTTTGCTTTGTTCTTCACAATGATCCCACTCTCATCCAGTTTGTTCCTAAAGATCCACTTTGTTCCAATGATGTTGTGGTCTTTTGGTTTAGGAACTAACTTCCAGACATTGCACCTTCTGAACTAATTCAGCTCCTTTTGCATGGCATCAATCCAATGTGGGTCTAGAACAGCTTCTTCAAATTTCTTGGGTTCCATTTGAGATAAGAAGCTAGAGTAAAAAACTGTGTTCAGATTCCTGCTCCTTGTTTGTACTCCTTGTCTTGGATCACCAATTATCTGATTTGCTGGATGATCCTTTAAGTATCTAATAGCTGGAGGTAGTCTATCTTCATGTTGAACACCTCCAGTCTCTACATTATGCTGCACCTCTTGGTTTTCATCAGCATCTGGAGAGTCTTGTACTCCCCCTGGACAGCAGCCACCATTTTCCACTTCCTGATTTGCAGTTGAATCTTTTGTAATAGTAAGCTTGTCCATTCTCTCATTTATACTTGTAGAACTGTAAGAACTACTTGGCAACTCACTGTTAATAAGTCTTGTTTCATCAAAGATAACATGTACAGACTCTTCTACAACTTGAGTAATAAAGTTGTAGACCCTATAAGCCTTACTATTGTTGTTGTACCCAACAAATATCCCATCTTGGGATTTGGCAGCAAACTTAGTTAGATAAGACTTGTCATTGTTAAGGACATAACACTTGCAACCAAAGATCCTGAAATAGGATAAGTTTGGTTTTCTGCCTTTCATTATCTCATAGAGAGTCTTTTGTGGCTTTTGGTGATAGAAGCCTTATTGATCACATGACATGCAGTGTTTACTGCCTCAGCCCAGAAATATTCTGGGAGAGAAGTGTCACTCAATAGAGTTCTACCAGTCTCAATCAATGTTCTATTCATCCTTTCAGCAATACCATTTTGCTATGGTGTTCTAGGTGAGGAGAATTCTTGAAAAATCCCAAATTCTTCACACAGTCCTGTCATACTCTCAGATTGAAATTCAGTGTCATGGTCACTTCTTATTTTGACCACTGTACTGTCCAGCTCATTCTGAGTTTGTTTGACAAAACTATATAAAACACTTGGGGTTTCAGATTTTTGTCTCAGAAAGAACACCCATGAATATCTAGAATAGTCATCTACCACCACAAAAGTGTGGACCTTCCTTCCTAGACTATGAACTGGCATATGACCAAATAGATCCATATGCAAGAAGTATAGACACCTCACTGAATCCTTGTTTTTAAGGCTATGAAAGGAGGATTTGGTCTGCTTGCCTTTTTGACAAGCTGAGCATATCCCATCCTTTATACAATTAACTTAAGGACCATTCCTCACTAACTCTTTGCTAAAGAGTTGGCCAATAGTCTTGTAGTTAAGATGGGTCAGCCTCTTGTGCCATTTAAGATAATGAGAGGCTCTCTCATCAGCTACAAGATAAATAGGAGAAACATTGTTCTCACATTCAAAGTTAAGACAGTACACATTTCTTTTTCTATATTCTGTCAATATGACCTTTTGATCACTTGACCTTTTGATATGACAACCATTCTTGACAAATGAAATGTCATAACCTAAATCACTCAGCTGACTTATGCTAATTAGATTGTGTTTCAAACCCTTTACATAGGCCACTTGAGTGATTATAATTGAGTTATTAGAAATGTTACCAAAACCTTTGATGACTCCCTTTTCAGAACCACCAAAGATTACTTTAGGCTCATTCAGCATAGGTGAGTAGTCCTTCAACAATCCCCTTGTTCCAGTCATATGCCTGGAACATCCACTGTCCAAGCACCATATAGGGGCATGGCAACTTGTACTCACCTGCAATAAATATTACTTAACCTCAGAACCCAAATAACTTTTGGGTCCTTGGTGCAAGTTAGTCTGAAACTTAACAAATCTGCCTGCAGCTTTTCTAACAGGCAGACTGCTACTCTCCTTAACACTGGAATTGTGCCAACAGTCTAAGGCAAAGTGGTCTATCTTGCCCCAGCACCAGCACTCAAATTTATTATACCTTTGTTTAGGTACAACTTTAGCTGAATTATTAGCAACAGATCTATTGTTCTGTGATGGGGCATTGCCTCTAGAATTGAACTAAGCAGTCTATGCAGTTTTCTTAAACCCTAATCTAGCCTTACCCTTTTGAGACACAAACTCATCAATCAAGGGTAATACAGATTTTGGTTTAGAAAAACTAGCTACAATCTCCTTTTCTTTTTGAAGTCTATTCTCCAGACATTTAATCTGATCATTTTTAAATGTGATAGTACTCATCTGAATAACAGTAATGTTTTTCAGTCTGGCTATCTCATTCAACTTCTGATCCAGCAACTTATCTAAATCAGATGCAGCCAACTTAAGATCTACAATTTTCTTAGCCTAGGTTTTGTCCAGGTTTTTGCTTTTCTTTAGTGTCTGCAACAAGTCCCCATATTCATCTATCAGCTGATTAATATCACCTTCAGACTCAGACCCATCCACATCACTTGATGCAGATGTTGCTGACTCTGACCCAGTACTACAATCTGAATTTCTAGAAAAACATTGTACCTTACTAGGACCAGGCTGATTCTGGCACTTGTCTTCTTCTGACACAGCCATCAGTCCCTTGCACTGATGGTCTTCTTGTTCATAGATAGAGTACAGCACTTGCAGAAACTCATCTTCTTCATCTGCTGCATATAGACCAATGTATGCCTCAGTTTCAGATTCTGACTCTGAAGATGATTGGTCTGTCAAGCTTTTCTCCTTTTTAGCAACAAAGGATTTCTCCTTCTTGCTCTGGTGTTGAATCTTCTTTTTATCAGCAGACTCTTTTCTTTTATCTAGACACTCAGCCATAATATGTCTAGGCCTATTACAGCAGTAGTAAACTATCTTTGATGTTGTAGATTTGCTTGGCTTAGACCTGCTCTTGTCCTTCCTGGATGACTTCCTCTTTTGATAGTAGTCATCCTTAGGCTGAGATGTGGAGGGCTTAGACTTCCACTGCTTCTTCTTCAGGAATCTCTGAAACTACCTTGTGAAGGCAGCAAAGTCTTTATCTGAGTCACTGCAGTCTGAACTTTGGTTGTCTGAATTATCTGAAGCAATTTCAGCAACTATCTTAGGAGGTGATGGAGACATCCTCCTATTCTTCCTAGTGGCTTCAACCTTTAAGGCCACAGACTTTTCTCTATGCTCCCCTTTTGCACTTTTCTCTTCCTCTTTCCTAGCCATCAGCTGCATCTCATATGACAGCGATTTTCCAAACAAAGTTGGAGGAGAGATATCTGCAAGTTTGGCCACTTTCCTAATGGCACAAATCTTAGTGTCCCAATCCTTTGTCAAGGATCTTAGGAATTTATCATTCAATTCATATGTACTGAAGATTCTTCCATAGGACATCAGCTCATTTACTATTCTATAGAAATTTTTATAACACTCAGTTATACTGTCAAACTTTCCTTGTCTGAAACTCTCATATTCCTGGTTCAGCATACACTTTCTATCTTGTCTGACTTCTTCAGAACCCTCCATGTAGACTATCAAAGTATCCCACATTTCCTTGGAGGTCTTGCAGTGAATCAAATTTTGAAAGGTTGAATCATCTATGGCACTTACTATGATATTCTGGGCTCTTTTATCCATAGTTGACAGGATGATCTCATCCTTAGTCATATCTGAAAAATCATTGGGAATTCTTTGGTTTGCATCTAGAACTGACAACTTCATTGGAATATAAGGACTTTCCTTTACTATAATGTAGATCCTTGAATCAGAAGCCTCCATAAACTGTCTGACCCTTTCTTTCCATATTCCAAATATCTCCTTCCTGCATATGGGTAATTTCATAGCACCTAGTTCCTTATGATTTTCACCTGAACCCATTTTCTTGATCTTGAATTTGCCTTATGGATCTAACTCAGACTGTTAAGTCCTTATTTGAGTAACCTGGCACTGATACCACTTGAAAGAATTGGTTTCAAGATAACCTAATACACCTAGAGGGGGGGTGAATAGGTTCAAATCCTTTTTATTCTAAGGCAGATAATAAACTCTAGTTTTTTGTTGGTTATACTATGAACACAGCAAAAACATCACAGAAATATATCCAATCACAGAGTGCACAGGATTTATAGTGGTTCCCCAAGTATTGGGTACATCCACTTTCCCCCTTCGCCTATCTAGCAGTGTGCTAGATTCGGCCTAACTTCTTCTCTTCACCTCGAATCTGCAGATCTTACAGCTCAGAACCCAATCAAGGTTCCTACAACTCAGAGTGAGTCCACACCCCTATAGCTCAGGCACACAGCCCTACCTCAACCTTCAACAAGGCCTACACCTCAGAGATAACAATCTCCTACAACTCAGGCTCACAGCCCTACCTCAGCCTTCAACAAGGCCTACCACTCAGAGACCTAAATCTCCTACAACTCAGCCTTTATAAATTAGGCTTACAGCTCAGATCTTAAAAAGATCCTACAGAAAATAGATTTAAGTTTGTAATTAACCACCACCTAGATAGAGAGAGAAGGGATGAATGGTTTCTTGATCAGTTCTTGGAAGAAACTGATGGCAGAGAACAACTGCTCTTAGCTTTCTTCAAAGCTTCTTGAATCTGAACTCAGTAGGGTTGAACTCTTGTGAAGTTGATCTTCAATCAGCTCCTTTCTTGAAATTCAGATCTCAAACTGAATCCTTCTTAGCAGATTGGTTCAGGATCTGCACTTGAGGGACTTGATGATGAATGCCCCTTTCTTCTTTGGAGCTCTCTCTCTCCAAATACTTCTGTTTATCTTTCTTCAGTATTCTGTATTGATTGGTATAAGTTCCTCTGATTTCGTTTATCTTCTGTTGAAGGAGAAAGCCTTTATATAGTCTTCCTCCATGGTAACCGGCTGATCCGGTTTCTAACAAACTTCTGACAGCTTTGATAGTTGCAGTAGACCGGTTAGAAATGGCAGCTGTCAAGTCATCCAGTCACTTCTTGAACTCTATCTCTGTCAGCAAAATGTCGAGACTGAACTTCATCATGTGTCGATACAAGTAGACTAAGTGTCGACACAAGTGAACTAAGTGTCAACACAAGCCTTGTTGGTGTCGACACATCTCCTTTGTTGTTGTTAATGCTTCTCGACACAGCCTTCTATAGAATGTGTCGACACTGATTCTGTGTGTCGACACAAACACTTCTCTTTAACTTTGTTGAATCTCTGATGTGTGTGTCGACACAAGTCCTGTGTGTCGACACAGTTGATGTCGAGAAAGTCTTCAGTGTGTCGACATTGCCTCTTGGTGTCGACACAATTGATGTCGACTAAGTATTCCTGTGTGTCGACACTGCCTCTTGGTGTCGACATAGTTGATGTCGACAATGCTTCACTGTGTGTCGACACTGCCTCTGCATGTCGACATAGTTTTTTTTGGTGTCGACACAGCGTTTCCAAGTGTCGACACAATTAACTCCAAGTGTCGACATAGCTTTTCTCCAGTGTCGACACAGGCCTTCATAAGTGTCAACACAGCTTCTCCTGGTGTCGACACATGGAGTTAGAAATTTTTCTGCATTCCTGCATTTTCTGAACCTGCATATATAAACTCAAAACAACATCAAATACACCTTGATGCATATCATTGAGTAAGGTGAGGCTTCTTCAAATCTTGTACACATTTTCCAATGTACCCAACAATGTCAACAAAGTATGGATCGCTTATATTCAAGCAGGATAGTGAGCCCTGCGGGCCTCACTGATGTGGTCGTACCGTGGACAGTTCTGCCACTTATGGGGGTGGTCGTACCGCACAGCCCAGGCCCTCACATACAACCCCGTGTACTCTTAGATATGAGCGACATCCAGTGATTCAACATTTTGGCTGACCAGCAGAGGAAACCCAATGGGGAAAAACATAATGGTCGGTCACCCGTGGTACTCATCTCCCGGTTGCCTAGAGTCGTCGAACTTCCCGCACCGGTATGATCGGTCTGCGGAAGTGATTAACCCGCCATGATTTACCGCAAGCAATTTACAATCAAACAAGTAAAGAGTTTTGTTAGCATGCACCAGGTCTACAATGGCTTGCCCTACTATGTTTTAATAATTCGAACAAATAACACTTGGCTCGACTTTCGACAAGGAGCATGAGAGCACTTTATTTAGGTCTAACTTAGGAGGAATATCTCAACTCATGTTATCCTCAACTAAGGCTGAACCTATCAAATCACTGCCCATCAGAGCAAGACTCGTGCTTGAAATAGTAAATTGCAGAAATAAAAGTGCGATAATAAAAGCTGTTGTTAGTATATAAGCTACATAATTGAAATGTTGTAATGAAAAAGGACCAGTACGAAACTGTAGTAGTACTGAACTAAAAGTACTGAAAGAAACTGGACCAGTACGAGACTGGAATAATACTTAAAAGAGATGAACTGAACTAAAAGTAATAGCCAGGAATAGTACAAGCCTGGAGTACTGAAAAGAAAGTATTGAACTGAAATGAATAAATGAGCTGGACCAGTACGAGACTGGTGTACTGAACTGAAATGAATAAATGAACAGGACCAGTACTAGATTGGAATAAAACATAAATAAAATGGTTAGTAGTCCAATCACTCCATTCAGGAGTCTTCAGTTACATCTCCATTCTCAGGAGGCTTAGTTCAGTTCCATCTTCGTTATGAGGAGACTTAATTCAGTTCCATCTCTGTTATGAGGAGACTTAGTTCAGTTTCATCTTCATTCTCAGTAGGTTTAGTTCAGTTTCATGTCCATTCTCAGGAGGTTTAGTTTAGTTTCCATCTCCGTTCTTAGGAGGTTTAGTTCAGTTTTCATCTTTGTTCTCAGAAGATTTAGTTTAGTTCATCTCCGTTCTTAGGAGGTTTCTTTTGTGTTTCACCCATTCTTAAGATCCGATAAGGATTCAGTTGTGCCTTTTTCAATCACGGCTTAATCGGATCAGAGAAAGCTTATTACGAGTTATATTTTTATTATTTATCCGAGAATAAATATCAACTCGATTTCTTGTGTCGGATCGAATTTGAGAATCTCTTCAGAGGTCACATTCTTCCTCGAATTTCAACATCGAAAATCGTTTCCGACACATGATGGAAATTTTTTACCCGAAACGAGGTTGGGGATTATATTACTTGAAGCTTTTATTTCATCTTCCAAGTTTACCCAAAATGCTCACGAGTTATTTTAAGAATGAGTTGCACGGTGGTTTCACAAAAACCTCGAAATACTCGGAACTGGAAAATCTTTTCTCGATAACTCTCGTCGAGTAATCAATTGAACTTAATATTCATTATATAAGGTATTCGCGCGCTTCGATTTTCATTTTCGAGCACGACCCAAGCCTCCAAGAAATTGGAAAATCTTCAAATTTTACCCCAAAGTTCCCAAATTTTAATATAATCTTTTAGAGGGCCTAAAAAGAGCCTAGTAATTTTTCCAAAATTTTCCGAGCAATTTTGGGCCTCCAAATTGGCCAAATAATTCTTATTTAGGCTTTTAAAAATACCAAATCAATTCTAAAAATTCCCAAAAAAAATTATGTATATTGTCATCATCAAGGGGAACTGAAAATGTTTTAAGTTATCTTACCTAAATCACCTAGAAGGGGTGAATAGGTGAGTTATGCATCTTTTGTGGAATAAAAAATATAACGAGCTATGCACAGAATAACAACCAAGCAATTACAGAGGACACAGAGATTTATAGTGGTTCCCCAACCTTGGGTACATCCACTTTCCACTCACCGATCTAGCAAAGCACTAGACTCGGCTAATCCACTAATCTCGGATTGAAACAAATCCTACACCTCCGGACAACGTTCCTACAACTCGATCCCAAATCTGGATCTACACTCGGAAGATGAAAACTTCCTACAATAACTCGGAGTAAACAACTCCTACAACTCGGAGAAATATCTCCTACAAGAATAAAATGAAATAATGTATACAAACAGTGATTGTTCTAAGATCTGAAATGAATCTGCCTGTTCTTCTTACTTTTGAACTTTGCGGCTTTATCAAGATTTGTTGAACAGGAATTAGCAATTTCTGGATCTGAAAACTTCTAGACTCACACGATCAAGTAGAGGATTTGTCGTTGATAGAAATCTTAATCTTATGAATCAATCTTCTCTGATGTCTGGATCGAAAGCCCTTGTCAATGAGGAAGAAGATCTGCGGCTCTCGATTTGGAAATAAAAATTTGATTCAGGAAACTTGGAATTTTCTAGCGGCGGCTGAAAAATTCATCTTAAGATTTTCTTGAAAACTTCTTAAGGTTAGTCGAAAATGACAAGACTCTTTATAGGATTACCCTAACGGTCATAATCATCATTAATGACATCCACGTGGACCAATCACACGTTAATCATGTTTGAAATAATCGTCTGTCTGGACTTAGTGATTTTTAGAAAAATGGACCAGGGTGTTCTCATGAACAAAGTTTTTACTCGAGAACTAATGAGTTCTGTTACTCGAGAACAATAAGGCAGTTCTCGAGAAGAAGACTTAGAGAAATATGATGTGGAGGAAGAAAATAGCTTTCTCAGGAAAGAAGAAAACTACTCGAGAAAAATAACTTGTAGTTCTCGAGAAGAAACATTTTATACTCGAGAACAACAAGGCTTTCTCGAGAAAAATACTTAGAAAAATATGTGGAGGTGGAAATCTGCAGTCTCGAGAAAGTCAGAAAGTACTCGAGAAAAATAACATTTTGTTCTCGAGAAGAAACATTCTGGTACTCGAGAACAAATAACCATCTCAAGAACAAAAGTCTGGCTCTCAAGAAAAACACTCTGGTTCTCGACAAATGACTTCTGTATTTCGAGAACAAACTTTAGTCTTCTCGAGAATAACTTTATTCTTCTCAAGAAAAAGACTTAGAAAAATTTTATCTGGAAAACAAATATCCCGAGAAGAAATGTCATATATTACTCAAGAACAAAAGCCTTTCTCGAGAACAGCAAGAAGCTTTCTCGAGAACAACTTATATTACTCGACATGAAGGCAAGTCTCACTCGAGAATAGCCATAAGTCCTTCTCTAGTACAACTTATAGTACTCGAGAACAAGACATAGACTTTTTCTAAAAAGTTTAAAAACTTCATTCTTCATAAAATTCAGCATCCATCTTTTCTTTTGTCCTTAGTTCTTGAAAAAGAAGTGTGTCCTAATAGAGAGGCTACACATGAGTCAACATCATGTATCACACAATGAGAGATTACATTATATGGTCCTGTGTTTGGTGACTCATTGTAGATTGACATTGGTCTACACTTAGCAATTAAGTCTTGTAAACACTTAAAAAAAAGTGCATCAAATACAAACTTAATTCATCTTAGTTTGAGGGTGACTTCATATAAATCTGGGCTATTGTGGATGCAATAGCAAATAATCTCTCCATATTTATAGAAGTTAGAACCCTCTACACTAAGGTGAATTACATTAAGAGAAAAACTCATAATGAAACTAATAGCATGAAAATTTAGAGTAATGCAGTAATATGTAAAATCAGATCAGAAAAAGGAGTTCATATAAATAGAAAATTTTCCAAGAGAATTAAATTCTACAATTTCAAAGATGAACTTCTATCATATTCAATTTACTGATCCTGAGAAGGTTGCTTTCCTTATCTTTCAAGCTTCTCTTGTTGTCTCTCCTGATAACTATATGGCTTGGGGAAGTACCTTGGTGGTCTAGGTGGAGCCTTGGGGTTGTTTCTGTCATATTCCCTGTCATAGATTCTTCTCTTGGTAAGGGACTTCTCATACAACTCCCATTCTTGAGGGCTATAGTAAAGATTCCTGTCTTCATTAAAATCAATAACTAACTTCAGAGTTTCCAAGATAAGGGACTTGGAGGTAGGGCTCCAGACTTCAGTATATTCTTGAGTTCTCTTCCCTTAGGCTTCTGGATGTGAAGTAGATCTTCTTGCAGAAGCTCCATCACCATACTTTCTTCTCTTTGCTTTATGAACTTCTGGAGGATGAGGAGGCAGTCCTGTCTGTTCAGATTCCCATACTTGTTCATAGACATCAGGAGGAGGTCCTTCATAGTAATCTGGAGGAGGTCCTTCATAGTGTGCTGGAGGAGGTCCTTCAAAATACTCTGGAGGAGGAGAGAAAGTAGGCATGTTGACATCTACATTTGCAGGAGGAGGGGCATTGGGATCCATAGCAAATTCGGGAAACAACTGATTGTGCATCCACACAGAGGTATCATAAGTGTATAACTTGGTACTCTTGATTTCCTTGAGAATAGATGTCTAAATTTCTTTTAATTGATCATCATATTGCGTTTTCATAGTAGCAGCTTGTTTTTCTAGCAATTCCTTCACTTTGTCCTCCCCCTTTCTGACTTATATAGAGAGGGTGTTAATAACATCTTCTTTGAACTTACCCACTTCTTCACAAGTTTTAAAGTTTCTTTCATCACCTCTTTTATCAAGTAGAATTTGATTATTGGCAAGAGTAACAGATTGCGTCATGACTGTGCCAATGGTAGTAATGGTATGGTCAATGGCTTTGCCACCAATTTGCAGAAGCTTTTTAAATTCATCTGTATTGTCTTGGATTTCAGCAAATCCTCGACTCATTTCTTTTTCCAAAGCACTTACTTTATTAGTGACCACTTTCAGAGAATCATCAAAATACTTTCTCTGTTCAGCAAGCATTGCTTCAATTTTCTATAGAATTGATCCTTCAGGAAAGACTTCTTTTGGAGGAGAGGGAAGAGGCTGTGCAGGAACAGTCCATGGAAGTATTTCTTCAATCACAATAGTAGAGGTAGAGGCTTTTCTTCTATTTACTGTACTGATTTCATCTTCTTCATTAAATGTTGGTAGAAGGGTTGGAATCTGGAAATGAAGACTGGGTAGCCTTTGTTCAGCAGCTTCAACTGGGATTTCTTCATCTGAGTCATGGATGGAGACAACATCATCATCAGGATGCATATCTTCAGCAGGAGACTTTTCAGCTTCATGTACTGGAGATTGATTAGCAGGTGGAGATGATTCTTTATGTTCTAGAGACTATGCAAGAGTTGGAAATTTTCCTGGATGAGCAGGAGACTTAGCTGGAGATGGAGGAAGATCTTCAGGAATATGAAAAGGAGCTTCTTGGGAAGTAAGTTCCTCAATCATCTTGTTGATATCTTCTTCAGTAGAAAGAATCTCAGCTTCAGTCTGGGCATATGTCAGGTTTTCAGCATGAGGAATGTCTACAGCAGTAGCAGGAAGTTCTGTGTCAGAGTGCAGCAAGGAGGAGGAAGCAGTAGCAGCAGGAACAGAGGTTGGTATTTCTGAAACAGTAGCAGTAGAGGTAGATGGTAGTTCTATAGTAGCAGGGAGAATTTTTTCTGAAGGAATGTTGACAGCAGCATGAGTGACTGGAGGAAGTTATTCTGTGGCAGCAGCAGGAACTTAGACTAGAGGAACTGAGGAAGATGGTGCAGGCTCCCCCTCAATAACTGAATCAGTTATTTGATGTGAAGGAGGAGATGGGGTCCTGTCCACATCTTCTATATCCTTTGGAGCTATATCAGTCTTCTTTAACTTGACTTTCCATCTCTGGATGGAGTGTATAGACACCTTCTTCATGTGATAGATGGTTGTACCCTTTTTCATTGGAAAAATAGTGGGATTCATCTGATTGAGATACAGTGAGATGATTCTTCCATAATTGGGGCTCTTAAGGCAGCCCTTAATCTTTTCAAATAACATCATTCCCCATTGGAATTTCCTTCTACATATAACAGCAGTTATAATGTCAAAGAACTCTAGAGTTATATAACTAATAGAACTTGTCTTACACAACATAACGTTTCCTAAAATATCAGCTAGCAACTTGCTTTCTGCATTTATATATTGTCTTCTGATGGTGTTAGAAGACTGATCTATTCCACAGAAACTGTACGCTCTCTCATAATCACCGCCTATTATATCATCTTCTACATCTATAACTGGAAGTTTGAGAAACTGAGAAATAGACTGAGCAGACATTTTTACCTTGAGAGACTGAACCTTAGACTTGATTAACTTGCCATTTCTCTTAACCTTGGCATTCTGGAAGAATTCCTCAACTTCAAAAATGAAAATTCTGCAAGGGTGTTCAAGAATGAATGACAAACCGGCTCTGTCTAGTAGTAGAAGAACATTTCTGAAATCGTCAGAAATCTCGGCAATCCCAGAAGAACATAGTTCACTTCCAATCCCTAGCTTTGAGGACGATGCCATTTAAGTAGAGAAATCAATTTAGGGCTGGCCGACGAATGAGGAAATGGACTGGCGGCAGACGGCGAAGACGGAGAAGATGAAACGGTTTTCTCGAGAGGGGTTTTGAAATCAAGACTAAAATTCTCTTGGATTTATTTCTATTTATATTTACTTTTAATTATGATGATTAAACATATAAATAAGCATTAAAAATACCTGGAAGGGGCGGCTAAGAGCCTGGGTTCCGATATGAAAATTTGGCCTTGAAGAAGAAAAATGACACCACAGTTCTTGAGAAGAAGAATTGTTCTCGAGAAGAAATCCAGAGCACTCGAGTATAATGAGTCTTTGTCTTGAGTAGAAATAAGCCTTGGTCTTGAGAAGAATACTCCGTGTTCTCGAGTAGAGATAAGTTGTTCTCGAGTAGAACATATAGTACTCGAGTAAAATACTTTTACTCGAGAAGTCTTCTAGAGAATTAGTTTACTTGTACTCGAGAAGTCTTCCAGCAGTTCTCGAGAGTAAGTTGCTGGTCTCGAGTAAAATACTTGTACTCGAGAAATGATATCCAGAATCTGAATTTTTTTTTACTTTTTAAATAAAACCAAATCTTGACTTTGCATGTTGCCTTTGTCTTCATTCTCCTTCATCCATGTTGAGCATGTCAAGTTCTGTTTTGAAAAATGAGAACTTAGCCTTGTCCAGTGGCTTCGTGAAGATATCTGCAATTTGCCTATCAGTTGGAACATATTGAAGATTTATGTCCCCATGATCCACATGCTCCCAGATGAAATGATATCGCAGCTCTATGTGCTTTGTCCGACTGTGAGACACTGAAATGTTAGTTATTGCAATCATACTAGATGAGTCACAAAATAAAGGGATGTCTTGGACTTTGAGATTGTAATCTTCCAGCTGATTCTTTATCCACAGCAATTATGCACAACAACTGCCGGCAGAAATATATTCTGACTCGGCCGTTGAAATTACGACACAATTCTGCTTCTTGCTACTCCAAGAAATGAGCCTCCTTCCAAGGAATTGGCAAGTCTCGGAAGTGCTCTTTCTATCATCTTTACTACCTACAAATTCTGCATCTAAAAAACCAATTAGTTCGCAGTCATTACTTCTTGGATACCATAAGCCAAGATTTGGTGTACCCTTAAGGTATCTCAAATCTGCTTTGCAGCAGCATAGTGAGATTCCTTAGAGTTCACTTGAAATCTAGCACACACACATGTTGAAAGCATTATATCCGGTCTACTAGCAGTAAGGTAAAGCAAGGATCCAATTATGCTTCTGTACTTGGTTTCATCGAAAGGTTTTCCTTTCTCATCCTTGTCCAGAGACATAGTTGAACCCATTGGAGTCCTCATAGAGGTTGTGTTCTCCATTTCGAATTTCTTAATCAACTCCTTTATGAACTTCGTCTGAGAGATGAAAATTCCATCTTCAGATTGTTTCACTTGAAGTCCTAAAAAATACTTCAGCTCTCTCATGCTGCTCATTTTGAACTTCCCTTGCATAAGTTTGGAAAACTTTTTGCAGAGGTTGTCGTCAGTAGAGCCAAATATAATATTATCGACATAGATTTGCACTAGCAGAATCTTACCTTTTATTTCCCTAAGAAATAATATCTTATCTATCTTTTCTCTTGTGAACTTGTTCTCAAGAAGAAAGTTAGATAGCGTCTCATACCAAGCTCGAGGAGCTTGTTTCAGACCATATAATGCTTTAAATAAAAGGTAGACATGATTAGGAAAGTTGGAATCAACGAAACCTGTAGGTTGTTCTACATACACTTCTTCCTTTATGTCGCCATTAAGGAAAGCGGACTTCACGTCCATCTGATAGACGGTGAAGCCCTTCAGTGCAGCATATGCTAGGAACAACCTAATGCCTCCAGCCTTGCCACTGGAGTATATGTCTGGTCGAAGTCGATTGCTTCTTCTTGTCGGTATCCTTTGGCAACGAGTCTGGCCTTGTTCTTTATGATAGTTCCATCCTCATCCATCTTGTTCATGTAGACCCATTTTGTCCCGATGACATTCTTGCCTTTGGGTCTTGGAACAAGCTTCCATACTTGGCAATGCTTGAATTGATTCAATTCTTCTTCCATTACCATTATCCATGATGCGTCTGAGTTTTCTTCCTCAAACTTCTTCAGTTCAACCTGTGATAGAAAATTCAAAAAATAAATTCTCATTAGCTGTACCTCTACGAGTTCTGACACCATCCCGGGGATCTCCTATGATTTGGTCCATTGGGTGATCCTTCAAGTGTCTGAGCTCTAAGGTACTTTCATCTGGAGCTTTTTCCACCACAGGAGTGACTTCATCAACTTGAATGGTCTCTTCATCTTTATCATCAACCTCTCTAATTGGGGTTGGAGTGGTGATCTTGATGAACTTTTCACCTTTTTTCTTCAATTGGCTCATCCAAGTTTAATTCGTTCAGCTTTGAACCTGTATCTTCAACAAACACACTAGAAGAGTTGCCTTGCAGCAAACTCGTCTCATCAAATACAACATGAATAGATTCTTTTACAACTAGAGTTTTTCTATTAAATATCCTATATGCCTCACTATGACTACTATACCCTACAAAAGTACATTCAAAACTTTTTTCGTTGAATTTGGTAGTGTGATACTTGCCATTGTTAAGGACAAAGCACTTATAGCCAAAGATTCTAAAATATGCAACAGTCGATTTCCTGCCCTTTAGAAGTTCGTAAGGTGTCTTATTATGGTTCTTGTTTATGAGTGCTCGATTTTGCACGTGGCATACAGTGTTGACGGCTTCAGCCCAGAAGTATTCCAGTAGTGAGGCATCACTCAACATGGTCCTGCAGGCCTCTATGAGTGTTCCATTCCTTCTCTCAGCTACTCTGTTCTATTGAGGAGTATGATGAGAGGAAAACTCATGAAAGATACCTAAGCTTTCGGAAAATTCTGTCATGGCCCCAGACTTGAACTTTGTTCCTTTGTCACTTTTGATTTTGACTACGGAACAGTTGTATTCATTCTGGACTTGCCTGACAAAATTAGTAAAGATGTCAAAGGTATCTGACTTGTGTTTTAGAAAGAACACCCACGCATAGCGCGAGTAATTATCAACAATAACCAATATATAGTCCTTACCTCCCAAACTTCTAACTTGCAGTGGACCGAACAAGTCCATATGAAGTAGATGTAAACATCTATTAGAATCTTCGCCAATAATGCTTTTAAAGGTAGCCCTTATTTGCTTGCCTTTTACACATGTGTGATAAGGTCTATCTTTGGAATACTTGACATTTGGGGCATCACGTACTAAATTAAGTAAAAATAATTTATTAATAGTTTTGAAATTAATATGTGCTAGTCTCTTGTGTCATTGGTCACCAAGAGACGCACTATCTTTAGCCAAAAAGCACACTGGTGTAGAAGAGTCTATACAAATAAAATTTAAACAAAATATATTTCTGCTTCGAGTGCCTGATAGAATCGTTTCTATATTGTCAACCGATTTTATCAAGCACTTATCAGCATGAAATTCAACAACGTATCTTTTATTGCAGAGCTGGCTTATGCTTATGAGATTGTGTTCCAATCCTTCAATATAAGCCACATCTAAGAAGGATACACTATCGTTAGTGATCATACCATAGCCTTTCGTAATTCCTCGGTCTGAACCTCCAAAGATGACCTTAGGCCCGTTCAATACTGGAGAATAGTTTTGAAGAAGGCTTCTTGTCTTGGTCATATGCCGAGAGCATCCACTGTCCAAGTACCAGATAGGAGTTTTGGTGGCCTTTGGACATACCTGCAATCACAAATCAATTCGCCTTAGGAACCCAAACACGTTTGGGTCCTTGGTCTCTAGTTAGAACACTCCCCCTACGAATATTAGTATTATGAGTGGTCTTTATCACATTGCTAACTTGAGGAGTTGCAAAATTTCTGGAATTAAACTAGCAATCAATGACAAAGTGACCAATTTTGCCACAGCACCAACAGTCAAACCTGTTGTATCTTTGCCTCAAATTCTCCTGCTTGACCTTTTGAGATTGTGGTGTAGCAGGGGCAGCAGTATTGGAGGAAGAAACTTCATGGTGATGGCAATCACATGTCTTCTTCTCCTTGGGAGGCTTTTCTACAATAGGCTTTACCTTTGGTGCCTTCTTGATGTTATGACCATGATTATAAGGGCCATAACTCTGAAGAGTAATTTCTTCATAAGGTGCCTTAAATGCACTCTCACCAAAGTTCTGGGGACGAGTCCATCCTTGGTAACGGGACTTGGGTTCTACATAAGTAGGCCAAGCAAAGTGACCGTAGTATGAGTCAAGATCAAACTCGTTCATTGGAAATATGACCTTAAAAGAAGTCTGATCTTGAGGGGCTTTCCCCTTCTTTTTGGCAAAAGCCTTCTTAGCCGCCTTATTCTTTCTCTGAGTCTTATTCCTCCTAGAAGATTTACTAGGAGCTTCAACATGGCCTAGCCCAGCACCTTTGGCCTGAGCTGAGAATTCAGCAACGAAAGGAAGGGCAGTCTTGGACTTTGAGAAACTTTTAACATGTTTCTTTTCCACAGCAAGTTGTTCTTCCAACTCTTTGATGATCTTCTCTTTCAGATCAAGGTGCGCGAGAGCCGTATTGTATTATTCAATGGCAGTATTGAAGTTCTCTATGAGTGAGTCTGTCTTGGTGGCTTCCTCTCTCAAAGTGCTCTCTTCAGCCTTGAGAGACTTTATCTCTTTGGCTTGATTTTTTGCGACTTTTCGACATTTGTTGTAAGCCTTGATCAACTATTTGTACTGGGCCATGAGTTCAGACTCATCGTCAGAAGAGTTGTCATCATGATCATGTCCAGAAACATCAGATTTATAAAGAGGAGTATGAGAATTTACCTTCCCAGTGAGCTGGGGCTCTTGTTCATCATCAGTTTGTGCCATAAGCCCAAAGTAGGCTTCCTCTTCTTCACTTGACTCAGATGAGTCAGAGTCGCTAAGAGTGCACTTCTTGGCTACAAGGTGTAACACCCCAATCTGTCGCATGGCATATACCAGAAGGTCCAGCTGGAACCCGACGCCATATACCACAGACAGACGGAAGGATTACCAAATGAATAATCAAACCGTCCAATTAATACTACTCGTCCTACACAGAGCATTCTAGCGGAAGTTTTTAAAGTTGAAAGAACCCAAACTTAAATCCATCAAATATGAATGTACACAGCTACAACAACACGAATGAAACCCCAAATACACTGAAACATGTACATGGCCTTATGGCCTTACAAATGTTCACTTAATATAATATGTCTTACATACATCGGCTCGCAGGCCGGCCACACATGATAAATGTGAAAACAACTATTCTACGGCCTTTTAGGGCCAGCACAGCAACATGGGCTCCAGCCCGCTATTTGGCGCTCGGCTCCGCAGCACCTGCAAGCATATACCACCGCACGGTGGCAAACAAGGCAACGGTCAGCTAAAAGCTGACCAAATTATAACGACCCTGCCCCTTACTCGAGACGGCGGTGCTCTTTCCCTGTATAGCATCAGTCCAATAAAATAATATAGCGCAATTATATTTCGCCACAGGTGTAGGCTCGCACGGCCAAACACCCCGTGCACTCAGGGCACATTCATGGTGAACCCTGACCAATCAGTGCATTCACCACCACCCCCAGGATGGCAACAACATGTGAGCATTTAGCCTATCTGACCACCGTCTAAGGCTCCGACTATGCCTACGGCCAGTGCCCGTCTTTGGATTTCTCGCACCGTACCACATAGCCTAGGTCCAATTCCACTTGTCTGTTGCTCACGCTGCATATACAATTTAAGTCCTACGCACGGGCCAAGCTTCTCTCGGATCCCAAATTTTTCCAAAACAATCTCATAACCCAGTTATGATTAAGGCCGGTTCCCAGACCGCCAAGTTAGCAGAACACGTTTCCGCTCAATTTTTCGGGTGCGCCTTGAAGCTAACCTCCAAGGATCCCTGCTGTAATCTACCGCGTAGAAACCCGAAAAACCCAAAGCACGGAGTCTTCTCCGGCAAATCATATCAAATGCAACATCATCGATCCAGACAAAACACGTCCGGGTAGGCTTCACACACAATGTCTATGCCCGTACTTACGATTCTGGGCTCTATATGCAACACAAGGGAGACTATTCACATCAACCCCAAGGAACACCACGCACTCACCGCACACTCGCGGGAGCAGAGTTCCCTATGCAAAAGAAAGAGATTCACATGATCAAGTTGAGAATCGTTACCCTTATAGTCCGTTTTGGCGCCATGGAAAAACTACGCGGACAGAAATCTTCGCAACGACCTTCCCTCCACGGATCCGCTCTCAGACTTCGAAACGGTGCTCTGATGCTCCGCCGGCGGCCGGAAACCTCCTTCTTCTTCCTCTTCTCTCTCACTTTGGAAGGAGAAAGCTTTGGAGAGAAAATGAGGAATTAACCCCCTATTCCCGGCCTTAACAGAGCAGGATCTCATCTGGGCCGTCGGATATTAATTAAAGAAAATGGACGGCTCAGATCTGCACAAAATTCCCCAGACCTGGGCCGAACACGGCTTGGCACACGGCCGTGTCCCAGTCCGTGTGCCTCGATCCAGGCACGATCGTCGAACTGAGAAACAACACGCGGGCTAAGACACGCCCGTGTCTCACCTGACACGCCCGTGTCGGGTTCCTCGACACGCCCGTGTTTGTGGGCGTGTCACGCATAACCGCCACGGCAACGGACACGACCCAACTACACACGGGTAGGGACACGGGTCGGCACACGCCCGTGTCGGATGACACGCCCGTGTCATCCGGCCGTGTTTCTGGCCGTGTCCTTCTCGGGATGAAAACGGCCAAAAAATCACCAGCCAGACACGGCCTTGGACACGCCCGTGTCCTAGGCCGTGTACCCCTATACAGGCACCAAAAACCCTTTTTTTTTGCGACCGACTCGCGCACAATTTTTGGGGCGTTACAAATCTCCTCCACTTAAGGAATTTTGTCCCGAAATTAAGCAAAGGTACACAAAATATAAATGATTCCTGAGTGGAATAACTCGGGGTATTCCTCCAACATAGCTTGCTCTCGCTCCCAAGAAAGCTCCTCACGTCCGCAATTATCCCAACAGACTTTAACCATTCGGACCTCCTTGTTGCGGAGTCGTTTGACTGCAACATCTTTAATTCGTACTGGCTTGACCCTTGTTGTCAACTCATAATCAACCGGTACTTGATTGTCTGTAACGATATGCGAAGCCTCTTGCACTGCCTTACGCAACACCGATACGTAGAACACGTTATGCAGCCCACTCAACTCCGTCGACAGCTTCAACCTATACGCCGCCTCGCCAACACGCTCCAGGATTTCTAATGGTCCAAGGTATCTCAGACTCAGCTTCTTCAAGCGTCGAACCCGTGATACACCCTTGAACGGCTTGATTTTTAGATATACCATGTCGCCAATGTTGAACTCCACATTTCTATGTTTGGCATTGTAATACTTTGACTGTCTATCCTGAGCAATCTTCAGCCTTTCCTGAATTGTCTGTATCATTGAAGTGGCATCTTCCACCACTTGACGTTTATACAACTTCGATTCGCCTGCCTCCAACCAAGACAACGTCGTACGACACTTCCTCCCGTATAAGGCTTCGAAAGGCGCCATTCCAATACTTGCCTGAAAGCTGTTGTTGTATGCAAACTCCACCATGTACAAGTGATCCTCCCAATTCTTCCCGAAATCTAGGACGCACATGCGAAGCATGTCCTCCATAGTCCTGTTGACTCTCTCGGTTAGGCCATCAGTCTGCGGGTGAAAGGCTGTGCTGAACTTTAGCTTAGTACCCAACAGACCATGCACCAACCTCCAGTCATTCGACATGAAGCATCCATCACGATCACTAACAATACTGCGAGGCACACCATGCAATCGTACAATATTATCCACGTAGAGTTTGGCTAACTTTTCCACCGGATCTTCCTTTCTGACTGGGATAAAGTGCGACACCTTTGTCAACCTATCTACAACCACCCATATGGCATTGTTTCCCTTCTGCGACTTCGGTAAACCGTGCACAAAATCCATAGATATGTCGTCAAACTTCCATTCTGGGATAGGAAGGGATTTCAAGAAACCTCCGGGCTTCTGGCATTCCGCTTTCACCAATGCACAAGTACGACACTTGGCCACATAAAGTGCCACATCCTTCTTCAAACCCGGCCACCAGAATAATTTTTTCATGTCTCTATACATTTTCGTTCTTCCCGGGTGGACTGAGTACTTGGTATGATGAGCCTCACACATCAACTCCTCCCGAAGATTATCCGCACTAGGAACGCATAGACGACCGTCCTTCCTTAGCAACCCATCTTCAACCACAAACTGGGAATTTGACCCATCCAAAGATTCTTCCAAGATCTGCTTCATGCTGCTATCCTGAACCAAAGCCCGCCGAACTCTATCCGCTAGGTCACACTGCACCTCTGTCCAAAACAGTTTCGCCTCGGCACTAGACTGCTTATCGACACAAGATATCTCCAATGCCTCCAACTCTTGGACCAATCTCTCATCATGTATCGATAACCAGTTGGCTTGTGCGGGAATTTTACGACTCAACGCATCCGCCACTGCATTTCCCTTCCCAGGCACATAATGTATCTTGAAGGTGTAGTCCCCTAAGAACTCCATCCACCTCCGCTGCCTCATGTTCAGATCCTTTTGGTCCAACAGGTACTTCAAACTCTTATGATCGGTGTAAATATCGACCTTCACACTGTACAGATAGTGCCTCCAAAGCTTTAGAGCAAATATCACGGCCGCTAACTCTAAGTCGTGGACCGGATAATTCCTCTCGTGAACCTTCAGTTGTCGTGAACCATAATCTGTCACTCTCCCATGCTGTAGCAGGACACAGCCCAAACCACTGCCTGAAGCATCACTATAGATCTCGAACCCTTCGGTTCCACTTGGCGAACATAAAATAGGCGTCGTGGTCAACCGCCTCTTTAACTCTTCAAAAGCCTGTTCGCACTCCGGAGACCACACAAACTTCTGATCCTTTCTTGTCAACATCGTGAGTGGTAGTGCTATCCGCGAGAAGTTCTCTACGAAGTGCCTGTAGTAGCCAGCAAGCCCCAGAAAACTCCGGACCTCTGCCACCGTAGTCAAAGTAGGCCACTCCCGTATCGCCACTATCTTCGCCGGATCCACAGTTATTCCTTCTCCACTGACAACATGACCAAGGAATGCTATCGAGGATAACCAGAATTCACACTTGGAGAACTTTGCATACAACTGACTTTTCCTCAATGTCTCCAACACCATGTGTAAATGCTTGTAGTGATCCTCCTCGCACCGCGAATACACCAGGATATCATCGATAAATACTATCACGAACTGATCCAGGTATTCTCTGAACGTCCTATTCATCCGGTCCATAAACACGGATGGCGCATTCGTCAACCCAAACGGCATAACCGTGAACTCGTAATGCCCAAACCGCATACTGAATGTTGTCTTTGGGATGTCGATCCCCCTCATCCTCAACTGATAGTAACCGGACTTCAAATCTAACTTCGAATATACAGTTGATCCAACCAACTGATCAAACAGATCGTCAATCCTCGGGATTGGATATTTGTTCTTCTCCGTAAGTTTGTTCAATTCACGATAATCGATACAAAGCCGCAAGCTCCCGTCTTTCTTCTTAACAAAGAGAACCGGTGCGCTCCAAGGCAACGAACTTGGACGCCCATAACCTTGCGCTAGCAACTCTTGTAGTTGCACCTTCAACTCTGTCATTTCTCTTGGAGCTATCTGATAGGGGGAGCATGACACCGGTTTGGCACCCGGTACCAGCTCTATAGTAAAGTCTATCTCCCGCTGAGGAGGGGCTCCTGGGAGATCAACTGTAAACACATCAGGATACTCGGACACAACTGGGATGTTGTCCAAACTAGGCTTAGGCGTCGAAGTCTGCACTAGAGTGACATATAGTTATGCCTCAGACCGAACTGCCTTGAACATCTGAAGGGCTGACATCAGAACTTTCCCTGACCCCTTCATGCCCGCAAAAGTAGTCTCTCGATCAGTGTCCAGACCCAACTTGACTTCTTTATGGTTGCAATCAATACATGCACTTTGCTCCGAGAGCCAATCCATACCAAAGATTACGTCGAACTCCACTAATGGTAGAATCAACGCCCGCAAATCAAACTCTCGGTCTCCAATCCGAATCTTCACAACACAAATCCTATCCGCACACATGGAGCACCCATTAGGCAACAACACATCCAACTTGTTTTCTGCCATCGAGAACGGAACTCCGATGCGCGATATAAATTTTTCGGACAAGAAGGAATGTGATGCTCCCGTATCAAAAAGGGCTCTTGCCGGAAACCCAAAAATTAACACAAAGCCTAGCACTGACAAACGTAAGCTAACAAATACAAAGGTAACAACTATAAAAGTTAAACCACTGTAATTTAACTCATACCTGTCACCACGTCCGCTTGCTTTATGGCCTCCTGCAGACCAAGGTTGTAGACTCTAGGCTGGGCTGGAGCATGATGGGATGCGGTTGACTCCACCGCCTTCCCTTTCTCCTCATAAGTCGCTTCAGGTCTCCTCTCGGATTTTGAACGTCTGCTCCAACACTCCCGAGCAAAATGCCCCGTCTTCCCGTAATTGTAGCAATCTCCGGGGACTCGACTTGTAGTTGCCCCCGACAGATCAGCCAAAGGGGCTGAGTTCGAAGTCCTCCGCTTCTTGTTCCACCTGCGGAAACTTGACTTATTATTTGCCACCTTGAACTCGGTCTTCCTTTCTCCTGGGTCCTTCTTCTCTTGAACTTTCTTCGCAACCTTTTCCAACGATCGGGCCGAATTGACCAAGGCTAAGAAGCCCTGCACCTTAGGCCCAGCAAGGAGTAACTGTAAATCGCCGCGAAGACCCTCATAGAATCGGTTGGTCTTCCTCTCTTCTTCTGTAAACATAGCACCAGCATAACGACCCAACCGTGTGAACTCATGCAGATATTCGTCCACGCTTCTGGATCCCTGAATCAACCCGAGAAACTAATTCTCCATCTCCAACTTCTGAGCAGAGGGTACAAATCTGGCTAGGAATAATCTTGAAAATTCCTCCATCGGCACATCCGCAAGTTGCCTTCCCACTAGAAGATGAAACTCCATCTCGTCCCACCACAGCCTCGCTTCACCTTCCAAAAGAAAAGTCGCTATGGTGGTCTTCTGCCACTCCTCATTTATTATGGCCGTCAAGACCCTCTTTATGGAAGAGAGCCAGTCCTCAGCTTGAGTTGGTGTTCCAACCCCATTGAACCTCGGAGGATTAAAGCCCATCACATGCTTTATCTGCCTCTCCGTAGTTCTTCTCGGCTCTACCAACTCCACTGCTGCGCGTTCCACCACTCTCGGCTCTGCCACCCTAACCGGTTCTTGCTCATTCACAGGAGGTGCGCGATGCATTTCCCTGCAGGTTGGGCATTTATCATTGCGAACACTGCCTCAGCCACCATCCTGATGGTTTCCGCTGAAGGATGTGTAGCAGGCACGTCCCTTGGTGCACTACTTTCCGCTGATTGCGGACGCTCTGACTGACCAGCACCGCTCCCAACTGCCTATAGTAGCAAAGACACGCGATTAGACGACAAACAAATTGCTAAAAGCAATCATTGGAACACTCAGGTTCCACAAAACAAGCGTATTTTCATTCCTAAGTGGACATTCATGGGTTCTTTTTGATGTTATAACGATGACGCACACATGTGCTCACCACCCCTTAAAAGAATTCGCCCACGAATTCATTTAAGCCTGACCGTAACCAGAAGTCTGATACCAAATTGTAACACCCCCATCTGTCGCATGGCATATAACAGAAGGTCCAGCTGGAACCCGACATCATATACCACAGACAGTCGGAAGGATTACCAAATGAATAATCAAACCATCCAATTAATACTACTCGTCCTACACAGAGCATTCTAGCAGAAGTTTTTAAAGTTGAAAGAACCCAAACTTAAATCCATCAAATATGAATGTCCACAGCTACAACAACAGGAATGAAACCCCAAATACACTGAAACAGGTACATGGCCTTATGGCCTTACAAATGTTCACTTAATATAATATGTCTTACATACATCGGCTCGCAGGCCGGCCACACATGATAAATGTAAAAACAACTATTCTACGGCCTTCTAGGGCCAGCACAGCAACATGGGCTCCAGCCCGCTATTTGGCGCTCGGCTCCGCAGCACCTGCAAGCACATACCACCGCACGGTGGCAAACAAGGCAATGGTCAGCTAAAAGCCGACCAAATTATAACGACCCCGCCCCTTACTCGGGACGGCGGTGCTCTTTCCCTGCATAGCATTAGTCCAATAAAATAATATAGCGCAATTATATTTCGCCACAGGTGTAGGCTCGCACGGCCAAACACCCCGTGCACTCAGGGCACATTCATGGTGAACCCTGACCAATCAGTGCATTCACCACCACCCTCAGGATGGCAACAACATGTGAGCATTTAGCCTATCTGACCACCGTCTAAGGCTCCGACTATGCCCTACGGCCAGTGCCCGTCTTCAGATTTCTCGCACCGTACCACATAGCCTAGGTCCAATTCCACTTGCCTGTTGCTCACGCCGCATATACAATTTAAGTCCTACGCGCGGGCCAAGCTTCTCTTGGATCCCAAATTTTTCCAAAACAATCTCATAACCCAGTTATGATCAAGGCCGGTTCCCAGACCGCCAAGTTAGCAGAACACGTTTCCGCTCAATTTTCCGGGTGCGCCTTGAAGCTAACCTCCAAGGATCCCTGCTGCAATCTACCGCGTAGAAACCCGAAAAACCCAAAGCACGGAGTCTTCTCCGGCAAATCATATCAAATGCAACATCACCGATCCAGACAAAACACGTCCGGGTAGTCTTCACACACAATGCATATGCCCGTACTTATGATTCCGGGCTCTATATGCAACACAAGGGGGACTATTCACATCAACCCCAAGGAACACCACGCACTCACCGCACACTCGCGGGAGCGGAGTTCCCTATGCAAAAGAAAGAGCTTCACATGCTCAAGTTGAGAATCGTTACCCCTGTAGTCCGTTTTGGCGCCATGGAAAAACTACGTGGATAGAACTCTTCGCAACGACCTTCCCTCCACGGATCCGCTCTCAGACTTCGAAACGGTGCTCCGATGCTCCGCCGGCGGCCGAAAACCTCCTTCTTCTTCCTCTTCTCTCTCACTTTGGAAGGAGAAAGCTTTGGAGAGAAAATGAGGAATTAACCCCCTATTCCCGGCCTTAACAGAGCAGGATCTCATCTGGGCCGTCGGATCTTAATTAAAGAAAACGGACGGCTCAGATCTGCACAAAATTCCCCAGACCTGGGCCGAACATGGCTTGGCACACGGCCGTGTCCCAGGTCGTGTGCCTCGATCCAGGCACGATCGTCGAACTGAGAAACGACACACGGGCTAAGACACGCCCGTGTCTCACCTGACACGCCCGTGTCGGGTTCCTCGACACGCCCGTGTTCGTGGGCGTGTCACGCATAACCGCCACGGCAACGGACACAACCTAACTACATACGGGTAGGGACACGGGTCGGCACACGCCCGTGTCGGATGACACGCCCGTGTCATCCGGCCGTGTTTCTGGTCGTGTCCTTCTCGGGATGAAAATGGCCAAAAAATCACCATCCAGACACGGCCTTGGACACGCCCGTGTCCTAAGCCGTGTACCCCTATACAGGCACCAAAAACCCTTTTTTTTCGCGACTGACTCGCGCACAATTTTCAGGGCATTACACAAGGCTTCTTTCTGTCCTCTTCTTATTATATGAGGATTTCCTATCCTCTCTCTTTCCACCCTCCTTCTTATGAGGGCAATCAGCGATGACATGAACTGGATTATTGCAACAGTGGTAAACGATGTTAGTAGAAATATGTTTATTCTGTTTAGATTGATACCTGTCATTGCTGCTTGAGCCTTTTCTGTGTCGATCACCGTCATGTCGTGATCTTCTGTGCGAGGCATCCTTGCCTCTCCATTGCTTCTTTTTGTTCAAGAATTTCTTGAACTGCCTCGAGAGTAGAGAAAACTCTCCTTCAGATAATTCCGAGCCTGAAGTGCTTGGCTTTGAAGTTTCTTCTTCACTGTCTTCTTGTGCAGGAGCAGGTGAAGCTGCTTTATTCTTCCTTAAATTGTCTGCCTTCAGTGTGATAGACTTCTCTTTGGATGACGACCGACTCTTCTCTTCTTCAGCTTTTCTAAAGTTGATCTGCAGCTCATAAGACATCAGCTTCCCGAAGAGATTCTGAGGGTCTGTCTCAGCTAACTTGTCAAACTCCTTGATGGCACAGACTTTATTGTCCCACTCCTTAGTTAGGGACCATAGGAACTTATCATTTAGCTCACCATTTGTGAAGACCCGGCCATATACTCTTAGGTCGTTCACAATCTTGAATAAATTTTCAAACGTCTCTGCAATTGAGTCCTTTGATCCTTGTCGGAAGGCTTCATACTTTTGGTTCAATATGGATCTTCTGTCATCCTTAACTTCTTCAGTGCCTTCCATCAAGGTGACAAGAGACTGCCACATCTCCTTAGCAGATTGGCAGTGAATCAGGTGCTGCGGCATAGAATCATCGACTGCACTTGCTATAATATTTTTTGCTTTCTTGTCCAACGAGACAAGTGCAATCTCATCTTTATCTAGATCTATCAATTTCTTAGGAACCTTTTTAGATGGATCTATAGTGTAGATGGTCATTGGAACATAAAGACCTTCTTCAACAATCATGAAGATTCTTGGATACACAGCTTCCATAAAGAACTTAATCCTTTTTTCCACATGGGAAAGTTGGTCTTTGTGCATAGAGCAAGCTTTGCAAAATCCTTTGCCTTGTCCATGCTTGGATAACTCTAAAGATAACTTAGGGGCAGATCTGTTCAAGGTGTTAACTTTTTTTATGAACAACCTGACTCTGATACCAATTGAAACTGTTTTAAGTTGTCTTACCTAATCACCTAGAGGGGGTGAATAGGTTAGTTGTGCGTATTTTGCGGAATAAAAAATATAACGAGCTATGCACAGAATAACAACCAAGCAATCACAGAGGACACAGAGATTTATAGTAGTTCCCCAACCTTGGGTACATTCACTTTCCACTCACTGATCTAGCAAAACACTAGACTCGGCTACTCCACTAATCTCGGATTGAAACCAATCCTACACCTCGGAACAACGTTCCTATAACTCGATACCAAATCTGGATCAACACTCGGAAAATGAAAACTTCCTACAATAACTCGGAGTAAACAACTCCTACAACTCGGAGAAATATCTCCTACAAGAATAAAATGAAATAATTTACGTATATAAACAGTGATTGTTCTCAGATCTGAAATGAATCTGCCTATTCTTCTTCCTTTTGAACTTTGCGGCTTTATCAGGATTTGTTGAAGAGGAATCAGTAATTTCTGGATCTGAAAACTTCTGGACTCACACGATCAAGTAGAGGATTTGTCGTTGATAGAAATCTCGATATTGTGAATCAATCTTCTCTGAATCTGTCTGGATCGAAAGCCCTTATCGATGAGGAAGAAGATCTGCGACTCTCGATTTGGAAATAAAAATCTGATTCAGGAAACTTGGAATTTTCTAGCGGCGGCTGAAAAATTCTTCTTAAGATTTTCTTGAAAACTTCTTAGGGTTAGTCGAAAATGACAAGACCCATTATAGGATTACCCTAACGGTCATAATCGTCATTAATGACATCCACGTGGATCAATCACGCGTTAATCATGTTTGAAATAATCGTCTGTCTGGACTTAGCGATTTTTAGAAAAATGGACCAGGGTGTTCTCGAGAACAAAGTTTTTACTCGAGAACAATAAGGCAGTTCTCGAGAAGAAGACTTAGAGAAATATAATATGGAGGAAGAAAATAGCTTTCTCGGGAAAGAAGAAAACAACTCGAGAAAAATAACTTGTAGTTCTCGAGAAGAAACATTTTGTACTCAAGAACAACAAGGCTGTCTCGAGAAAAATACTTAGAAAAATATGGTGAGGTGAAAAGCTGCAGTCTCGAGAAAGTCAAGAAGTACTCGAGAAAAATAACATTTTGTTCTCGAGAAGAAACATTCTAGTACTCGAGAACAAATAACCATCTCGAGAATAAAAGTCTGTCTCTCAAGAAAAACACTCTGGTTCTCGACAAATGACTTCTGCATTTCGAGAACAAACTTTATTCTTCTCGAGAAAAAGACTTCGAAAAATTTTATCTGGAGAACAAATATCCCGAGAAGAAATGTCATATATTACTCGAGAACAAAAGCCTTTCTCGAGAACATTAAGAAGCTTTCTCGAGAACAACTTCTGTTACTCGACATGAAGGCAAGTCTCACTCGAGAATAGCCATAAGTCCTTCTCGAGTACAACTTATAGTACTCGAGAAAAGACTTAGACTTTTTCTGAAAAGTTTAAAAACTTCATTTTCATAAAATTCAGCATCCATCTTTTTTTTTGCCCTTAGTGCTTGAAAAAGAAGTGTGTCCCAATAGAGAGGCTACACATGAGTCAACACCATGGATCACACAATGAGGGATTACATTGTATGGTCCTGTGTTTGGTGACTCATTGTAGACTGACATTGGTCTACACTTGGCAATTAAGTCATGTAAACACTTAACAAAAAGAGCATCAAATATAAACTTAATTCATCTTAGTTTGAGGGTGACTTCATACAAATTTGGGCTATTGTGGATGCAATACCAAACAGGAAAAACTTTTATATTCAAAACATTTTTTGTAGGAGCCTAAATTACACTCTAGAAAATAAAATATTCATTTTAATTATAATATTATAATATTTATAAATATTATAAAAAGTATAATTTTTATAACTCATCTCCCCGACCGCCTGTACAAAAAAACTACCCTTATTTGTCTTCTTCGCCGCCGGCCGGCCATGACTCTGCCCCCGGCTGGCTCCCCGGGGGTGGGCGCTCCCTCCGGTGCTGGTCCGGCGGCCTGCCGCCGCAGGCCTCCGCATGCCAAAACCAAATAGAGCACCTCTATTAAAGGGGTTGTGACGTCGCGTCGGCGCTCCGGCCGTCGGAGATCACATGCAATGCGTCAGAAAGATAGGGAGGAAGGAGAGGTGAAGCTTTCCACCATGTTTCCAAGCTTTCGGGGGCTCTCAACGAAGTTGCCATGAGAGGTGGCGGAGGTGGCTGTGGAGCTCGGCTGAGCTTTTTCCGACGAAGAAGTGCTCCAGCAGGGGTGGTGACTGGAGTCGAATCGAGATGGGGAAGAGGAATGAGTCTTCTACAGAGGTAGGAGCTCTAATTATAGAATGGGAAGGCCCATACCCCTTCTTCTTCTTCTTGGTTAAGTAAACCAAGAGGTGATGTTAGCAAACCCTTGTAGGGTTAACTCCCCAACCGTATGGGGCACATGTCAGCCCTCCATTGGAGAGGTGCAATCATGGTGTAAGCCTCTCATTGGTTGGAGCTTGGCTTGTTGGGGAAGGAGGGAAAGAGAGAGAAAGAGAGAGAAAGAGTGGGTGGGCTTTTTACTTTGGTACAAGGCCTATCCTTGGTTGCATTTCATGAAAATCAGAGCCCATTAAAGGGCATATGATGGTCTTGGTGATGGGGCTCAAGTGGGGGCACTTTTGGAATTATATCCCCTTAGGAAAAATTGCACTTTCAAAATAGGTCCATGTCATCGGGATTCGGGCCAAAGTTGGGGTGTCATATCATAATTTGTGTGTGCACGCTTTTCGGTGCACAACAACGCTTAGTTTGACCACGGATTGACCACACATCATCGAAAATGACCGGGACCAACTCCGTTGACTTTGTATTAACCATACGAATCCAATGCCACTGACTGGGGTCGAATCGGAGTTCATTTGCTAATTATTCAAAATCTACGCGTCACGGCGCGCTAAAATGGTCAAAATGCCCATAATCATTGTTAGGCTTCGAATCACAATGCAATGAGTTCCGAAGTGTTCGTATCGACTATACGAAGTCATAGGAACTGACAGAACTCAGATCAGAGTTCTCTAACTCGATATTCAGAAAACCCGTTTTCGCGACGTTCTACGAGGAACGACCATATCCACCATATCATCTCGGAATTCAACGGAACGAGTTCCAACGCACTCGTATTGACTATACGAGGCCACAACAACTGACAAACTCAAATTGGAGTTCTCTAGCTCGATATTCAAAAAAATCTCGTTTTCGCGACATTCTATGAGGAACGACCATATCCTCCATATGATCTCAGAGTTCAACGGAATGAGTTCCAACGCACTCGTATTGACTATACGAGGCCACAGGAACTGACAGAACTCAAATCGGAGTTCTCTAGCTCTATATCCCCATTTATGGTTACCTTCTACATTGGTATGGGCTACGGGTAGAGGTTCGGGTCACTTTTATTGGGTCCATTAGGATTCCGGTGCCCCAATAAAAGTCGGGATATTACAAACACTATGTCATTATCATTTATGATGGTGCATATAAATCTCCTCCTCATGATCCCCACTAACTTTGTAGGATCATGGGTTTGACCACCACACCCGCGATCATCACACGCGATCTACGTGCACCGTTCGATCCACCACCACGACCGACATATAATCTAATATTTACACATTTTTTTCAGGGCGGGGGGTTGCTGAAGAAATGTGGAAATGAAGGATTTGAAAATTTTTCATTGAGGCTCAAATAGTGGAAATTAATTTGTACAATAATTTGAGTCCAATGTGGAAATTAATTCATTAAATAGTCTGTTGCACAAACTATTTTGGACTCAAATAGTTTGTGTAACGGACTATTTAATAAATTAATTTCTACCACTAATGTTTTTAAAATTTATTACATGTTTAAATGACGTGTTTATTAGTAATTGTTGCAAATAATAATTTGGGTTGTCCATAGTATGATTTGGTTGCACATAGTCATCTTGGATTGTACATAGTTGTTGGCTGTCCATAATCGTTGACTGTCCATATCCAATTAAGGTGTGTCCATAACACCACTGCTCATATTTAAATTGGCGATTGATATACGCACACTTGATTTGGCTAATTGCAGCCCTTAAATTATTTTTTTTAAAATAAAATTAAGAAACTCTACCTCCTTATAACCGCAGCCCCCTCCCCAATACCTTGCATCTCTTCTGCCACCTCGCCGGATCCCGCCGCCTCGCCGAAGCCCGTCGCCTCGCCGGAGCTTGGGGGACAACGTGAAGTTTGGTTTCCCCATGGCTTTCACTATTACCATGCTCTCTTGGAGTGTTATAGAGTTCGGGGGGATGATGAAGACAGAGATCCAGCACGCGAGGGAGGCTATTCGCTGGGCAACTGATTATCTGCTCAAGGCCACTGTTGATGCTAATGTCGGTTGTGAATAGGGTTTTGTCCCGCTGCTTCACATTTTTGGGGGGGAAAATAGGATGAATGAGGTATCCTACTTTGCATAGATTAGATGTTGTTATTTAAGGCTTCAATATCGTAAACATATATGCAATATCATCATCTCCTTGTTTAGTGTTGTAAGAGTGAAAAATCTATAAGCTTATGAAAAGTTTATTAAAGACGGGTTAATCAAAGCACGTTGACAAAGTTATCAAGGATGACGCATGTCTGAGATGTGGTGTCGGTATTGCATGAAGTGTGACGTAAGTGGAGATAGTCATGAGGGATGTTTGAGACAAGGTTGTGGTGTTGGTTGTTGTAGGCTCTGTTTGGTGCAGCTCTGGCGGCTGGAAAATCTCTATTCCAGCCGCCAGAGCTGATTTTAAGTTGTTTGGGCAGACAACTTTTTGAAAATCGCGGATGGAAAAAAGCCATTTAAACAGATATTTGGTGTACAACCCTGTGTTCGCCGAGTGGGTCCACCAGACAGGGAGAGCGGACCAAGATGACATGTCCACGCCAAAACAGCATGCGGGCGAACTTAGAACAGCCAGCATGCTCCCGCCAAAGTTAGGCATACAAGCTACGCGGGCTGGCCCACCCTGCCCGCGTCCGCCCGAGGTTCATCGAATGGAGCTCGTCGTTCGTCGAGCGGATCTCGGCCTCCTTCGAGCTGACCTCATGAGTTAGAATCCTGGGTTCGTCAAACTAAGCTCGACAAGATCAATGCCATTGGAATTCCTTTTGTAGTAACAGTCGCATACCGACCAGCCCGCTCTCCCATAGGCGACCTGGCCGCCAGCCCGCCTCAGAGCGAGGGTCGGCGGGCTGCGGTGACCTGGCTCACGTTCACCCAAGGAGGGAAGGCGAGCTGCGGGAGCCAGGTCGCGTCCGCCTCAGCGAGGTGGAGAGTTGTGGCGAGCCGACCTCCAGATCCTTGAAACCTACCCAATGGGGCCCAGAGGTAGAATTACCTCGGTGCCCTTGCCAAGGGTGTGAATAGCTTGTTAGAACAGCGGAGTTGTGCTGTTGGTTGACCCAGTTGGGTTGCACATAGCTGTTCAAGACAGCGAATGTTGGCTATTTGCAGGTCGTCTTCAAAAAATTATAAATAAGACCCAAGGGGCACCTCAGAAGGCAGGCTTACGAGTGTTCAGATCATCTTGCGCTTTTTGAGGTATCCTTAGCTCGGCCTTTAGCTAAGGAGGGGAAGCGCTCTAAGATCTTTCGGGTGTGTGGTGGGATCTCCATGCTTAGCCCTTGGGTCAGTTCCCGTTTCTTTTTGCAATTTGGCTTGCAGGAGAGAAGTAGGTGTGCGATCACCCCTTCCCCAAGGGTCAACTCCACAAGAGACCGAGTTTTTGGTTTCAACATTTTGGTGTGGTGAGCGTGGAAAGTGGTCGGCACAAAAAATCTTCAACAGGCTAGATGGCAAGAGGAGAAGGACAAGGCTCGGAAAGGTCCGACTCGCCACCCCCACCCCCTCTGGCCACAGTGGGGATGTTCAAAGACTTCAGGCAGGAGGTGCTCAACCTCGTCAAGTTCGCACTCGGCGCGCGGGCCGAATGCTCGACTCTAGCTGTTCCAATCACCACCGCCCCCGTATCTGGGCGAGGACGCTCCCGACATGCCAGCTGGGAAGGAGGTCACCGAGGAAGGAAGGGGATGTGAGCTCCCTGGGAGTGTGCTCTTCCCCAGTTCGGCAAGCGGAGGCCGGTTTGGCGGGATGGGTGGGGGAGAGATACTTCGGCTCGCCTGGCAAGGGGAGGTAGCCCCTTCAGCGAGTTAGTTTCTTCTGCCCCAGTTCTAGAGGGGTTCAGGGAACCCGAGATGTATTAATACACCGGGAAGGGGGACCCGGTCCAGCACGTCCAGTGGTTTGAGGGCATGGTATCGATCTGGCAGATGTCGGATGGCTTCAAGTGCAAGCTCTTCGCCATCACCCTCAAGGAGAAGGCGAGAGAGTGGTTCCATCAACTACAGCCCAGCTCCATTTACTGCTTCGAGGACCTGCGCCGGGGGTTCATGTTGAGGTTCACCACCTCCAAGAGGAGGAAGAAGGAGTCGGAGTCCCTGTTCCACATCAAACAGGGGGTGAACGAGACGTTGGGGAGTTACGTTGACCAGTTTTAGGAGGAGGTCACCCAGGTCTAGGAGATGTCAGGCCATAGCCTGATGATGACCTTCACCCTGGGGCTGCAATAGGGTTTCTTCAGGATGGAACTGAAGAGAGTGTCGCCCCTCTCGTACGAAGAGCTGATGGAGAGGGCGACAAGGGAAGTCGACGGGGAGGCGTCGAATCTGGAGTTTGCCCGGAAACTGACAAGGTGGGCCACGGAGGAGGAGAAGGAGCCGAGATGTGGCAGAGGTCAGGAGGAAAGGAGAGTGGAACCCTGTCAGAGGGAACAGCGGCAACTGCAGCAGCAGCAACATCCCAGGTGGGGGCGTCAGGAGCCAGACCGTCGGCTAGGATGGAGGCCCAAGTGGTAAGACCAGGGTCCATGGAGAGGTTACCAGGGAAGGGACAACCACCAGGGAGGACCGGATCAGTTCCACCCCCAAGTTGGAGGCAGGCGCAAAGACCTCCCCTCCCAGATCAAAATCAGGCTATGGTTATAGCCATGGGGGAGAGCAGGAGAGCCGCACGGAGGAGGAGAGAAGTCAGGGTGGAGTTGCTCTACTGTGACTTCCACCAAGATGAAGGGCACGCCATGGCCATGTGCCCAGAGTTCCTCAAGATGAGAAGAAATAGGGAGCACTATCTGTTGGGTTATTCTATGGGGTTGGCACAACGCTTGTGCACGCAGCGGAAAAATAAAACATCAAGAAAAACCCAAAGAGATGTGGATCGGGCCATGAACAGTTGAATCAAGAAGTTAACAAAAACTAGGCAAAAATTACCTCGGTGGCGTTGAGTCACAACTCAATGGAGGAGCTCCAAACTTTATCTTCTTGCTAGTGGCGAGTTCTACGTGGAATAGTATCCACGTTTCTGCAGAAGTCCACACGAGCGGGAGAACGCCGAGCTTTCCGTCACACGGAAGATCCGGAAAGGAGAAGACCGCACCTCGGCTAATCCACGGACTGCTAGGTCCACGCCAGGAAGAGCAGCACCAGCGACAGTCGCCGGAGAAGAGGTGGCAGCGGAGCGAACGCGGCGGCGGAACACTTTCCGGCGGCGGGATCGGGATCGGCGGAACGATCGAGCGGAATCTTTCCGTCGGGGTCAATTCGCACAGTAGCCAAAAAGGATCTATCTCCGATAAAACCTAAGTGTTCTATTTATACTAGAGGTATAAATAAACCCAGGAAAATCGCTATCCGCAGACCACCCAGAACTAGGGTTCAGAATCGGCGAGAATGAATCGGTGAGAATCGGCGACAATCAGCGACAATCACTGAGCAGGTTCGGTGAGAATCATTCGACGAGTATCACATTGGATCGGCGAGAATCAGAGTACAATACTCGACGATTCTCGCCGATCGTCGAGCCACGCTCGACGACACATAATGATACTCGACGATCGTCGAGCCGCGGTCGACGACAATCGTCGAAGTAGTCGATCGTCGAGAATCAATCATTGATTCTCGACGATTCTCGTCGATCGGCGAGAATCAGGGAGACGATTCTCGCCGATCGGCGGGAATCTGAAGACTATTCTCGACTAATGTCTTTGACCCTCGGACGACAAACCTAACCAGCCCTTCAAGGCAACCTTTGCCCAACCCGATGATCCTATAAGGCAACAATTTGCCCATAACCCTATTCAGGTCGGTGATTGGTAACTTTTACCAACACAGTCAGTCATCCAATTTCTCCACATCTCTTATGTGCGACCTTGCAGGCTCATATTGCGTTGGCAGTGAGATTATATGTTTGACCACTTCCAGATCATCATGGTAACTCCAACAGACTCCCACTTGATCTTGAAAGTATCAAACCAAAAACCTCACAAACAATGAGCGGCATCTAGCAATGCATCATTGCTCCCCAAGCAATAAGAGTTAATAACTCATAAGCCTTTATGACCAATGTATCAGCGTTGTCTTTGTCCCTTTGTCCCTTACATCCGGAAAGAACTAGAGGCATGGACCGTGTCACCCTCGTAATAGCTCAATCCAAGTTTTCTTGATCCAGGACGGACTTCCAGAGAATGGTGAGTCCAATATCACATATTGGCTCAACCAAGCATGGCCATGCATTTCTCAGTCCAGTTCCATCAAGGGGCCCATGGATGCAACTCCTGTCATACAGGAGGACAAATTCCATATCTGCTCACACACAAACACCCAAATGATTCGTAACATGCCCAACAACCACCCTTATCATCAACCTTTCTCAAGGAAGACTTTAGATGGCATCAAAGCACGCTTTTCCTCACTTGATGAATGCTGTGACTTCAGGTCAAAGGACCACAACACCATTGTCAATTGAGACCTACTCGTGACACGATTGGATGACAATCCACAGAGTAGTCTCAGGTTGGGTCTGTCCAGTACAACTTGTTCACTAACAAGTACCCACGTGATGACTTGATATCACAATATCATGACCTGTGAGAACCAGTCATCAGTCAACACACGTGCTAGCCTTCATGTATCATCATCACCCTTAGCTTCTATGATGATACTCGACCAGGGACCTTTAAGAATGAAGCTTCAAATAAATCATGGGCTCTCACATTCAAGTCACGTACTTGATGTCCCATGGAAGCAAACACTCTAAGGGTATCTATTATGTTAACATTTAACTATCATATAGAAAAGACATAATAAAAGAACTTGCCATTAATTATAAAAGAAAGACTAGGTACACAGTTCATCATATGAACAGACAGCCAACAAAATACATATTTACATGCAATCCACAAGATCCTCGCTAGAGTTGATCGTTTAGGTATCGCATACCCATCGATCTAGTATGACCATCATGCTTTCTCTGCGCGAGAGGCTTTGTCAGCGGATCCGCAATATTTTCCTCAGTCGGCACTCTGCAAATGTTTACATCTCCTCGTTCGACAATCTCACGAATAAGATGAAACCGCCGGAGTATGTGCTTGGAGCGCTGATGAGATCTAGGTTCCTTAGATTGTGCAATTGCACCATTGTTATCACAGTAGAGAACTACGGGACCAACAATGCTAGGAACTACATCAAGCTCGCCGATGAATTTCCTAATCCATACAGCCTCCTTCGCCGCATTAGCTGCTGCGATATACTTGGCCTCTGTGGTAGAATCAGCAAGTGTCTCTTGCTTGGAACTCTTCCAGCTCACAACTCCTCCATTCAGGCAAAACACAAAACCTGACTGAGACTTGGAGTCGTCTCGATCAGTTTGGAAGCTAGCATCCGTGTAACCACTTACAACGAGCTCTTACTCTCCACCATACACCAAGAACACGTCCTTAGTCCTTCTCAAGTACTTCAGGATATTCTTGACTGCAATCCAGCGACACTCACCGGGGTCTGACTGATACCTGCTAGTCATGCTCAAAGCAAAGGAGACATCGGGTCGAGTACATAACATCGCGTACATGATTGATCCAATTGCCGAAGCATATGGAATCAACTTCATGTGGTCCTTGTCTTCACAAGACTTTGGACATTGGTCCTTAGAGAGATTCACACCATGAGACATGGGCAAAAATCCTTTCTTGGACTCAAGCATGTTGAACCGCTTCAACACCTTTTCGATGTACGTACTCTGGGTCAAACCCAGCAACTTCTTCGATCTATCTCTATAGATCTTAATACCAAGTATATAAGTCGCTTCACCCAAATCCTTCATTGAAAAGCAGTTCCCTAGGTTGTTCTTAACAACTTTCAGGGTAGGAATGTCATTCCCAATCAACAGTATGTCATCTACATACAATATCAGGAAGACAACAATGCTCTCACTGATTCGCTTGTAAACACAAGGCTCATCTTCATTCTTGATGAAACCAAACTCTTTGATTTTCTCATCAAAACGAAGATTCTAACTTCGAGAGGCCTGTTTCAGTCCATAAATGGGCATATTCAGCTTGCATATTTTAGTGGCTTCATCTGGGGATACAAAACCCTCGGGTTGTGTCATATACACTTCCTCAAGGAGGTTTCCATTAAGGAAAGCCGTTTTGACATCCATCTGCCAGATCTCGTAGTCATAATACGCAGCAATAGCAAGCAATATCCTAATGGACTTTACCATGGCAACAGGGGAAAAGGTCTCATCATAGTCAATACCATGAATTTGCTTGAAACCCTTAGCCACTAGTCGCCCTTTGAATGTCTGTACATTCCCATCCATGTCGGTCTTCTTCTTGAAGACCCACTTGCACCCTATGGGTCGTACCCCTTCAGGTGGTTCCACCAAGTTCCAAACTTGGTTTGCATACATGGAGTCCATTTCGGATTTCATAGCCTCAAGCCATTTGTCGGAGTCCGGTCCATCCATAGCCTCTTGGTAGGTTGCTGGCTCATCATCATGATCCATAAGCAACACATTACCTATTTGAGACACGAGAAATCCATATCTCTCAGGCTCTAACCTCGGTCTACCAGATCTACGTAGGACTTGTGTTCCCTGAGCAGGTTCTTTAGCTACAACATCTTGCAGTCTTGTCTCAGAATCCAATTCCGGTTCATTCACTACATGTGGTTCTTGAACTTCTTCAAGCTCTACCTTTTCAGTCTTTCTTGATAAGAACTCTTTCTCCAAGAAGACACCAGTCCTTGCGACAAACACTTTGCCCTCAGACGGTAGGTAAAAGTAATACCCTTTCGTTTCCTTAGGATATCCCACCAGATAACATTTATCCGATTTGGGTTCCAGCTTGTCAGGCATTTGACGTCTCACGTATGCCTCACAGCCCCAAATTTTAATGAACGACATACTAGGACGCTTCCCAGTCCATATCTCATATGGTGTCTTCAGAACCGTTTTCGTTGGAGCGCGATTCAATGTCATTGCAGCAGTCTCTAAAGCAAAACCCCAAAAGGAAACAGGCAAGTCTGCATGACTCATCATCGAACGTACCATGTCTAACAAAGTACGATTTCTCCTCTCAGACACACCATTATGTTATGGCGTCCTAGGTGGAGTGAGCTGTGATACAATACCACACTCTTTCAGATGATCACGGAACTCATGACTCAGGTATTCGCCACCTCGATCAGATCGGAGTGCTTTAACCCTTTTACCCAACTGGTTTTCTACTTCATTCTTGAACTCTTTGAACTTTTCAAAGGTCTCGGATTTGCACTTCATAAGATACACATATCCGTATCTACTGAAATCATCAGTAAATGTAACAAAGTAGAAATACCCACCTCTAGCCATGGAACTCATGGGTCTGCATACATCACTATGTACAACACCCAAGAGATCCTCAGCCCTCTCAGTATAACCAGTGAAAGGAGCTTTAGTCATTTTGCCTAACAAACAAGACTCGCATCGCTCAAATGATTCATAATCAAATGAGTCCAAAAGTCCATCTCTATGGAGCTTAGATATGCGCTTCTCGTTGATATGACCCAAACGACAATGCCAGAGAAAAGTAGGGTTCGAGTCATTTGTTCTTAGTCTTTTATTATTTTCTACATTACAGATCAGATGGTCCAAGTTCAAAACGTAAAGACCATTAAACAATTGGGCTACAACATAACAAACATCATTCTTAAATATAGAACAACAATTGTTCGTAATTATAAAAGAAAATCCAATCATGTCCAAACATGAAATAGATATTATGTTTCTAGTTATCGCCGGAACAAAATAACAGTTATCTAGTTCTATTACAAGCCCACTGGGCAAAGAAAGTCGGTAAACTCCTACGGCTACAGCAGCAACTCTTGCTCCATTGCCGACGCAGAGGTCCACCTCCCCTTTACTCAGCAATCTTCTCCTTCCCAGTTCCTGCACATTTGTACAAATGTGAGAACCACATCCGGTATCCAATACCCAAGATGAAGGAGCAGAAAGGTTTATCTCTATAACGTAAACATTAGAAGCGGAAGTCATACCTCCCCTCAATTTCTGCAGACCCTCAATATACGAAGGACAGTTCCTCCGCCAATGACCAGCCTTGCCACAGTGGTGGCATTTCCCTTCCTTCACCGTGCTCTTCTTCTTGATCAGTGCTGAAGACTTGGGCTCAAGATATGACTTAGGTCCTACCTTCATCTTCTTAGAGCCCTTGGCTTTGCCCTTGCCCTTATGCACCATCAGTATGGGTCTGGCAGGCTTGGCCTTCTTCATGTTGATCTCGGCAGTTCTTAACATGCCTAGGAGTTCGGGCAGTGTCTTGTCTATCTCATTCATATTGTAGTTCAAGACAAACTGCTCATAACTGTCCGGCAACGATTGCAGGATCAGATCCGTGGCCAACTCTTGACCAAGAGGAAAACCCAGCCTTTCAAGGTTCTCTATATACCCAATCATCTTGAGTACGTGAGTCCCTACTGAGTCTCGAACTCCCATCTTGCACTGAAACAACGCTTTAGTGATGTCGAACCTCTCTTGACGAGCCTGCCCTTGAAACATTTTCTTGAGGTGCTCGTCAATCTCCTTGCACCCCATGTTCTCATGTTGCTTCTGAAGCTCAGAGTTCATGGTGGCAAGCATAAGGCACTCGACATCCAAAGCATCGTCAGTATACTTCTTATAAGTATCCTTCTCAGCACGGGAAGAATTCCCGGTCGGCACCTCGGGGGCTTCTTCTTCCAAGACATAGAGCTTTCGCTCTTGCCTGAGAACAATTCTCAGGTTCCGATACCAGTCCATATAGTTTGTCCCGCTGAGCTTATCCTTCTCAAGGATGGCTCTCAGAGATAGCGTGGAGTGTGAAACACTTGCCATGGAATTCTACAAGAATTTATGCAGAATAAAATCAGTACCTAAATTTCAATTACAATTTATTCTAATCAGGACTTCAATTAAAATACTCCCACTATTTTATTCAAAATGATAGCTCTCACTAACAATTCGGAGAGTTCATGCGAGCTACTCTCTTAGTGGACAAGATCCGTATTTCACCAACACAATGAGTCCGCTTTGGCGTTCCTCTCACGATGTGGTTATTTAGGTAGGCAACGCTTGCCAATTGCATCCTCATGCAATTCTTGTATGGTTGGTGAATAGCTCCTTATTCACATCCATCATATGGTGCATGCCAACCCTATGCCTCTAGGCACTCAAACTTTGAGGTCACCTAGTTAAGCTGGACCCGATGTCGACAGTGGGATATCACAATTATCCGCTCGCACCCTTACCAAGATAGATTAATGCACCTTGCTTTGGCAAGCCCACATTTCATCGATCGAGGCAGGAAGAGTGTCATCCATCGGAAGGCATCCGAACACTTAATATTAAAAGAAGGGATTTCAATTTTAGGTTAACAATTAACCATGATCAACATTTGATCAATGTGCACATCCAAAGAAAAACAATTCTACACCACATGCATCCCTTATGTGCACATCCTTACACCATCAACAATTTGATAGAAGGAAGGGCTAAATCTGAACATCCGGAAATTTCCAAATCCTCAGATTTACATGCATTGGACAGAAGGCAAAGACAACTCAACTTAAGCAGTAGACAAGCTCATCTCTCTTCGTTGGATTCAAAATCCAAAACATACTCGAGGGATGGTTACTGCTAAGGAGACAACAATTTCTAACACTTAGAAATTCCACCGAAATTCCAATCGTTCTTGGCGAAGTGCCAAGACTAAATCTAGACATTTAGAACGCTTCTAAATCTCTAGGTTTACACGCACTGGAATGACCAAACTTCCAAAACAACAGTCATGGCCGAACCTCCCTCTGATACCACTGTTGGGTTATTCTATGGGGTTGGCACAACGCTTGTGCACGCAGCGGAAAAATAAAACATCAAGAAAAACCCAAAGAGATGTGGATCGGGCCATGAACAGTTGAATCAAGAAGTTAACAAAAACTAGGCAAAAATTACCTCGGTGGCGTTGAGTCACAACTCAATGGAGGAGCTCCAAACTTTATCTTCTTGCTAGTGGCGAGTTCTACGTGGAATAGTATCCACGTTTCTGCAGAAGTCCACACGAGCGGGAGAACGCCGAGCTTTCCGTCACACGGAAGATCCGGAAAGGAGAAGACCGCACCTCGGCTAATCCACGGACTGCTAGGTCCGCGCCAGGAAGAGCAGCACCAACGACAGTCGCCGGAGAAGAGGTGGCAGCGGAGCGAACGCGGTGGCGGAACACTTTCCGGCGGCGGGATCGGGATCGGCGGAACGATCAAGCGGAATCTTTCCGTCGGGGTCGATTCGCACAGTAGCCAAAAAGGATCTATCTCCGATAAAACCTAAGTGTTCTATTTATACTAGAGGTATAAATAAACCCAGGAAAATCGCTATCCGCAGACCACCCAGAACTAGGGTTCAGAATCGGCGAGAATGAATCGGTGAGAATCGGCGACAATCGGCGAGAATCACTGAGCAGGTTCGGTGAGAATCATTCGACGAGTATCACATTGGATCGGCGAGAATCAGAGTACAATACTCGACGATTCTCGCCGATCGTCAAGCCACGCTCGACGACACATAATGATACTCGACGATCGTCGAGCCGCGGTCGACGACAATCATCGAAGTAGTCGATCGTCGAGAATCAATCATTGATTCTCGACGATTCTCGTCGATCGGCGAGAATCAGGGAGACGATTCTCGCCGATCGGCAGGAATCTGAAGACTATTCTCGACTAATGTCTTTGACCCTCGGACGACGAACCTAACCAGCCCTTCAAGGCAACCTTTGCCCAACCCGATGATCCTATAAGGCAACAATTTGCCCATAACCCTATTCAGGTCGGTGATTGGTAACTTTTACCAACACAGTCAGTCATCCAATTTCTCCACATCTCTTATGTGCGACCCTGCAGGCTCATATTGCGTTGGCAGTGAGATTACATGTTTGACCACTTCCAGATCATCATGGTAACTCCAACACTATCAACAGCAGGGTCGCCAGGAGGTGACGACTAAGGAGGTCCTGCCTCGGGCGGAGGAGGATCTATGTGAAGACCGGGCGGATGTCGGAACTCGGGGATGGATCAGAGTGATCCAGGGGGGTAGGATTGAGGCTTCCCGAAAGGCGAGCCTCCACACCATGTACCGTCGGAGCGTTGGCTCCACATATTAGACCCCACCCCCGTAGGAGAAGATCACCTTCTCGAGGAAGGATATGCCGGAGCATGAGGATCCCTTCTGCAATGCGCTGGTCATCCAGACAGCCATCGAGAATTTTACCATCTCTAGGATCCTCATTGACAACAGAAGTTCCGTCAACGTCATCTTCAAGAAGGTGTTCGACGCGATGAAGGTGGAGGATAATAGGGTGCAGGCTTCATATGGGCCCCTTTTGGGTTTTTGGGGGAGAGAAAGGAGGTATAAGGAGGAGTGGGGCTCCATGTCACTCTGCGGGTGCAGTCCCAGAATTACAGGTTTGTCATCGTGGATGCCCCCAGCAGCTACAACGCCATCTTTGGGCGGCCCCTCATTAGTGTCTTCCACCACGTCCCCTCTTCCTTCCACCAATGTTTGAAGTTCAACGCCGAGGGGATCCAGGTCCGGATTCGGGGTGACCCCAAAGTAGCGAGGGAGTGCTACGTCACGACTATGAACTCTATCTCCTGGCAGGAAGGGGCCGAGGAGATGGAGCAGAGAAAGGAGGAGGCAGAACATGAGGCAGGAGGAGAAGAGATAGATGTGGAGAGCTGCACCGAGGTGGAGGTGGCAGGAGGAGATCGGGAGGAGTCGGCCGAGGCAATGGCTACGGAGGAAGATGCGACGGCTGAGGAGGTTCTTGTCCTAGAGGATAGGGATAACGGAGAATGGGGGGAGCAGTCCTGGCTGGAGGCTGCAGAAGAGGTGGTAGAGATGGAGCTTCTCACCCTTAGAAGCAGGGTGGAGAAGGTTCGCATCAGCGGGGGGCTATCTCTAGAGGCTCAGGGCATGATGCTGGCATGCATCCAGAAGAACGTGGACATCTTCTCACGGAGCGCAGCGGAGATGCCGGGGATTGACGCGGACGTGGCCTGTCATCGCCTCAACCTGGACCCGGGAGCTTGCCCCATCCAGTAGAAGAAAAGGTCCACGGTGGACAAGCTGGTCGAGCCCATCAGGGAGGAGGTGGCCAAACTCCACACGGACGGCTTTGTATCCGAAATACAATACCCCGACTGAGTCTCCAATGTAGTTATGGTTAAAAAAAGGAGATGACCGGTGGCGTATGTGTGTTGATTTTTCCTTAATAAATCATGCCCGAAGAACTGTTATCCCATGCCTCAGATCGACGCGTTGGTTGACTTAGTCGTCGGTTTTCCTATAATTAGCTTCTTAGATGCGTTTTCAAGTTATCACCAGATTAGGATGCACCCCCCGGACATCAAAGATGTCTCGTTCATCACGGGGGATGGGTGCTACTGCTACAAGATAATGCCCTTTGGGATGAAGAATGCAGGGGCGACATACCAGACGATGATGGACAGGGTCTTCCGGGAATAGAAGGGGAGGAACCTGGAGGTGTACGTAGATGACCTCATAATCAAGAGTCGAGACATGGACTCTCACCTGCAGGACCTGGAGGAAACCTTCACCACCCTGCGTAAATACAAGATGCGGCTGAACCCCCTGAAGTGCGTTTTTGGGGCCAGCAGGGGAAGTTCTTGGGACACCTCCTCACCCCCGCGGGGGTCGAGCCGAATCCCGACAAGGTCAAAGCCATCATGGAGCTAGGGTCGCCCAGAATGCCAAAGAGGTGCAGCGGTTGACAGGGAAGCTGGCAGGATTGAGCAGGTTCCTCTCCCGGGCCGGGGAGAAGTGCTCCCCCTTCTTCAAGACATTGAGGGGAGGACAGAAGTTCGAGTGGACACAGGAGTGCGAGGAGGCATTCCAGGCCCTGAAGAGGCAGTTGACCCAGTCTCCGCTGCTCCAAGGGCAAAGGAAGGGGAGGACCTATACTTGTATCTCAGGGTCAGAATAGAGGCCCTGAGCTCCGTCTTGGTTCGAGAAGAGGGGAAGAGGCAACTCCCCATATACTATGTGAGTCGGGTCCTCAGGAAGGCCGAGCTTCGATACCCGTTCTTGGAAAAGTTAGCCTTCGCTCTAGTCATCTCGGCCCGGAGGCTCCGGCCCTACTTCCAGGCACACTCCATCCAAGTGGTGACTGACCATCCCCTCCGTAACATCTTTGAGGGGGTGGAGCATTCGGGCAGGCTAGCTATGTGGTCAGTGGAACTGAGCGAGTTTGACATCTCCTTCGTCCCACGCCTCTCGATCAAGGCCCAAGCAATGGCCGACTTTTTGGCTACTACGTGGTCGAGGTAGTGTCGGAAGAGCTCACTCGTCTGGCCTCATGGAAGGTGAAGGTAGACGACGCTTCGGGGAAACATTCTTTAGGGGTAGGGTAATCTTGGAAAGCCCCCAGGGGACAAGAATTGAGCAAACAGTGGTGGTGCACTTCCCCATCACTAACAACCAGGCCGAATACGAGGCCGTAATAGTAGGGATGTGCCTGGCCAGGGAGCTGGGGGTGCTCGACGTGGAGGTCCTCACTGACTCCATGGTGGTGGCTTCCTAGATCAATGGGGAGTTCGAGCCGAGAGAGCCTACCCTCCGGCTATACTTAACAAAAGTAAAGGGGGTCATCGGCATGTTTCAAACCTTCTCCATCCTACACGTGCCCAGGGAGGAGAACGAGCAGGTCGATCAGCTAGCAAAGCACGGTCCTCGGGTTGGGGGTACCATTACGGATCTGTTTTGCCCCTCCATAGAAGAGGGGGAGCAGATGGAGGTGGATCAACACCCCTCGTGGATGGATCCGTTCACGACCTTCCTTTCCACAGGGGAGTATCTGGAGGGGATGGACAAGAAGAAGTTCAGATACAAGTTGGCGTACTATCTCATCCGGGACGGTCAATTGTATCGAAAAACTCTTTCAGGGATGTTGGCCCGTTATATAGCCGAGAGGGAAGTGCAGAGGATCTTGGAAGAAGTCCACTCCGGGGAGTGTGGGAGCCACTCTAGGAGCCGGACCCTAGAAGGGAGGATCGTCAGACAGGGGTACTTCTGTCCAACCTTGGGCCACAACGCTGCGGAGTTCACAAAGAGGTGCCACAAATACCAGTTATTTGCCCCCTCCAACTACAACTGGCTCAACGCCTCTGGAGCATCACGGCCCCCTAGCCCTTTGCAATTTGGGGAATGGATTTGGTTGGAACATTCTGTAACGCCCCGAAACTCAAAAGAGCGATGGGAGGCGTTCCAGGCCAAATTTGGAATTTGGTAGGAGGCACACTGCCTGGGACACGGGCGTGTTCCAGGGCGTGTCGGGGTAGTTCAAAGTTCTGGCAAATCGATCAGGCAGAAATCTGGGTTCGACGATCGTCGAGCAGCGGTCGACGATCTGGTCACAATGCTGCGGTCGACGATCTGTCGATATTCTGGGTTCGACGATCGTCGAGCAGCGGTCGACGATCTGATCACAATACTGCGGTCGACGATCTGTCGATATTCTAGGTTCGACGATCGGGCCGTGGGTTCGACGATCGTGCCGTGGGTTCGACGATCGGGACGTGGGTTCGACGATCGGGCCGTGGGTTCGACGATCGGGCCAGCGATCTCCGTTCGACGATCGGGCCGTGCGTTCGACGATTTGGCCAGAGTTTTTCGGTCGACGATCTGGCAGCGGTCGACGATCTTGGTTCGACGATCGTCGAGCGCGGGGCGGATTGTGGCGTGTTTGACTCGGTCGACGCGGAGTGTCGACGCAGGGGTTTCTGGCGGGAGTTGACTAAATGTTCCGACACTGTTTTGACGCGGACGTGTCCTGCTCCTATTGGTGTACTGTGCGGTGGTTAACCCCATTTGTCCAGGTCAGACCTGGATCGTGTCCGTGCATCCCTTTTTGTGGGATCCGACGGCTGTGGTTATTCCCGAAGGGGTTATACCTGAGAGAAGGGTTTCAAAACCCTTATTTTTCTGCCGTATGTTCTCTGTCTAAATCCTAGAGAGAGGGGAGAGCAAAGGAGGAAGAAGAAGTCTAGATCCAGTCTTTGGAGGAGTTTTAGAGCTCCAAATCGCGAGCCGACTTCGGATCTACAAAGGCAAGGAGATTGCGGTGTTTTTCATCCGCTTACATTTCCATGGCGCCAAGGAAGAACGCTAGGGTAACGATTCTCTACTTGAGCATGTGAAGTTCTCCTTCTTTTGCATAGTAAGCCCGCTCTCACGAGTTTGCGGTGATTTGGAGGCGTTCCTTCGGGTAGATATGTGAAGTCCCCAGTGTGTAGAGTCTGTAATCAAGAACGGACATAGGCATGATATGTGAAGCCTATTCGGAAATGTTGGTCTGGATCGGTGATGTTGCATTGCATAAATGCCGGAGAAGACTCCGTGCGAATGTTTGTTTTTCGGGTTTTCTACGTGGTAGATTGCAATAGAGAGCCTTGGGGATTAACCCTAAGGTGCACCCGGAAAACTGGGCGGATGCGTGATCTTGCCAACTTGGTGGCCTGGGAGCCAACTTGAACATAACCGGGTTATGTGAAGTTTGTGATGGAAACGGGACTCGGAGAAGTTTGACCTGCGTATATGGCTTAAATTACTGTTACGATGTGAGCACATGTTAGATGGAACCGTACCCATTCTATATCGTTCGGTTAGAGCCGTTGGCATAGATGAGGGTCTTCGGCGGTCTATGACTTAAATTGACGTGACCCATGTCGGGAAGACAAAATGCTCATATGTTTGGCCGTCAAAGTGGCGGTGGTGAGTCCGGAATGTCTATGGCTTAAATTGACGTGACATTGGCAGGTTCACCGAGAATGTGCCCTGAGTGCACGGGGTGTGTGGTCGTGTGTGCCTACGCATGTGATGTTGTGACATTACTACTGCTTGTTTATACTAATAAAGTGCAGGGAAGGAGCATCGCCGCCCCGAGTTGGGGGCGGGATCGTTATAATTTGGTCAGCATTGCTGACAGTTGCTTTTGTTTGCCACTGTGCTGTGGATTGTGCTTGCAGGTGTTGCTGGACCAAGCGGTCAATAGCGGGATAAAGTCCAAATTGCGAAGCCGGCCCTCGAAGGCCTAATTGGAGTGTTTACTTGCTTTTGTTCATGTATGACCGGCCTGTGTGCCGTGGTATGGAAAATATGTAATTAGAGTAAACCATTTGTAAGGCCTTAAGGCCAGTACTTGTGTATGTACTTCATTCCTTCTTGGCTTATTAGTGGAAATTCATGCTTGTTGTTGGGTTCTTTTAATTGCAACTATTTAAACTGCTTCTGCTAGAATGCTCTGTGTAGGACGTTATGATTGGTTGGATGGTTTCCATTGAGTAACCACCCGGTCTGTCTGTGGTATATGGCGTCGGGCCCCGGCCGGACCTACTGCTATATGCTATGCGACGGATAGGGGGTGTTATAATTTGGTATCAGACTACTGTTTTCGGTCAGGCTTAACATGAATTCGTGGACGAATTCTTTTTAAGGGGTGGTGAGCACATGTGTATTCGTCATCGTTATAACCACAAAAGAACCCATGAATGTCCACTTAGGAATGAAAATACACGTGTTTGGGGAACCTGCGTGTTCCTATAATTGTTGTTTGTAATTTTATTTGGTCGCTTAACGGTGTTTTGTACCACTATAGGTGACCAGAAGTGGTGTTGGGCCGTCAGAATGTCGAGTTTCTGAGTCTAGCAGTGCACCAAATGATGCTCCTACAACACCTCCATCGGCTGAGACCATACGATTGGTTGCCGAAGCAGTGTTTGTCATGATCAATGTGCAGCCTGCAAGGCAAATGCAGCAGCCCGCTCCTGCGATGGAGCAGGTACCTCTTCCAGAGGTTGAGCAGAGAAGGGTGGAGCCGGTAGTAGTCGAGCCGTTGGTGCCAAGGAGGGCAACCGAGAGACAGCTCAAACATGTCATGAGCTTTAATCCTCCAGTATTCTCGGGGTTGGGAACCCCATCTCAAGCTGAAGACTGGCTCTCCCGTATGAAGAGAGTCTTGACAGCGACGGAGATGGAGGAATGGAAAATGACCACTATTGTTACGTTCCTTCTGGACGGTGAAGCGAGATTGTGGTGGGAAGGATTGGAGCTGCATCTATTGAGAGGTAGGCAACTTATAGACGTCTCGATGGAAGAGTTCTCGAGACTATTCTTGGTTAGGTACCTCCCTTCGGCGCAGAGGATAGCGTTGGAGAACGAGTTCCTGAAGTTGGTTCAAGGAGACAGTAGCGTGGATGAATATCTCCACGAGTTTACTCGATTGAGTCGATATGCTAGCTCCACCATCGCGGATGAGGAGCGCAAGACGAATCGATTCTATGAAGGGTTGAGAGATGATTTGAGGCTACTAGCAAAGAAAAGTTTTCCGGCTATCGAAGGTTCTTTAAGAAGGCTAGGACTTCGGGTCCAGCTCCTTCTTCAGGTGCTTCTGGGGCGACTACGGGTCGGACCCCGGGTGCATGCTTTACTTGTGGGAAGTCGGGGCACTTTGCCCGCGATTGCTGAAGCGGACGTCCCAAGTCCGAAAGGAAGTCGGGAGCGCCTTATGAAGAGAAGGGCAAGGCGGTGGAGTCAACCGCGTCCCATTATGCTCCGGCCCAACCGAGGGTGTATAATCTTGGCCAACAGGAGGCCATCAAACAAGCGGATGTGGTGACAGGTAAAATTTAAATTTGTAGCAAGTTAAGCTTCTTTAAATACTTGTTATGCGTATGTTACCTTACCACTTCTTGTTTAGGATTTGTTTTGATTTGTGAAAATCCGGCAAGAGCACTCTTCGATACAGGAGCTTCACACTCCTTCTTGTCCGAAGGATTTATATCACACATCGGAGTACCTTCTTCGATGGCGAAGGACAAGTTGGATGTGTTGTTGCCCAATGGGTGTTCGATGCGCGCGGATAGAATCTGTGGCGTGAAGATTCGAATTGGGAATCAAGAGTTCGATCTACAAGCGTCGTTACTACCGTTGGTGGAATTCAACGTTATATTTGGCATGGACTGGCTCTCGGAACAGCGAGCCTATATTGATTGCGGTAGCAAGGAAGTCAAGCTGGGATCAGGTCGTGAGACGACTTTCACAGGCTTGAAGGGGTCGAACAAGACGTTGATGTCTGCTCTTCAGGTGGTGAAGGCGGTTCGTGCCGGTGCAGAACTGTTCTTTACACTAGTGGAGGTTGCAAAGCCTAAGCCCGTGTTGGACAGTATTTCAGTGGTATCGGAGTACCCTGATGTGTTCCCTGGCGATCTTCCTAGAGCCCCGCCACAGCGGGATATAGATTTTACGATAGAGCTCGTGCTAGGTGCAAAGCCTGTGTCACGCTCTCCATATCGGCTAGCGCCTAAGGAAATGGCGGAGCTGAAGGTTCAACTGCAAGAATTGTTGGAGCAAGGGTATGTGCGTCCGAGTTCTTCACCTTGGAGTGCGCCGGTCCTCTTTGTTAAGAAGAAGGACGGAAGCTTGAGGCTATGTATTGATTATCGGGAGCTCAACAAGTTGACGGAAAAGAACAAGTACCCGATCCCCCGGATTGATGATCTATTCGATCAGTTAGTCGGGTCGATGGTGTACTCAAAGTTGGACCTCAAGTCCGGGTACTATCAGCTACGAATAAGGGAGAGTGATATCCCGAAGACAGCGTTCAGTATGAGATATGGGCATTACGAGTTTACGGTCATGCCATTTGGGCTGACTAATGCGCCGTCAGTGTTCATGGATTTGATGAACAGGAACTTCAGGGAGTACTTAGACCATTTTGTGATCATCTTCATCGATGATATTTTGGTGTACTCGCAGAGTGAGGAAGATCACTTCAGGCATCTTCATTTGGTTTTGGAGATGCTAAGGAGGAATCAATTGTACGTCAAGTTCTCGAAGTGCGAGTTTTGGTTATCCTCAGTGGCGTTCCTCGGTCATATAGTGAGTGGGGAAGGTATTGCAGTGGATCCGGTGAAGATTGTTGTGATACGGAAGTGGCCTGAGCTTTCTACGATAGCGGAAGTCCGGAGCTTTCTGGGGCTTGCTGGCTATTATAGGCGCTTCGTAGAGAACTTCTCGCGGATAGCGTTACCTCTCATTACTTTGACGAGGAAGGAGCAGAAGTTTGTTTGGACGTCGGAGTGGGCGCGAGCTTTTGAGGAGTTGAAATGTCGGTTGACCACGGCGCCTGTGCTGAGTTCGCCGAGTGGGACCGAAGGTTATGAGATTTATAGCGATGCTTCGGGCAGTGGTTTGGGTTGTGTGTTGTTATAGCATGGAAGCGTTATAGCATATGGCTCGAGACAGCTGAAGGTGCACGAGAGGAACTATCCGGTCCATGACTTGGAGTTAGCGGCCGTGATTTTTGCCTTGAAGCTGTGGAGGTATTAGTTGTGCGGTGTGAAGATTGATATCTACACCGATCACAAGAGCCTGAAGTATTTGATTGATCAAAAAGATCGGAACATGCGACAATGTAGATGGATGGAGTTCCTGGGGGACTATACATTCAAGATCCACTACGTGCCTGGTAAAGGTAATGCGGTTGCGGACGCGTTGAGTTGCCGAGCCCCAGCTCAAGCTAATTGGCTATCGGTGCATGATGAGCGGTTGGTTTGGGAGTTGGAGGCGTTGGAGATTTCTTGCATGGATAGTCAGTCAAGTGCTGAAGCACTCTTGAATTGGACTGAAGTTCAATATGACCTGGCTGATCAGATTCGGCAGGCTTTGGATTTGGATGGCCACATGAAGCAACTCATGATAGAGGCTCTGGATAGGTCAAATTCCCAATATGAAGTTGTGGATGGATTGCTTTGGAAAGACGGTCGTCTTTGCGTCCCAAGCGTGGGCAGTTTGCGTGTGGATTTATTGTACGAGGCGCACCATACCAAGTACTCGATTCACCCGGGGAGCACAAAGATGTACCGCGATGTTAAGAAACTGTTTTTGTGGCCGGGTTTGAAGAAGGATGTGGCGCTCTACGTGGCGAAGTGCCAAACTTGCGCCTTGGTGAAGGCGGAGTGCCAAAAGCCGGGAGGATTTCTGAAGTCCTTGCCTATTCCAGAGTGGAAATTCGACGACATCACTATGGACTTTGTGCACGGGTTGCCAAGGTCGCAAAAGGGGAACGACGCCATCTGAGTGGTCGTAGATCGGCTAACGAAGGTGTCGCATTTCATTCCGCATAGGAAGGATGATCCGGTGGAGAAGTTGGCAAAGTTATATGTGGATAACATAGTGCGGCTCCACGGTGTGCCCCGCAGCATCGTGAGTGACCCAGATGGGTGGTTCACGTCCAATGATTGGAGGCTTGTGCAGCAAATGTTGGGAACAAAGCTGAGTTTTAGCACAGCCTTCCATCCGCAGACGGATGGGCAGACCGAGAGGGTCAATAGAACTATGAAAGACATGCTCCGCATGTGTGTCTTGGATTTTGGAAAGCAATGGGAAGACCATCTTTATTTGGTGGAATTTGCGTACAACAATAGCTACCAGGCGAGTATTCAAATGGCGCCCTTCGAGGCCCTTTATAGTAGAAGATGTCGCACGTCGTTGTCCTGGTTGGAAACGGGTGAGTCAAAGTTGTACAAGCGTCAAGAGGTGGAGGATGCTACTTCATTGGTGTGAACCATTCGGGAGAGGTTGCTTATCGCTCAGGACCGGCAAGCGAAGTACTATAATGCCAAGCACAGAAATGTGGAGTTCGATGTGGGCGACTGGGTGTACTTAAAGATCAAGCCGTTCAAGGGTGTCTCGCGGGTGCGGCGCTTGAAAAAGCTAAGCCCGAGGTACCTTGGGCCGTTTGAGGTTCTGGAGCGGATTGGCAAAGCGGCTTATCGGTTGAAGCTATCGGTGGAGCTTAGTGGTTTACATGATGTATTCCATATATCGGTGCTACGGAAGGCGGTGCAAGAGCCTACGCAAGTGATCGCGGTCGATCAAGTGCCGATTGATAGTGGGTTGACGACAAAGGTCAAGCCCGTGCGTATCGAAGACTCGGAAGTCAAGCGGCTATGCAATAAAGAGATCAGGATGGTCAAGGTCCGATGGGATAATTGCGGCCAAGAAGAGCTCTCTTGGGAACGAGAGCAGACTATGCTTGATGAGTATCCAGAGTTGTTCCGCTCAGGTACAATTTAATTTTGTACTTATCTTTCCTTTATGTAATTTCGTGGACGAAATTCTTTTAAGAGGGGGAGAGTTATAACGCCCCGAAACTCAAAAGAGCGACGAGAGGCGTTCCAGGCCAAATTTGGAATTTGGCAGGAGGCACACGGCCTGGGACACGGGCGTGTCCCAGGGCGTGTCGGGGTAGTTCAAAGTTCTGGCAAATCGATCAGGCAGAAATCTGGGTTCGACGATCGTCGAGCAGCGGTCGACGATCTGGTCACAATGCTGCAGTCGACGATCCGTCGATATTCTGGGTTCGACGATCGTCGAGCAGCGGTCGATGATCTGGTCACAATGCTGCGGTCGACGATCTGTCGATATTCTGGGTTCGACGATCGGGTCGTGGGTTCGACGATCGTGCCGTGGGTTCGACGATCGGGCCGTGGGTTCGACGATCGGGCCGTGGGTTCGACGATCGGGCCAGCGATCTCCGTTCGACGATTTGGCCAGAGTTTTCCGGTCGACAATCTGGCAGCGGTCGACGATCTTGGTTCGACGATCGTCGAGCGCGGGGCGGATTGTGGCGTGTTTGACTCGGTCGACGCGGAGTGTCGACGCAGGGGTTTTTGGCGGGAGTTGACTAAATGTTCCGACATTATTTTGACGCGGACGTGTCCTGCTCCTATTGGTGTACTGTGCGGTGGTTAACCCCATTTGTCCAGGTCAGACCTGGATCGTGTCTTTGCATCCCTTTTTGTGGGATCCGACGGCTGTGGTTATTCCCGAAGGGGTTATACCTGAGAGAAGGGTTTCAAAACCCTTATTTTTCTGCAGTATGTTCTCTGTCTAAATCCTAGAGAGAGGGGAGAGCAAAGGAGGAAGAAGAAGTCTAGATCCAGTCTTTGGAGGAGTTTTAGAGCTCCAAATCACGAGCTGACTTCGGATCTACGAAGGCAAGGAGATTGCGGTGTTTTTCATCCGCTTACATTTCCATGGCGCCAAGGAAGAACGCTAGGGTAACGATTCTCTACTTGAGCATGTGAAGCTCTCCTTCTTTTGCATAGGAAGCCCGCTCTCGCGAGTTTGCGGTGAGTTGGAGGCGTTCCTTCGGGTAGATATGTGAAGTCTCCGTTGTGTAGAGTCCGTAATCGAGAACGGACATAGGCGTGATGTGTGAAGCCTATCCGGACATGTTGGTCTGGATCGGTGATGTTGCACTGCATAAATGCTGGAGAAGACTCCGTGCGAATATTTGTTTTTCGGGTTTTCTATGTGTAGATTGCAACAGGGAGCCTTGGGGATTAACCCTAAGGTGCACCCGGAAAACTGGGCGGATGTGTGATCTTGCCAACTTGGTGGCCTGAGAGCCAACTTGAACATAACCGGGTTGTGTGAAGTTTGTGATGGAAACGGGACTCGGAGAAGTTTGACCTACGTATATGGCTTAAATTGCCATTACGATGTGAGCACAGGTTAGATGGAACCGTACCCGTTCTATGTCGTTCGATTAGAGCCGTTGGCATAGATGAGGGTCTTCGGCGGTCTATGGCTTAAATTGACGTGACCCATGCCGAGAAGAAAAAATGCTCATATGTTTGGCCGTCAAAGTGGCGGTGGTGAGTCCGGAATGTCTATGGCTTAAATTGATGTGACATTGGCCTGTTCACCGAAAATGTGCCCTGAGTGCACGAGATGTGTGGTCGTGTGTGCCTACGCCTGTGATGTTGTGACATTACTACTGCTTGTTTATTCTAATAAAGTGCAGGGAAGGAGCATCGCCGCCCCGAGTTGGGGGAGAGATCGTTATAATTTGGTCAGCATTGCTGACCGTTGCTTTTGTTTGCCACCGTGCGGTGGATTGTGCTTGCAGGTGTTGCTGGACCAAGCGATCAATAGCGGGCTAAAGCCCAAATTGCGAATCCGGCCCTCGAAGGCCTAATTGGAGTGTTTACTTTCTTTTGTTCATGTATGACCGGCCTGCGTGCCGTGGTATGGAAAACATGTAATAAGAGTAAACCATTTGTAAGGCCTTAAGGCCAGTACTTGTGTATGTACTTCATTCCTTCTTGGCTTATTAGTGGACATTCATGCTTGTTGCTGGGTTCTTTTAATTGCAACTATTTAAACTGCTTTCACTAGAATGCTCTGTGTAGGACGTTATGATTGGTTGGATGGTTTCCATTGAGTAACCACCCGGTCTGTCTGTGGTATATGGCGTCGGGCCCCGACCGAACCTACTGTTATATGCTATACGACGGATAGGAGGTGTTACACATTCCCCCAGGCCAGTGGGCAAAGGAGGTTCCTATTGGTAATGATAGATTATTTTTCTAAGTGGTTGGAGGTGAAGGCGCTGACAAAGGTGACCTCCTAGGTTATCAGGAATTTTGTTTGGGGGGAGATCATCTGTCGGCACGGGCTACCCCAGGCCATTGTCATGGACAACAAGCCTCAGTTTGCCAGCGCAGAATTCATCAGCTTCTACGAGCAGCTCGGAATTGACATCAGATTTGCCTCGGTCCACCATCCTAGGAGCAACGGGCAGGTGGAGGCGGCAAACAAGATTATTGTGAACCTCCTAAAGAAGAAGGTTGAAAACTTGAAGGGGAGCTGGGTGGAGCAGCTTCCCTCGGTCCTCTGGGCCCTGAGGACCACCCCCAACACAGCCATAGGGTAGACCCCCTTCAAGCTCTCCCATAGATGTGAGGTAGTACTCCCCCATAGAATTTGAAGTCCAGACGCCTCAGGTGGTCACGACGCAGGAAGGCAAAAAGAATGGCCAGCTGAAAATGAGGAGGAGCTGTGGCTCTCCCTTGATATGGTGGAGGAGCTGCGTGACCTCTCCGTCATCCGACAGGAAGAGGTAAAGAGGAGAATGGCTAAGTACTTTGACAAGTACATCAGAATCAAACAATTTGTGGAGGGGGACTTGGTCTTAAAGTAGGTATATGCAGCGGAAAGGTCAACAGCCGTGGGGAAGCTCAACCCCAACTAGGAGGGTCCATACATTGTAAAATAGGCCTTGAAATCAGGAGGGTATCACCTCCGGAATGTGGAGGGCAAGACCCTGAGTCTCACCTGGAGTGGTGATGACTTGAAGCGCTTTTATCCGTAAAGTATGTAAGTGGTGCCCTTTTTCCTAATGAAGCTTATTCATATGTCGAGTCTCTTGCGATGATTCACACGAGTAGGTGGAGATTCCACTCAACAGACCCCGAGTAGATCCCGTTGTCAGGCTCATACCTAGCTGGCAGGGCTGGATGACTTGTGTGCGTTTACCCGGACCCCGAGCAGATCCCGCTGCCAGGCTCTCACCTAGCTGGCAAGGATGGATGTCACTCGTGTGTGTCTACCCGGACCCCGAGCAGATCCCGATGTCAGGCTCTCACCTAGCTAGTAGGGCTAGATGTCACTCGTGTGCATCTACCCGAACCCTGAGTAGTCCCGCTGCCAGGTTCTCACCTAGCTGGCAGGGCTGGATATCACTCGTGTGCGTCTACCCGGACCCCGAGCAGATCCCGCTGCCAGGCTATCACCTAGCTGGCAGGGCTGGATGTCACTCGTGTGCGTCTACCCGAACCCCGAGCATATCCCGCTGCCAGCCTCTCACCTAGCTGGCAGGGCTGGATGTCACTAGGGTGCATCTACCCGGACCCTAAGTAGATCTCGCCGTCAGGCTCTCTCCTAGCTGGCAGTGTTGGATGTCACTCGTGTGCATCTACCCGAACCCCGAGCAGATCCCATTGCGAGGCTCTCACTTAGCTGGCAGGGCTGGATGTCACTCGTGTGCGTCTACCCAGACCCCGAGTAGATCCCACTGTCAGGCTCTTACCTAGATGGCATGGCTGGATGTCACTCATGTGCGCCTACCCGGACACCGATCAGATCCCGCTGTCAGGCTCTCACCTAACTGGAAGGATTTGATGTCACTCATGTGTTTCAACTCAGACCCCAAGCAGATCTTGCTGTCAGGCTCTCACCTAGCTGACAAGGCTGGATGACACTCGTAGGAGTCTACTCCGGCTCCCAACTGGCTGGCAAGACAGGTCTCGATGAACAAAACAATGTTAGAAGTCGGGGGCCCAGACATCTGAATGACCGAGGAAGAAGTCGCAAAGTTAACGAAATGGGTCCAACAGTCGCCCAACACCCAAGATAACGGCCAAGGCGCCGAGAACCCAGGCCGCGTCGCATGTGGGTCAGCTAGCACGGAACCCGGCGGCTCGGTTGCGAGCCGAGTCGGCTCGCCTTCTCTAGTGAGCAGGCGACGTGGAGGACCTGGACTAAGGAGGCGGGTCGCCACTCACGAGTCGGCTAACCAAGCCCCCTAAGCTCGCGAAGCTAAGTCCTTAGGGGACGCGCGATCTCTCTAGAGGGACACGGAATAAGGAACTGCAAGCGGAAGGACCAAAACAAGCCGCAAACACAAAAGAAGAGAGGATCCACATTGCACAGAAGCATTGCAAGCAGCAGTAACGTATACATATATAATAGAAGAGGGTACGGAACAGTTCATTGATGGACAAAAATACAAGATCGGGACTCAGCCCGCGTTTACATTATAATAAAAAAACACACATAAGAGGCGAGGCGCGGGAATTAGGCGAGGCGAGCTCTCAGGCGACAAGCCCTAGAGGAGCTAGTAGGACTTGTCTCCCGGCCTGGGTACCGGAAGGAACAACGTCGGTACCACGTCGCTCGCAGAAAGGCCCACGCCCTCGCTCTTGATGAGATCGGCCCGCAGTAGAGTCTGGAGGGTATACTTCACCGCGCTAGCAACGTTCTTTTGCATCATTTCCTCCAGCTCATACTCTGTATAGTGCCCGAGATGGCAGCCGCTGCTGGAGGGCGGCGGGAGAGCCGCTGCGGCCTCCAGCTCTCGCACCCGCACCTGTAGCGCTTCTTTTTCTTTCTCTAAAACGGCGACGGCGGCATCGGCTGCGTCCATCCTCTCTCTCTGTCGCTCCGCCTCCTCCTGGGTGAGTCGACGAGCCTCCTCGCAACCAGCCTCTTGAGCGAGGGGGCGTTCTTCTCCATTTGGGTGCACCGCCGACCGACCATGTGGGCCAGCTCCAGGATGCGGAGCTGGGCCCGCGCGCTCTCGTGGATCAGCACCCGCGTGGCCTCCTCGTCGTAAATGACGGCATCCTCCTGCGAGTAGAGGCCGAACGAGAAGTTGTCGGCCTCCCTGCTGATGGTTTCCTGCACCAGCTAGCTCGGCAGCAGGGTGGAGATGATCACCCGGTTCGACTCCTTGTCCCACAGTAGGAGGGGGACGCCGAGCTCATCTAGGCACTTCTCACCGTAGCCGAAGTTGCGATGACCACTCGACACCGGCTTCACGGCGGACCGCATCTCTTCTTGTGACCAGAAGGTGCCAACCGCCTCGCTAGGGGCGCCGCTGGCCGAAGCAATCGCGGGGGCGGGGTCCTTGGTCGGCTGGGCCGCCGGGGCATTGCCTTTCATTTGGGCCGCGGTAGGCGCATCACCCGTGGACTTCACCTTTTTGGGTGGCGACGGTGGAGGTTGTTCGCGGCTGGGCCGCTTCTAGGCGGGAGATGCAGGGGTCTCGCGATGTGCGGCGACTGCGGCTTCGGCGCGGACGAGCTCGCTAGAAGCGAGCAGCGCGCTCTCGTAAGGAGGATGCAGGGGGATGTCCCGCTCGCCTGCAAGAGGAAAGTTAAAGCAGAAAAAAATTATCAAAGTAGAAAGGAGAAGCGTGAGTAGCTTACCTCCCCCAAGCGGGACGGGGGCGAGGTTGTCCAGATTCCGGCACAGGAAGGCGACCTCAAAGTTCTTCCTGGCGAAGAACCCGCACAACTCCGCTTCATGGCCCCACAGGCTAGGGGCAGTAGCTCGCCTCACTGAGCTGTACCGGTGAGAAGGAGACATTGCTGGAGTCCTCCTTGACGAACACGAATTTTTTGAGCCAATTATGACTCTTATTGACGGTCTCCCGAAACTTGACGTGGCCGTTGGAGAAGTAGGCGATCTCTTCCTTGTTCGCACGAAAAGAGAACAGCTTGCGGAAAACCGCGAGGCTGAACTCAACCCGCTCTTCCCGCAGGAAGCATGCGAATCCGACCATAACAACTATGGAATTTGGGGTCATCTGGCCTGGGACGACCCCGAAGTATTTCAATATCTGGCGAACCTTCGGCCATAGTGGAAGCTAAAGGCCCACCTCAAAGTGATCCAAGGGGATGACGATCTCCCATCCAGAGAGGTTGTTTATCTTTTCCCCCTCCCCAGGTCGCCTCACCACGAAACCTGGCAGAACGTCGTCGTCTATAGCGTCGAAGAATTCGTCTTCAGAAATGGCGGCGGGGGGAAAGTCATGCTCAGAGAAAGTCCAGGCACACTTGCTCCGCCCATCCGCATCGCCGCTATCACCACCCATCTCGCAGGAAGTTTGCTGAGAGGGACGAAGTTATTCTCGCAGGTGGCGGACGAGTCGAGGGTCGCAGGAAGCAAGGAAGAAGGGGAAATCTTAAATGCTGTGAGTGAGAAAGGGCCAACAGGGCCTATTTATAGAAAGAAAAAGGGCGGGAAAATGTTCTGCCGAAGGGAAAAGTGCGGATAGCAAAATACGCCGCGACGCTTCGACTTTTGCGCCCACCGCGGATTTATACCAGCTTGTCGGAGTGCCGCAAAGACTATTCGACAGCGAGCTGCGTTCCCCGCACCCGCCCGAGAGGCGAGCAAGCTGCGACTCGCGCCCGCCCAAGAGGCGAGCGAGCTGTGACTCACGACCGCTTGGAACAGTAGGCGAGCCGAGCAGACTCGCAATCTGCGAGCTTTCGGCCCGCTCCCGCCAAGATTAAATAGGTGGGTTGTGCGAGCCGATTCAACAATCTCGCGCCCGCTTAAAGAAGTGGTAGGCGAGCAAGAGCGCTTCATCCGCATTCCCCCCAGAGAACTAAACGACAACACAAGAAAAGAAACAGAGAACGAGAATTAAGCCCATTGGCGGGCGAGAGAAGTCTCAGATTATTACAGACATTAAAAAATGTTCTTAGATAACCCTCTTAAATGAGCTGGTCTAGGATGCGGATGCGGTCCTAGCCCGACAATCAGTAGCGAGGAAGGGGTGTGTGGCTCAATACCGGATCCATTTCCACTTGTCCCGCCATCAAGCCCCAGATGGGGGGGGGGGGGGCACGCGAGGATAGTGATACTCACGATCCGCCACCAGCTCCTGCTGGGCCAGGCCGACTTGCTCTGTAGCGTGCCTGAGCCGCTCCTCGGCCTACGTTATGTGCATCTCGGGAGAAGTAACCCCGTCTACGTCACCTGGGCGCCTCACTCCCTCCAGGACTGCAAGCCGCTCCTCCACTTCGGCCTTGTCCTTGTCAACCCTGTTGAAGACCTCCTGAAGTAGCAATGCGTGTTTTTGAAACAGTCGTGTCACCTGCCTCTTCATCCCCTTTGCATCCGTCGAGTCGCCCAGATACTCTGAAATGTGAACTGTATCAGGGGGAAGCGAATATCCCTCGCTCATTTCAACATCAGAGGAGGATATGGCGTTGGGGGGGGGGGGGGGGTCAGAGGGAATGAGCGATAACAAGCAGGCGCAAGTACGAGCTCACCGGGTGTCGGCACGTCGCCCACACCAGCTGATGGCCGAGAGGAGCCCGACCGGCCCTGGAAGAGTCCTCCCTCAAGAACTGCGAAGGATTTCCCCAGCCTTGGGGGATTTGGCGACTGGGAAATCTCCGGAGGGGGGTGCCTCTGGCCTGAAGGGCTGGCGGCCCTCTCAGTTGACAGCGGGAGGGAATGGCCCCGTTCCACTCCATCGCCTCCATCCTCGCGAGGCGGCACCTACGGAAAGCAAAGTCAGAGGCAAAAGCGGCAAATCAAGCGGGATGCTCACATACCTCATGGGCAACCTCGACTCGAGATTGTTAAATCGCCTCCATTCAACAATCTCACGCCCGTTCCCCTCCATCGCCTCCATTTCGCTGGAGATTGCCTGACAATTTTCCCTTTCAGTGGTCGGAAGAGGGGCCGAGCGATCCGCACGCCAACCACGAGGCGGCCTCGAGAGCCTCAGCCCTAGTCCCCTCTCTTGAGGCCGCTAGCCAAGCTCACATCTCCTCGGACACAGGCATCGTGCAGTTTCAACTCATAGTGAAGGCTAAAAGAAGACGAGATTTTTCCAAAGGGTCCGATAGCGTATTTATAGCGTGAGGGTGAGACCCACCAAAAGATTCCTTCCAGCTTAGCAAAGCACTCACCAAACACATGAGTTGGATGATTCTTTCCGAGCTTGGTCAAGCCCAAAATAGCGGAGATTGTGTACAACCCCATATTCGCCGAGTGGGTCCACCAGATAGGGAGAGCGGACCAAGATGACCTGTCCGCGCCAGAACAGCATGCATGCTAACTCAGAACAGCCAGCCCGCTCCTGCCAAAGCTAAGCACACAAGCTGCGCGGGCTGGCCCACCCATCCCGCGTCCGCCCGGGATTCGTCGAATGGAGCTCGTCGTTCGTCGAGCGGAGCTCGACCTCCTTCGAGCTGACCTCGTGAGTTAGAATCCTGGGTTCGTCAAACTAAGCTCGACAAGATCAATGCCTCTGGAATTAGTTTTGTAGTAACAGTCCCAGACCGGCCAGCCCGCTCTCCTATAGGTGACCTGGACGCCAGCCTGCCTCAGAGCGAGGTTCGGCAGGCTGCGGAGACCTGGCTCGCACTCGCCCAAGAGTGGAAGGCGAGCTGCGGGAGCCAGGTCGCATCCGTCTCAGCGAGGGGGGGGGGGGGGGGGGGGAGTTGTGGCGAGCCGACCTCCAGATCCTTGGAACCTGCCTAGTGGGGCCTAGAGGTAGAATTACTTGGGTGCCCTTGCCAGGTGTGCGAATAGCTTGTTAGAACAGAGGAGTTACGTTGTTGGCAGACCTAGTTGGGCTGCACATAGCTGTTCAAAACAGCGGAGGTTGGCTATTTGCAGGCCGTCTTCAGAAAACTATAAATAAGACCCAAGAGGCACCTCAGAAGACAGACTTACGAGTGTTCAGATCTTCTTGTGTTTTTTGAGGTAGCCTTAGCTCGGCCTTTGACTAAGGAGGGGAAGCGCTCTAAGATCTTCCGGGTGTGTGGGGGGACCTCCACGCCGAGCCCTTGGGTCAGTTCCCGTTTCTTTTTGCTATTTGACTTGTATGAGAGAAGTAGGTGTACGATCACCCCTTCCCCAATGGTGAACTCCACAAGAGACCGAGTTTCCAGTTTCAACATTTGGAGCGCTCCCACCACCCTGCGCCCAGCTCCCGTAAAAGCACTTTCCGCAATTTTTATTTTCGCATCCCGTTGTCTTCCCTCAACCCGATCTCCACAGCCGACGTGATGACGAAGGAAGGAACCACCGACGACCGAGCTCCTCCATCCGACTGGTCTTCTTCGCCGGCAATATAGCTCCTTCGGGAGGACAGAGTCGACGCTTGGGCAAAGTCGGGCAAGGTTATTAGGGCACGCCGACGCTGTTATCCAACAATCTCCACGGCCGACGCCGTTATCCGGCGATCTTCCATAGACATGCCTTCGATCCCGCCTTCGGTCCCGCTTTCGATCCCGCCTTAATCCGCTGCCGGAATTGAGCACGATGTTTGCCTCTCCTCGTTGTCCTGGAGCCGCCAGCGTCGAGTAGTCCTCGCCGTCTAGGTCGTCAAGGAGGCGCCGTCCAGGATCCCGTCCAGATGTTTGCCTCTCCTTGCCGTCGTCCAGGAAACGCCGCCGTCCAGGTCAAAAAGCTACGAAGTCCAGCTGGGATCTTCAATAGGGATCAAATAAGTAATAACTTTTAAAAAAAGCTTCTAAAAGAGTTCTATTTAAAAAGTTCTACCCAGTCATCAAATCTTTCATCCGCCAGAGCTGTCTCAAACAGAATCGTAATCTTAGAACAGAGAATGCAGTTCTTAGTTATGAAGGTCCATGAAAAATACAGTTTTTGGTTGATTGATATCAAAAATCCACGAAATCCATGTAAGTTTATAGTTTTTTTGTTTTACCATACAAATAATAATATGATGTATAAATAACGATTTAGAGGCTGCGTCTATCAAAATAGAAATGTCCAAATCAGACTTGCTTATATCAATCGCATTTAAATTTCTTACAAAATTTATCTGCTTTATTCCCGCGGGTCCCTGAAGTCCTGAAGTGAAAGAACCGCATCGGGAACAAGCTTGTTGCTTCCTCCTGTTAGCACCAAAAAAGTGTGGAGTTACGATTAGGGTTTCGTCTTAATAATTCGTTGATAATGGCGGAAAATTTCAGCCCACTGCAGTCCATCTGCTACGAACATGGTGCGCTCCGCCTCCTCGATCAGGTATGCCAGCTTTCTCTTTCTCTTCCTCCCAAAACTTTGTGCCTGCGCGATGCTTATTTTATTCCTTCCCTGATTGATTTCGTCTCTGGGCAGAGAAAACTCCCTCTTGAAATAGTTTATTTGGATATCAAGAATGCGGCTGATGGATGGTGAGTTAAGCCGCCCTTTTACTTTGTTCGAATATTCAAGCGGGTTTATTAGTTTTTCTAAGCGGAACTGGTTTCATGGCATTTGGTCATCTTAATTAATTCCTGTTCTCTGGTTACTGCAGGCTGTTTATGGACAGTTAGGTGTAAAATTTACTTGGTAGACAGAAATTCTAGTTTAATTTAACAAATCTGTTGGTGTTTGATTGTCAAGGCTGCAGTTACATTTTGATTTAACAACAAAATTGTTATGGTCTTTTTGTAAACAACGTTATGCTTGCAATTTTCTTTGTTTCAGTTCTTGTTATTTTGTCTCTTTGGTAATCTGTCTATACTATAACATCATGTTTTTTTAATGCTTGGAGCATGTATATAATTCAGAAAATAAAAGATTATCGAGTCATTGGAGAATTGACTAGGAGTGGAAATAGTCATGAGGTTGGTTTTGAGTGGGGAGATAAATTTATACCACATTGTTTGGTTTGCATGAAGAATAATCTTGGATTATGTGCAATATTATGTGAGGAGAGCATGAAGAAAATGGTACAAGGCATCCTCTCCATTTGTGCGCGTGGACATAAATCGTGAGATCCCTCTGTTTGTGTTTTTCACATGGATTAGAGAATTCATTTGTAACGTCTAAGAGATATATTGATTTAATAAAAAAGGCCAATGTGTGTCCATGTGTCCTGATAGATCAAATTGCATGTAAGAAAAAAGGTTATAAATATAACTTACGGGCTGTAAGATGTATATGGAAAATTTAGTAAAGTTTTAGTTATGTTTTCCTTTCCTCCCCATCTCTTCTTCTTCTTCTTCTGCTTTAGCCCCGTCTCTCTCTAGGCCATTCTTCCTCTGTTTTTCTTTTGATCATCATCCTTCCCTCTGTCCGCCCTCTTTCGGCCATCTTCTATCCATAAGATCACTGCTCTTGTCGTTGATCTCCCTTCGTAGAACCCCCTGCCACCATCATGATCTTCACCACAATTTGCAGCGTTTCGCCGACACATGTTTCAACACCAAGATCAAACAACTTCATGCTTTGCAGTTGCAGCGGGACATTCAACAACACTTTTTGGAATCAAGAACAACTCCGCTCTGCCATCAAGAATGTCGCATATGCTTTCATAAACACTTTTTGGAATCAGGAACGACTCCGCTAGCTGCCACCAAGAACGCCGCATATGATTGAATAAACACTTTATGGTATCAAGAACTTCAAAATCAACAACCTCCGAACATCACCTCTTTGCTGCCATTTGCGACCACTCCACAGTTGCTGGGTGAAAGATAGCTCACAGACCTTCGAACAAAAAACTGATGCACGCAAGTTCCTTTGTTCTACATTGTTGTAGACTAGAGTTAGAGTTTTCGAAAATAAGATAAATTTCTTAGCGTTCTATTTTTAATTTAATTTAGGCTCAAATTAGGGTTTTGAAAAGATAAATAATTTTATGCAAAAATATTTTATTTGATGTTTAGTGAAATTAAAGATTCAAAAATAAGTGGATTTTAAATATTTAAAATGTGTCGAACGGCCAACTCGAATTTTAGAGCGCGAAATTCACTTTCCAACGTTGAAGTTCGCAAAACCGTTAACCGTTATTTGAGAGAAGCTCTCTCGAGCGCCTAACGAGTTGAACCGTTGCGAGATCCGTACAATCACAAATGCAATCACAAACAATAATTTATGGAATAATGGTAATAAAAGCAGAATTGAACGTCCGAGGCAAGCTTAGAATTATTTAATTGAACGCATAAAACTAAAGCCAAATTAAATAGCCATGAGGGGATGAAGTTACCATAGGCTTGATTCCTATTCAAGCCCAATCGGTGTTAGGAGATCCAACAGTGGACTGAGGATGGATTGCAGCGAAGTTGACGTCAGATACGGAGGGTGGAACGGGACTCACGATCGACTGACGGAACGGAGGAGTTGCAGTCGACGTCAGTCAAAATAGTCTCCAGAATTAACAGTGCGGTCGACGATGACTTGGCGGGGAGAGCGGTTGCTGGAAGCCCTCTGTGGCGCTGGATCGAAATGGTGGTGATGCTTCGTCGGGAGTTGACGCCGAAATAAGAGTGGTGGCGGCGCCTAGAAGGAATCTCGTCGTAGAGGACTTCGACTGGACTTGGGCACTGAAGTAATGGCTGGAGGGTTTCACCGACAATACAGGGAAACAAACAAGATGGTTGTTCCCTGTTTCTATTCCGGTCCCGTTTCTTCTTTGGCCGGTATTTTAATAGAGAGGCTGTTGATTAATTTCCAAAAGAGCAGCTAGTTGTAATTTGATTATGTTCCAAATCAATATTTCCCTAAATGATATTTCTTGTAATGAAAGAGCCCATTTTTGGGAAGGCCTTCATCCGATTTTTTATTTTCCAAATATTGCCTTTTCATTTAAATGCTCAAATCAATTGCCTATTTTTCAAATAATATTTTGTCCAAAAATTCTTACTTAAATCTCTCTCCCAAGGATTGCTAAATCTCTTTCGGTTAAATTTATGCATCCATAAATAAATTAAGCTTGCCTTTTCCGTTCCTACCACCTAAATTACCAGATATTTGTATTCAAGTTTCCATCGAGCGATCAAACCGATGAGCCAAAACAAGTACATGAAATGAGAGCGAGTACATGAAATGGGAGCGAGTACATGAAATGAAATACAAAAAAATAATTATATGGGAATGAACTACGATGTGACGAATGATGCATCAATTCTCCCGGGGTTGAAAGAGCTCGACCCCGACGAGACTTCACATAAACTGACAATGGAGAGATCTGACATCGTTGCTGGTGCTAGATCAGGTGGAATATCTGGGGCCTTGACTGGTGGCTCGACTGGTGGCCCAATGCGCTTCTGAACATGAACTAGACCAAGCCTCCTGCAGTAATCAATCACCAGCCCTCCCTTTGAAAAGTACATCTCATGACGATAACGACCGACCATGAGTTTGTAATGTTCAAAGGATGCTTGCAAAATATTAGCAATAATTTTATACAATTCTTTTAAATAATTAAAATGAGCTTGCACATCGAATAAAATACGTTCATAAAACGAGATATTGTGGCAGTCAGGTGGGCGGGGAAACACATAAAAAATCTCAAAAGGAGATATTAAGAAAACGACTTTTAGAATTATTACAAGTGAATTTTTTCTGTGAGGTACAAAGTCCCACTGCTTTAGATTCTCCCATATTAAACACCTAATAAGGTTCTTCAAACTCTTATTAACGATTTCAGTCAGTTCATCAACTAGAGAGTGATAAGCGCTACTAAACTTGAGTTTGATGTCCATTTGACTCCTTAATATGTTCCAAAGATATGACATAAAATAATTAATTTTTCGTTGTAATTCACAAATTTTAAAATGGACTCCAATTTTATTATTTAAAAAATTCTAAAGAAATCCCGTAAAACATGTATCCTTATTGGGTGTGAAATTTTTTGGAGTTCTTATTATCCTTAAAACACGAGTTTTTTTAAGTATATTGATAATTTGAAAATTATTTTTTTCAAACATATTTATCTATATAGGATGATGTAATGACATAAAATGATGTTCTCCAAATGCGAAGTCAATATATGGTGGTGATGCTAGTGCTATGGGTGGGTGACCATCAAACATAATGTCAATAGACTCAAGTGTTGGTGGTTTTAATGAGCTAGGATACTCAGGACATACGTAGCTTGAGTCTATGCCACCTAAGGTGTGGGGCTCATCATTAGTAAACTCCATCTTAAGGAGAATTGAGGTCGATACCGTGTCGTCCAAGGTGAGTGCATCATCATTATTACTTTCTTCTTGGTGCAGGGGCTCGAGAAGAAACTCAGTGACTACAGTTGGTGATTCAGTGGGGGCAAGTGGAGTCTCTACTTTAATTGGGATGATATAAATAGGAGAAAAAAATCTCTTTTTCCTGAAGCTGGGGCTCAAGAAGAGACTCCTCAACTGGAGGGAGTGCTATAATGGAGATTAGTGAGGGTAAATGTGCTCGTGGTAAAAACGCTGTGACTCGTAGGACCGCTATTAAGATTCCAAAGCCCGGGTTCTCTTAGTTGACATGTAGTAGGGAAGTGATCAAGAAAGACATATTGTGTGCGCATTGTCATCTCAAGGTTGTGTACATCGGTGCATAACCCAGTCAGATTCTGCATGAATTCTGCAGTGACGAACTCAATGTTTTTCATTACGGTTTGATAGCTGTGATGTGACACCAAACATGACTTTATCCTCTGTTGTTCATGTTCACCAATCTGCTTACAACTTATTGTCAATTGGTAAGCTTACTCATGATTTAAATTGTATTGTTACCTTCACCTCTTCTGATTGCACTTTTTAGGAGAAGTCGACGGGCTGTATTATCGGTAGAGGGAAGTTGAGAGGGGTGGCGTGTATGTGCTGGCATTCTTGTCATGGCGTCGCCTAGGCGTCGAAGCGCTCAATTGTAAACTAGGCGTTTGACGCCTTTTTTTTACAAAAAATATGAGAATAGACTGCGGTTTATATATAAACCGCAGTCTATTGTATGAATCCGAGAATATACTGCGGTTATTTAAAACCGCAGTTTATTCCATGAACCAGAGAATCGACTGTGGTTTATATATAAACCGCGGTCTATTGTAGGGGCAGTGTAGAATAGACTGCAGTTCATATATAAACCGCAGTCTATTGTAGGGGTAGTGTACAATAGACTGCGGTTCGTATATAAACCGCAGTCGCTCCGCCCATCGACTGCGGTTTTGAAAACACCGCAGTCTATGCCATCAACCCGACCATATACTGCGGTTATTTTAAACCCGCAGTGTATTCCTTCCAGAGAATCGACTGCGGTTTGTACAATAACCGCAGTTTAGGTTTTAGAATAGACTGCGGGTCATATAATAACCGCAGTCTATCCTACCCTGAACAATAGAATAGACTGCGGTTTATAAAGAAACTGCAGTCATTACTATTTATTTTTAACCGTGAGGCATAAAAAACTTTTGTTTCCCCGAGTTTTTGGTTCTTCTTTTTACAGTCGCTGCGCTTTGCGAGAAACCCTAAAGGCGATTTTGTTCAAGTTTCTGCTCTCCTTTGCTTCGAAGTTCGAACGATTCTTCTTTGACAAAACTAATATTCTCACTTAGGTATACTATTTCTTAATACCTTTTCTCAGTTTTTGAATTTTTGATCTCTATGCTCTTTGCTAAACTGCTAATGTTTTTATTATTATTAGTTTATTACTTTATTAGTAGACTAGTAGTACTTGTAATGTAGACATGTTATATAAACATTGTGTTTTTATTATTATTATACATTTATACATGTCTAAACCTCTTGAGTATATATACTAACATATATATATTTATATGTGTGAACTGTGATTGTGTGGTACTGTGGTAGACTGGTATTAAGTAGTAACTAGTAACTAGTAGCTCAATATGATTGCGGTTTTGTATGAATTTTGTTTAGGTTTTTGTATGGTTTAGGTTTTTTTTAGGGTTTTACAGGAAAATGTCGGATAACGGATCTTCATCGAGGTCAACAAGAGGCTTCACGAAAATGAATGAACTGAATAAGCTTAGGCTAGAGGGGAGGAAACTTATTATTTCTTTCCGTGATGATGGCCGCATTATTCCCGTGCCTGAAACAAATAAATTAATGAGTTATATGAGATCTCTTGTGAAGTGTTATGTGCCAATTACATATGTTGCATGGAGAGATGTTGATAAACAAATTAAAGATCAAATATGGACAGAATTAAATGTACGTAATCTTGTTATGAATTATGAGTGATTACATATCTTTGGTGTTTTAGTTAATTTTTAATTGATATTGTCTATTATTTTCAGATTTTTTTTGATAATATTGATGGTCATTACAAGACATTAATGAAATGCATGAGTGAAAGTTGGAGGACTTGAAAATCCAAACTTTTTATCAATTATGTAAAAAATGTTGATTTGGAGCATCGATACAATGTTCCTGTCAAATATAGTTTTATTACTGCCGAAGACTGGAGAGTTTTTGTCGACCATCGCACTACTACAGAATATATGATTGTGTTCTTAACTTTTTATTAAACTCAATGTTTTATATCATTTTTTAACTTTATAACTTATAAGCAAATTAAGTACTAACACATATTTATTTTTGTAGGAGAAAAGTAAGGTTAATACCGAGAGAGCAAAAGCACGAAAGACCTTTCATACTACTTCCAGAATGTGTTATTCTGGATTAGAAAAAAGAATGGTATTAGCTCTCTACTTCTCTCTCGTTTTTTGTATTTTAAAATTTGGTTTCTCAATTATTTGTATGATAATTTATTTTCATTTTATTGTCAAGGTCGAACAAGGTGAAGCTGCACCAATTTCACGTGCGGAGTTATGGAAAGCCGGTCATAAAAGAAAGACTGGTGAATACATTAGTAAAGATGCAGCTGAATTGACATCTAAAATGTTAAGTGTAAATGAATCATTTCATCATTTGTAAATTATCGATAGTAATATTTCTTGAGAATTATATTTTCTTATCTGCAATTCTGTTCCAATATTTATTACTTTTGTTTAGGACGAGTTGTCGAGCCAAGAGTCCCAGAGTGCTGAAACAGTGTCACAGGGAAGAAATGACATCCTTGCATCTGTTTTAGGCCAAGAACATCCGGGCAGAGTTAGAGGTGGTGACAAGTTTTCCACAATTACAAGATTTTTCAAGAATGATAGGGGTAGTGAGAGGACACCCACACCAATAGCTCGTATTGAAGATGTTGAAGCTATAATACAAGAAAGATTGACCCAGCAACAAGAATTATTGATCCAAAAAGAACAAAAGCAACAAGAATTATGGATCCAAAAAGAAAAAACGCAACAAGAATTATGGATCCAAAAAGAACAAACGCAACAAAAATTATGGAGCCAAAAAGAAGAAGCGCAACAAGCCGAGATTAGTACTATGAAGAATCAAATTAAAGAGCTTATGCGCATGTTTAGTGCTAGAACTGGAACAAGTGCTGCACTTCCAGTTCCACAAGTATTATTATGTTTAAATATTTATACTTTTATGAAATGTTATCTTCTCTTTTTGTTGCGCAGGTAAGTAACTAGTCTTTTGTTACTTTTTGCTTTCTCAGTCTCAGCCGGAGTATGCATCCAGGTCATACGAACCTGAGAGTAGTCAGAGTAGACATAATTATGAACAATTATCTTGCACGGTATTATAATTTATAATATTATTTTGACTTTTATGTAATCAATGAATTCAATATTGATGTCCACATTCCACAATATTAATTCTTTTATTTCCACAAGCTAGTGAGACTGAGACTACAAATGAATTCATTGATATTTCGCCCAGTTTTATAAGTAAGATGGAGAATGAAGATAAAATAATATCTCTAGTGTTAGATTCAACAGTATTTGGGAGTGTTGAAACAACATGTACGTACTTTGAAAATTCAGAGTTGTATGATTTTCTAAATATGAAAATGATTGGAGTTAACATCATATTAACATGTATTGAGTGAGTATTGTGCATCTGACTACTGAGTATCAAATATTATAAACTTAAGAATTTTTATTAATATATAAATTGATTTTGAATTTACATGTTTTTGCAGGTACATAGACTCACAATTAAAGAAATTTACATACAATACTGGTGTATATTTTCATAATCCACATTCCATTTTTGCTATTAATGATGACTATGCCAAAGAACATTCAAAAACACGAGTTGAAGATCTAAAAATCAGGCTTAGGACGCTTAGTCAACTACAATCAGATTCTTTATTATTTGTGCTCTATAATAGATTGTAAGTATGAAAAATCTTTGTATCAAATATGAATGATTATTACTATTTTTTATTCTAATTAAGTTATTAATTATTTCATTTGTTTCACAGAGAACATTGGATGTTGGCTATTATTGATTATAATAATTATACAGTTTATTGACTTGATCCCTTAAATAATGACATCCGTGATGATATTAAAAATGTCATTACAAATTAAGTTTATTAATGAGTTATTTACTTACTTTCTTAGTTGTTTACATTTTGCTATAAACTGATTCTTTTTATATTTTATGAAGAGCATTTAAAGATTTAGCAAAATAGCGGGGTACCAGTTTTAAAAAAATAAAACTTACAAAGTTGATTCCGGTAAGTTTTAAAATTATAGCCCATATGAGTATGTATTGTAATTTAAACATTTGTAATTAAAATACTTATCAATTGTTTATTTATGTTACTGTGTAGTGCCCAAAACAATCAGATAGTATTCAATGTGAGTATTATATCATGTGCTACATGATTGATATAGTTGATGCTCTTAAATTTAGGCCAATGCCATCATTGGTAAAGACATGTGAAAGATATAGTACCTAAACACCTAGAGGGGGGGGGGTGAATAGGTGACCTAATTCTTCTTAAACTTTAATGCCAGCAATCAGTTATATCACATAATTCTAACTACTTTTGCACAGCAATTACACAAGTATTCACAATCACAACACAATCACAGCAGATACAGTGTTTTATAGTGGTTCCCCAAGCATTGGGTACATCCACTTTCCCCCTTCGCCTATCTAGCAGTGTACTAGATTCGGCCAAACTTCTCCACTAGCTCAGAACCCAAATTGGTTCCTACACCTCAGGCCCAAGGCCCTACAACTTAGCTTTTCCCAAAGCCTACACTCAGCCACAAAGGCCTACACTCAGCCAATCAAGGCCTACACTCAGCCAATCAATGCCTACACTCAGAGATTTCAATCTCCTACACTCAGGCTCTCAAGCCCCACCCTCAGCCTTTATAATTACAGGCTTACAATTCACTCAGATCCAAAGGATCCTACAAGTTAAAATGATTTTACAAATATTAACTCAACAACTCAGAAACAAGAGAGGGGAGTTGAGAGTTTCTTGATGAGTTCTTGGAAGAACTCAGCTGGATTCAATCTGACTTAGCTTTCTTCAAAGCTTCTTGAAAGTAGAACTGAATAAGAATGAATCCTCCTGCAGTTGATCCTTGATCTCTGCTTCTTAAGATCCAGAATATATCTGAACCCTTCTTCTCAGCCTATTTCCAAAGGCTGATTTCTTGGATGGAGCCCTCTCTCTCCAACTTCTTAGATCTGCACAGCTAGATCTTCTTGATTTGATACTTGATCAATAACTCTGTGAACCACTTTAATAACTTGTTTAACAACAATCTGATCCACCTTCACCACAAAAACAGTTTCTGTAAACTGTATGAGCCTATTTATAGGCCTTCTCCATGGTAACCGGCTGGTCCGGTCCATAACTGAATTCTGACATCTCTGACAGGTGCTGTAGACCCGCTGGAACGGCAGCTGTCAAGTCATCCAGTCAATTCTTGAAAATTCTCTAACTGTCTGAAAGTGTCGAGACTTTCTGTCTTTAAGTGTCGACACTTATAGACCAAGTGTCGACACCAGTTGTGTAAGTGTCGACACAAGTCTACAAGGTGTCGACACAACTCCTTGTGTTGTAGATACTATGTCTCGACACAGATTCTTCTTCATGTGTCGACACTGAAATTGAGTGTCGACACAAGTACTTGATCTTCTATCTTTTGCTGAATTCTTCTAAGTGTCGACACATCACCTTTGTGTCGACACAACTTCGTGTGTTGAATCTGTTAAGTGTCGACACTGCTTCTTGGTGTCGACACATAGTCTTCTATGTTGATACTTGCTGAGTGTCGACACAGCTCCTTGTGTCGACACTTGATTCTTCTGTTGAGACTTCAGCTGAGTGTCGACACATTCCCTTAGTGTCGACACTTGTACTTAGAATATTTGATGATCTTGCTGTTCTTTGCTATGTGTCGACACAGCTCCATGTGTCGACACTTTCTTCAAGTGTAGAGTCTTCAGCTGAGTGTCGACACATTATTCTAGGTGTCGACACTTACTTCATGTGTTGACTCTTCTGTTGAGTGTCGACACATTGTTCTTGGTGTCGACACTTTAACTTATTCTCTGCTGACTTTTGCTGAGTGTCGACACATCTCCAAGTGTCGACACTTTCTGGTGTAGACACAGCTTCACTGGGTGTCGACACAGCTCCTTGTGTCGACACAGCTTCTCTGCACTTTTCTTCACTGAGTGTCGACACAGCTCCAAGTGTCGACACTTTCTGTCTGGTGTCGACTCTGCATCCCAGGTGTCGACACAATGACTCCAAGTGTCGACACTGCTTGTCTGGGTGTCGACACAAGTCTTCTTAAGTGTCGACACTTTCCCTCTGGGTGTCGACACATGAACTTAGAAACTTTTTGTTTCAGTACAGTAATTACTTAACCTGCACAAGTAAACTCAACATACATCAAATACATTATGATGCATATCATTGAGTTGGGTGATGCTTCTTCAAATCAGGTACATGTAACCAATGTACCCAACAATCTCCCCCTATTTGGAGAAGTCATAACACTTAGTCAATGATATACACCATTTATAATTAAAATTACAAAATGATGTAAAGCAGGATTATCTTCAGCAGGGTAAACATAAACATGTATCAATTTCACATGTATACAAATTCATCATTACAGAACAAATAAGAAATAAACATATTCACAGAACAAACATGAAATATATTAATCATATATTGTTCTAATATCTGTCTTATACATTTTCAGTAGTTCACAAAAATGTTTTACATTCAAAAGATTACAAAATAATCTTCAAGTAAATTTTTAATCTATTTCTGTTCTGGTTCCTTGATAACTATTCCTTTGCCAGTTTGGACTTTAGCTTGGACAGGAGCATCAGCAGTTTCAGCATCAGCAGACTTCTTGCCTTTCAGATCTTTCTTTTTAAGCTCTTCAGCTTTGATCTTCTGCCTCTCAAAATAGTGATATGACTTTGAAAAGTACTTGCTAGGCTCCTGAGCTGTAGGAGGTAACTTTCCCATCTTTGCCTTCCTTCTGTAGTGAACAATGACCTCTTGTCTAGATTCATGCTTTCTCCATTCAGCTTCAGAGAACCACTTGTTCCTGTCATGAGTGTTATCCTTGGCAGCTTTCCAGACAGTTAATATAATATTTCTAGAGGTAGGGCTCCACTGTTCAAAGTCTGGCCTTTGTTCTGCTTGTTCCCTAAATCTCTTCTTAGACAACCTTGTCTCTTCTTCTTTTTGTAGAGTTTCTTCTTCTTTCTGAAGAGCTGCTTGCATAGCTTCAGACATAGGCTGAACCACTTTCTCCAGAATAACATTAGACTTCCCTTCAGTTGAGCTATACATGGTCTGTACCTCAGCATGAATCATTTCAAAATCTGGAGGTGGATAAATGACCTGAGCTACTTCTGGTTGCTCACCTCCAAGATAGGCATGGTTAATTCCAGATTCAGCAACATCATTGTCATCACACAGAGGAGGATATCCAAGTGTAGCTCTGATGGAATTTGATATCCACTTAGCATGGTCAGAGCTTGCCTTGACTAACACTCTCTCCCCCTTTATGACTTCTCTAGTCATATGATCTCTGACATCATCCTTCTGAAATCTGATTTGACTATCCAAGTATCGGATTCCATCTTTAAAGAATGGTTTGAGCTTTTGAAGTTGGTCAGATATGGCTTTCTGGGAGGCTTGGATAACAGTCTTAACAGCAGAAATTTCTTCTTGAAATGCTTTGTCAAAATCAGCTTTAATAGTAGCAGAAGATGTAGAAGGTTCAGCAGCCTTGTTCTATAACTCAGTGACAATAGCATTATGTGAAGCAGTTAAATTGTCATTCATCCTTAGCTGATTTTCAAGAACATACCCTTGCTTCAATGCTATGTCATCCACTTGTGCTTTGATCTTTTCCTGGTGTGTTGCCAAGTACACCACTGCATTTCCACCTTTGTGGAAGCATTCAGTCATCTCCTTCTTGTTAAGGTTCATTTCAAACCTTATAGACTTGATGTCCTGGGCTAGATCAAACTGTAATGTTTTCTGCCCTTCATCTACATACTTCTCTATAGCCTGCCTGTGCTCATCCAGTTTAATTTGCATTGCAACCATCAGTGCACTATAATCAACTGAAGGTGCTTGCTGAACTATAGACTGTGGTGCAATAGATTGAAGAGCCTTCTTATAACTTTGACTTCTTCTCTTGAATACATAAAGTTTCTTCTTCTTAGCCCTGACAATCTCCTCATCTTCAGAGGCAGATGTGCTGGCAATATCCACCCTCTCCTTAGGGCTTGAAGGCTTCTCAGTTTGCACTTCAGGTGCCTTTTCAGTTTCCTGCCTTACTGGCTCTTCCATAATGTGCACTTGCTCCCCCTCAGCAGCAGCATTCTTTTCTTCAGCAGCAGCCTTGTCTATGTCAAAGTCATGTTGATCTAGATTTAAAAATAAATCCTCCATAGTGTATTCTTGTGGTGATGGAGCAGGAGAAATTCTTGGTTCTTCAACTACTGAATCAGGAACCACTTGTAGTACAGCAGATGTGTCATCTCTAACAACATCTGGAACTTGACTATCCAGCTGAGTTTGCTGATGAACATCAGACAAATCAGCATCTTCTATAAGAAATTCTAAATTATTTAGGTCAGTGAGTACCTCTAGTATGATGGTGGTGGCTTGTTCACTTTCCAGTGTAGAGGATTCTTCTACAACTGGAGGCTCCCCCTGGCTTTGATCCTTGTGGATGGGGCTAGCTTGAGGCAGCTCCCCCAGGATCTCAGCAACCTCTTGAGGAGCAGGAGTCTTTTCAGCAGGCTCTTCCTCATTGTCATCTGGAGTGAAGACAACCTGTTCTTCACTACCAGAACTGCTAGTGGACTCTTGTGCCACTGGAGCAGTTTTTCTCTTTTTCTTTGGAGGAATCTCCTTCTCAGTAACTGTCTTCTCAGGGGTTGGCATCTCCTTTGACAACACCCTGTCCCATCTAGAAAAGATCCTCAAATCCATCCTTCTCATATGATTTATCTTGCTTTCTGCAGCTTGTTGCATTATCTCTGGTATGACACCAGCTAGTTATAGATTTATAATTCTGCCCAGGTTGGGCTTCTTCAAGCTCTCCTTAATCTTCTCATAAACTACCATAGACCAGTCAGTTTTTAGAGAGAAGATAATCCTTGTCATTATTCCAAACATATATGCAGACACTCTGTCATGCCCTCCTGGCTTGCTGAGTAATACTTTACCAACTATTTCAGACATGAATTTGCCTTGATTGTTCATGCCTTTCCTGTTGAAAACAAAACCTATCTTCATCTTGGAATCAAGTCCACACCAGGTTAGAGCTTCCCTGGTCCTGGATGCAATAACTTCATCTTCCTCTTGAGTTTTTGGAAGCTGTAGAATCTTCCTCAGACTCTTTGGTGATACCTTGACCTTCGTTCCATGAACTCTGGATTTTATTCTGTATCCAGACTCATCTACTTCAGCTCCATTTAGGAATTCAAGAACCTCTTTCTTCCATATCTTTGTAGGTTCAGAAACTAAATACTCTAACCCTGAATCTGCGACTAGGGTTACGACAGACTTGATTTCTTGATCTGCATCACTGAAAGCGCCGCGCACCAGCTCATATCCTTCGTTGACGTTCTCCTCAAGCTTAGGCGCCATTAGGGTTTGTAGAATTTGTCTTGAGAGAAGAGAGATGTCGACACAGAAGTTTTAGTCTCGAAACTTTGAAAGCGTGTCGACAAACAAAGACTAAATCCTATTTATACCTTTCTGATTTTGAAGATGAACATGCAAGACAGCTAACTTAAAATGTGTCGACACTGGCAATAAGTGTCGACACTGACTTATAATGTCTCGACACATATGTGTCGACACAAGTTTAGTCAACAGATATTATGTGTCGACACTTGTTTATGTGTCGACACAACATAACTCGACACATAGTCGAGACTTTACTTAGAAAATTCTGAGTAAAACTAAGTGTCGACACCACTGAGGATGTGTCGACACCTACTTGACATGTGTCGACACTAATATTCTGAAGTGTCGACACCAACTTCCTAGATGTGTCGACACCTTTTTCCTGAAGTGTCGACACCACTATGCTGTGTCGACATAGACTTGTCTATGTGTCGACACCTTTTTACTTAAGCATTTTCAATTCTGTAAACTTACTCTAAGTTTATCATTTCTAGTTCAATTTTGAATCTATTGAACTTAGCTTCTTCTAGGGGCTTAATATACATATCATCTACTTGATTATCAGTTTTAACATATTCTAATAAAATATCTTCTCTTTCTACATGTTCCCTAAGAAAATGATATTTAATTTCAATATGTTTTGTTCTACTATGAGATACAGGATTATTAGCTATTGAAATAGCACTTGTAGAATCACAGAAGAGTGAAGTTCTACTTACCTGAAATCCATAGTCCTCTAGCTGATGTTGTATGCACAGAAGTTGAGCACATCAACTTCCTGCAGCCACATACTCTGACTCTGCTGTGGAGATAGCCACACTGGTTTGCTTTTTGCTACTCCATGAAATTAGTCTCCCACCTAGGAATTGACAGGTTCCAGTAGTGCTTTTTCTATCTTCTTTGCATCCTGCAAAGTCTGCATCTGAATAACCTGTTAGTTCAAAATCTCCATTCCTAGGGTACCAGAGGCCTAGATAGGGAGTGCCCTTTAGATATCTCAATATTCTTTTGACTGCTGTCAAATGAGACTCTTTAGGGCAGGCTTGATACCTTGCACAGACACATGTAGCATACATGATATCTGGTCTACTAGCAGTCAAGTATAATAGGGAGCCAACTATCCCTCTATACAAGGTTTCATCTACAGGTTTCCCTGCATCATCCTTGCTAAGAGACATACTTGACCCCATAGGAATCTTTATGGTGCTGGATGAATACATACCATACTTCCTTATGAGTTCTAGGGTGAACTTGGACTGACAAATGGATAAACCACTCTCAGTCTGTTTAACTTGGAGACACAAGAAAAACTTTAGCTCTCCCATGCTACTCATCTCAAACTGACCTTGCATAAGTTTTGCAAACTTTTTGCAAAGGCTGCTTTCAGTAGACCCAAATATAATGTCATCTACATATATTTGGACTAGTATAACTTTGCCTCTAGATTCCCTAAGGAATAGAGTCTTATCTATTTTCCCCCTTGAGAACTTGTTCTCAATGAGGAAACTAGATAGGGTTTCATACCAAGCCCTAGGGGCTTGCTTTAACCCATATAAAGCTTTCCTAAGTCTATAGACATGATGAGGTAGAGTTGAATCAACAAAACCTGAAGGCTGTTTCACATAGACTTCTTCCTTAAGATTACCATTCAGGAATGCTGACTTGACATCCATTTGGTAAACCTTGAATCCTTGATAGGTTGCATAGGCCAAGAACATCCTTATGGCTTCCAGTCTGGCTACTGGAGCAAAAGTTTGATCAAAATCAATACCTTCTTCTTGCCTATATCCTTTAGCAACCAGTCTTGCTTTATTCTTAATGATGACCCCTTGTTCATCCATCTTATTCCTGTAGATACACTTGGTTCCTATTATATTGTGGTCTTTAGGTCTAGGAACAAGTTCCCAAACTTTGCACCTCTTGAACTGATTAAGCTCTTCTTGCATTGCTTCAGTCCATTGTGGATCTTGTATTGCTTCTTCAAACTTCTTAGGTTCAACTTGAGACAGAAAGCTGGAGTAGATTGCTGCATTCATGTATCTGCTCCTGGTTTGTACTCCTTGTCTTGGATCTCCAATAATCTGCTCTGCTGGATGATCTCTTAGATGCCTGTTGGCTGGAGGCATCCTAACTTCTGGTTGAACCTCTTCAACATCTTCATCATGCTGTATTTCTTGAACTTCATCAGTAATTGGTACATGTAGTTCTCCCCCTGGACAACAGCTACTCTCCTATACTTGCTGTCTTGCAGCAGGTACTTTTTCTATAGTAAACTTGTCCATTTTCTTTGTTAAACCTGTGGGGCTGCATACAGTACTAGACAACTCATTGTTAATAAGTTTAGTCTCATCAAAAACTACATGCACAGATTCTTCTACAACTTGTGTAGACAAGTTGTAGACTCTATAAGCCTTACTATTATTGCTGTACCCAACAAAAATTCCCTCTTGGGACTTGGCAGCAAACTTAGTCAAGTAAGACTTCCCATTGTTAAGTATGAAGCATTTGCAACCAAAGATCCTGAAGTAGGATAAGTTTGGTTTCCTGCCTTTCACAACTTCATAGGGGGTCTTGTTAAGCCTTTTAGTGATGGTAGCCCTATTTATAACATGACATGCAGTGTTAACTGCTTCAGCCCAGAAATACTTTGGCAGTGATGTATCACTTAGTAGGGTTCTACCAGCCTCTATCAAGATCCTATTCTTCCTCTCAGCAATGCCATTTTGCTGAGGTGTTTTAGGTGAAGAGAATTCTTGAAATATCCCAAAGTCTTCACAAAGTTTTGTCATGCTATCAGACTGAAACTCAGTACCATGGTCACTTCTAATCTTGATCCACTGTACTGTCTAGTTCATTCTGAATTTGCTTGACAAAGCTTTGGAAGACACTAGGTGTTTCAGATTTCTGTCTTAAGAAGAACACCCAGGAAAACCTTGAGTAGTCATCTACAACTACAAGGGTATAGACCTTCCTACCTAAGCTGTGAACTGACATTGGACCAAAGAGATCCAAGTGCAAGAGGTATAAACACCTCACAGCATCTTTGTTTTCTATGCTTCTAAAGGTGGATTTAGTCTGCTTGCCCTTTTGACAAGCTGAGCAAATACCATCTTTAACACACTTAACTTGAGGACCATTCCTCACTAACTCTTTGCTAAAGAGTTTGCTAATAGTCTTGTAGTTAAGATGGGCTAGCCTCTTGTGCCATTTGACACAATGAGTGACTGTCTCATCAGCTACAAGACAAACTGGAGAACCATTGTTCTCAACCATAATGTCTAGGCAGTAGACATTCCTCTTCCTATAACCTGTCAAAATGATCTCTTGATCACTTGACCTCTTGATATGACAACCATTTTTAACAAATGAGATGTCATACCCTACATCACTTAATTGACTTATACTTATTAGGTTGTGTTTCAACCCTTTAACATAAGCCACTTGAGTAATGGTAACCAAGTTGCTAGAAATGTTACCAAATCCTTTGATGATTCCTTTTTCAGAACCACCAAAGGTGACTTTTGGACCATCTTTTATTGGTATGTAGTCCTTTAGTAATCATCTAGTTCCAGTCATATGTCTGGAACATCCACTGTCCAAGTACCATGTTGGGGTATGACCACTTGGACTCACCTGCAAAACAGATTAATGAACCTTAGAACCCAAAGAATTCTTGGGTCCTTGGTACTTGTTAGTTTGTAATCTGACAAAGCTACCTACTGGCTTTCCAACAGGTAGTTTGGTACTCACTTTGGCACTAGCATTGTGCCAACAGTCCACTGCAAAATGGCCAACTTTGCCACAACACCAGCATTCAAACTTATTGTACCTTTGCTTAGGTACTGTCTTTGCTGTCTTATCTACAGCAGACTTGTTGAATGTTGGGGCTTTGCCCTTGGACTTGGGCTTGGACTGCTCAGTCCTTGCAGGTCTAATAAAACCCAGTCCAGCTTTGCCTTTATGATGAACAAATTCATCAATTAAAGCTAGCACTGACTTAGGTTTAGAAAACCTAGCAACAAGCTCTCTCTCTTTCTGAAGATTGATCTCCAGACTCTTGATTTGATCATTCTTAAAGGTGATAGTCCCCATCTGAATCACTGTTATGTGTTTCAGCCTGACTATCTCATTAAACTTTTGATCAAATTGCTTCTCAGAATCTGTTACAGCAGCTTTTAGATCAGCAATTTCCATTGCCTGACTTTTGGCTAGGGTCTTGCTTTTCTTGTAAGCTTGCAACAGCACTTTATATTCATCTATAAGCTGATGAATATCATCCTCAGACTCAGATACACTTCCATCACTTGATGAAGATGAATCTGATTCTGTACCAGAACAAGAAACTGAACTTAGAGTTGAACTTTGTACCTTACTGGGTCCTGTCTGCTCCAGGATTTTGTCACTCTCAGTCAATGCCATCAGTCCTTGGCACTGACAGTCTTCTTGTTCATAAATAGACTCCATTATCTGCATGAATTCTTCTTCTTCTTCTTCAGCAAACAGCCCTATGTATGCCTCAGCATCAGACTCAGTTTCTGAAGAGATATCTGATAGAGTCTTCTCTTTCTTGCCTACAAAAGACTTCTCTTTCTTGCCTTTAAAATGAGTCTTTTTCCTGTCACTAGACTCTTTCCTCTTTTCAGGACAATCTGCAATAACATGACCCTGTCTATTGCAGCAATAGCACACTATCTTAGAACTAGTTGCCTTGTTAGATTTTGTCCTCTTCCTGTCCTTCTTTGAAGCCTTTTTATCCTGATAAAAATCTTCTTTTCCTTTTGAAGTAGAGGGCCTTGTCCTCCACTGTTTCTTCTTCAAGAATTTCTGAAAGTGTCTAGTGAAGGCAGCAAAGTATTCATCACTTTCACTGCTTTCAGACTTTGTGCTGACTGACTCATCTGTCTCTGATTCAACTACCTTTGGAGGTGGAGTTGGTGACTTATTCCTGCACTTTCTGGAGGCTTCTGTCTTGAAGGCTACTGTTCTTTCCTTGTGCTCAGTTCTTGTTGATTTCTCCTCCTCTTTTCTCACTGTCAACTGCATCTCATATGACAACAATTTGCCAAACAGTGTAGGTGGAGGAATTTCTCCAACTTAGCCATTTCTCTAATGACACAAATCTTTGTGTCCCAATCTTTAGTTAGGGACCTTAGGAACTTGTCATTTAGTTCATAGTTACTGAACTCTCTTCCATAAGACATGAGTTCATTCACTATCCTGTAGAACTTCTTATAGCACTCAGTTATGCTATCACCCTTTCCTTGTCTAAAACTTTCATACTCCTGATTTAGCAAGGATTTTCTATCTTGTCTAACTTCTTCAGAACCCTCCATATACACAATAAGAGTGTCCCACATCTCTTTAGCTGTCTTACAGTGTATAAGATTCTGAAATGTTGCATCATCTATGACACTCACTATAATGTTTTGTGCCCTTTTGTCCATGGTGGCTAGGACAATCTCATCCTTAGTCATCTCAGAGAAATCCTTTGGGGTTTTCTGATTTGCATCTAGAACTGATATCTTCATGGGCACATAAGGCCCTTCCTTTACTGTGATGTAGATTCTAGGGTCTGAGGCCTACATAAACAGCCTTACCCTTTCCTTCCAGATCCCAAAGATCTCTTTCCTGCATATGGGCAATTTCATGGAACCCAATTCCTTGTGATTTTCAGAGGAACCCATAGTTCTTGATTTTCTTGAATCTTTATTTTGACTTAGACTGAATCTGCCAATCAGGATCTTCCCAGACTGTTAGTCCTTTTTGAGGAACCTGGCTCTGATACCACTTGAAAGATATAGTACCTAAACACCTAGAGGGGGGGGGGGTGAATAGGTGTCCTAATCCTTCTTAAACTTTAATGGCAGCAATCAGTTATATCACAGAATTCTAACTACTTTTGCACAGCAATTACACAAGCATTCACAATCACAGCACAATCACAGCAGACACAGTGTTTTATAGTGGTTCCCCAAGTATTGGGTACATCTACTTTCCCCCTTCGCCTATCTAGCAGTGTACTAAATTCGGCCAAACTTCTCCAATAGCTTAGAACCCAAATTGGTTCCTACACCTTAGGCTCAAGGCCCTACAACTCAGCTTTTCCCAAAGCCTACACTCAGCCACAAAGGCCTACACTCAGCCAATCAAGGCCTACACTCAGCCAATCAAGACCTACAGTCAGAGATTTCAATCTTCTACACTCAGGCTCTCAATCACTACCCTCAGCCTTTATAATTACAGGCTTACAATTCACTCAGATCCAAAGGATCCTACAAGTTAAAATGATTTTACAAATATTAACTCAACAACTCAGAAACAAGAGAGGGGAGTTGAGAGTTTCTTGATGAGTTCTTGGAAGAACTCAGCTGGATTCAATCTGACTTAGCTTTTTCAAAGCTTCTTGAAAGTAGAACTGAATAAAAATGAATCCTCCTGCAGTTGATCCTTGATCTCTGCTTCTTAAGATCCAGAATATATCTGAACCCTTCTTCTCAGCCTAGTTCCAAAGGCTGATTTCTTGGATGGAGCCCTCTCTCTCCAACTTCTTAGATCTGCACAGCTAGATCTTTTTGATTTGATACTTGATCAATAACTCTGTGAACCACCTTAATAACTTGTTTAACAACAATCTGATCCACCTTCACCACAACAACAGTTTCTGTAAACTGTATGAGCCTATTTATAGGCCTTCTCCATGGTAACCGGCTGGTCCGGTCCATAACTGAATTCTGACATCTCTGACAGGTGCTGTAGACCCGCTGGAACGGCAGCTGTCAAGTCATCCAGTCAATTCTTGAAAATTCTCTAACTGTCTGAAAGTGTCGAGACTTTCTGTCTTTAAGTGTCGACACTTATAGACCAAGTGTCGACACCAGTTGTGTAAGTGTCGACACAAGTCTACAAGGTGTCGACACAACTCCTTGTGTTGTAGATACTATGTCTCGACACAGATTCTTCTTCATGTGTCGACACTGAAATTGAGTGTCGACACAAGTACTTGATCTTCTATCTTTTGCTAAATTCTTCTAAGTATCGACACATCACCTTTGTGTCGACACAACTTCTTGTGTTGAATCTGTTAAGTGTCGACACTGCTTCTTGGTGTCGACACATAGTCTTCTATGTTGATACTTGCTGAGTGTCGACACAGCTCCTTGTGTCGACACTTGATTCTTCTGTTGAGACTTCAGCTGAGTGTCGACACATTCCCTTAGCGTCGACACTTGTACTTAGAATATTTGATGATCTTGCTGTTCTTTGCTATGTGTCGACACAGCTCCATGTGTCGACACTTTCTTCAAGTGTAGAGTCTTCAGCTGAGTGTCGACACATTATTCTAGATGTCGACACTTACTTCATGTGTTGACTCTTCTGTTGAGTGTCGACACATTGTTCTTGGTGTCGACACTTTAACTTAGTCTCTGCTGACTTTTGCTGAGTGTCGACATATCTCCAAGTGTCGACACTTTCTGGTGTAGACACAGCTTCACTGGGTGTCGACACAGCTCCTTGTATCGACACAGCTTCTCTGCACTTTTCTTCACTGAGTGTCGACACAGCTCCAAGTGTCGACACTTTCTGTCTGGTGTCGACTCTGCATCCCAGGTGTCGACACAATGACTCCAAGTGTCGACACTGCTTGTCTGGGTGTCGACACAAGTCTTCTTAAGTGTCGACACTTTCCCTCTGGGTGTCGACACATGGACTTAGAAACTTTTTGCTTCAGTCCAGTAATTACTTAACCTGCACAAGTAAACTCAACATACATCAAATACATTATGATGTATATCATTGAGTTGGGTGAGGCTTCTTCAAATCAGGTACATGTAACCAATGTACCCAACAGTATGTGACGTTACTGTCTAGTGCATGTAGATTGGTAATAATTATGTTGAATTGATTTTAACCATTTTTTTTTATTGCAGATCTATCAAGGAGTGACACAATTTTCGCAGGAGAAAATAGATAATATTAGAAATAAGATTTGTCATTATATAATCACTTATTGTGTATCATGAATCATGATTTGATTGACAAATGAGAAATGTATTTTTGTATTGCTAGATTTATCATGGAGTGTCTTGTCTATACTATAGAACTATAGAAGTAGAACTAATGAAAATGGTCTTATGCTCTTGTTGACTCTTCTAAATGAGCATGTCTTTGAGAGTTCTTTAAATTGTTCATTGTGATGATTTCTTTAGCCGTTATTTATTTTATTGTCCCGACCTAACTCTGCAATCTATAAGTCCTGTTTGTGAAAGATGGAAGACCAAAACAACAACACTCTTGCTCCATCCATTGGTAGCAATGACCTTGATCCAAAAACGGATCCTAAACGAAAAGCAAAGTCAAATGATCCTGGTTGGAAGTATGGTCATTGGCCCAACCTAGAAGATAAAAATACAGTTAAATGTAATTTGTGTGGTAGATTGATAAAGGGTGATATCAAAAGGTTGAAGCAACACTTATGTGGCGGGTATGGAGATGTATCCATGTATTTGAAGACTACTTCTGAAATAGCAGCTGAGATGTATTCAGCTTTAAATGCTAAAAAAAGGACAATGTGCATCTGACTGTTGATGATGACAATGAGAGTGACCAAGAAAGAGAGCCAACATGGTCACAAAATGTATCCCCGACATTATCTACAGCTAAAACGTCATTTGTCCCAAGTTCTGGGACAAGTGCCAAAAAAAGGAAAGTAATCCACTTGCCACAAAAAAGGGGGCCTATGAATGCTCATGTGAGGCGTGCTCCTGAAGATGTAGTAGATGATAGACGTGCAAAAGGTCCTGCACAAACTACTATCGAGAGATGTTTTAGAACACCTGAAGAGAAAAAGAGAGTTGATAGTTATGTTGCTGATTGGTTCTATGAATGTGGAATTCCATTCAATGCCGCAAAGACACGAAGTTTTGAAGTCATGCTTGAAGCAGTTGGACAGTATGAGCCTGGTTATAAAGGCCCTAGTTATCATGATTTGAGAGTCCCATTGCTAAAAAATATAAAAGATAAAGTTATGGAGATGAAGACAAACTATCAAGCGTACTGGAGGAGATATGGTTGCACACTTATGTCAGATGGTTGGACAGACAGGAGAGGGAGACATTTGATCAATTTCCTAGTCAACTGTCCAGAAGGATCCTATTTTATGGGTTCCGTAGATGCATGCAGTCATATTCAAGATGCTACAATGTTATCAGAGTTGCTTGATAGTAAGATTAGAGAGATAGGAGCGGAGTGTGTTGTTCAGGTAATTTTTTTGGTTTCATTAATTTAGTAATTTTCATATTTCAAGTTTAATAGTCTACAGCTTTCAATAAATACAAATGTCTGCACTCTGCAGGTGGTGACTGACAATGCTTCTAATTACAAGGCAGCCGGTAAAATTTTAATGGAAAAAAGACCTACACTATTCTGGACTACTTGTGTAGCTCATTGCATTGATCTCATGCTAGAGGATATATGCAAGCTACAACAGAACAAAACAGTGATAAGAAAGACAAGAATGATTACAAATTTCATCTACAGACACACTCGTTTACTTGATGCAATAAGGACTACCATAAGCGGTGATCTAGTGAGACATTCAGTAACTAGATTTGCAACATCATTCCTTACTCTACAAAGTGTGCTTAAGCACGAGGAGAAGCTGAAATTATTCTTTGTGTCGCCCTCGTGGAATGCCGCTAATTTGGCAAAAACTGAAACCGGAAAACAGATTGTTGAAATAATACTTTCAACCAATTTTTGGAATGGAGTAAGAGATTGTCTAAAAGGAGGAAAATCACTGATTGCAGTTTTACGATTAGTAGATGAAGATGAAAGGCCGGCTATGCCTGAAGTATATGCTGCAATGTAAGAAGCCAAACAAAAGATCAAACAACATTTTATTAACAAAGAAAGATTATTTAAAAAGATTATTGATATTGTTGAAAATAGATGGACAAATCAAATGGAGCAAAAATTGTATAGGGCGGCTTTGTTTCTAAATTCAAGCAAGTATTTTGAATATGAGGAACAAAATAATGATGATGCCTGAAAATTTCAAGATGCTTTCAATGATGTTATTGCAAGACTAGTGCCCGATCAAGAATTGCAAGACAAGATTGCCGAGCAAGGTACTAACTACAAAACATCTCGAAATAGTTTTGAAAAGGCTATGACTATTAAGCAACGAAGCACCTTAAATCCAAGTAAGTATTGTTTACATTTTTATTTTTTCTTAAATTATTTATATGTCAAATAATTTATATTTGTCTTAAATGAATAGTGGACTAGTGAGGTGCACATGGATGACCAAATGTTGACCTTACAAAGGTAGCATTGCGCATAATTGGCTTATGTTGTTGTTCTTCTAGTTGTGAGCGCAATTGGAGTACTTTTGAGTTTGTAAGTATACAAATATTCAATAAAAATTTAAATATTTTATATTTACTAATTTACCAATAAGTTTGAAATTATCTTGAATTCTTGATTCAGATTCACACAAAAAAAGAAATAGATTGGAACATCAAAGGCTTAGTGATCTTGTATACATCCAATATAATCGTCGTCTACAAGCACGATTCCAAGAAAGACGTGAAAAGGGGAGAAATTACAACCCTTTGGTGCTTGATGAGCTCGACTGGAGTAGTGAGTGGATGGTGAACAAACCAGAGGAAGCTCTAGTTTTTGATGATGATAATCTCACATAAGATGCTGTAGAGACAGCTCTTGGAACTGGGGCTCGAAATTTACGAAGTGGAGTTGGAACTAATCTTCAAATAAATGAACTAATAGCTCTAGTGGATGAAGATTTAGATCATTTTGTAGTTGCCAGTGATGATGAAGATATTTATGATAATTATGGGCAAATGACGAGTACCTCCATCCAACCAAACACCTGGAATGTTAATGACGACTTACTAGATGATGATTCTAGTTGACCTTGTATGATTATTTAAAGTTAATGTTAAAAATATTATTCATGCTAATATGCTATATTGTGCAATGGATGAAGATTTTTTGGATTATGACTGATATTTTTGTGTTCCCTTTTTTGTTATTGCTTTCTCTGAAGTCTGTCTTGACTCTTGAGTCTTGAGTCTTGACTCTTGACCATTGATTGCCACTGTTTTTTCTTACTGTTACATGCTTACTGCTTCATGGTATTTGAGAATTAAGATAGGTCATAGGTATGAATGTATTGAAGTTTGAGAATTGAGGATTTGAGATATCATGATTCATGAATTCATGATTCATGAATACATGATATTGGTAGTTGGAACTTGGAACATTTGTGCTTGCTACTTGCTATTCTTAGTTGCTTACTGCTAACTGCTAGTCTGCTATGAAGAAAAAAAAAATCTCTAGCTGTGTTTGTACTTGGTAAATATTTTATTAAAAAAAAATGGAGCTTTAGACTGCGGTTATTATAATAACCGCAGTCTAAAGTATGACAAACATATTATAGACTGCGGTTATTATTGTAACCGCAGTCTATATAGGACTATAGACTGCGGTTATTTTAATAACCGCAGTCGCTAGTCATAAGATATATACTGCGGTTATTCTATTAACCGCAGTATATAGCCCATATACTGCGGTTATTAAACAACCGCAGTCTATAGCATGTATACTATCAACTGCGGTTATTATAAAACCGCAGTCTCTATTATGTGTACTATACACTGCGGTTATTATGCAACCGCAGTCTATAGCATGTATACTATACACTGCGGTTATTATTAAACCGCAGTCTATATTATGTGTACTATAAACTGCGGTTTGTATAATAATCGCAGTGTATAACCTCCAGAGTATAGACTGCGGTTATTATAATAACCGCAGTCGATATACTGCCTTTTAAAAAAAAAAATGGCGCCTTGCGACTTGCTCGCCTTAGTGTCGCATAGGCGTCCGCCTTGACGCCTAAGCGTCAAGGCGCCCAGCGCTCGCCTTGGTTCGCCTTGACGCCGAGAAGTGAAGCGAGCAATGTAGTGAAGTGTCACATCTACACCAATCAAACTCTGATGCCTTGACGCCCAGCGCCCAGTCACCTCCTGTTTATTCTGCTGCTGCCACCAAGTTCTTGGATCTTCACTATCGCCATGATCACCCATTTGTGCATGTTATGCGTCGTTTGTATCCTGAGTTTAAGAAGGTTTCTCATCTCAATTGTAGTCTTGTTTGTTTGCTAAACTCCACAGAATTAGTTATGTTCCTTGTACTGAAGTTCGTTCTCCTGCACCTTTTGTTTTTCTTCATCTTGATGTTTGGAGACCGTGTCCTGTCCCTACGTTGTTAGGACACAAATATTATGTTACTTTTATTGACAATCTCTCTCGTATGGCTTGGATGTACTTAGTTGCCTTCTATTTTTCAGAATTTGCTGAATGAAATATTTACTCAATTCTATGTTCGTCTTAAATGTCTTTGTAATGATAATGGTTGAGAATACTTATCACAGTCTGTCTAACTTTCTCTCCGACAAAGGCATCCTGCATTATAAACACGTACCCAAACACTTATGGGGTGATGCGGTACTTACCACTGCACACCTTATCAATTGTCTCCCCACTCATATTCTATAGGGGGAGACACCCTACCATACCCTTTATCTAGATAAGCTCCTTTGTAATCCAAAATGTAACATCGAAGTATGTCTTCAACTATCTGATTAACCTTTTTGGTCTGACCATCGATTGATAGATGGTAAGCAGTGTTCAGGTTGAGTTCGGTGCCCAATGCTTGCTGAAAGCCCTTCCAGAAATGAGATACAAATCTCGAGTCGTGATCTGAAACAATCCGCAAAGGAATTCCATGAAATCTAATGATATCTGACACATAGATCAGAGCCATCTTCTCGGTGGAATGACCTTCCTTATACAGGATGAAGTGAGTCACTTTAGTCATACGATCCACTATGACCCAAATCACATTATGCTCCCTCGGAGTGCGGGGCAAACCTGTGATGAAGTCCATAGAGATGTCTTCCCACTTCCATTCCGGGATAGACAGAGGTTGCAAAAGATCACCAGGACGCTGACGCTGAACTTTCACTTTCTGGCACGTCAGACATCGGGAAATGAAGCGAGCAATGTAGTGAAGTGTCACATCTACACCAATCATCAGAGTTTGAAGTATATCTTTGTTCGGAAGAATCTCAATGTTCGTCAAAGGCGATGACTTGAATTCATAACAGATTATGACTTGCAACTTACGTATGTTCCTGGTAAGCCAATTCAATGGCAGATGTGTTGAGTCAATAGGCTTCTGTTTCCTCTTGTGCACCCATGTCAGCTACTCTTGTTGCCTTAATTGATGACCTTGAATGGATGGATATATCTATCTCACTTGAGGGTCAAGAAGAGGTTTCTTGTCCGCTATGGGTGGAACAAGTAAAAGATTTACAACCATCTGATCCCGTACTATAGCGCATTCGCCAAAAGGTTGAACTTGAGACTCTTCCGGATTTATCTATCCATGACGATGTCTTGCATTTCCGAGGTCGTCTCTGCATCCCTGATGTTCCTGAATTACATGATTGTATATGCCGCGAAGCTCATGAATTCCGAATATCTGGTCATTCGGACAATAATAAAATGTATCATGACTTGAAATAGATTGTGTGGTGGCCTGATATGAAGAAGCTATAGAGATAATGTCGCCAGAGTTTCAATGCAAACATTAACGCAACGAATTCTACATCATGAGTGGGGTAGTTGCGTTCATGAACTTTCAACTGCCTCGACATGCTTCATTAAGACATGCTTCATTAAGACACATCCCAATCCAACACCGGAAGCGTCATTGTAAACTGAAAAACCTGTCATCTCTGAAAGAAGAACTAAAACTGGCACCATACACAAATGTTGCTTCAATTCCAAGAAGGACCGCTCACACTGATCTGACTACTCAAATATAGCATGCTTTTGAGTTAGCTGTGTCAGAGGAGCAGCGAGAGAGAAAAACCCTCGACGAAACGTCGGTAGTAGCCAGCAAATCCAAGGAAATTGTGAATTTCAGTAGGGGTAGAAGGCCTCTTCCAGCCCAAAATTGCAGAAATTTTGGCAGGATCAACAAAGTGTCCCTCTCCTGAAATAGTATGCCCTAAGAAAGCAACACGATTCAACCAGAACTCACATTTCGCCAACTTGGCATTGAGTTGATGCTGACAAAGTGTGGAAAGAATGAGTCAGATATGTGTTACATGCTCCTCACGAGTCTTGGAAAAGACTAAAAGTATCATCAATGAAAACGATGATGAACTTATCCAAATATTCGCGGAAGACACAGTTCATCATATCCGTAAAAGCAGAATGTGCGTTAATCAAAGCAAATGACATGTGTTTTGTATATTTATGTGTGGTGTTTTATCAAATTTTCTTTTCTTCTTCCCCCACCCTTTTTATGCAGAAAAAAATATTCTTCCATTTTCTCTTTTTTCTTCATTTCTTTTATTTTTTCATCACTTTCACATAAAATCAATGCATAAAATTTTCTCCAAAGCATTATAATATATTTTTCCTCCATCCTTTTATATTTCTAGAACCTATGCTCTATTTAGTTGTGAATTTTAGGACAAGATTATTGGGCCTTGATATAATTTATTTTTTCAAAAGATAAGAGTAATAAGACTTCAAGGAAGGGTTCTAATGGATAAGATGTTAAGGTTAGACTCATAGACTCAAACTTAGTTTCAAATGTGACCTAGATCACTTTCTAACTAGAAGAGTCGAAATTAAATAACGCTTTGAGAATGTATATGCTAAGTTCTAATAGTTTGAGATACATGCATTAACTTCATAGTTAGACTTCTTAAGCATGATGTTAGGGCACTTTCCCTGTGACCTCGTGACGGCGGTGGACCTATGATCGGAGACGACGCATGCGGCTTGCGGCGGTGTCGATCGGGAAGGAGACGGACGCGGGATTGGCGGTTAGGGTTAACTCACGGTTTTTCGTGAGGGGGTAGAGAGAGAGAGAGAGGTAGGAAGGAGAGTATTAAAAGAGAGGAAGAGATTTTTCTTCTAAATTCTTGCTTGCTTAAAAATGTCCAACCACACCACATAAATAGGTTCAAAACATGCCCCCCATTTGGGCTTACGACAATGGGTAAAATACGATAAAAATAACACACATAAAAATAAAGATAACCGACGTCGTCATGCCACATAACATCGCCGCCCCCGTCCTAAGACAGCTTGTCCTCAGGCTGGATCGAAGAGTATTGCAGTGGCTTCTCCTCCTGTTGCGTCCTCATCGGGAGGATCGTCTACTTCCAGCCAGAATAAGCGTTTGCATCGATGTCCCGGTGTTAAGTGGTCATCACAATTGTAGCACAAGCCTTTCTCGCGACGCTTGGCCATCTCGGTGCGGGACAAACGGCGTCAAACAGTAGGCCGCGGAGTTTCGTCCCGGAATGGTGCCCTGTCCGGCAAGCTGGCTAGAGAGTAAGTGCTCTGATGGTTCCGACGTCCCAAAGGCGAACGATCTAGTAGTAGTCGACGTTCACAAGCCCTGACGAGGCTCATGGCTGTGTTGAGGTTGCGTGGTAGAAGGAACTCCACATCCCAACGTAATCGCTCGTGGAGACCAGCAATGAAGAGGGAAACCTGTTGCTCCGGTAAGACGGACGCCGCCCGAGACAGTAGAATCTGGAATTGTTCAAGATAGGTGTCGATGGAGCCTTCCTTTTTGAGGTTCACAAGATTGCCCAGTGGGTTCCCCTGTAGAGCAGGGCCAAACCTCAAGGTGCAAGCCGTACTGAAATCTGGTCAAGAAATGTTGGGGTGTTCCCGCAGAAGTTGAGTGAACCACAATTGTGCTGGGCCGAATAAGTGGAAGGAGGCTATGCCGACACGTTCTTCATCTGGAGTGTGCTGGTTGCTGAAGAAAATATCGCAACGCGTAAGCCACAAAAGAGAATCATCACGACCCTCGTAGAGGGGAAAATCCATTCGGATAGTCCGTGCGTAGGCGGGGTAGTCCCCGTGTGGAGGAGCAGCAGAGTCCACTCGGCTTGTGGAAGGGCAATCGCCTGTGTTGAAGGGAGGGGAAGGAGGCATCTGCTGTAGGGCATCTAAGTGTGCATTGAGGGCATCCATTTTGGCGTTCTGAGTCGCGAACATGGTTTGAAAGAGTGTCATGAGGTCGGCGAGAGAGGGGGGAGCATCCACCATTTTGGCGTTCTGAGTCGCGAACATGGTTTGGAAGAGTGTCATGAGGTCGACGAGAGAGGGGCGAGCATCTGCCATTTGTGAATGGGTCGGATAGACGGTTGGTGGTGGAGGGAGAAGGCCGGTGAAGGTTTTGGACCTCAGAGGTGGTGCGGCGGTGCTGGATGGCCTGGTGGAAGTACTGAGGTGGGCTGGAGAAATCCCGCTTGGGGTGCGGTGTCACAGATCTGGCGCAGGAAGGCTGAGGGCAAGGATCGGTGGCCGATTGGAGGCAGGGGCGGGCTGGACGCAGTCGGGAGACGTGGACGAAGCTCCCGCTGGTTGAGGAAGGTCGTCCAGAGCGTTGGGGGGAGGTGCGGTTGCTGTGCGGGGTTGACGGTGTGCGGCAGGGCGAGCGGAGGAAGAGCCGACAATCTACGGTCCGGCAGATCCCTCTGATCCCAGGCTGTTATGGCCCTTTCCCCGTGACCTCGTGACCGGCGGTGGACCTATGATTGGAGACGGCGCGTGCGGCTTGCGGCGGCGTCGATCGGGAAGGAGACGGACACGGAATTTGCGGCTAGGGTTAACTCACGGTTTTCTGTGATGGGGTAGAGAGAGAGAGAGATAGGAAGGAGAGTATTAAGAGAGAGGAAGAGATTTTTCTTCTAAATTCTTGCTTGCTTAAAAATGTCTAATCACACCACATAAATAGGTTCAAAACATGCCCCCCATTTCGGCTTACATTAATAGGTAAAATACGATAAAAATAACACACATAAAATAAAGATAACCGGCGTCGTCACGCCACATAACACTACTATAATAATGATTATACTTAAATGAGAGCATAAAGTTATAAAAAATTTCATCAAATTTCTCTACATCTATCTAGTACTCAAAACAAATTAAGTCTTTCGCAATCAATCCACACATACTAAGAAAGTACCATCAAATACTAAGCATACACTTCTAAACTTGAAAATAAAATGTTTGTTCCAAAATATGTAAAAAACTTGAGGTAAGTATACACGTTCTCATCAAAAATATGTGCCTTTCAAAAAACATTCATACAAATACACAACCCAATATTGAATGTATATATCATCAAAATATGTGCCTTTTGAAAACAAATTCATAAAAATACACAACCCAGAATTGATTGTATGCACCAGGAAAATATATTTTATCCCCTGCACATAGATTTTATATTGTCCTCAATGTTATAAATGAGTATAAGTTGAAAGCGAAAAAAAAGAATGGTATTACCAAGGTATGATGATCTTCAATTCCTTGCGGAGAATCATTTGTAATGACGCGGCTTTGGTTTCTACTTCTTCTAGTAAATCTTTTGGAGTATACATTTTCAATGTTCGGCTTAATGTCCTTATTATCCTGTATAAATCAAACAAAACCATAGAAAAGATTGAGTCGAAACTTGCAGACTGTATTTCCACAATTCACTTTCAAGTATGAGTACATATATATAGGAAGAGAGAGAGAGAGAGAGGAGTCCCAATACAAAAAATATGAGAGTAAAACTATAGACCTAAATGGTCCTATAAATGGGCTATTTACATATTTTTTCTAATATTCTCTAACCCCCCCTGGAGCAAACAAATCGTAAGCACCAAGTTTGGATAGAAACTACTGATACATTGGTCCTGGTGAAGCCTTGGTCAAGATGTCAGCAACTTGCTCAGAGGCCGGAACATGCTGCAATTCGAGTTTCTTCAGTTGAACCTTTTCCTGGACAAAGTGCCAATCAACTTCAATGTGTTTTGTTCGCTCATGAAATACAGGGCTTTTGACAATATGTATAGCAGTCTGACTATCGCAGAGCAAAGTTGTAGGTGAGGATAGTTTGACTCCTAAATCATCAAACAGACTTTCTAACCAGGTGAGTTCAGATGCAACAGCTGTCATTGCACGATACTCGGCTTCAGCAGAAGACCGAGCAATCACTGATTGTTTCTTACTCTACCATGTGATAAGATTTCCTCCAAAATAAGTACAAAATCCAGTAGTGGACCGTCGATCATCAAGAGAGCCTGCATAATCTGCATCAGAGTAAGCAACAAGAGAAAGAGAGGAGGATGACTTATATACAATCCCCCGTCCCGGATCAGTCTTCAAGTACCTGAAGATGCGTTCGACTACCTGTAAATGAGAAATCCATGGTGAATGCGTAAAGCGACTGACCACCTCAACAACAAATGAGATATCAGGCTTCGTGACTGTCAAGTATATCAGTTTTCCTACAAACCGTCGATAATATTCTGGATTTGTAAGCAGTGAATCAGAGTCAGATCCATTAACACATAACTTGTGGTTGACATTCATAGGAGTTTCCGCAGGTTTGCACACAGAGTAGCCAACATCCTGAAGGAGGTCGAGGCAATACTTCCTTTGTGATAAGACAAGGCCATCATGTCGTCTCGCTATCTCCAGACCAAGAAAATATCGAAGATTTCCTAGATTTTTTGTTTGGAAGACCGAATCTAAGGGTTGTTTGATCTGGTGTATCCCGTTGGAGTCATCACCCGTTATCAGAATATCATCTACATAGACTAGGAGAATGATAGTCTAAGTTGATTGATGACTAGTGAAAAGAGAGAAGTCAGCCGAGCTTCGCTTGAATCCAATTTCGTGAGCAGCCTTAATGAATTTTTCAAACCAAGCTCGAGGAGACTGTTTGAGAACATAAATAACTTTTCGAAGAAGACACACAGGAGACTCCCCCGAGATCTCAAACCCGGGAGGTTGGCACGTGTAGACAGTCTCTTGAAGATCACCATTCAAAAAGCATTTTAATGTCGAGTTGATGAAGGGGACAGTGGCGGTGGACAACGAGGGAAATGAGAACCCGAACAGAGTTCAGTTTGGCAACCAGCGAGAATGTTTCCTCGTATTCCAGGCCTTGTTGTTGGGTGAACCCTCGTGCCACAAGTCGAGCTTTGAGCCGATCGATAGTCCCGTTCGGTGCATGTTTAATGGCAAAAACCCATTTACAGCTAACACAGGACTGGTTAGGATTATTACAGGGCAACCGAGCGTGTGAAAGAACTTCATTTGGAGATAAACTCGTAGATCTATTCTTCGAATTATTATAGGGCAACCGAGCATGTAGAAGAACTAGATCCCAATTCCCCTGATGATCTCTAACCAAACAACACAATAAATTTTCTAAACTCCTATTTACAATCTCAGCCTGACCATCGATCTGCGGTTGATAGGCGATTGAAAATAGAAGTTTAGTACCTAATATTCTCCAGAGTGACTTCCAAAAATTATTGGTGAACTTGACATCACGATCGGTAATGATAGTCTTCGATATCCCTCGATGCACGACAACCTCTTTATAATAAATATGAGTAATATGAGAGACGTCATCAGTTTTGTTGCAGGGGATGAAATACACTATTTTAGAAAACCGATCGACCACCACAAGAATGAAATTGTGCTTCCTAAAAGTGTGCGACAACCCAAGCAAAAAATTCATGCTAACATCTTCCTAAGGAATACTAGGCACCGGTAAAGGTATATACAATCCAGCGGGTGTTTATTGCCCTTCACTACCGGACAGGTGCGACAGCTACTGATAATTCGTGCGATAATCCGCTTTATCCCGGGCCAATAGAATCACTCCTCCACTAAGGATATCGTTTTGTCTCGTTCGAAATGTCCCCTGAAACCTCCGCCATATAATTCCCATATAATAAAGTTTCACGAGGTGTCGAGAATGAATAAACGGGTCCCACGAAACAAATATTCGTCTCTAATCATATAATCGGTCTCATCGTGAAAGGGATCCAAACATATCACATCATAAATACCACTAAAATCGGGACAACTGGAATAGTCACCTATAATACGTTCAAATCCAATTACCTGAGTGCTCATCTAAGATAGTACAAGGGTGACTCGACTAAGGCGTCGACAACCCTATTCTTCGCTCCCTTAAAGTGCTTGAGAACGAAGGTATACTCCTGTAGAAAGGATACCCACTTAGCCCGCCGATGGTTCAATTTTTGCAGCGAATTGATGTAACGTAACACCTGATGATCAGAGTGGAGGACATTCCTTGGGCAACAAATAATGCCTCCAGTGACGCAACGTCTGCACAATCACATAGAATTCACACTCGTAATTAGAATAATTCAACTTAGGGCCTGAAAGCTTTTCGCTGAAAAATCCAACTTGGTGACCTTCTTGACTAAGCACTCCTACTATTCTAACCACAGAGGCATCACAGGATACCTCAAACACTAGACCAAAATCAGGGAGTCTCAGGACAGGTGCAGTGGACATCTTATTCTTGATGATATAAAAGGCTCTAGCAGCCAAAGACGTTAACTAGAAATATCCCTTCTTGGTACACTCAGTGTCTGACGTCATAATAATATTAAAGTTTTTAATGAATCAATGATAAAAAGTGGCTAACCCATGAAAACTACAGACATCGTGGATGTTCTGGGGTGTAGACCACTCACAAATCACTCGAACTTTCTCGGGATCCATAGTGATACCATCGGAGCTCACTATATACCCAACAAAGATCACAGACTCAGCCATAAAAACACACTTCTTTAAGTTGACGTATAGTCGCTCGGCTCGCCAGAGCTTGAAGATAGTACGTAGGTGAGCCAGGTGCTCACTATCAGTCCGACTATATATCAAGATGTCGTCGAAATATACTACTACAAACTTCCCTATATAAGGCCTGAAAATCTGGGTCATCATCCGAGCGAAAGTACTAGGGGCATTGGATAACCCAAAGGGCATTAGAAGCCACTCATAAAGTCCGTCCTTTGATTTGAAGGCAGTCTTCCACTCGTCTCCTTCACGGATTCTAATTTGATGGTAGCCACTACGAAGGTCGATCTTTGAAAAGATCGTGGCTCCAGTCAACATATCTAACATATCATCTAGTCGGGTATCAGGAAATGATATTTTACCATAATCTTGTTGACTGCATGACTGTAAACACACATCCGCCAAGTACCATCCTTTTTCGGGGCAAGTAGGACAAACACCATACAAGGGCTAAGGCTGTGTCGAATAAAGCCTCTATCTAATAATTCTCCGATCTACTTCTGCATCTCATCGTGGGCAACATGATTCAATCGATAATGCCGAAGATGAGGGAGGGAGACTCCAGGAACAAGATCTATCGCGTGCTGAATTGACCTCATGGGAGGTAACATAGCCGGAAGCTCATCCGAGTGTATATCCTGGAACTCCTCTAAGAGTCTCCTAGCAGGTATATGAATAGACTCATACTTCTCTGATAAGTCAGACGCCTGTAAGACCACTAATGCGTATAAAAATCCATCGTCAAAGCTCTCTCGATGAAACTTTTTGTCTCGTATGATGCTAAGAGTTTTCTTCCTTTCGGTAGGAGGAAGAGACTTTTGCGCCATTGCTCGCGTGAGATGTTAGTGCTTTGGGTCACATCAGAGTCAACACTACTCTCTTTCCATCCAGTAGAAATGAGCAAGTGTTGAACTTGCCATGTATGGTGTCATCTCATTCGTATAAGCAAGGTCGCCAAAGTAATACGTGACACACATCCATAGACATAACATCTCACCAGATGATGTTCGAGTATGTACCAGTAATGATGGACACTAAACATCTCCCAGTCACCGATAATGTGGTCTTGGTAACCCAAGCTACCTGAAATGGGGATGGGTGTGGCTCAGGAGTGAGTCCCATCCAGGTTAATGGTGTCTCGGCTATCACGTTCATACAACTCCCACTATCCACCACTAATCGATACACTTTCTCCACAACCTTAAAGTAGGCCTGAAAGATGTTCGTCCGTTAATAATCCGCTGATTCTTGTGTCGTAGATAACAAGAATCTATCTCTTCATCGCTAGGGGTACTGTACACTTCGTCATTCAAGATGCGTGTCCTTCTAAATTATAGCCTCCTCTTCAGGTTCCTCTTTGGGCAATCCCTAGATATGTGGCCCATCTGTTGACACTCATAACATCGAATCTGTGAAGGAGTCACAATTATAATATGTGGCTTCCCTTTCTGATCTCTTGAGGGAGTCATTGTTGGCTTTGTTCCACTTTCCTTGCCCTTAGGTTCTTATTTCCTAAATGGGGCATTGATTTTGGTCTGAGATCTGAATCGGGAGGTCCTCTTTTGATGCTCATCGATGTCAATGATGATATATATGGTCTCAGCCAGGGAGTAGTGGCCATATCGAATCAACTCATCTCGGTTATCAGATCGTAGTCCACATCTAAACTTAAATAAGGTATCTTGTGGGTGTTCTACTACGTTATAACGAATCATTAGATCCTTCATTTCAACGAGATAATTAGATACTAATTTGGATCCTTGACATATAGATTGTTGTTCATCTCGTAGACGGGTCTGATAATGCTGTGGAATGTACTGCTCCTCCAATATGATTTTCATGTGAGACCAATGGGTAATGGGAGGGTGGCCATTTCTCTCTAGACTTTGCTCTTATCCGATCCAAAGGTTTTCGCTTGCCCAGTAAATCTCATTTTGGCGAACTGAATCTTTTGGTCCTCCGTCATACGGTACCACTCAAAATAGGTTTCTTTGTCTATAACCCAGTCAGATAAGACATTGAGATCCATAGAACTATCATAAAGGGGCGGTTCCAACTTCACTACACGTGAGATCAGGTCGGATATCCCGGGGAGTATAGTCATAATCGTCATTGTAAGGATCACGATTGTCTCGGCGCCGTGGGGGTGGCGGTCGATGCCAATCTCTTTGACGATCTTCGCGATGCATGGCGGGTATAGGCCTACGATGGTCTCTAGGTCGCTCTTCTCTAGCTATGTCATAATAAGGCCTCTCCTGATAATTACCACACGCGTCTAAGAAAGGGTCCCGCTGGGGATTAGGAAAATACCTTGGGAAATTCCTATCCCGTTCATGTTCAAATTCAAACATGTCTTAGGGATTCCTCCTAAATGTGGGTCTCTCTTCATTGTGATGAGGGACTTCGTGATGAGGTCGAATGGAATGCTCATCTCGAAGTTGTGGTGGCAATGAAGCTTGAGGGGGTACTTCAAGACTATTCATCCTAATACTAAGGTTGTCGAACCCTTCTCGCACATTTTGTATACTCTCGGTTAATGTCGTCATTTGGTGGGTGAAAGGTAAAAATCATGGGGGTGATTCATTCCCTTCGTTCACTCGACTCGTTTGGCTTCGTTCAATTCGACGCATCTTCGAATTTACCTCTTGAGGGTGTTCAGGGGGATGGTTGTGATGAGGTGAACTCATACTTACTAACCTACCACTACATAGATGCATGCAAGACAAATAATAAAAATTAATGTATGTTGATGTTGTTTAATATGCTAAATACGATTTTTTTTTTAAAGGAATGGAAATAAAATGCTACAAGGGGTTCCTATTCTACACAGGGCGGATTCCGAAATTTAGAAAAATTTCGAAACCTGGCTCTGATACCAATTTAAAGCAGGTCGATGCTTAGGGTTTGCGCGCCAGTCGACTTTTCTCTAGGAAACCCTAATGCATGCGATGATTAGTAGAGTTTTGCAAAAATATTTCAAGCGGGTATCGCATAAACTTTAAAAGAAAAAAAATTTTAAAAGTAAAATTTTTAAGCATAAAATTAACTATTTTTGTTTCAAAAAATGAATCACTTGAAAAATAGTTCAATTTAAAATCCGGGAAAGAAGTTTTGCAACTTTTGTTCCTTTTCCATTGTCGTTGTAAGGAAAAATCGTGAACTCAAAATTACGTTTCTGATTGGCGTTTTCGATGTAGTGTTCACTGACAAAATTCAATCAAAAACCCAAAAATGAGTCTATTATCCTAGAGAGAAAATTTAGACACACAAAGGAGGGAGAATAAACAAATTATCCACGGAAAGAGACGTCTTTCCGCAATCAAATTCGACGGTGATCCCGCGAGGCGCTCCTCGTCACCTTCGATTTCCCGCTCCGAGGTCAACCGGTATCGTTCACAGCCACCACGGAGAAAATTCACTCTCCCACACACAAGTGGCTCCACGAAATCTCACCAATGCAAGAAAAATTTAATATGCATTCGGCGGATTCAAGCAACAAACTTCCAAATTTCAATGGGAACCACAAAGCAGGTACCAACTTCTCTATTTACTGTTTATGGAAGCAGGAAAAAAACAACTCAGCAAAAATCTTATATTCAACAACTATCAAGGGAAGCAATCAACAAAAAAGCAAGCCTCTGTTATGGGCTTCCTTTGTTGGTATCGTTGATGGATGTCGAGATATAAGGGCAAGCCCTAGAATGGTGGTAGAGGAGAAGTTAGAAGTAGAAGTTTGGAGAAGAAGATGCAAGGAAAACCCTAGAGAGGGAGAGGGTTAGAGAGAGAAATTTTAGAGAGATAAAAAAAGTTCAGATTTCCTTGATTGATTCTTCATACAAGGACTAATAGCATAAATATATCGAGCCCCCGGGGATAATCCTGTAATTACAACAAGCTGTATAAAAATATAAAATACATGAGGATATTAAAAGACATAAAATACGCATTTGACTCAACGACTCGACAAATACAATAAAGACGATATAATACAAGTTGATATAATAAGACTCTTAATAGTAGATAACCAATGGCGTTGGGTCCATAACACTCCATCCGTACTTCAAATCGAGCTTGTCCTCAAGCTCGAACTCTAGTAGGGTGACCGACTCGTCTAGCTCCATGATTTCGCGCAAAAATAGCGCTTGATAGCGTGTCACGGTGGCGTTGGCGGTGAGGTGTAGCATCGTCGGCGTCGAAAGGACGACCAGCTGAAGCAATAGGGCCGGCTGGTCCGCCGGAGCGGCAGGAGGCAAAAATGACAAGATGGCTGAGTGAACAATGACCTACAGAATGAAGGGATCCGACAGGACCGGCGATGCTGCGACGAACAACAGTTGGAAGGTGGTCGGAGTACCCATGGTCGGCGAAAGGAACGAGTCCGACGAAACTGACGGGAATGGCGGTGTGGTGCGAGGCAGCAGTGACAATGCGACTGAAGTGGGCGATAGAGTAGTGGCTGGCAACAAAGACTGTGATGTGGTCAAAGGCGGCAGAGCGGGGGCCGGTGGAGCGGCCTCAGAAGGTGTTCCGAATGGGCCGGCGGAGCGGCCTCGGAAGGCGGTCCGAATGGGCCGTGGAGGCGACTGAGGAAAAAATCTGGGGCAACACTCACCCGAGTTGATGGTTGAACGTGAAGAATATCAGCGAGCGGTGGAGAGACAACTTGTGTAATAAGCAGTCTCGTCGGCATGCAAGTTGGGGCGGAAGCGCCGGCAGCATGCGCAGGCGGGGAGAGATCCGACACTGGAAGAGGAGGAACGCCGAAGTGTTCTTAAGTCACCAATTTGTCGAGTGTAGTGTTGAGGCGAGATATGGACGTCTGAAATGGCATCAACTTCCACAACGTCGAACAAAGGGAAACTTCATCGACAGTGAGTTTAATGTCCATACAATTTAATTTAAAAGTGGAGAAGCAAAAATTGGAGTAGATGAGGGTGGTGGTGGGCCCCAAGAGGTAAAATAAATTAGCAAAATAGATAGAGGGGCAGATGGGTAATGGGGTGTGCAGGGATTTAGTAAAAAAGTAAAATAAAAGAAGGAAGATAGGAAGGAGCCGCAGGGCTCGAGAAGAAAATAAAAAAAATGAAAAAGAAAAGCAGGAAGGAGGCGCAGGGATCAAGAAGAAAACCAGAAAGGCGCAGGTCAGCAGGGCACGAGAAGCAATCGACGAAGCAGTCGACTCGGCCATCGACGATGCCACGACTAGGCGGTCGCGTCTGTTCTGGGCCGCGAAGAGCGAGCGGCTGGCATATGCGGATCGATCGACGGGCGATGCGGAGTAGATGTAGCTGAATCGGGGAAACGAGGGTTGGCGGACTGTGTTGCGATGACAGATCGTTGCGATATGGGGGTTCGACGAGCCTGAGGAAAGGAGGAAGGTGTTTGCGGGGGTTGTAGAGGGGTGCTTGGAGTTGTTGAGGGGCTGAGAAGTCAGAGCAATGCTGGCTTCCTTGCAGAAAGAGCGGAGGCTGTTGGCGGGAAGCAGTAGCTGTCGAATTCGATGAAGAAGCGGCGGTCGACAACAAGGGGCAATCCGAGCGGCGGAGGTGGAGAGTGGCAGAAGCGTCGATCCGAGGAAGGATGACTCTGATACCAAGATGTTATGGGCTTCCTTTGTTTGTACAACCCCGTATTCGCTGAGGGGGACCCCCCGACAAGTCCGAGGCATAGCAAAAGGACCCTCAGGTTCCAGTTAGTCGGGATAGCGAGTGGGGTGGTCAGACCCGCACTTGCCTAGAGCATCGATAAGTTTTCGCCCCAAAGCGGGAGTGGCAGGCATGCCCCCGGGTGAGAGCGGTCCTAATCACGCACTCGCCCGAGGCTCGCGCCTTAGTGCACCGTTAGGAGGGATTTCGCCGCCGCGAGCAAGTGGTGGGCTGAGTTCGCACTCGCCCCTTGGAGGAGATAGGAGGCGAATGCGTGACTCATCCAACATCCGCCGTTTCAGGCGAATGGTGTTTTCGCGGACCACTCACCCGGTAGGGTCCAGAGGTGAAATTACCTGGATGCCCCTGGGGGCCTGCAAATAACTTTTTCGATAGCGGAGTTACGCTGTTGGCAGACCCAGTTGGGCTGCGTATAGTAGTTCTGAACAACGGAGTTACGTTGTTGGCAGACCAAGCTTGAAAATCTATAAATAGACCTGATGGGGTAGCTTTGGACGGACGAATTCTTTTAAATTCTTCCTCAGACTTTCCTTGGCATGCTTTGAGTGTCCTCCAAGGTGCCCAAGCTCAGTTTTTTCTTGAGAGGGGAAACACTCTTAGATCTTCCGGGTGTGTGGTGGGACCTCGGTTCTGTTCATGGGTTTCTGAGTCTTTGGTCTGATGTGCTAGCTCGAGGGAAGTAAGTGTGAGGCCACACCCCTTTTGGGACCCCGAACCTCACAAGAGACCGATTTTCAGGTTTCAACACTTTGGTGCAGTGAGCGTGGAGCGTGGACAACACAGAAGATCCTCAGCTAGTTCCATGACTGGAGGTGAAGGACAAGGGTCTGGCCGGGAGCAATCGCCACCCCCATCGGTCTTGTCTACGATGGGCATGTTCGAAGATTTCAGGAAGGAGGTCATGGTGACCTTACACCATTGGCTCAGCGCCACTCGCGGCGAGTGCTCGACACTGGCTGCCCTGGTGGTTGCGCAACCGGCTTTGGGCGAGAACGCCCCGGTCAGGCGGACCGGGAAGGAGAAAGAGGGCAAGAGTGGCGAGCAAGATCCCGTCAGGCGAGAGCTTTTCCTCGACTCGCCGAGTGCTGGCCGGGCCAGCGAGGTGGTCTTGCGGGAGCCAACTAATCCCGCTGCGGGAGGAAGCCCCTTTAGCGAGTTGGTCGTGTCAACCCCAGTTCCAGAGGTGTTCAGGGAGCCGAAGATGTCCTACTACATCGACAAAGATTCCCCAGTTCAGCATATCCAGTGGTTTGAGTACGCGATCTCCATCAAACAAATGACTGACGCCTTCAAGTGCCGGCTTTTCTCCATATCCTTCAAGGACAAGGCAAGGGATGGGTTCCACCAGCTTCCCACCAGCTCAATTTACTGTTACGCAGATTTGCGCCGGGCATTCCTGTTGAGATTCTCGACTTCGAAGAAGAGGAAGAAGGGCGCGGAGTTCCTCTTCGCAATCAAGCAGAGACTGGAAGAAACCCTGACAAGCTACGTGGATAGGTTTTAAGAGGAAGTCCTCGTTGCGGAAGAGGTGTCGGGGTTTACCCTGATGATGGCCTTTACTTTGGGGCTCCAAGAAGTGTTCTTTAGGGTGACATTGAAGCGGAGGCCACCGTTGTCATTCGAGGAGGTAATGGAGAGAGCGACACAGAAGATCGAGGGTGAGGCAACAAACCCCAATTTTGCTAGGAAGCTGGCTAGGTTGGGAGGAAGTGAAGAGAGGGAGCAGGGAGTAAACAAACGTCAGGAGGAGAGAATAAGAGATGAGCCCAGAGGGCACGGTTTCCAAAGGCAACAACAAGGGTGGGGTTATCAAGAACGTACCAACAAGCTAGCTTGGAGGCAGCAGGAGGGACCTGTCCAGGGTCAGGGAAGAAGGTTCCAAGGAGGAGGGAACTACCTAGGGGGGCAGGGGAGATTTAACCCTCCAGGATGGAGGTAGGGTCCAAGGCCACCTCTCCCCCCACAACATCAAGCCATGACAATAGCTCGGGGAAGGGTTGAGAGGAGGAGGAACGACCGAGGGAGACAGAGAGGGGTAAAGGTGGAGTTGCCGTACTGTGACTTCCATCAAGAGGAAGGTCACACAACGACCACCTGCCCGAAGTTTCCGGAGCTGAGAAGGGCAAGAGGACAGAGGCAACAGCCGCCGACAGTGCAGATCGAGGAAGTGGCCGCGGGGGCCGATGAAGACAAATGTGAAGAGCGGGCCGATATACGAGGTTCCGGGAGGATTGGAGTAATCCACGGAGGGGGGGGGGATCGAGGCCACCTGTATGGGGGGCCTACAAACCGTGTTCCGACGAAGCGTCGCTTCGACGTCCCAGACCCCGCCTCCCGTGGAGAGGATTACCTTCACCTTGGGCGACATGCCAGATCATGAGGATCCGTTCTTCGACGCGCTAGTGGTGTAGGTAGTGGTCAAGAACTTCACCGTCTCCCGGATATTAGACAACGAAAGCTCAGTCAACGTCGTCTTTAAGAAGGCGTTTGACGGGATGAAGGTGGAAGCAAAGAGGGTGCTGGACTCGAATGGACTGCTTTTCAGGTTCTCAGGAGAGAGGAAGTGGAAGGTGGAGTAGGGCTCAATGTGACTCTGAGGGGTCAGTCCCGCAATTGTCGGTTTGTGATCGGGACACCCCCAACATCTACAATGTCATCTTCGGCCGGCCTCTCAACAACGCTTTTCGTTGCGTCCCCTCGTCCTTCCATTAGTACCTCAAGTTCAACGATGGGGGGGGTGTAGGTCCGGGTCCGAGGAGATCCTAAGGTGGCAAGACAGTGCTATGTCACCGCAGTCAACACCATCTCATGGATGGGAGAAGCCGAAGAGATGGAGAAGGTGATGGAGGAGGCGATGACGAAGTTAAGAGGGAAGCGGGTCCTCGCTCAGGAGGGAAGCGCGAAAGGAGAGCCGAGAGGAGGAAAGGAGATGATTTTGGTGAAAGAAGCAGTAGAAGAGGAGGCCCTCGCCCAAGGAGAGAGGGCAGCTGAAGATTGGGAGGAGCAGTCTCGGCTGGAGCTTGAAGAAGCAGTGGTGGAGTTGGAGGTTCTCACCTGAGCGGGAAAGGCAGAGAAGGTGCGGGTCAGCGGAGGCTTGGACCAGAAGGATCAAGAGAGGATGCTGACATGCATCCAGAAGCACGTAGATATCTTCGTTTGGAGCGTGGAGGATATGCTCGACATCGATGCAGACGTGACTTGCCACCAGCTGAATCTCCACCTGAAGGTCCGCCTTATTCGCCAGAAGAAGAGGAACATGGTCGACAAGCTCGAAGGGCCTATCAAAGAGGAAGTTGAAAAACTTCTCAAGGTCGGTTTCATGTCAGAGATCCAGTTTCTGGGCTGGGTCTCTAATGTTGTAATGGTGAAAAAAGGAGATGGGAAATGGAGAATGTGTGTAGACTTCTCTTTGTTGAATAAAGCGCGCCTTTGCCTCGAATCGACGCGCTGGTTGACTCAGCCGTCGGTTTCTCTGTAATGAGTTTTTTGGATACTTTTTCAGATTATCAATAGATCAGGATGCACCCTCCGGATGTAAAGGATGTGTCCTTCATCACGAGCAGCGGATGCTATAGCTATAATATGATGTCCTTTGGGCTGAGGAATATAGGGGTGTCCTATCAAAAGATGATGGATAGGGTCTTCCGGGAACAGCTGGGGAGAAACCCAGAGGTATATCTAGATGATCTACTGGTGAAGAGCAAGGATGTGAGCTCTCATCTTCAAGACCTGGAAGAAACTTTTTCCACCTTGCGAGCATTTAAAATGAGGTTGAATCACCAGAAGTGTGTTTACGGAGCGAGCTGAGGGAAGTTCCTTGGACACCTGACTCCAGCCGGGGTGGAGCCCAACCCGGATAAAGTGAAAGCAATAATGGAGCTGAAATCGCCAAGGAGTGCCACGGAGGTTTAGCGCCTGACAGGGAAGCTTGCAGGACTGAGCAGGTTTCTTTCCTGGGCGAGAGAGAAGTGCTCGCCCTTCTTCAGCGTACTGCGGGGGAGTCAAAAGTTTGAATGGTGTAAGGAATGTGAGAAGGCCTTTCAGTCTCTGAAAGATTAGCTCACCAAGGCTCCTCTGCTCCAGGGACCCAAGGAAGGGGAAGAGTTGACCTTGTACCTCAGAGTGGGGACGGAGGCTGTAAGCTCCGTGTTGGTCCGAGAATTGGGTAAAAAGCAACTGCCAATTTACTATGTGAGCCGGGTCTTAAAGAAGGCGGAGCTCAGGTATCCGATCCTGGAAAAGCTAGCCTTTGCTTTGGCCCTCTCGACTCAAAAACTCCGACCTTACTTTCAAGCTCACTCGATCCGGGTGGTGACCGATCATCCGCTACGTAGCATCTTCGAAGGGGTGGAACTTTCGGGAAGGTTGGCAAAATGGTCAGTGGAGTTGAGCGAGTTTGACATCTCCTTCGTCCCGCGCCTGTTGGTTAAAGTTCATGCGGTGGCGGACTTTTTGGCAGATTGTGTAGTGGAGTCGGAAGAGGTAGGACCAAACCGCCTAGTCGCTTGGAAGCTGCTGGTGGATGGGCCTTCAGGAAGACATTCCTTGGGAGCAGGGGTGGTCTTGGAAAGCCCCCAGGGGACGAAGATTGAGCAGGCCATAGTGATACACTTCCCTGCCACCAACAACCAGACAGAGTATGAGGCAGTCATTGCAGGGATACGACTCGCTAAGGAGTTGGGAGTGCATGATGTGAAGGTGTTAACAGATTCGATGGTGGTGGCCTCACATGTCAAGGGAGAGTTCGAGGCAAGGGAGCCGACCCTGCAGCGATACTTGCTCAGGGTAAGGGGCCTTATTGGGGGGTACCGGACCTTCTCCATCCGGCATGTATCGCGTGAAGAGAATGTTGCAGCGGATCGGCTGACCAAGTTCGGTCCAAGGGCAGGAGGGACTGTGACGGACTTGTTCCGACCGTCCATAAATGAAGAAGAGCTAATGGAGATAGATCGGCGCCCACTCATGGAAGGACCTGTTTATCACATTTTTAACTACCAGCGAATTCCCAGGGGAGGCCACAGACAAGAAGCGCTTCAGGCACAAGTCAGCATACTGTCTGTTGCGCGAAGGAGAGCTGTTTCGAAAGACTCTCTCGGGACTTCTGACCAGGTGTGTATCTGAGGAAGAGGTTCCAAAGATCTTAGAGGAGGCCCACTCAGGAGAGTGTGGAAGCCACTCGGGGAGCAAGACTCTAGAAGACAGGATAGTTCGACAAAGATACTTTTGGCCAACCTTCAGCAGAGATGCAGAAGTGTTCGTGAAGAAATGTCTTAAATGTCAGCTGTTCGCGCCTCTCCAGCTCCTACCCGCCCAGAGACTCAGAAGTATCACGACACCATGACCCTTTGCAATTTGGGGAATGGACTTGGTGGTGCCTTTTCCTCAGGCCAACGGACAAAGGAGATTCCTTCTGGTCATGATTGATTATTTCTCGAAGTGACTAGACCTGGTGGAAAAGCTTCGCGACCTAGCCGTCATCAAACAAGAGGAAATTAAACATCGAATGACCAGGTATTTTGACAAACATGTCCGCATCAAGTAATTTGTAAATGAAGATCGAGTCTTGAAAAAGGTAGATGCGGCCGAGAGGTCGACGTCAGTAGGAAAGCTCAATCCCAACTGGGTGAGTCTTTATATTTTCAAGGAAGCCCTCAAATCAGGGGGTTATCGCCTCCAAAATGTAGAGGGGGTAACCATCAGTCACACCTGAAGTGGTGATGACTTGAAACGTTTCTATCCCTGAGTATGAATAAGAAACATGTTTATTTTTCTAACTCTTTTCCTTCTTAGCACGTTCCCCTCTTTCTTAGCATATTCCCTAGAAGACATGATAGTTAGACACCCGGAGTGGTGATGGACCGTTGAACCAAATCCTTCTTAGCATGTTCCCCGTATGGCCTGAAAACAAGTTGAATGTAGTTCCCGAGCTGATCCCGCTGTCAGGCTCCCATTAGCTGACAGGTCAGGAAGGCCCTCGGTGGGTGTTGAGAAACAAGTTGAACTTAGATCCCGAGCTGATCCCGCTGTCAGACTCCCATTAGCTGACAGGTTAGAAAGGCACTCAGTGGATGTTGAGAAACAAGTTGAATATAGATCCCGAGCTGATCCCGCTGTCATGCTCCCTTTAACTGACAGGTCAGGAAGACCCTCGGTGGATGTTGAGAAATAAGTTGAACTTGGATCCCGAGCTGATCCCGCTGTCAGGCTCCCATTAGCTGACAGGTCAGGAAGGCCCTCAGTGGATGTTGAGAAACAAGTTGAACTTAGATCCCGAGCTGATCCCGCTGTCAGACTCCCATTAGCTGATAGGTCATGAAGGCTCTCGGTGGATGTTGAGAAACAAGTTGAATTTAGATCCTGAGATGTTCCCGCTGACTTGGCTACCACTAGCTGACAGAGCTGGAAGTCACTCGGAGATAAAATGAGGTATTGGTCCAAGAGGATCCCGCTGACCAGACTTCCAATAGCTGGCAGGGCTGAACGTCACTCGATGATATGCCGAGAGGTTAACCCTAAGGGGAACTCGCCATCAAAGTTCTCGCCAGTTAACAAGGCTGGGATTCAGTGGAATATTGAAGCGACTGTAAAGTTTTAAGGAGATCTCGCCGTCAAGAGACTCGCCAGTCGATAGGACAAAAAGTCACTCAGAAGCTATGACAAGCACCGAGGCCAGGACGAAAAAGAGGCAGGACAAAGAGTATAAGCGAATGCGAGTGTTCGGGGCTGGAATTCGCTAGCCGAGCTCTGTGGTCGCGCACGAGCCGATGGGGCGAGAAGAGTGCGAGATCTAATTCTAAGCGTCAATTCGCGTAATCGACGTTTTGCGGGATGTTGTGGTGAGAGTCTGGGCTAAGGTCTCGCAAGATATCTTTCCCAAGAACTACCGACGTTGAAGCGCGGGCCGAGTGCGGTTCAGCGCGACAGATCAACCACAACTAAAATAAAAACAGAATAAAGAGAATTTTCACAGTGCAAAACTTTAATTTGTATTTCATTGATAAATGTTACATCTTGCAAAAAGGGGTCCTGCCCGAAAAAAGGGAAAAATACATTGGAAAATTGGGAAAGCAAGAACTTCAGGGTGGAGATGCCGACTGCTCGCTCTCACCGAGGGTGGCGCCGACACCATCCTCTGGCTCGATGATTGGCAGGAACAGCTCTGGGACCAAGTCCTCGGCAGTCACTCTCGCGCCCTCACCTTTCACAAAGCCGGCTCCCTGCATCACTTGAAGCGAGTGTCTTGTCGCGACGATGACATTTTCTTGCATCATCAGCTCAATCTCGTGATGCGAGTACAATTGAAGCTTCTTCTGGTCGGGGAGAGGGGGAACTAGCGAGTCTGTTGGGTCCGGCGTTCCTTCACTTGACCCGTGACGCTCTTCTACTTATTTAAGAAATTAAGTAGCATCCTTTCCAACAGTCCGGGCTTTTGGAACAGTTGGTTATGCGCTTGATCCTTCAATTGGTATCAGAGCAAGTCACGGGTTCAAGACCGGGGGAGCGCTATTAAATCCTGATTTTTCCCTTCTACCTGTGTGGGTCCGGCGGGTCAGGCAATCGTGGACATGTGGTAACCCTACCTCTGAGCCGTGCAACCGTGGACATGTGGTAACCCCACCTCTGAGCCGTGTGGGCCATGTGGTAATCCCACCTCTGAGCCATGTGGGCCATGTGATAACTCCACCTCTGAGCCGACGGGTTGTGCTGGACGCCAGGGGGAGGGGGGATTGTTGGGTCCGGCGTTCCTTCACTTGACCCGTGACGCTCTTCTACTTATTTAAGAAATTAAGTAGCACCCTTTCCAACAGTCCGGGCTTTTGGAACAGTTGGTTATGCGCTTGATCCTTCAGAGTCGACCAATTGCTTTTTTTGGGCCTTCAGCCCCCGGTTCTCCTCCTCAAGATGGGCGATGCGCGCGTGCAATTGAGCAGCGGTCGCGACATCCTGCAAAAAGTTTAAGGAGTTAGAACGAGAATGGAAAATAGCGAGTGCGCTTGGTGAGAGAAGGCTTACTATTCTACCCACTCGTCCGGCAAGATCTTGCTCAGCAGCAGCCAACTTCTGCTTCAGCGTCATGACTTCCTCAGATAGCAGACCCCGCGAGTCGCAGACGTCAGCCAAATTTCGCGATAGGCGAATGCTACGGTGAGCCGTCATATGAGCAAGCTCGATGACACAGAGCTGGGCTCGCGCGCTCTCATACACGAGTGCTTGCATGGCCGCGTCATCGTAATAGGCGGCACTGTCCTGCCCGTATAGCCCGAAGGAGAAGGCATAGGCTTGGCCGGAGACGGTATCGCCCTCCTGCTAGGATGGGAGGATAGTAGAGATTGAGGCCCTATTGGCCTCCCTGTCCCAGAGCAGCAGGGGATCGCCGACGTCATCTCACAACTTCTCGCCCAGACCAAAGTTCTAGTGGCCTCTTGGCACCTCCTTCCCTTTTGGCGCCTCCGAGGTCCCGCCGGTCTCGCTGGTAATCTTACCAGCGATCTCTCCCGCGACCCAGGAGCTCACATGAGTGGCCGTGTTGACCTCTTTACCTTTGGCGAGAGTTGTAACTTTGGGCTTCTTGAGGAACGACTGGGCTGGAGGCGCGTCAGGCTTTCACTTCTGGCTGCTGGTCTTCGGCAGCGGTCTTGGTTCGCTCCTACAGGCCGCGGCGGCGGCCTCCGCGCGTGCCTTCCCAGAGGCGAGTGCCGTGCTACTCGCGTGAGGTGGATTAAGGGGCAGGTCTCGCGCTCCTTTGCGTGTAGTAGTTAGTTGAAGTTCTCGAATCAATTAGTTAAAGGGTGAGGAATACCTTCTCCGGCAAGTATGGGTAGGAGCGAGTCGACGTTTCTCCTCAAGTAAGGAACATCAAAGTCCTTTTGAAAGAGGAACTGGTGAAGTTTGGACTCGTGACCGCCGAGACTGGGAGGGCGGTAGGTTGATTCCTCCTGCTGGACAGGAGAGAGAGGAAGGCTGTCGAAATCACCTGATACGAAGATGAACTTACGGATCCATTGATTATTCTTGTTGGCGAGACCCACGACTTTGAGATTGTTGCCAGAGAAGAAGGCGATCCCGTCCCTCTTGGCTCTGAAGTTGAAGAGTTTGCAAAAGACTGAGAGGCTGAACTCAATCCGCTCTTGTCGCAGATAGCAGGCGAATGCCACCAGTAAAGCGATGGAGTAGGGGTTGAGTTGTGCGGGAACAACCCTAAAATACCGCAGGGCCTGACGCACCTCTGACCACAGCGGAGGAGAAGCCCTACGTCAAAGTGCTCGGTAGGGATCACGAGATCAGTCAACAAGAAGTGGTTTAGCAACTCCTCCCTCCCCGGAAGACGCGCGGTGAAGCCCGGCGAGACGTAAAGCACGACTAGCGCGTGGAACTCCTCCTCTGTCAGATTACAATTCATGAAGGGGTATTTGGCGAATGCTGCGGCGCACTTGGTCCGGCCATCTGTGTCGCCAGCCATCTCGCTAGTAGAGTAAAGAAGGCATAGAAACGCGAGTGCAAGAAGGGAGAATTAGAGAAAAGGGAAGCAAGGAGCTTTCGAAATGGTAGTTAATGCGGTGGGTAGGGGGGCTATTTATAGAAATTTTTGGGCGGGAAGTATCCAGGACGGGGGATGTGCGGATAACCATCTCCCCACATCCCGCCTTGGACCCTGTTTCGATCCCGCACTTCCCCCACTCGCCGCCGAGTCCGAGCAAATGCTTTGTTCTAGACTTAAAAACAACAGGTCACCAATAAAAAAGAAAAGACCGGTTGCGAGATCGAAAGAAAATTTCTAATATATATGCGCATTCGACGCGAGGCATAGACAACAGTTTATCATTACAAGCATAATTGAAAGAAGGGCAGGAAGGCGGGTGCCGGTAGGCCTACCTGGGGCCATTACCACCGTCCCCGGCCTCTCCTCCCCGCCCTAGGCAGCATGCGAGAATATTGAAGTGTGTGAATGGTCTGTAGCTCCTGTTGTGCTAGGCACAACTGATCTTCGGCACGCGCAACGTGAATCCCGGGAAAGTCCGCCCTGCTGTCGGCTCCCCCCCCAACTCGGCAGTCAACTGTGCGTACTTGTTCTCCAGACAGAGTAGTCGTTCCTCGGCGGAGTTTTGGTTCTCCTGAACCCGGATGTAGATCTCGCGCAACATAAGAGTATGCTTCCGAAATAGTTCTGTCATCCGCCGTTTCAGCACCTCGACATCCTTCGGGTCACCCAGGAAAGCAACGATTGAGTCAGGAGATTGGGGGGGGGGAGAGAGAACTCCTACTCGTCGATGTCAACATCAGTCGACGATACCTCGCGGTAACCTGCAGTAGATAAGTTCAGTCGAGTGTAATCTCATTGCAGCAAGGGCGAGGCGAGTGCAATTGTTTACCTGGCATGGTTTCAGCTCCCCTGCTCGAGTGTCGGCGGGAAGTGCTGAGCCGCCCCTAGAAGGGAGTGTTAAAGGTAATGTGCGCCTTCCCAAGCCCTGGGTGTAAAATTGTCTGATCAGCGGCAGGAATGTAGTCTTGAGGTGGAAGGTTGGGAACCTCATCCGGCGGGGGTAGTAGGCCCGAGGCAGGATTTGGGGGGATCGGGCAAGCAGGGGACTTGGGCGTTGAAGCGCCTTTTCCTGAGGTCCTAAAGACGGGAGCTGAGAAAGATGCGGGTAAGCAAATTGATAAGAGGGGAATATGCAAAAGATGACTTACCTGGGATTTGCGGGAGATCATCTGGGTTAGTTTGGGAATTGATCTCAGGGGACTGCTTGTCATTCCCGACTTCAAGCGAGTGTGGACCGACTTTCGCCGTCCCCTCCCTGACATTCTCCTCCTTTGGAGGGTTCTGCGAGTGGACGCATTCGTGCCTATTTTTATCTTTGAAGAAAGTTGCGAGGGGAGGAGCGAGAGAGGATACCTGAGGGATCCCAGAGTGTGATGGAGTCAGCAGGGTGGACTCGTTCATTGTCAGGTCGCGCCTGACCATCTTGACCTTTTTCATCTTGGGGGACAAGCTCAGAGCTTTCTGAGCAAGCCAGGGACCAAACGCGGTGACTGAAGATTTGGCCTCCGCTACTTGTAGCGGCAAGGCGATCCTGAGCTTCTTTCGAGAGCGGCATCGAGTTGGAGGCGAGAAAGAGAAAGACGAGAAGGTTGGAAAGAGCAAGTATCACTTAACTGTGACTGTGTATTTTTAACAAGGTGGAGGGACCCACCAAGATTCCCTCCAGATCAACAAACACTCGCCAAATACTCGGGGTTGGACTTTTCTTTCTGAGCGTGGGACTAGCTCGCAAAGAGCGATGATTGTTTACAACCCCGTATTCGCTGAGTGAGACCCCCCGACAAGTCCGAGGCATAGCAAGAGGACCCTTAAGTTCTAGCTAGTCGGGATAGCGAGTGGGGTGGTCAAACCCGCACTCGCCCAAAGCATCAATAAGTTTTCGCCCCAAAGCGGGAGTGGCAGGCATGCCCCCGGGCGAGAGCGGTCCTAATCACGCACTCGCCCGGAGCTCGCTCCTTAGTGCGCCGTTAGGAGGGATTTCGCCGCCTCGAGCGAGTGGTGGGCTGAGTTCGCACTCGCCCCTTGGAGGAGATAGGAGGCGAATGCGTGGCTTATCCAGCATCCACAGTTTCAAGCGAATGGTGTTTTCACGGACCACTCGCCCGGTAGGGTCCAGAGGTGAAATTACCTGGATGCCCCTGGGGGCCTACAAATAACCTTTTTTGACAGCAAAGTTACGCTGTTGGAAGAACCAGTTGGGCTGCGTATAGTAGTTATGAACGGCGGAGTTATGCTATTGACAGACCAAGTTTGAAAATCTATAAATAGACCCGTGGGGGTACCTTTGGACGACCAAATTCTTTTAACTTCTTCCTCAGGCTTTTCTTAACAAGCTTTGAGTGTCCTCTAGGGTGCCCATGCTCAGCATTGGCTTGGAAGGGGAAGCGCTCTTAGATCTTCCGGGTATGTGGTGGGACCTCCTCGCTGGGACCTCGGTTCTGTTCCTGGGTTTCTGAGTCTTTGGTCTGGTGTGCTAGCTCGAGGGAAGTAAGTGTGAGGCCACACCCCTTTTGGGACCCCAGACTCCACAAGAGATCGATTTTCAGGTTTCAACATTGTTGATATCGTCGATGGAGGCGGAGATACAAGGGCAAGCCCTAGAATGGTGGTAGAGGAGGAGAGGTCAAACGAAGAATCTTGGAGAAGAATATGAGAGGAAAACTTTAGAGAAGAGGGAGAGCGTTAGAGAGAGAGGAATTTTAAAGAGATAGAAAGAAGTTCAGATTTCCTTGATTGATTCTTCATACAAGGACTAAGGACATATATATATATCAAGCCTCCAAGGGATAACCCCGTAATTACAACAAGTTGCATAAAAACATAAAATACATGAGGATATTAAAAGACATAAAATACACATATGACTCAACGACTCTACTAATACAATAAAGACGATGCAATACGATTTAATATAATAAGACTCCTAATACTTGATAACCAACGACGTGAGGTCCATAACAGCCTCACAGAAATCATCCTTATTTATAGGGCATCAACAAAACAACCCACAAACAAAAATAAAATAAAAAAATCAAAAGCATGTCCTGGTCGGCCCCATGCAGTTGCAGGAACCGCCGTGAAACGCGCTCTGCGCTGGAATCAGATGCTGAAACCGCCAGGAGAAGCCGCGCCCTGCAAATACGCGTCATGGACGGTTGCTGAAACCGCTGGGGAGAAGTTGGTTGTGTACGGTTGGAGCCTTGGTGGTTGTTGGCGGCGTTGAGGGTCCAAAATAGGCGGGGGCTCAGCTTGATTTCCACACACCATGGTCGCCGAAAATGCCGGGGAAGATTTCACGTGCGTGCTGGCCGGATGGGGAAGAAAAATGAACTGGCGCTTTTTTTTCGTCTGAGTTTCTTTCCTCTCCTCTTTTTTTTTATATTCAAGGGAAAGAGAAAAAATGCTTAAAAATAATAATAGCACTACAACGAAAATAACGCTATGCACACAGACGTGCAACAAAATAAAATTGTCCAAATAGAAAAATTACAAAATAAAATAAAACGTAATAAAATACATTAACGATTCAGGTCCGGTAGGTCTCCGGTCAGGTGCGGCGCCGGATACTTCTTCGTCGACCTGATGTGGGTTGGTCTTTATTATGAGTCAAGCTAACTTGGGTTCACCTGGTGGTGACCAGATCTTAAGGAGTGGCTAAGCATATAATGTTATGAGTCAAGCTAACTTGGGTTCACCTGATGGTGACCAGATCTTAAGGAGTGACTAAGCATATAAAGGAATTATTCTTCTTCGGCAGAAAGTAGAGAGGAAGCATCAAACCCTAAGGTGAGTTTTCTCTCCCTCGTTCTCAACATGGTATCAAAGGAGGTTTCTTCCGCTTCAGCTTAAGATAGCAGGGATCGAACCTTCGTCCAGCGATCGCCAGCGATTGATTGTCAGCGATCGATCGTCAGCGATCGATCGTCAGCGATCGATCGTCAGGGCTCCGTCGATAGCAGGGCTCCGTCTTCCGTTGGCCCGTCGATCGTCAGCGATCGATCGATCCTCTCCTTCTGGCGTCCATTCGTCTCTGTCGGCCAGTCGATCGTCAGCCATCGATCAATCGTCAGCCATCGATCGATCGATCCTCTCGATCGTGTCTTCTGGCTCAATCGTCGTCTTCTGGCTGCTGGGATCGATCGTCAGCAACCTCCTTCCAGTCTTTCCTGGTGCAGTCATCTTCGCTCCTTCCAGTCATTCCTGAGGAGCAGAGGTTGCCGTCTATTGGTGCTGTCATTTATTGGTGCTGCCGTCTGGCTGCTGTCTGTTGGTGCAGGGGTGCAACTGTAGCAGTCCTTTTTTGGCGCTAGCTGTCGTCAGTGTTTGTTCCTATGGAGGACAAATTGAAGGGTATTGGTGCCTCTGAAGGGGTGGTTAATCAATCTAAACACTGTGGTGGAGGGAGTTCTAACATGGACTTCAATCATGGTGTTACTCAAATCAAGCTCAATGAGAGAAATTATCTTTTATGGGCCCAATCTATGCGGATATTCATTGGAAGTCGTCAGAGACTTGGGTTTCTCACCAGATCCAAACCAACTCCTGACGTGTTGACCCCCTATATGAGGAATGGGAAGGTGAGGACCTCACTGTGATAAATTGGCTTGTCAATTCTATGGAACCCAAGATTGCAAGTCATTTTTTATTCTGTCAAACTGCGAAAGAGATGTGGGAGTTGATTGAACGAGATTACTCAAAAAAGGAGTCGGCTAGAATATATCAGCTCCAAACTGAGCAAGTCCACATGACAGGAATGGTTGATTTCGAAGAATATTACAACAAGTTGACCCATAAGTGGGCTGAAACAGATCAGTATTCCTCTATTTAGACTATAGAAGATTACAAGACTGACCTCATGCAACAGAGGGTATTTGAGATGCTTTCTGGTCTTCCTCCTGAACTTGAATACCAGAGAGTTCAGATGTTGGGTAGAGATTCCGTGCCGGATATAGAGACAGTTGCTCATTATATTCGAGGGGAAGCAAGCCGTATAAATTCCCTTCGAATATAATGAGCTACTGTCTCTAGATCCGGCACGGAATCTCTACCCAACATCTGAACTCTCTGGAATTCAAGTTTAGGAGGAAGACCAGAAAGCATGTCAAAGACCCTCTGTTGCATGAGGTCAGTCTTGTAATCTTCTATAGTCTGAATAGTGGAATACTGATCTATTTCAGCCCACTTATGGGTCAACTTGCTGTAATATTCTTGTCATGTTCTCTGGTTCCTCTTCCTCCCGGGAAACATACAGTTGGGTGCAAATGGATTTATACTATGAAGTACATTGCTGACGGTACTATTGACCGCTACAAGGCTCGTTTGGTGGCCAAGGGCTTTACTCAGGCTCCAGACGAGTTTGGTGCCACATTTGCTCCCGTGGCTAAGTTGACCAGTGTCCGCCTTTTGCTCTCACTTGCGGCCTCTCGGGTGTGGCCTATATACCAGCTTGACGTCAAAAATGCCTTCCTGCACAACGAGTTACAAGAGGAGGTATATATGGCTCCTCCTCCGGGGTTTGCCCTTAAGGGGGAGTATTCGGGGAGAGTTTGCCAACTACACAAATCTCTGTATGGCTTAAAGCAGTCACCGCGTGCCTGGTTTGAACGGTTCAGCTCTGTCATCCTTCAGTTTGGCTTCACTTAGTGTCATGCCGATCATACTTGCTTCATTAGTGTCACTCCTGAGGGATGTCATGCTATTGCCCGAATCTATGTTGATGATATTATTCTCACCGGTGATGATCCCTCTGACATCTCTGAGGTGAAAGCTACACTTCGCTCCGCCTTCGAGGTGAAAGACCTTGGATCTCTCCGCTACTTCTTTGGGATTGAAGTAGCTCGCTCACGACAGAGCATCTTTATATCGCAACGCAAGTACACCTTAGATCTTCTTCGGGACACGGGTCTACTTGGGTTTCGTTCTGCAAGTACTCCTATGGACATCAACCATTGCCTCCATGCTGAATCTGGTGATCCTCTTTCAGACCCCTCTCAGTACCAGCGACTTGTTGGCCGTTTGATATACTTGACCAATACCAGGCCTGACATCAGTTTCTCAGTGGGCGTTTTGAGCCAGTTTATGCATTCTCCTAGGACATCTCACATAGAAGCTGCTCGACGTGTTCTTCGCTATCTTAAGCGCGCTCCTGGTCTTGGGATGTTCTATCGGGTTGACAGTACTACTAGTCTCTCCTGCTTCACGGATGCCGATTTTGCTGGATCATTGACGGATCGACGCTCTACGTTAGGTTTTTGTGTATTCCATGGTGATCATCTTGTTTCGTGGCGGAGTAAGAAACAATCCATCGTATCTCGTTCATCTGCCGAGTCAGAGTACCGTGCCATGACACACGACGTTACTGAGTTGGTTTGGCTTCGATCGCTGCTGACTAAACTTGGCCTATCGCTTATTGATGGCTAGACGCTCTACTGTGATAATAAGTCAGCTCTCCTACTTACACAGGACTCGGTACTACATGAGCGCACCAAACACATCGAGATGGATGTTCATTTTCTGCGTGACCACGTTCGTACTGGGACTGTCCTTCCATCTTACGTCCCCTCTGCTGACCAACTTGCTGAAGCCTTCACTAAAACTGTCGGTCCTACTCGTTCAGATCTGACCATTTCCAAGCTGAGCATGATTGACATTTTTGTTCCAGCTTGAAGGAGAGTATTAGAGTTACCATTTTGTTATTAGTGTTAATATTGTATTAGTGTTAATATTGTATTTATATTCTTGAGATTATATATATACGATGGGGGCTCCAATTTGGGGTTGAGCTTTTCATTATTCAACTTGGCATAAGAGGGAAACGTACAAATCCCACTCCAATATCACCGCCGGTTAGCTTCAGATCCCACTTTCCTTTCGTCTTCCTCTCGTTATTCCGCCCCTTCCGCTTCCATCCCATTCTTTTTCTTCTTATCATTTTTTCCCTCTTATTTCTCCACCTCATCTAATTCCTTTTCTTTTTTAGCTTCATCATTTTCGTCCTCCTCTCCTGAAACCGCCCCCTTTCATTTTCTTTTATTCTGTTTTTTAGTTGTTTTTACTTCCCCTTAGATTATGTTTTTTTTTATTTCCATTTGACATGAACAAGCTGGATTTAGTAAAAAAATGTATGTTTATATTGCCCTAATGAAGATCACATTGCAAGAATGTTGTTGCACTGGTGAAGACCTGCTGTTCCTACTCATGTAATGCATCCATAAATCTGTAAAAATGCAGCAGCTTTCTTGCGTGCCCTAGTGAAGTTCACATTGCAACAACATTCTTGTGAAATACTTTGTGAAGAGAAGCTCTTGCTTTGTAATATAGATATGATCAACCGAAGTTTCACATTTACATATGCTTTTTATTTGGAAATACATGAAGATTCATGCTCAAGCTATATATGCGAGCCTTGCTAGACTACTTGAGCTCGACCAATGAGAAAAACCCGAAGTCATGGATATGCTCTCTCGTGATTACACTAGGTTTGAAGTATTTATGGCTTTACGAGACGAAATGAATACAACTTGGCTCCGAATGCAGTTTTATGATTAGTCTTTCTATGCCTTAAGGAGGGTGCGGTGGCAATCACTTGGGCTTGAGACAACCTGCCGCCACTGTTTTGCTCCTATTTCTTGTCATGGATATGCAATCAAGTTTGACAGTGGTGGCGGGAAAGAGTGGGGCGGCCTTTGGAGAAGTTTCCCCAAACGCGGCCTTAATCATTTAGTTGTTTTCCAGTGGAAAAGCTGCTGATATGTACTGTCATGTTATCTTTATATGTTCCTATTATGGCCTATTTGTCAGAAACGGTAAATGTTTTAGGATTGATGTGTTTTTTCATTCACATTTTTTTTTTGTTTTTGAACAGCAACTTTAAAGCTATCTTTTCTAGCTTGATTTTTCTGTTAATGGTTTAATATAGATCTCAATGAATATTTCTTCAGGAATGCAATCAGAGATATGGTAGTTCGAGGTGCTCCTGCAATTGCAATATCAGCAGCTTTATCTCTAGCTGTTGAAGTGTTTCACCTTGACTTCATTGGGACTTCTTCCGATGCAGCTTCTTTCCTCACGGACAAGTTGGAATACCTTGTTTCTAGGTAATATTAGATGCAATGTTGCAGATGTCGGATGTCGGGGACACGTCGGTTTGAGTTTTCATGTCGGTTTTTATATATCGGGGATATTTCATATATCGTATTTTAATATTTAATTAATTATATATGTAATTAAATGTTATTTTTTATACATGTCACAGTACTACATATTCTACAACCTATTGAACTTTTAAATATTAAAAACTATATGCAACATTTAACATACAACACTTTAAAGATGAAAATTTATAAAACTAGTGATTTTAAGATCAAAATTTCAAAAATCAAATTTCAAACATATCTCATTCTTCATCACTTAAAGACTCATCTATAGTCGGCAGAGTAGATAAAATATAATCTTCATCTGATGAACCCTCTAGATCTCACTCGTACGTCTCAGATACTTTTCTCTTTCCCCTTCTTTGATAACTAATTGTCACTTCTTTGCTTGTAGCTAGTCTTTGAGACCTCCGTTCATCATAATCAGCGTCGACTATATTGTCAATTTGCGCCCATGTCAGCCCCTCTCTAGGAAAGATTTCATCATCACCATCTTCATTTTCATCCTCCTCAGGATCAACATTCACCATCCACTCTTGTACCATTCCAGAATCAACATTCTTAGCTGCCAATGAATCTCGAGATGTCTCTGAATATGTCGACTTCAGCAAATCATTGAACTTTATAAATACTAAATCGTTCAATCTTTTGCTATCAAGTTTATTCCTCTTTTTAGAATGTATTTACAATTTTTTTTAAAAAGTTAAATAATGCATACAATCATATAATAAGATATTAATGGTTAATTAAATAACTAAATTACTGCATACCATCTCGAAGGTGCTCCAGTTCCTCTCACAGCCAGAGGATGAAGTAGCCAGACTTAAAATTTTCATAGTCATAGTTTTAAGGTACGGCGTATCAGCACCGTTAAGCCTCCACCAATGTACTGTGAAAATTAAAATGACAATACAATGTATTAATTATTAATTTATTATACATAAATACATCATTATTGTTAATAAATATATATATTAAAATGTACCTGAATTTAAGTTGGGATTTTGTAGCTGTCTCTTTGCCATCTCTTTAGCAAATAACCCTTGTTGGTATTAGTAAACATCAAGCTCAGCATTGATGTAATCTTGTGTAGAAGGATCTTTCCTATATATCCTTGAGAGCCACTCAACAAAACACTCATAAACCTTCCGTCAGCCTAAATCTCCACTCGACGAGACTAATAAAAATATGAGTTTAAGTAATAACCTACAAAGTGCAGATGGCTGTTCAATCTCCACTCGACAAAAATAATAAAAATTTGGGTTTAAGTAATAACCTGTAAGGTGCAGAAGGCTGCTCATCTTCTTCTCCCATCTACTATCAATCAACTTCCATATAAGAAGATATTTGTTCTCTTGGTGATCGAGAATAACCTCTTCCCTAGCTTTTTTGATATCCCCATATAACTACCCCATGAATGGTGTATCCCCGTCGACTCTTCTTAAAATTATTACAAATGGTGTGAATATAGCAACAACCAACTCGACATTCGCCCAAAATTTAGCGCTCATCACTATCATTCCAGCCCATCATATGCAAAATAAATTATTAAGAAAATACTATAAAGGACAACTTCCAAAACATATATTTTACATGAAATGAATCAACCCACTTTGCAGACGTGAATAGACCCCTCAATTGGTTATTCTTTTCTAAGATGCTCTCTAAAGATAGAAACGCTATAGCGAATCTACTCACACCTGGTCGAATAAGCGCATGAGAGTCCAAGTCCTTTGTTAACTCTCTAAACTTATCGAGAGAGATTGTGTGACCATAGATGAAGATAGAGAGTTGGCGGCCCAACGAGATAACACTCTTTATTGGCTTCAATTTTCCTATATCTTGTAACAGTAGATTAATAGTGTGAGCCGCACACTAAGTTATCAAAGGCGCAAGGCGCACCGAGGCACAAAGGGCCCGTGGAGCCTAGGCGCAAGGCGCATGCACGCGACTGAGGCACGTGAGGCGTAAAAATGGGAGAAAAAGGAAATTGAGCGAATTGGGCTCTCAATTCGCTCAGTTTCAGCGAATTGGGCGCCCAATTCGCCCAGTTTCAGCGAATTGGGCGCCCAAGTGCGTCTAGGGGGTGCCTCAGATGCGTCTAAGATCATGTTTTTGCCCATATCAATTTTTTTAAAAAAATAGCTTGAAAGGCCCCGGCGCGCCTTTGGCGCGTCTGGGAGCTTGTAAGTTGCGCGCCTAGGTGCGCCTGGGCGCGCCTGAGGCGCGCCTGTGGCACATCGCCCGCCTTAGCTGTACTGAGGCGCGGCGGGCTGCGCCTGGTGCGCCCGGCGCCTCAGGCGCACCTATGCGCGCGCCTTGACAATGCAGGCCGCACAACAAGTCCAAAAAATCGTAGGCCTTTTCAAATCCATAAGCTTTGCAGTAGTCATATTATTGGAGGCGCTATCCGTCACAATCTGCAAGATACTGTGCTCTCCTGGGCTCTCAGGGCTATCAATCGCCTCATCCATGACGTCAAAGATGAACTTTCCATCATGTGTGGAGGAGACATTCTTCGAAAGCCAGAATGCCACTCCGGAACTACAATGTATCATGATATTCATCACGCTCCTACCCTTCCGATCTGTCCATGCATCGGTCATGATAGTGCAACCATTCAATTTGCAGGTCTGCGTGAATGCGCCCAACATCTCCTTCGTCCTCTCCACCTCCCCTCGCAAAATTTTGTCTCTCAACTCATAAAATGTTGGGATATTCATCGCAGGTCCGCATAACCCAAGGACATGAGTCATCTGCTGAAAGGATGAATTACATATGACGTTAAACGGGATCCCGTTTTCATATGCCCATCTACCTATGTACACGACAACATCATCTCTGGCTTTCTTTTTATACTTACTATCTATCGTGCTCTGTTGGGAATCTTTTCTCTTGGCAGACTCGGCAGCTGAATGAACAAAGTGGTCCATTGGAGCCTTTGAACCTATGCTCCTACGTATGCTAATGTCCTCTTCTTGATCATCATGGACTCCAACAACCACCTCATTCAATATTATTTGAAACTTAGCACTTTTAGCTCTCTTACTCTCTAAATTTGAGTTTATGGCCGAATCTGCCTTAGCCTTAACGTCGTCTGGAACCTGAGGGCATGACTTAACATTACCCTTCCACCCAGCCAAGTGATGCTTGAAACGTGTAATTCCACCATTCACTGTCTGCTTGCAGTAGTTGCATTTGATTCGGCTGATGTCCTTTGCAACCAACTTCTCACCAAATGCCCAGAATGGATCTCAACCGGTTGGTACTAGTGATACGGGAACCTCACTTGATCCAGCAGAATAAGTCATTCTAATAGGGCAAAAAATGAAATTAATATTAGTTAGATGAAATGAAAAAATATTTTACATGACTACATCACGAGAAAAATTATTCGTTGAAAAAAAATCAATATAAAAAAACCCATAACTTCATTCGATCGTTAGATCTTCAGTTATCTTTTATATTATCCACACAATATTTTATTTATCCGATAACATTTTGTATCCTCAGTAGTATACTAGTATACAAAATTATAACTATCATTCAAACTTTCAAAGTATCCAACAAAATGAACAAAACATTGAAGTATCATTCAAACTTTCAAAACATCTCACATTTTATTTATCAAAATGCACAAAACAGCAAGACAACTAAAAATGTGATTGAATATATATGCATCATTGATTGCAAAATGAAGTTGGATAAATAACTATTAATAGAGGTATTTCAAATCATTTGTTGCTTAATAAATGTGTCAAATAAAAATAAGGCATCAACTAATAAGAAAAATAAGACAATAGTGCCGCTACCATGCTACAACCAGCAAGTCAGCCACAAGACAACCGCCATGCCTTGCTAAACTAATAAGGCAACAGGGTAGCCACCAACAATTAAACGGGTCATTGACTGCAACAACCCACAAGACAGCCACCATGCTACAACTGACAAATAACGCAACAGGGAGCAAGACAGTAGGGCAGCTGGCCAATAATACAGTAGGGCGCAAGGCAACAAGATACCATATCAGCAGCTAGCATAACAACCAACACAAAAAAACCAAAATGCAGAGCGATAGAATGAGAGGGGGAGGTAGAGAGGAGAATGCACCAGCCGAAAGAGTGCCGAGATCGAAAGCACCAGTGAGCTAGAGAGGGAGAGAACCAGAGAGCTAGAGAGCACCAGTGAGCAGGGAGAAGAAAGAACCAGAGAACCAGCGAGCTAGAGAGGGCGAGCACCAGAGAATCAGAGAACCAGAGAATCAGAGAACTAGACAGCTAGAGAGCACCAACGAGCAGGGAGAAGAAAGAACCAGTGAGATAAAGTGCCGACAACGCGCAAGAGAGGGAGAGCACCAACGAGCACTAGAGAACTAAAGAGCACCAACAAGCAGGGAGAAGAAAGAACCAGAGAGATAAAGTGCCGACAACGCGCGAGAGAGGGAGAACACCAGCGAGCTAGAGAGCACCAGAGAACCCGACAACACCAGCGAGCAGGGAGAAGAAAGAACCAGAGAGATAAACTGCCGACAGTGCGCGAGAGAGGGAGAGCACCATCGAGTTAGGGAGCACCAGAGAATCAGAGAATCAGAGAGCACCAGCGAGCAGAGAGAAGAAAGAATCAGAGATATAAAGTGCCGACAGCGCGCGAGGGAGAGCTAGGAGAGGAGCGACAGGGAGAGATGGGGCAGGTGCGACGGGGTGAAATGAAAACAACGGGGTTGGGGGAGTTAAAACAGCGGGTGTTATTGTTAAATAAAATAATAATAAAAAATTTAATTAAAAAACGGCTGATATTTCTGTTTTTTTGGGCCGGTATGTCGGTTAAAACCGACATATCGACCCGTTATTTTCAAAACGCCACAATCCACTTTTAAAACGGTTTCGCGCCGTTTTACCTCCCAAACCTTGATGTCGCCGACATGTTGGACATGTCGGCCGATATCCACAACACTGATTAGATGTAAAGTTGATTAAGCTCATCTTCTACTATATTGTTCTGGAACTTCTTTCATAAACTGTATTTTTATTAAAATTTACTTTTCCTTTAAATTTGCAGCCGGCCAACTGCTGTAAATCTTTCAGATGCTGCTACAAAGCTTCAAAATGTCGCGTTAGAAGTTGCTGAGACAGCTACTGAAGCTAAAATTGTTTTTCAGGTGCTTATAATAATGATGTGAACATGAAAAGTTAAATAAAAATTTTTTTACTTTTTGCTCAGTTTATAGTTAATGTTTGTCATTAGCATCTTGAGGCCTTTTCATCATATATATTTGGGTTTAGTGGACCATTGTAAAAAGTATGATATAATCTGTCATGGACACGTGCTTTCTTTCATAAATGATTAAAATAAATTGTATAACCCACAAACCTAGAGTCTTGGAAGCACGGACATGCCTATATTAGGCATGTACCCTTTCCAGATGCGTTTTTGGTACGGGTACGCGTACTGGACGTACTGCCACGCGCGTTATCGTGATGTTAGGGTTATTTCTTCGGTTCATTCCTTGTTCGATCCCGCTGCCGCTGCCGCTACCGATCCCTTTTTTCTGCTGTTGTCGTCGACGTCGCTGCTCGTTGCTCGCTCATTTCTTATCCCTTCTTCCATTGCTGTCGTCGTTGCCGTCCTTTGATCAAAGCCCTGATAGCAACACCCTCCGTCGATCAATCGAAGCCCTGCCATGCCCTGCTCGTTCGTTCTTCTTCTTCCTCCTCTTCTTCTTCTTCTTGCTCTTCTTCTTTTTACTCTTCTTTTCTTCTTTATCTTCCAGAAATTTTAGACTTCTTTTCTTCTTTTTTCCTGTACACTGTAATTAGACTATTGTGGAATTCTTTTCTTTTATTTTCGAACTGCAGTTACAGGAAATTTTGATATTCTACATTAGGCTTTTGTTAACCGTCCTCTGTTAATCTTAACTGTTGGTGGTTCTGCTCTGCTAGGTGTTGTATCCTATTAAAACTTCCCTATTCTATTGCAAATCTATTGGCTACTTCCTGATTATATGATCACTGAATTGTCGGTTTGTGTTATTGTTTTCATTTTCATGAGAATAAATGTTGTTTCTATTTTCATGGGAATAAATGTTTGTTTCTGTTTTCATGGAATTAATGTTGTTGTTGGTTTAAGGTTCATCATATTGTATGTTACTTGTTCCTAAAATTATGATGGATTGAATGAATTGTTATCCTATTCATGAGCATTGATATCATGCAAACAAATAAGGTGTTGACCAGCTGATGTAAACCAAGGTTAAAATACTCTACGAGAGATGAATTCATTTCCTTTTAGTGCTCTCAAATCCAGAACAAATAGGGTGTCATGAAATAGGAATAGGTTTTTTGGTGTGGAATCCTCAAGCTTTACAACGTATCCCACTGTACCCGAAGCAGATGTTTTTATACAACCGTACCAGATACGTATCGTACATGGTATTTTTATTCGCACCTGTGTTTCCTAGCCTAGAGTCAATATTTCTATTATAAATTATCACATAATGCAGCATGCTATGAATTAATAAAAAAGCTTAAGGAGCAAAAAAAAACTAGCACCAGTTTAATTACAATTGCTTTTCCATAATTTTGGTGCATTCTTAATTGTTAAGAACACATTAACGTTTGCATTAATAGGGGACATGATTTGTCAATATGAAGTTTGTAGCGTCTACATAAAATGCCAGAAAAAACAAAAAAATGAATATACAATCTTCAATTAACCACAAAAATATGGAAACATTCATGTATCACTAATTCATGCATCATATTTCTTTTGAAGTATCTGTGCTTTGTAGCTATGTTTTCAGCACTAATATTTCAACTTCTTTTTTGTATAATCAGGCGTATATTGATGCGGCAGAACGTATGCTCATTGATGATGTCAATAGTAACAAGGCCATCGGTTTTAATGGAGCAATTGGTATACAGGAAAAACTGAATGGCTCCAAAAGGATATCTGTTTTGACACATTGCAACACTGGCAGGTTTTTCTCTCCGAATCTTTGAATATTCTCTATGAAAAACTGGCCTTTCTCCATCCACAACTTGTTATGAGTCCCCTCTATTTTTCGGGGGTTATGTTGTGTATATTTCATTACGAGTCTTTATGTGTTGGATTTTGAGTTGTATGAGTCATACTTACGAGTTATTAGAGTCTTAATGTATTTAGTTTTGCACATATCTTTTATATCTGCTTTAATTACGCCCATGCCATTGTAAGTCCTATATATAGGGATCCTTGGAGTCATTTAAGGGAGAGGAATGAATGATGTCTATTCTATTTCTCCTTGAAGAGATTATGGCCACTCTCTTCTCCCATGCACATCCTGCTTAGGCAATTGCGATTCCAGCTCCATAAGTATCTTCCTCCACCATCATCTCCACCTCTGGCCATTCTCCGACAATCCTATCAACGTACTACAGAGAGCTTGTAACAACTTGGTATCAGAGTCAGGTCAGGTTTCTCCCACACCACATTCCTTCTCCCCACTTACGCAACGACCACTATCGAAACATTATCTTTTGTCGACGACGTCATCTTCAACCTCCAGGCGGTTCCACCATTTGTTTTCTCTGATCCGCCTCCTTTAAGATCACATTGGCTAGAGCTTCACATTTTCTTTTTTCCATTGCTTCACAAGAGTTACGACTGCTTTTAGAGAGTTATGTTTTCAAGTTCACCAACAACCGGTGAAGCCTCACCGCCCGTCGTTGTTGTCTCCTCATAGTTTCCCCACATCAAGACCACTTTCAGAACAACCCGTGCTTGCAGCTTCAGTTTCGATGGACATAACAGCTTGTCATTAGCACCCTGGTTGCTGCCTCTCGTTTCCTTACTGTAGATTCAACTACATCATCATTGCACGGCTTCCGCATTCTTTCAGACTCACAGGGATTTACATCTCCCCATCCTCATCTAGCTGTCAGTGTCAAGCTTTATCCAGCACACCGACATTCAGTCTCCTGCTCTTTCTCGAGCCGTCCGACCTTTCTTCCTCGAGCCACCAAGCTGTATGTTTTTTTGTTCCCATCGAGCCCATTTACGATTTTATTTTTTCGAGCTATGTGCATAGCTCCTGCAACCAGCTTTAAACATCAAATTCTATAGTTAAGCCACTTAGTCATTAATTTATTGCTTATAAATACAACATGGGTGATTTCTCTGCCAATCCGATTAAACTTGAAGATCATCAAGAAGCGCAAGCCCGACATCAGGTCTCCCTTGCCGCCATCGTCAACTCATCAACTGTTGGGAATCAACTTTCTCGTCATCCAATCTTAGTGCAGCCATCAAACCTGATGATTGTTCCGTCACCACCCATGCCGCCGCCGACTTCTGTGAGCATCCTGCATACACAACTGTCTCATTCCACGTTGCGGATCTCGTTGGCCTTGAGCCCTGTGCCATTAGTTCTGCCTGCCACCTCCATCCAACACCCTCTGCTTCATCCACAACCTCTACTGGCTCCGAGACTCACTCCATGTGCGAGTGCCACCCTACTGGCTGCACCATGTACGACCATGTTATTGATCCGTTACGGATCCCCTGTCATTTATATATTATTATTTGTATTACGTCGAGTCGAGTGTATTATTAATGTCGTATGAGTCTAATCGTCATCGTATATTTTAATACCTTAGCATCTATTGATGTTTTAAAAGCCCCACACATCCCACACCTCTTCTCATGCCATTTCACATCCTCTTTTTTATTATTATTATTATACTTTCTATATCCTACAGTCTATTCACATCAAGCCACTGACTGACTTTTGCATTAAATTGATTTGGCCTATTCACATCAAGCCCACTAATTAATTGTATTAATTATTTAATTCTTAACTGAATTAATTAATTACTTCGTCAGCTAATCATAATGGTCATGAAACTTAGTGCCACAGATGAGGCTACCCTCGGTTTGATGTGTTCCATAGTACAAGATTTTATGGCCTCCATGGTCGCACGCCTTTGGGACGCCGAAACATGTCGTCAAGACGTCATGACCACGCTCTTCCACAAACTAGATAATTTGATAGCCGCTCTTCTGCCGAATAGTTCACCTTCATTGCCGCCATCTCTCTTCTTGCCGCCGCCATCTTCGCCGGTCCCGAACGCACCAGCGCTCTTCGCGGCAATTGTTCCTCCGACCATGTCGACGCTTCTTCTGCCAATAATTGCTCCGCCAGCCCCGGCTCCAGTTGCCCTGGCCGTGTCGTCGCCTCCTCTGCCGGCTCTTGCTCCGCCAACACCTGCTCTACTGATCCCTCTGTCCACCTCACCTCATTCTGATCCGTTCCTTCTGCCGGTCGTCGCTGCTCCGATCTACTTGTTGCTGCCACGACCCGTCTCGACGAAAGTCAGAGTGCTCTTTGGGCGGGCCGTGATGCCACAGGCATGGGCGAAAAGAAACCATGCCTGCTAAGGCGGATACAGAGAAAATTTGAAATTTAAATAGCTGTTATGTTGAAAAGTTTATGAGTTTCTTTTTAAAAAAAAGGATATGCGAAAGCGCTTAAGATTTTAAAACATTGAAAATTAATGCACATGTATTTTCTTGAAAAAACTTTAATGCTACACACATTAGTGAATTAGAAGTACATGTAATGTCATAAAATAAAATGATTTAGTACATCAGAAACATCCTATGAGTTGTCCATGATTCAAAAGAAAATGTCTTACCATAACTAGTACATGATAAATGAACAGACAGTAAATGATTCATAAAACCTGATACAAGAAACTACAAAGGAAAACCTCCAAGCAAAACTGCAGCTGAACGAGAGGTAGCTCAGGGGGCAGGCGGCGCAGTCACGAAACCTAAGGCAAATTCAAGACAGAAGAAAAATGCCTTAGAATTTAAGATTTAAACAGGAGCAAATTAATTAATTAAAATGTGAGCAAAAACAAACAAACATATTCGAGTACTGATCTATCTTGTACGAAGCTACCAAACATATCAAAAAAACAGGTCAAACAGACATTTCTGAAAGATTAGCCTACTCCGGAGTATAGTCTAATGTAAAAATGTTGTAAGTCGTGATCGATGAAGTGTAGGTGCTATAGCGGGCGCACATGACTCACATTCAGATCTAGGTGCAAGTCTTATTAGAAAAGTAATCCTGCTTGCCGTGACCATGCCAGCAGACAGATGCCCTGTTAGACGCTACAATTCAAAGATTTGCTTACAACTACGGATTTGTCTTTATGTTTCATGCTTAGGTGATTACTTAACATATTTTGTTATGTCAACATTATGAGAGTTCAGAATTTTGTAGAAAAAATATTTGTAAAAGAACATGTATCCAGATTAAATCTAAAGTTTTGCAAGTGAGAGGGGGTTCTCTACTTGCCTTAAGCTGACGTCGAATACGCTAGAGACAGCTAAATGGCGCAAGCGAGCTTAACGGCTCTAGCTAAACCTGCTCCAAGATCAAAAATGTACTTCAAAGCAATAATAAGGTTCCTACACTTGCACACGCATTTGGTGACAGCGCTACACAATATGAAAGGAGTTGAGAATTTACCTCCCTCGAGAGTGAGGGGAAAAGAGGCTACCGCGAGGGATCGGGGATTTTGGCGGCGTTTGGATGCGAAAAACCCTAATTCGGAGAGGTCTTGGAGCGATTCCACCACCTAAATCCGAGGAGATGCACCGGAAAACACAAATAAATCTGGATTAGTCGAATAAATGATGAACACACGTTGAATTGACGTGATTACAACGATTGGGGAGCGAAAATTAGCGTAATAAAAATTTGAGCAAACTGAAAATGGGAGTGAGGCGGAGTTCCTTACCCAAGGAGACCAGATTGGGCTCAGTAATCCACGAAAAGGGGGTTTCGAGCGAAACCCTAGGATTCCCTCATGAAAACCACCAGCCGAAACGAGTAGGAGCTAGGGTTGCCGGCGTAGAAACGTCGTCTTTGCCCTCACTGGGCGGAGGAGGAGAAGAAGAGGGGGAAAAAGGGGTGATTGTCCTCCTTGGAAGCAGCCGGCCACGAGAATGGTTGCTGCGGGAGTTACCGGCCAAGGGAAGCGTCGGAGACGGCTGGGAAGCAAGGGGAAGGGGCGCTGGGCCTGGAGGAGGGACTTGCCAGACACTGGAGGCGGAGGAGAAGGCCGCCGGGTGCTCGAGAGTCGGAGGCGGGGCCGACGGAGCGGGATCGGGGGAAATCATGCGGGATGCGGGTTGCGGGAATCCGTCGGCTCGGGTTTATCGTTTTTAAAGAGGTGGGGGGGGGGGGTAGGTTTAGGTTATAAGTCTTTTTATATAATTTTATTATTCTAGTTATTAAAAAAATGGGGGGGGGGTAGGTATTAAGTGAGGTTGTTACATTTTCCCCTACTTAGGAAGTTTCGTCCCAAAACTTTCCAGAGAATTCTCTGAATGATACTAAACAACGAAGTTTCAGATGACATATACTTCAGAAGTTTGCGGATAAAACGCATGAATGCTAACTATGAAAGATACTGAAATAACAAGAAAGTCAGACTTAGAGACGTACCAAGATCAAGAGAAGAGTTGTGGATACTTGCTGCGCATATCAGATTCAAGTTCGCAAGTGTACTCCTCGGATTTGCCATGCAGCCAAAGTACCTTCACCATCGGAATGGTTCTCTTGCGAAGCTTGCGTTCTTGAAATTCGACGATCTTCGAAGGCTCGATCAGAAAAGACAGATTGGCTTCAGGAATCACTGGAACTTCTTCAAGAACACGATTAGAATCGTGGATATATTTCCGAAACTGGCTAACATGAAAGACGTCATGGACGCCAGCCAAGGAAGCAGGTAGCTCTAGACGATAGGCAGATCCTCCAACACGCTCTGAAATGGAGTACGGTCCCACGAACCTCGGGCTGAGCTTATGATGACGACCGAACCGTTTCACCCCAGGAGTAGGAGAAACCTTCAGGAACACCTGATCGCCCACAACAAACTCTAACAGACGGCGACGCTGATTTGCATACTTTCTCTGCCTCTCAATGGCACGACTGAGCTGAAGACGAGTCTCCTTGGTGGCTTCTTCCATTTCCTGAAGTAACTCTAGACCCAACACCACCTTCTCACCAACCTCTGACCAGTAAAGCGGGGTCCTACAACGACGCCCGTACAGTGCCTCGAAGGGAGCCATCTTGAGACTCTCTTGATAGCTGTTGTTGTAGACAAATTCAACCAAGGGTAGATGATCATCCCAAGCTCCCTTGTAGTCCAAAATATAACACCGTAGCATATCTTCAAGAATCTGATTAACTCTCTCAGTCTGGCCATCGGTCGTCGGATGATACGCGGTACTCAGGTTGAGATCAGTGCCCAAAGCTTGCTGAAATCCCTTCTAGAAGTGTGATACAAATCTCGAGTCACGATCAGAAACAATCCGCAGAGGAATCCCATGGAGCCTAACGATCTCAGAAACATAAATCCGGGCCATCTTCTCGGTGGAATGACCCTCTTTATACGGGATGAAATGAGCCATTTTAGTCAGACGGTCTACCATGACCCAAATCGCATCATGTCCTCTCGGAGTGCGGGGCAAACCCGTGATGAAGTCCATAGAGATATCTTCCCACTTACATTCAGGGATAGGCAGAGGCTGCAAAAGTCCACCAGGACGCTGACGCTGAGCTTTCACCTTCTGGCATGTCAGACATCGAGAGATGAAGCGTGCGATATAATTCTTCATAACAGGCCACCACACGATCTGCTTCAGGTCATGATACATCTTGTTGTTGCCAGGATGGCCAGATGTGCGGGACTCATGAGCTTCTCGGCAAATACTATCCAGTAACTCAGGGACATCGGGAATACATAAGCGACCTCGGAAACGTAGAACATCGTCAGAGATAGAGAAATCCGGAAGAGTACCAAGTTCAACCTGTCGGCGAATGCGCTGGAGTGCGGGATCAGATGGTTGCAGATCCTTCACATGTTCTACCCATAATGGACCAGAGACTTCTCCTTGGCCTCCAGGTGAGAAGGATATGTCCATCCGCTCGAGGTCATCAATCAGGGCCGCGAGAGAAGCTGACATGGGTGCACAGGTGGCAACTGAAGCCTGACGACTCAAAGCATCCGCCACTGAATTAGCTTTCCCGGGCACATAGGTGAGCTGCAGATCATAATCTGTTATGAATTCTAGCCATCGCCTCTGACGAAGATTGAGATCCTTCTGAACGAAAATATACTTCAAACTTTGATGGTCAGTGAAGAAGTGACACTTCACGCCATAGAGGTAGTGACGCCAAAGCTTCAAAGCAAACACCACAGCAACGAACTCCAGATCATGAGTGGGGTAGTTGCGTTCATGAGTCTTCAGCTGTCTCGACTCATAAGCAATAACACGATCTTCTTGCATCAGGACACATCCCAAGCCCACTCCGGAAGCATCGGTATAAACTGAAAAGTCCAACCCCTCTGAAGGAAGAGCTAAAACTAGCGCTGAACACAAACGTTGCTTCAATTCAGAAAAGGCCTGCTCACATTGATCTGACCACTCGAATCGGGCATGTTTTTGGGTCAATTGTGTCAGGGGAGCAGCAAGAGAGGAGAAGTCCTTGACGAAACGCCGGTAATAGCCCGCCAAACCAAGGAAACTGCGAATCTCAGTAGGGGTAGAAGGCTGCTTCCAGTCCATAACAGCGGAGACCTTTGCAGGATCAACGAAAAGTCCATCGCCTGAAATGACATGCCCCAGAAAGGCAACACGATCCAGCCAGAACTCAGATTTCGCCAATTTGACATAAAGCTGGTGTTGACGAAGAGTGGAGAGAGTGAGTTTAAGATGGGTTGCATGCTCCTCACGAGTCTTTGAGTAGACCAAGATATCATCAATGAAAACAATGATGAACTTATCCAGGTAGTCGCGGAAGACACGGTTCATCATATCCATGAAAGCAGAAGGGGCGTTAGCCAACCCAAAAGACATCACTAAAAATTCAAAGTGTCCGTACCGAGTCCGGAAGGCTGTCCTGGGGATGTCGGATTCCTTGATTTTCAACTGATGGTAACCCGACCTGAGATCTATTTTGGAGAAGACGGTACTGCCTTTGAGCTGATCAAATAGGTCATCCACGCGCGGGAGGGGGTGCTTATTCTTGATGGTTACTTTGTTCAGATCCCGATAGTCGATGCACAGTCTCATGGATCCGTCTTTCTTTTTAACGAAGAGAATAGGAGCTCCCCAAGGAGAAGAGCTGGGACGAATGTACCTACGCTCAAGCAACTCATCCAATTGCGACCTAAGCTCATCCAGTTCTCGCGGTGCCATGCGGTATGGAGCTTTAGATATGGGGCGCGTTCCAGGCTCTACATCGATGGAGAACTCTACTTCACGAACGAGAGGCATTCCAGGCAACTCGGCGGGGAACACGTCGGGGAATTCGGAAGCAATAGGGATAGACCCAAGTTGCGGTATGACAGCATCTGAATGTGAAGCATAAACAAAGCAAGCAAAACATCCCTGGCTAAGAAGTCGAGAGGCGCGCACAACAGAAATTACCTTCAGGTGGCTACGAGTGGTCTGAACATGTACGCTGAAGTCCTTCCTATCGATACTGAGATTGACCCTCTTTGCCACACAGTCCAGCTTTGCTCGATACGCGACCAGCCAGTTCATACCCAAGATTACGTCAAATTCTGTCATATCCAGGACTATGAGGTCGGCGAATACTTGCAATTCGCCAAGCAGGATTGGACAATTGCAAATACCCCTGCTAGAAAGGTGCACATGACCGGGCACAGAGATCTCGAAAGGGACTTCGAGTGACGAAGTAGGCCAACTGTGGAGATCCACGATATGACGCGCTATAAAAGAGTGAGATGCCCCAGAATCGAATAGGATCTGCATCCACTTGTTCTTGACCCTTAAACTCCCTAGAAATGAACATTACATGCACATTCAAGATTATTTGACACTAAGACAGCAAATGAAAAGATGCATGAAATTAACAAAATAAACTTTACATAAAACATACCAGAGATGATAGAGGTAGATGCGAGCGCCTCGCCCTGAGTGGTGACGTTCAGCACAGCTTTGCCCTTATCTTGGGCACCAGAAATAGCCTGCAAAGGCTGAGCGGGGATCAGACTTTCCTTCACGGGACAATCTTTAATCTGATGCCCAAACTGCCCACATCTGAAGCAGGTATTCATCTTGCGGCGACAATCTCCCACCATGTGACCCGACTTCTTGCAGTAAGTACAGACGAAGGAGGCAGAGGAAAGCGTAACTCGGGGTTGTTGTGCAGGCACAGTCATCTTCTGCTTCTTCAGGAGGGAGCGGCAGACTAGAATGATATGACCAACTTTATGGCAGTAGGCGCACACCTCCTGTGACTTGGGACCTTGCTCCTGAGGTGGAGCACTCTTACGCTTGTGGTCAGGTGCAGCGACATTGCCCGTACCATGCTGAACTTTCTTGGCAGTGCGGTCCAACTCAATAGCCTCAACCTTCAAGGCGGCCCCAACAGTCTCGGGGTAGGTGGTGGCGCCGTGAGCTACCACATGCTGGCGGAAGTCATGTCGGAGGCCCTTCACGAATCAACTGATCTTCTTAGACTCATCGGGCACGAACTCTGCGGCAAGAAGAGATAGACGAGAGAACTCTATCTCATATTCAGTCACGGTCCTGCCGGGCTGCTGAAGGGACAGGAACCTCTCAGCCAACTTGTCTCGCTCCACGGACGAAAGAAACTTTTCCATGAACGCATTCTTGAACTGTTCCCTGGTCATAGCGAAAGAATTGGGGAGACTGCGACGCTGAAGCCACCAGGTGTATGCATCCTCGATCAGCTGGTAGGCCGCAAGATGAACCTTTTGTGCCTCAGGGACTCCGGCATACTCGAAGTGCTTTTCCATCTGGGATAGCCACTCTGAAATGACGAAGAAATCACGACTACCATTGAAGGACTGTGTTAAGCCTCCAAACGAGGCTAGGCTATTTGGGCAACATTACCAGCGGCGGCAACGGCGCGTGCAAGGCAACAACGGGGCTGAACCAATGGGTTCAGCCCCCTCTTCTTAAAAGATCGGCTCAAGGGGGGCTGAACCACATTTGGTTCAGCCCCATGGGGGCCGGCCGGCCCCCGGTTGGCCGGCCTTGGGTCCCGGGTTATCTATACCCGGACCCCTCTCTTTTGGAGTATGCAAGAATTATCCAAGGTATTTCCTTCCTCCCTCTTTTCAACCCTAATTCCTATCTTTTTCCTCTAGTTCTTCTTCTTCCCTAGTACGTGCATAACAATTGGTATCAAAGCATTCCTTCCTCCATCATGGTGACTACACGCTCGCAAGAGGAGAATGACCGCTTGGAAACCCTAGATGAGAATTTGATGGGGCTTACCGATTCAGTAGCCGCCATCGAAGAAAATGTCAAAACGTCCACTCAAAGGTTGGAAGAGCGAATCGACGACCGCTTGAACAATATCATGACGCTATTACCGCAAAATTTGAAGGGCAAGGCGGTGGCGGAGGAGGAACCGGGCGGATCTACAGGGATTAGGTCGGAAATGCCCGGACTTGGTGGATCGGGTGCGAGAAGCGCCGGATCGGGGGCTGCGGGCGTCAGATCGGGTGCTGCGGGCCAGACGGGGGCTGGATCGGGTGCGGCGTACCACGGAGGGGCCGGATCGGCCTGGGGCGGCATCGGTTGGTCGGGATCGGGGTCTGCGCATACGCAGGGGCCCGGATCGGCAGCTGTCGGCGCTGGCTGGGTTGGATCGGGGGTGGCGAGCATGCAGGGGGTCGGGTTCGTCCCGGCGGGCTACTTCTGGCAGATTTTCCTCAAACTTCGCCCTTACTGGCAGTTGTCTGTGGCGCAGAGGACAAATCAGAAGCCGGCACCCCGCTACTATGGACCCTTTCGGATCACGCGACGGGTCGGGCCAGTTGCGTATACCTTGGCATTACCCGAGGGCTCACGGATTCATCCTACCTTTCATGTTTCGCTGTTGAAGCGTAAGCTAGGTGAGGCTGTTCCGGTCTTTCCCGTGCTGCCCGAGGCTACTTCTGGCGGCGAGCTTCGCCCCATTCCGGCCGATGTACTATTGATCAAGTGGAAACGTCGAGGCACAGTGTACTGTCCAGAGCTGTTGATTAAATGGAAGGATCTTTCCGCGGAGCAAAATACTTGGGTGGACTTGCTGGAGTTCCGGGAGCTTTACCCCGATTACCCACTTGAGGACAAGCTGGCTTTTGATGGGGACGGGAATGTTAAGCCTCCAAACGAGGCTAGGCTATTTGGGCAACATTACCAGCGGCGGCAACGGCGCGTGCAAGGCAACAACGGGGCTGAACCAATGGGTTTAGCCCCCTCTTCTTAAAAGATCGGCTCAAGGGGGGCTGAACCACATTTGGTTCAGCCCCATGGGGGCCGGCCGGCCCCCGGTTGGCCGGCCTTGGGTCCCGGATTATATATACTCGGACCCCTCTCTTTTGGAGTATGCAAGAATTATCCAAGGTATTTTCTTCCTCCCTCTTTTCAACCCTAATTTCTATCTTCTTCCTCTAGTTCTTCTTCTTCCCTAGTACGTGCATAACAGACGGCAGATTCAGCCTCTTGAACATCAGCGTATCTGCCATCGCTACGGGAGGGGCAACTAGACCTGACACGAGCGGGACCACCAGGGTGTCAGTACGCAAGCCCGTTCCTGAACCAGGTGCAAGAGGGGTAGTTCCAAGAGCGGCGGTAGCAGTGACTCCAGCTGTCCCTGCACAGCCAGAATCAGGAGCTGTGTCAGGAGTTTGACGATCTTCCTCTAAGCGAGTGAGACGCTCGAGAATCTGCCTCAACAGCTGGGCAGTGACGTCTCCATGAGCTACCCCGGCGGGAGGGGTAGCCTTCTTGCGCTGAGATCTCTTAGGGGCCATCTAATCAGGAACACAAAGAAATCGATTAAGAGAAACAGTTACGTTAATCATAGAAGATTACGGAACAACAAGTTCTAGCATTTTGATACTGTCGAATACATAAATCATATATTAGTTACAACATTTTCATTGGACAACTCTAGGTAATGCTCATGTTAAAATGACAAGAAATCACATGTAATGTCAAACAATTGTTTTAAATCCATGTGTGTACAATCATCATCTGTTGTTCTTGGCTTAACATTTGTGTAATGAGTTATGTTATGCATGCAATGCAATTATGTCTAAAATGCATTCCTACGAATGTTCATGAATGGATACACATGTCATGTTAAGCGCCCATATCACTTAACATGACATGCATATTATGATTCTAATGTCATCGCACTTGAAAATATTAAACCGCCCATACAATTTAATATTCGCAAGCGGTGTATAGACTAGTGGAAATTCATATGCACAAAAATGTTAAGTTTGCCCATAACCCCTTAACATTTGTGTGCATACTACTCATGATTATGAGTGAGTGTGTGCAATGTTTCAGTCGCGAACAACAAATAATGACAGGGTGAGTGCGATATGATGCATGTTCCTATATGTACATAATAACATTCAAAATACTTGATAATTTCAAAATACTTCGTTTTTTTAGAGCAAACCTCCCTCTGATACCAACTGTCACGACCCGTCTCGACGAAAGTCAGAGTGCGCTTCGGGCGGGCCGTGATGCCACAGACATGGGCGAAAAGAAACCATGCCTGCTAAGACGGATACAGAGAAAATTTGAAATTTAAATAGCTGTTATGTTGAAAAGTTTATGGGTTTTTTTTTAAAAAAAAAGAATATGCGGAAGCGCTTAAGATTTTAAAACAGTGAAAATTAATGCACATGTATTTTCTTGAAAAAACTTTAATGCTACACACATTGGTGAATTAGAAGTACATGTAATGCCATAAAATAAAACGATTTAGTACATCAGAAACATCCTATGAGTTGTCCATGATTCAAAAGAAAATGTCTTACCATAACTAGTACATGATAAATGAACAGACAATAAAGGATTCATAAAACCTGATATAAGAAAATACAAAGGAAAAACCTCCAAGCAAAACTGCAGCTGAACGAGAGGTAGCTCAGGGGCAGGCGGCGCAGTCACGAAACCTAAGGCAAATTCAAGACAGAAGAAAAATGCCTTAGAACTTTAGATTTAAACAGGAGCAAATTAATTAATTAAAATATGAGCAAAAACAAACAGACATATTCGAGTACTGATCTATCCTGTACGAAGCTACCAAACATATCAAAACAACAGGTCAAACAGACATTTCTAAAAGATTAGCCTACTCCGGAGTATAGCCTAATGTAAAAATGTTGTAAGTCGTGATCGATGAAGTGTAGGTGCTATAGCGGGCGCACATGGCTCACATTCAGATCTAGGTGCAAGTCTTATTAGAAAAGTAATCCTGCTTGCCGTGACCATGCCAGCAGACAGATGCCCTGTTAGACGCTACAATTCAAAGATTTGCTTACAACTACAGATTTGTCTTTATGTTTCATGCTTAGGTGGTTACTTATCATATTTTGTTATGTAAACATCATGAGAGTTCAGAATTTTGTAGAAAAAGCATTTGTAAAAGAACAGGTATCCAGATTAAATCTAAAGTTTTGCAAGTGAGAGGGGGTTCTCTACTTGCCTTAAGCTGACGTCGAAAACGCTAGAGACAGCTAAATGGCGCAAGCGAGCTTAACGACTCTAGCTAAACCTGCTCCAAGATCAAAAATGTACTTCAAAGCAATAATAAGGTTTCTACACTTGCACACGCATTTGGTGAAAGCGCTACACAATATGAAAGGAGTTAGGAATTTACCTCCCTCGAGAGTGAGGGGAAAAGAGGCTACCGCGAGGGATCGGAGATTTTGGCGGCGTTTGGATGCGAAAAGCCCTAATTCGGAGAGGTCTTGAAGCGATTCCACCACCTAAATCCGAGGAGATGCACCGTAAAACACAAATAAATCTGGATTAGTCGAATAAACGATGAACACACGTTGAATTGACGTGATTACAACGATTGGGGAGCGAAAATTAGCGTAATAAAAATTTGAGCAAACTGAAAATGGGAGTGAGGCGGAGTTCCTTACCCAAGGAGACCAGATTGAGCGAAACCCTAGGAGTCCCTCGCGAAAACCACCGGCCGAAACGAGTAGGAGCTAGGGTTGCCGGCGTAGAAACGTCGTCTTTGCCCTGACTGGCCGGAGGAGGAGAAGAGGGGGAAAAGGGGTGATTGTCCTCCTTGGAAGCAGCCGACCACGAGAATGGTTGCTGCGGGAGTTACCGGCCAAGGGAAGCGTCGGAGACGGCGGGGAAGCAAGAGGAAGGGGCGCCAGTCCTGGAGGAGGGACTTCCCGGCCACTGGAGGCGGAGGAGAAGGCCTCCGGGTGCTCGGGAGTTGGAGGCGGGGCCGACGGAGCGGGATCGGGGGAAATCGTGCGGGATGCGGGTTGCGGGAATCCGTCGGCTCGGGTTTATCGTTTTTAAAGAGGTGGGGGGGGGGGTAGGTTTAGGTTATAAGTCTTTTTATATAATTTTATTATTCTAGTTATTAAAAAAATGGGAGGGGGGTAGGTATTAAGTGAGGTTGTTACAGTTGCTGCTGCTCACCACCGCTCCACCGACCTTGTCAAAACCATTTCTTCTGCCGCTTGTATTTCCAATGGCGTCGCCGCTACTCAATGACGACATTGTCATCGCTACACGATATCATGTATTGTTATGGCGGGAGATCAAGATGTCAGATGATCAGGTCACCACGGGGAGTTCGAGCTTAAGGACAAGCTCGATTTCAAGGGCGGATGAGATGTTATGGATCTGTTACGGATCTCCCGTCATTTACTTGTTATTATATGTATTAAGTCGAGTCGAGTGAGTTGAATATACGTGTCATATGTGTTTTTTAGTTCAAGTTTTTTTTCCCGCTATTTATCTCGCGTGATATGTCACGTGAATGTTGTCTTATATATATTTATGCTAGGCTCAATTTAGGGCAATGAATTATTTCTTTCCTCCTTTCTACTAGGTATCAACGGGAAGAATCCCGCCGACCTCCGATCCCGCCCAAGCACGATATCTCCTCCGCTGTTCCGCAGGTTGACGCGCCTTGACCGCCGATCACGGGTTTCTCCCGCGGGTTGCGACTTCCGTGTCGCCCTGCGCGCTCCCGCCGCCTACCGCGCCGCCTCTCCTAGGGCTCCCGTCGCCTAGACCCGCTCCTCCAGCTCCTCTCTCCTCTTCGGCGGCTTCCCCTCTTTCTTCTCCAGCAGCCCTCCTCCTTTAGCGACCCTCCTCCTTCAGCGGCCTTTCTTCGCCCGGTTTTTCCGTGCGGCTCTGTGTCCGACCGTTTTGGCCTCCGCCGGGGCTGTCGGAGGCATCACGGTCACATCATCCGATGTCCTCTCTGGCGACACGATCTAAGGACACTTGTAGGATGTGGTTTTTTCGATTTAAGATTTTTTGCCTTGCTTTTTTTGTTCTTCATCGTGTCATCGATGGAGGATTCCTTCGAAATCTTCTTGTCTCCTCCAACCGGTGTCCTCCACGGTCCCCTTGCAGATCCTACTCGGAGCCACGACCAATCTGGCTCTTTGAAGATCACTACCGTTGCCTTGGATGACACAAATTATCTGAAATGGTCCAGGGCAGCACAACATGCTATTCGAAGTCACCAGCTCTACGACAATATTGATGGTACCACTGATGAGCCACCACGTACCGATCCCTTATGGAGAAAATGGGATGCGAACAATTCCTTGGTCGTCTCGTGGTTACTTCACTTTATGTCCTCTCAGGTGTACCACAGCTACATGCTTTTGGATTCGGCTTATGAAATTTGGAAAAGGGCCCGTGACATCTACTCTCAGGCAGACAGTTCGACCCAGATTTATGAGCTCACTCGGCGTGTCTTGGAGCTGAAGCAAGAAACCATGACCGTCCCGAACTACTACTCTGAGTTCGAACGTCTGTATCAGGAACTGAATTACTTCAACACTTTTACCGCCGCTTGCGCTGCCGATGCGCAGGCTCTTCAGAAGGACAAAGACCGCTCCCGGGTTCACGTCTTTCTTATGAGACTCAACATGGAGTTTGATGCGGTTCGCCTGCATGTCCTGCTCCGTAAGCCTCTTCCCTCTCTTCGGGAGGCCTTCAGTATGCACCTCAGTGAAGAGAATCGTCGTCGCTCTCTTGATTCCTTTATTGACCACTCTGCTTTTGCTGGGATTTCTCGAGGACCTCCTCCTATATGCAGCCACTGTGGGAAGAAAGGTCATACGAAGGACGTCTTTTTTTGCCTACACCCTCATCTTGCTCCCGCTGGCCGAGGTTCTGGTGCTCGTGGGAGGTGGTCACCGTGGGGGTTGCCATCAAGCTGGTGCCCGGACTCAGTATTCTGCTCATTCGACTGAGGTTTATGAGGACAACTATGGGGACCTTTCTGCCATGGAGTTAGAGGCCTTTCGCCGTATGATGCGTTCCTAGTCTGACTCTGCATCGGCTGATTCCACTGTCGCGTTTACTGCTTCAGATATCTCCGGTTCTCATGCTGTGTCTTCATCCCCGTCCGAGTGGATCATAGATTCGGGTGCGACGGATCACATGACTAATTCCGCCTCAGGTTTTACCTCCTGTACTACTCTCTCTGATCGTGATAAGGTCATTGCTGCTAATGGTTCACTCTCTTCTATCGCTGGCAAAGGAACTCTTACATGTTCTCCTGACCTATCACTTTCCTTTGTTTTACATGTTTCTTCATTTGCTCGCAATCTTCTCTCCATTAACCACTTAACTACTTTAAATTGCTCCGTAACCTTTTACCCTGATGTTTGTGTATTTCAGGATCGAGATACGAAGCAGACGCTTGACAGTGGTAGGAACGTTGGCGGACTGTACTTGCTGAACCAGTCATTATCTTCCAGTGCTCTTTCCACCACCAGGGCTCCAACATTACACGACATCCGACGCTGACATCTGCGCCTTGGACACCATTCTCCTTTATATCTTACCAATCTTTTTCCTGCTTTCAGTTGTTTAATTAAATCATTTACTTGTGACCTTAGCTATTAAGGGCGCAAGACATACCAAGGCGCAAAGTGGTCTTGGAGCCTAGACGCAAGGCTCGAGGCGCAGGTACGTGCCTGACGAAGGCAAAGCGCAATCCTATGCATTTAAAATAATCAACATCAAACATCATCTCAGTTTCTCGATTAAATTCTTCAGCTAATCTACTAATTAATCATTCATTATTATCGTTTGTATCTTTTAAAAAATAGAATTAATGTGGTCACTTGGATCATATATAAGTCTCAACGCACAATTATCTCCCATGAACACTAAATCAATAAAAAATTATTGAGCTCTTAAATTATTTTTTTCTTAATTTTGAAGAAAGAAATTTACAACAAAAATCTCACTCAGACGTACTTTTTATATTTTAAAGCCGCAAACCTCCGAGCCTGGTGAGCTTGGAGCCTTAGGCACGCCTGAGCCGCACCTTTAATAACATAGCTTGTGACACATGTGAACGCTCAAAACATGTTCGTCATAGTATCAATCATGTTTCTTCTTCTAGTTCTACTCCGTTTGATGTTATACATTCTGATGTTTGGGGTCCCTCTCCGGTGTTATATTTATCTGGTTATAAATAGTTTGTTACCTTTATTGATTGTCATTCTCGTACTACTTGATTGTATTTATTTAAAAGAAAGTGTGATGTGCTTACTTGCTTTTAGTCCTTTCATCGAATGATCGTGACACAGTTCAATGACACAATTTGTGTGCTTCGTTGTGATAATGGTGGGGAATATAATGATCAGGGAGCGTTCGGTACCTATCTTGTCGAACATGACATTATTCACCAAACCACTTGTGTCCACACCTCTACTCAAAATGATGTTGTAGAACAAAAAAATAGACACTTATTGGAGGTTGCTCAGTGTTTGTTAATTGCAATGCACCTTCCCAAGTCCTATTGGGGTAATGCTGTTCTGACTACTGCTAATCTTATCAACCGTCTTCCGTCTCGCTCCATTTCCTATGATACGCCCCTCTACCGTTTAGCCAAGAACCACCTTGTCCACACCTCTCACGTCACCCCTCGTATCTTTGGCTCAATCTGCTTTGTTCATGTTCATACCCCGCATCACGATAAGATGCATGCTCGCTCCCTCTGATGTGTCTTCATTGGCTACTCTCCTGCCACCAAAGGGTAATGTGTTATCATCCTCCTACACATCGCTATTACTGTACTGTGGATGTTACTTTCCGTGAGGAGTCCTACTTTGGTCCTCGTCAGGGGCAGACGGGTAGTAACCGTGACGGGACCATTGACTCTCCTCTCCCGATTGTTGCTTCAGTTCCTATCTCATCTACTACTGCTTCCATACCTACCACCTCTATTCCTCCTACTGCTTCCATACCTACCACCTCTATTCCTTCTATAATATATACATACTCTCGCAGACCTCGGACGACTGAGCAAGTACAGACCGTGGATGTACCACCGGTGCCGGTGCCTGTCTCCTCTCCAGATTCAGACGATGACCTCCATGCTCCCATTGCCCGTCTTAAATGTAAAATGGGTGGCACCAAACACCTTATTGCCAACTACATCTCTTACTCTCACCTCTCTCAGGCTCACAAAGCTTTTATCTCTTCGCTTTTCTCTATTGTGATTCCTAAGACCTGACAAGAGGCTGTTCAGATACCTGAGTGGAAATAAGCTATGAAAGAAGAGATGTGTGCATTGGAGAAAAATGGAACATGGCGGCTTGCTCGTCTTCCCCCTGGGAAGGGAACAGTTGGATTACGCCGGATCTTCTCTGTTAAGCAGAATTAAGATGGAGTGGTGGAGTAGTATAAAGCTCGTTTGGTCGCTCAAGGGTATACCCAGACCCAAGAAATTGATTACCAAGAAACCTTTGCTCCTGTTGCAAAGATGAACTCTATTCGGGTGATCCTCCCTTGTGCTGCGTGTCGTGGGTGGGAGTTACAACAACTTGATGTTAAAATTGCATTTTTGCATGGTAATCTGGAAGAATAAGTCTACATGACTGCCCCTCTTGGATTTACCAAATAAGGGTCCAGTGGAAAGGTCCGTCATCTGCAAAAATCCTTATATGACCTGAAGCAGTCCCCTAGAGCTTGGTTTGAACGGTTTAATAGGACCATGCTCTCTTTATCAAGCAGAGAGGAGCTCATGTTTCAATTTTTATTGTGTACGTGGATGACATCATCATTACAGGAGATAATCTAGAGGAGATCATTCACTTGAAAAGAACAATTGGGCAAAAAATTTGAAGTCAAGGATCCGGGGAAGTTGAAATACTTCTTGGGAATTGAAATAGTGAGATCTCGTCGGGGGATCTTCATCTCTCAGAGAAAGTATACCCTTGACCTTCTGGAGCAAACTGGGATGCTCGGGCGTGCTCCTGTAGATACTCCTATTGAGCCTAATCACAAAATTGATGTTGATACTAGTGGAGAGAAAGTGGATGGTTCAAGATACCAACGACTGGTTGAGAGACTCATATATCTATCTCATACTTTCCTCGATATTACGTACGCCGTTCGTGTCCCAAGTAGATTTATGTACTCTCCTACAGTTCGCCATCAACGGACAACGTATTAGGTGTTGAGATGCCTCAAGAAGTCTACGGGTCGTGTTATTCTGTTTTCTGCAAGCCAGCCTTTGGAGATTGAAGTGTATGCAGATGCTGATTGGGCCGATAGTCAAGACGATAGAAAGTCAACTACCAGGTATTGTTCATTTGTAGGCGGCAACCTTGTTTCATGGAAGAGCAAGAAATAAAATGTTGGTGGCCCGCTCGAGTGCTGAAGCATAGGGCTATGACGTAAGGAGTATCTGAAGGGTTGTGGTTGAAGACTATTCTCCAAGATATGGGTCTCTAGGTGAACATACCAGGTACTATCTACTGCGACAACAAAGCGGCCACAGTATTGCTCACAATCCGGTGCGACACAGCAGGAAGAAGCATGTTGAAGTTGACAGACACTTCATCAAAGATCACCTTGATAAGGGAAATATATGCACTTCGTTTGTGAACTCACATGACCAACTAGTTGACGTCTTCACCAAGGGGTTGTGCAGTGACAACTTCATGAACCATACAATCAAGTTGAGAATGATCGATATATATTATCAACTTGAGAGGGAGAGTTGCATATACATGTCATACACGTTTTTTAGTTCAAGTTTTATTTTTCCCGCTATTTATCTCACGTGATATGTCACGTGAATGTTGCCTTATATATACGTATGCTAGGCCCAATTTAGGTCAATGAATTATTTCTTTCCTCCTTTCTACTGAGTGTACTATTAGTGTCGTATGAGTCTAATCGTAGTCGTCGTATATTTTAATATTTTAGCGTCTATTGATGTATTTACAGTTATGCCATTGGAGGTTCTATATATTTACCCTTAGAGTCTTGTATCAAGTTATCAATGAATGAAGTTCTATTTTCCTAACCCCTAAAGAGATCATGGAAGCTCTCTCTCCTTGATCAAGCCCCGCTTAGGCAGCCGCGGTCATGGCTCCGTAGTATCTCCACCATCATCTCCACGTTCGACTACTCCTCCAGCTACCACCAAGTAGGCCTGTAACAAAACACTGTGATCTTCGTTCCATAGGATCAATGATCTTCCTCTATCATCCACATCTACTAAATTGCCATCATCCTACAGCTATCAAGCCACCCACTCCCAGGAATCCCTCTGCTAATAGTGCCATCTATCGTGACATCTGTAAGCACAACATGAGCTCTCATCTCGATGACACATCCGCTCTGATCTTTTGCTACAAGGAATTGTTCTAGCTCGAAGTTAAGGAACCCGTACATTGCACCGACCGGACCATGCTCGATTCCGAGGGCAAGCTCGATTTTAAGTAGGGGTGGGATGCTATGGGTGTTAGTATTACCACTGTGATCTAGAAGTGGTCAAATAGGTAGTATCACTGCCAACACAATATGAGCATATGAGGTCGCACATAAGAGTATTGGCGAAATTGGAAAGGTTTGTGTTGACATTGCTCATATGTGATATGAGTGAAAGGTCAAGCATATGACATTCTAGATTTGGTCCTATATTGTGAATATAGCTGACCAGGTGAGTTGTCGGAAGACTCAGGGGTAATTCGTCGAAACGTATCTTGGTGTTTCGAAAAATCCGTTTGAATTCGTGGAGTATACTCTTAACATCTCGACGAATTGGATTTTGATTCGTCGAGTATTCTCTAAATGTTTCAACGAATTGGTCTGTCTGAATTCGTCGAGTATTCTCGTGTTATCTCGACGATTGGATCCTTGATTCGTCGTATATACACGTGTTATCTCGACGAATGCTGTTAACTCCGGTTTAATTCTATATGTCTGATTTCGGTCTGGTCTGCGGGTAACAGCTGTTTCGGTATATATATTGATCAGTGTTGTAGATATCGGCCGACATGTCCGACATGTCGGCCGACATAAAGGTTTTGGGTGCAAACCGCAACGAAACCGATTTGTTTGACAAAAATATCATTTTGTAAAAAAACGGCGATATATCCCGATATATCGATATATCTCTAACCCGATATTTCGGTTATTATATTTAATATATAAAAAAATAAAGTTCACGGGACCTATATTTTTCTACTTCACGAGTCCATTTCACGCTTTCGACATTTCTCGCTCTACCCTAAATTTTACGGGAGAGTCGCTCTGGCGGAGTGGTCGACACTCAACAGCTCCTCCCGTGACGAGGCAACAGATCAGCATCACAGGCGAGGAGTAGACGACGACGCCGGGGTTTCTACGAATTGGCATCTCAGGCGAGGACGCGAGAAGTCGATGTCGGGCTTTAGAGTTTCTGCTACTTCACTCCACTGTAAGCCCCCTTCTTCTTTCTTCTTCTTTCTTCTTTTTTCTGCGACAATTGAAAGTTTTATTTGAAGTTATTATATTTATCAAGTCATAAGATCTAAAAGTTTTATAAAACTTGTGTTACTGTAAGATTATTACTTATGCTATAGTTAGATTTTTTTCTTGCAATAGTTAAGTTTATACCTTTCCTTGTGTAAATCTACAGTGATTTTTGCTTCTCCTGTGCTAAGAAAAACTCCACTCCAACTTTACATAATTACATGGGCTTCTCCTTTATCTTTTAAAATTATTTCAAAAAAAAATGTTATAAATAATTATTTGTCTATACATTGCTATAGTTATTTGTCTGTACATTTTTACTTATTTGCAAAAAATATGTTTTAAATATTGTAATTTTTATTTAAATATTAAAATCCGATATTGTAAAATATCCCCGATATATCCCCCGCAATCCGACATACGATATTTCAAACCCATACCGACATGAACCCGACATCCGACATTTACAACCTTGATATTGATGAGATAACTGTTATCTCAAGACAGACTTGACCTAATCGATTGAGATCGTAAAGGCGACTACTTCTCTCGACGGAACTGTTCCCCAACCTAGAAGTCACAGCCGCCGATCCGTTGCCGCCGACCATTCCGACCCGTTGTCATCGCCAGAAATTATTTCCTAAGCTTCGTCTGTCACCGTCGCCTCTCCTTTAACGGATCTAACAATTCGTGGAGACGTTGAGGGCATTCCTTCTTCCAACCTAGATCTTTTGTGACAAGATTCTAAGTGTTCTTTTTGCTCGTGTGGATACCCATATCGGCGTTGATATACTTCTACGCTCGGAACTCCAGCCGCAAATGTTTTTCAGACTTCCTTGGAGCATCTTGGTTGAGTAGTGACTCAATCCCGCTAAGCTATACTTTTCTTCAAAGCTGTTTTTACTTCTTGATCAATGATTATTACAAGATCCATTTCTCTTTGGGTTTTTCTTGATTTATTCTGCTGCGCACATGTGATGTGCATCTCCTAGTAAAACCCAACAGTGGTGTCAGAGGAAGGTTGCACGATGATCATTGTTTCAGAAGTTGCTAAATCTACTGCGTGTAGATATGAAAATTTAGAAGTGTTCTAAGTGCTCAAATCTATTCCTGGAATATCAAATGATGATGGTATTTTGTGTGAAATCGGTGTACCACCGCCAGGGGCACTGCCCCTAAGACCCCCCAAGGGCACAGCCCCTTGGAACTCCGCCAGGAACACATGTGATCTCGTTGTGATGTCGTTGTTTCTCCTTAACAATAACCGCCCTTCTTGTTGGTTTGTAAAATCAAGTGTGTTAGATTTTGAATCTCACATAAAAAGACGAGGTTGTCTACTGTGTAAGTGGAGTTGACGTTGCTCATGTCCAATGCATGTAAATCTGAAGATCTAGAAGAGTTCTAGATGTTTAGATTTAGCCCAGTTCGTCAAGTGTTGATGATTTTTCCTTGTGCACATCTGAGATGTATTTAGATTGTTAGTGTTGTAAGTAATTTGTGAATGTGCACATTGGTTAATTGTTAATCATGATTAAGTGTTAGTCTATTAACTTAAAATTTCTTATGCAATATTAAATGTTCGGATGCCTTCCGATAAATGACACTCTTCCTGCCTCGATCGATGAAGTGTGAGCTTGCCAAAGGAAGGTGCATTAATCTATCTTGGTAAGGGTGCGAGCGGATAATTGTGATATCCCACCGTCGACATCGGGTCAAACTAGACTGGGTGACCTCAAAAGTTGAGTGCCCAGAGACATAGAGTTGACATGCACCATATGATGAATGCGAATGAATAATTATTCACCAACCATACAAGAGTTGCATGATGATGTAATCGGCAAGCGTTGCCTACCTAAATAACTACATTGTGAGAGAAAAGCCAAAGCTGATTCATGGTGTTGATGAAATACGGATCTTGTCCAATGAGTGAGTAACTCGTATAAACTCTCCGAATTGATATCGAGGGTTATCAATTTGATTAAAATAGTGAGAGTAATTTTAATTAAAGTCTTAATTGAAATAAAATGTATTTTAAAATGTAGTACTGATTTTTATTTGCATAAATTCTTGTAAAATTTCCATGACAAGTGGATTTCACTCCACCCTGTCCTTCAGAGCTTTCCCTGAGAAGGAGAAACTGAGTGAGACAAATTATCTGGATTGATACAGAAATCTGAGAATTGTTCTCAGGCAAGAGCGTAAGCTCTATGTCTTGGAAGAAGATTCCCCTGAAGAGCCAGTTGGGAATGTGTCCTGAGCTGATAAAGATGCTTATAAGAAGTATCAAAACGACTCGTTGGATGTCGAATGCCTCATGCTCGCCACCATGAACTCTGAGATTCAGAAGCAACATGAGAACATGAGTTGTAAGATGATTGACAAGCACCTAAAGAAAATGTTTCATGAGCAAGCTCGTTAGAAGAGGTTTGACGTCACCAAGACGTTGTTTCAGTGTAAGATGTGAGCTCGAGACCTAGTAAGGACTCACGTACTCAAGATAATTGGGTATATAGAGAATCTTGAAAGACTAGGATTTTCTCTGAGCTAAGAGTTGGCTACAGACCTGATCCTGCAATCGTTGCCGGACAGTTACGAGCAGTTTGTCTTGAATTACAATTTGAATGAAATTGACAAGACGCTGCCCGAGCTCCTAGACATGTTAAGAATTGCTGAGATCAACATGAAGAAGGTCAAGCCTGCTAGCCCCATACTGATGATGCATAAAGGCAAGAGCAAGGCCAGGGGCTTCAAGAAGACTAAGGTTGGGCTTATGTCATCTCTTGAGCCCAAATCTTCAGCACTGAAGAAGAAATGCTTGATGAAGGAAGGGAAATGCCACCACTGTGGCAAAACTGGTCATTGGAGTAGGAACTGACCTTATATTGAGGGTCTGCTGAAAATGAAGGGAGGTATGACTTCTGCTTCAAATTTTTTATGTTATAGAGATAAACCTTTCTGCTCCTTCATCTTGAGTATTGGATACCAGATGCAGTTCTCATATTTGTATAAATGTGCAGGAACTGAGAATGAGAAGAATGCTGAGTAAAGCGGAGGTAGACCTGCGTGTTGGCAATGAAACAAGAGTTGTTGCTGTCGCCGTAGGAGTTTAACGTCTTTCTTTGCCCAGTGAGCTTGTATTGGAACTAGATAATTGTTTTTATGTTCCTGCGATAACTACAAACATCATTTCTATTTCATGTTTGGATATGATTGAATTTTCTTTTATTATTAAAAACAATTGTTGTTCTATTTTTAAAAATGATGTTTGTTATGCTGTAGCTCAAATGTTTAATGATTTATATATTTTGAACTTAGACCATCCGATCTATAATATAAAAAAATGCTAAAAGACTAAAAATGAATGACTCAAATCCTATGTACCTTTGACATTGTCGTTTGGGCCATATAAATGAGAAACGCATATCCAAGCTCCATAAAAATGGACTACTGTACTTATTTTATTATAAATCATTTGAGAGATGCAAATCATGTTTATTAGACAAGATGACTAAAGTCCCTTTCACTGGTTTTAATGAAAGGGTTAATGATCTCTTGGGTATAATACATAGTGATGATGCAGACCTATGAGTTCTATGACTAGAGGTGAGTACTTCTAATTTGTTACATTTACTGATGATTTCAGTAGATACGGATATGTGTATCTTATGAAGTGCAAATCCGAAATTTTTGAAAAATTCAAAGAGTTTAAGAATGAAGTAGAGAACCAGCTGGGTAAGAGGGTTAAAACACTCTGATCTGATCGAAATGACGAATACCTAAGTCATGAGTTTCGTGATCATATAAAAAAGTGCGATATTGTATCACAGCTCCCTCCAGCCAAAACGCCACAACATAATGGTGTGCTTGAGCGGAGAAATAATACTCTGTTAGACACGGTACGATCGATGATGAGTCATGCAGATTTGTCTGTTTCCTTTTGATGATTTACTCTAGAGACTGCTGCTTTTACACTAAATCACGTTCCAACGAAAACGGTTCTAAAGACACCATATGAGATATGAACTGGGAAGCATCCCAGTATGTCTTTCATTAAGATCTGGGGCTGTGATGCATACGTGAGACGTCAAATGCCTGACAAGCTGGAACCCAAGTCAGATAAATGTTATCTCTTGGGGTATCCTAAGAAAACTAAAGGATACTACTTTTACCTACCGTCTGAGGGAAAAATGTTTTTCGCGAGAACTGATGTCTTTTTGGAGAAAGAGGTCTTATCCATAAACACTACATAGGTAGAAGTTGAAGAAGTTCAGGAATCCCAAACAGTGAATGAACCAGAATTAGAACCTGAGCAAAGACTACAAATTGTTGTGGCTAGAGAACCTTCTCAAGAAACGCAAGTTCTGTAACATCCCGACTTTTATTGTGCCACCAGAACCCTAGTGGACCCAATAAAAGTGACCCGAACCTCTACCCGTGACCCGGTAGGAGGCAACCCTAGGCAGGGTATAAAGCTAGGGAACTCTGATTTGAGTTCTGTCAGTTCCTGTGGCCTCGTATAGTAAATACGAGCACGTCAGAACTCATTCCGTTGAACTCTGAGGTCATATGGTGGATATGACTGTTCCTTGTAGAACGTTGCGAATGCGGGATTTTTGAATATCGAGCTAGAGAACTCCGATTTGAGTTCTGTCAGTTCCTGTGATCTCGTATAATAAATACGAGCGCGTCGGAACTCGTTCCGTTGAATTTTGAGGTCATATGACGGATGTGACCGTTCCTTGTAAAACGTCGCGAAAACGAGATTTTTGAATATCGAGCTAGAGAACTCCGATTTGAGTTCTATCAATTCTTGCGGCCTTGTATAGTCAATACGAGTGCGTTGGAACTCGTTCCGTAGAATTTCGAGGTCATATGGTGTATATGGCCGTTCCCCGTAGAACGTCGCGAAAATGAGATTTTTGGATATTGACATAAAGAACTCTGATTTGAGTTTTGTCAGTTCCTATGACTTCGTATAGTCGATACGAATGCATCGGAACTCGTTGCGTCGCGATTCAAAGCCTAACGATAATTATGAGCGTTTTGACCATTTAGCACACCGTGACGCGCAGATTTTCAATACTTAGCAAACAAACTTCGATTCGGCCCCGGTAAGTGGCATTGAATTCGTATGGTCAATACAAAGTGAACGAAGTTGGTCCCGGTCAATTTCGACGACGGTTGGTCAAACCGTGCTCAAATCAAACACATTTGTGCACCAAAAAGCATGCGCACACAAATTGTGACACGACACCTCAACTTTGACCCGACCCCCGGTGAGTTGGATCTATTTTGACTTTGACCAGCATGGGGGATCCACCTCATGGTTGACTTTGGTCAAACTTCCTAAAAATCCAATTTTCTTAAGGGAATTTAATTCCAAGTTACCCTCACTTGAGGCCACTCATGTAGGACACCTTTGGGCCCAATCTCAACCCCATATGGGCCTTGGATTCCAGCAAGTAGGATGGCCCTTGGGCCAATTCATGAAGTCAAGCCAATTCTCCTCTTTCTCTCTCTCTCTCTCTCTCTCTCTCTCCTATCCTCCACATGGCCTATGACCTAGCTAGGCTTATAGGGTGTACAACCCTCCATTAGGAGGCCACCGACTGTCCTAAACCAGCAAGCCTTGTATGGCTTGGGAGTCAAAGTAAGGAGGGAGCCAATCCTAAGCCTCCACATACCCCTCCTCCCCAAACCAAGCTCCAAGCCTCCATGTTTTTAATACATGGATGTACCTCCACCTCTGGATGTCTGCCATTTGTCCCAGGCCAGCTGTGAGCAACTAGCCTTCTCCTCCATGGGAGAATAATCCCACATTGGGAATAAGAGGAGAGGGGCACAACAAAATCCCATATAAGGACCCCTCCCCCCCTCTGATTAGTTTCACCCCTCTTCCAAGCTCAAAACGAGCCACAACCACCCTCTGTCGGAGCTCCAGCTCGCCGGAAACAGCCCACCCGAGCTCTACCACCTGCCACCGCCATTAATGGTGGAACTCACCGGAGGCCGCCAGAGACCCCAAACAAGGTGGAAAACTTCTCCTCTCCTTCCTCCCTATCTTTCCAACGGCTTGCATTCGAGCTCCGGCGGCCGGAGCGCCGCCGCCGTCAACCCCCACCCATTCGATCAAAAACAAAAAACAGCTCCGACGGCAGCCGGTGGCGGCAGGCCGCCGGACCACCGCCAGAGGGAACGCCCGACCCCTAGGAGTCGGCCGGGGGCGGAGACATGGCCGGCCGCCGGCCGACCGGCGGCGGAGAAGCCCCGTAAGGGCGGCAGTTTCGGTACAGGCGTTTGGGAAGATGAGATTTTTAATTATAAATTTTTATAATATTTATAAATATTATAATATTATAATTAAAATGGATAATTTATTTTTTGGAGAGTAATCTAGGCTCCTAGGAAAATATCTTGAACATGAAAGTTGTTTCCCTTTACGAGGGTAATCTATACAAAATTTTGGGAATTGATTTGGTATTTTTAAAAGCCTAAATAAGAATTATTTGACCAATTTGGATCCCAAAATTGATCGAAATTTTTTGAAAAAATTACTAGGCTCTTTTTAGGCCCTCTTAAAGGTTGTATTAAAATTTGAGGATCTTGGGATAAAAATTGAAGATTTTCCAATTTCTTGTAACCTTGGGTCGCGCTCGGAAATTTATGCGCTCAAATTCTTCGAAAATGAAAATCGAAGCGCGCAATTACATTATATATTGAATATTAAGTTCAATTGATTAATTGACGAGAGTTATCGAGACAAGATTTTCCAGCTCCGAGTATTTCGAGGTTTTTGTGAAACCACCGAGCGCCTCATTCTTAAAATAACTCGTGAGCATTTTGGGTGAACTTGGAAGATGAAAGTATGAGCTTCGAGTAATATATTCCCCAACCTCATTTCGGGTAAATAATTTCCCTCATGTGTTGAAAACGATTTTCAAGGTTGAAATTCGAGAAAGAATGTGCCCTCTGACAAGTTTCTCGGATTCGATCGACGCAAGCAATCGAGTTGATATTTATTTTGGATAAATAATAAAAATATAACTCATAATAAACTTCCGCTGATCCGATTAAGTCGTGATTAAAAAAGGTGTAACTGAATTGTTATCGGATCTTAATAATGGGTGAAACTCAAAAAACCTTCTGAGAAAGGAGATGAAACTGAACATACCTCCTGAGAATAGAGAAGGAACTAAACATACCTCCCGAGAACGAAGAACGAACTGAAAATGCCTCATGAGAACGGAGATGGAACTGAAGCCTCCTGAATGGAGTGATTGAATTACTAACTATTTTTTATGATTATTCCAGTTTTGCACTGATCCAATTTCTTTATTTATTTCAGTTCAGTACTTTCAATTCAGTTCTACTCTAATACCGTACTGTTCAAGTTTAATTCAACACTTTCATTTCAGTTATACTCCAGTCCCGTACTGGTCAAGTTCAATTCAGTACTTTTATTTCAGTTCTACTCCAGTCTCGTACTGATCAAATTCAATTCAGTACTTTCATTTCAGTTCTACTTCATTCCCGTACTGGTCAAGTGCAATTTAGTACTTTCATTTCAGTTCTACTGCAGTCTCGTACTGGTTAAGTTCAATTCAGTACTTTGATTTCAGTACTACTCCAGTTTCTTACTGGTCACATTTCATTACAACACTCTAATTATGCAGCTTACTGGTAATGATGTTGTGGTTTTTTGACCTGAAGTCACAACATTCATCAAGTGAGGAAGATCGTACTTTGATGTCATTCAAAGTCTTTCTTGAGAAAGGTTGATGATAAAGATGGTTATTGAGTACGTTACGAATCATTTGGGTGTTTGCGTGTGGACAAAAATTGGATTTGTCATCCTATATGACAGAAGTTACATCCATGGGCCACTTGATGGAATGAGACTGAGAAATGCATGACCATGCTTGGTTGAGTCAATATATGATATTGGGCTCACAAATTTCTGAAAGTCCATTATAGATCAAGGAACTTAGATTGAACAATTATAGTTCTATTCGGATGTAAGAGACAAAGAGACATGACAACACTGATACATTGGTCATAAAGACTTAATGAGTTTAGAACTCTTATTGCTTGGGGAGCAATGATGTATTGCTAGATGCCGCTTATTGTTTGTGAAACTTTTATTTGATACTTTCAAGATCAAGTGAGAGACTGTTAGTGTTACCATTGTGATCTAGAAGTGGTCAAATAGGTAGTATCATTGCCAACGCAATATGAGTCTATGAGGGCCCACATAAGAGTATTGGAGAAGTTGGAAAGCTTTGTGTTGACATTGCTCATATTTGATTGAGTGAAAGGGCAAGCCTATGACATTCTAGATTTGGACCTATATTGTGAATATAGATGACCAGGTGAGTTGTCGGAAGACTCAAGTTTAGTTCGTCAAAAGATACCTTGGTGTTTCGAAGAATCCGTCTGAATTCGTCGAGTATACTCTTGACATCTCAACGAATTGGACTTGGATTCGTCGAGTAGTCTCTAAATATTTCGACGAATTGGTCTGTCTGAATTCGTCGAGTATTTGTTGAGAAATGAAAAGCCTTATTCTCCAATGAGGAGAGCTAGCCAATATATATTAACTCAAAGTTAAATATTTACAAATATACTCATACACAATAATTACAGAATAATAATAATAACTCCAATACTCCCCCTCAAGCTGGAGCAAAGATGTCAATCATGCCCAGCTTGGAAATGGTCAAATCTGAACGAGTAGGGCCAACAACTTTAGTGAAGGCGTCAGCCAGCTGGTCGGCCGAGGATACGTAAGCTCGAAGAATAGTCCCAGTATGAACGTGATCACACAGAAAATGAACATCTATCTCGATGTGCTTGGTGCGCTCATGTAGTATCGAGTCCTGAGTAAGAAGAAGAGCTGACTTATTATCACAGTAGAGAGCCGAACCAGTAGCCAGGGGTAGGCCAAGTTCAGTCAGTAGTGATCAAAACCAAACCAACTCAGTGACACCGTGTGCCATGGCCCGGTACTCTGACTCAGCAGACGATCGGGATACGATAGGCTGTTTCTTACTCCGCCGTGAAACAAGATGATCACCATGAAATAGAAAAAAACCTGACATAGAGCGTCGATCAGTTAAAGAACCAGCGAAATCTGCATCAGTGAAGCAGGAGAGGCTGAAGGCACTATCAGCCCAAGGCCAGGAGCGCGCTTATGATAGCGAAGAACACGTCGAGCTGCCTCTAGGTGAGATGTCTTGGGAGAATGCATAAATTGGCTCAAAACGCCCACAGAGAAGCTGATGTCGGGCCTAGTATTGGTCAAGTATATCAAGCGGCCAACCAACTGCTGGTACTGAGAAGGGTCTGGTAGAGGATCACCAGATTCAGCATGAAGGCGATGGTTGGTGTCCATAGGAGTACTCGCAGGACGACACTCAAGCAGACCCGTGTCCCGAAGAAGATCCAAGGTGTACTTGCGCTGCGATATGAAGATGCCCTGCCGGGAGAGAGCTACCTCAATCCCAAGGAAATAACAGAGGTGTCCAAGGTCTTTCACCTCGAAGGCTCAGCGAAGAGTAGCTTTCAACTCAGAGATGCCAGAGGGGTCATCCCCGGTGAGAATAATATCGTCCATATAGACCAAGACAATGACACAGCGTCCCTCTGGAGTGGCACGAATGAAGCAAGTGTGGTCTGCACGACACTGAGTGAAGCCAGACTGAAGGTTAAACGAGCTGAACCGTTCGAACCAGGCACGCGGGGACTGCTTTAAGCCGTACATGGATTTGTGCATGCGGCAAACTCTCCCCGAATACCCCCCCTCAAGGGCAAACCCCGGGGGAGGAGCCATATAGACCTCCTGTAAATCTCCGTGAATGAAGGCATTTTTGACGTCGAGTAGGTAGAGAGGCCACGCCCGAGAGGCCGTAAGCGAGAGCAGAAGGCGAACACTTGTCAACTTAGCCACAGGAGGAAACGTGGCGCCAAACTCGTCCGGAGCTTGAGTAAAGCCCTTGGACACCAAACAAGCCTTGTAGCGGTCAATGGTACCATCAACGAAGTACTTCACGGTATAGATCTATTTGCACCCAACCGTACACTTCCCGGGAGGAAGAGGAACCAGGGACCATGTCCCAGTATGACGAAGAGCAGACATTTCCTCCTCCATGGCCAGAACCCATCGATGGTCAAGGAGAGCCCCCGCAGTCGAAGTAGGACGCCAGACAGAATCAACAACAGCCACAAAAGCCTGGTAAGAGCGTGAGAAACGCTGGTAGGAAACAACACTAGCCAACGGGTGCTCAGTAACAGAGGGATGAACACAAGTACGTTTGCCCTTGCGCAAGGTAATGGGTAAATCAATAGAAGAAGTAGAAGAGGGGGTCTCAAGGGAGGTATCTGCGACCGGAAGAAGCTGCTGATCCGGGACTGGATGAGAAGTGGGTGCACCGGGTGGTGGTGGCGGCTGGCGGCGAGAGTAAGTCAGCAGGACAGGCGGAGCAGCAGGTGGGACCCCGTCTGGTGGTGGAGGGACGACCGGGAGACGTTGCACGATAGTAGGAAGCACAAGAGGGGTCAAGTCCGCAGGAGGGGTCAAGTGTGCAGGGAAGAAGGGAATCTCCTCATGAAATGTCACATCCATAGAGTAAATAACACGACGTAGTTGGGGATCATAGCAGCAGTAACCCTTAGTGGTAGTCGAGTAGCCGAGGAAGAGACAGCGAATGGCCCGGTCGTCAAGTTTAGTCCGAGAAGGTCGCCGATCCTGGACAAAGCACACATAACCAAAGACCCGGACAGGGAAGGGAAAGACAAAGACGGATGGATGGATGAGACTGTAGGGGGGTAACGCCACCAATCGGACGAGGAGTCCTATTAATAAGGAAAGTCGCTGTAAGAAGAGCAGCGCTCCAATAGGACTTAGGGACATTCATTTCCCGAAGAAGGCAACGAACAAAGTCTAATAGGTGGCGGTTTTTGCGTTCGGCCACCCCATTCTGCTCGGGGGTACCCGGACAAGAAAATTGGTGTAGAGTGCCCTCATTGCGGAGAAAAAGATCAAATGGACGAGAAGTGTACTCACCTCCATTGTCAGAGCGGAGGATGTGAACAGACGTCCCATGTTGGGTCCGTAGCATACATGAAAAATGAGAGTAAACAGATAAAACCTTAGATTTATGTTTTAGGAGGTAAACCCATAAGCAACGAGAATAGTCGTCGATAAAAGTTACAAAGTACGAGAAACCATCAAATGATACTACCGGGGCAGGGCCCCACACATCTGAATGCACCAACTCAAAACAAGAAGTAGCACGGATAACAGAAGGAATATACGTGCTTCGTGTGTATTTTGACAGCTCACATACATCACAGCGAAAAGGAAAAGCAAAAGACACATCATTACAAACAGACAACATCCGCTTAGAGCTAGCATGGCCGAGGCGTGCGTGCCAAAGCGAGGTCGACGACAATGCTGGGTAAGTAGTAGAAGAGGTAGGTGGGCAGGTGGCGATGGCGGTGGGAGCAACAGTGGGAGAAGGTAGCGCCAGGACATCCCACTGCTCTCATATCCCGTACCAATAGTCCTCCCGAATCTCAAGTCCTGAAAAACACAACGATCAGAAAAGAAAGTTACGGAGCAGTCCAAAGTACGAGTAATACTAACAGATAATAGGTTAAGAGCCAACTGAGGAAGAAGAAGAACAGAGTCAAGGGAGAAAGAGGAAGAAAGAGGGACGGTGCCCCGGCTGAGGACAGGGGTAACCGATCCATCAACAAGACACACGTCCCGATGGGAGCAGGGAACAACCTGAAGCAGACGAGAAGACGTACCAGTCATATGGTCGGTTGCACCAGAATCAATCACCCAGGGTGACGAATCCTGGTCAACCGTGGTCACCGAGCAAGCAAACGGAGTACCTGAGGAAGAGGGGACAGTGGAAGTAGCGGCAAGAGTGGAAGCTGAGACTGCTGGAACTGCTGAAACTGGCCCAACATCTGACAAAAGTCAGAGGGGTTGGCACCCAAGGTGCGTTCTACATGCCTGAAAGACTCGACAGTAGCAACAATATGCCTAGGGACACCACCAGGAGATTCACGCTCAGAGCCCTATAGATGTGGGTATAGCTGGCAGCACCGACTACAGTCATGATATAGACACCCACAATGAGAGCAAGGGCCAGGTGGACCCGTAGAGCCACGAACACCAGACAGACCACGACCGCCAGACGGAGTAGAGTGTCCTCGACCGCCTCGGCCACAAGTGCTGGAGGTGGGAGGGCGGTAAGAAGCGGCAGGAGACATCTGCTCAGTAGGAAGAGGGGAGGTAGCACAAGCACTAGAGAGACTAGATTGCCTCTGCATACGTTTCTCATGCTCTGCAACTACGGAATAGGCCTCAAGAAGATCTGGCAAAGGTGACATCCCCACAATCTGAGCACGGGAAGACTCATAGTCGGGGCGAAGCCCCATCAAGAACTGGCATGTCTCTCGTCGCTGTCGCTGTTTCCGAATAAGTGTGATATCATTAGGAGATTCCGGGGCACTGAGAGACTCAAGATCGTTAAGATTAAGAAAACGATCCTGAAGGTAGGTGATGTACTCCAGAACAGATCGCTCCCCATGAGTGGCGGAAGCGATATCCTGAAAGATACCGAATATTTGGGCATCAACACGGGTGTGCCCAAAGGTGCGCTGGAGAGCGGACCAAAGCTCGGAGATGTCCTCAAAGCGCATGAACTAACTGAAGATGCGAGGCTCCATCAAGCACTGAATCCATCCAAGAACCATGTACTTTTCCGTTGACCACTTGACTAATTCCTCTTTCTTGTCATCCTTGTCGGTTGGATTAGGCATAGGAGGGCCGCCGGTCAGCCATGAGAGCTTATTTCGGCCAGCTAGAGCCACTTTCATCGAAGTCGCCCATGAAGAGTAATTTTTCTCATCAAGGAGGATGGTGGTAGTCCGTCCCGTAGAGGACCCATAGGTGTCCTTGGAATCCATGGGGCAAAAAATAAACAAAACAACGAGATCCCTCCCGCAACGGAGATCGAGGATCGAGAGACAAAGAGAAGATACGAGAACGGAGAGGCACGAAACCGACGGATGCTCCGATCAGGGACAACAGACGAACATGAAGCGGACGAGAGAAATGTCAACAACGATCGGGAGGCACGAAGTCGGCGGATGCCCCGATCGGGGACAACAGGCAAACCGGAACTGGCGGAAAACAGCGGAATACGCAGTCCGCGTTTGCGATCGGCAGAAAGAACGCAGCCGGGGATGCGATTGGCGGAAAGCAAGCACGCGTCGGCGGATGCGATCAGCGCAAAGCACGCAAGCGGGGACGCGATCGACGGAGAGCTCGCAGGCGGGGACGCGATCAGAAGATGTGATCGGGGGAAGACGCGATCGGTGGAAAGCAAAAAACCCTATTCCTCTGATACCATGTTGAGAATGAAAAGCCTTAGTCTCCAATGAGGAGAGCTAGCCAATATATATTAACTCAAAGTTAAATATTTACAAATATGCCCATACACAATAATTACAGAATAATAATAATAATAACTCCAATAGTATTCTCGTGTTATCTCGCCGAATGGATTCTTGATTCGTCGTATATACACGTGTCATCTCGACGAATGCTGTTAACTTCGGTTTAATTCTGTAAGTCTGATTTCGGCCTGGTCTGCGGGTAACGACTGTTTCAGTATATATATTGATGAGATAACTGTTATCTCAAGACAGACTTGATCTAATCGATTGAGATCGTAAAGGCGACTTCTTCTCCGGACGGAACTCTTCCGCAACCTAGAAGTCGCAGCCGCCGATCCGTTACCGTCGACCATTCCGACCCGTTGCCGTCCTCAGAAATTGTTTCCTAAGCTTTATCTTCGTCACTGCCGCCTCTCCTTTAACGGATCTACCAATCCGTGGAGACGTTGATGACATTCAATCTTCCAACCTAGATCTTGTGTGACAAGAGTGTGTTGGAACACCCTATTACTGATTTGGGCAAGGATCACTATGTCCTTAGGAAAAATGTTTTGACCTCCTTGTATAGTTTTTAAGGTCAATTAGACTGAGTGTAAGGGTTAGTATTTAGGCCTGAAAGCTGCCCCCAAGACCCTCAGATCAGATATTCAAATTCAGGAGACTAAGTCATTTTCGTCGAGCTCAGATCAACGAATCGTCGAACTCAGTTCGACGATCTCTGAGCTCAGTTCAACGAGTTGTCGAACTCCGTTCGACGATCTTCGAGCTCAGATCGACGTTTCTGTCTCTAGCTGTTTTTCCAATCTCTGAGCTCAGGTCGACGATAGTTGAGCTCAGATCGACGATTTCTGTTTCCAGTCTAGTTCCAGTCTCTGAGCTCAGGTTGACGATAGCTGAGCTCAGGTCGACGATTTTCTGGAGAGATCGACGATTCTCAAGATTCAAATTCAGACAGTTATGAAATTCTATCTTATTTATTCCCAGCATTTATTTCAATGATCTTGTAGCCGTTTCAATTAATCTGGAGCAAATTTCAAGGGAATTTTAAAGGAATGTTTTCTAGGACTTTCCTCCAGAGACTAAATTCATTTAAGGAAGTCATTAATGAGTGGCTAACGGCTATCTTGGAGACAAAGAATCAATTCATTCTTTTCAGATCTAAGGAATAAAAGAGGATTTTTCATTCTGCTTCTAAAAAAAACAATTACAAACAGTCACAAAGAATTGCAGACAGAAAGAGAACTGTGATACACAGGAAGAGAACAGACACAAACAGAATTCATTCAGAACACTCATCACTGAAGGAGATCAACATACAAAAAAGAAGATTTTCTAGATCTCTTTTGACTCAAGTGTTCAAAGGCTTCATCCATCAAGACTCCAGACACTACACATTTCAGCATCTGCTGGAATCATTCTTTGCTGGAGATCTCATCTACTGAAGGCCTATCACCCTAGTGCAAAACTTCTTTTCCTGAACAACTTCCAGATCTCAGGGGGAGCTTTGACAACATCATCCACTAGTTTTCTCTCTGATTGTTGACAGAGAAGAACATCTCACCTCCTTCTTTTTCTGCTGTAAAAGGGTTTCTCAAAACTCCCTTCAAAAGTTTTGTGCTGGTTTCTGAGACCTTGTCAAAACTCAGCCGTGGCAAGACATCTGATCAAAAAATCTGGTTTGGTTTTTGAGCACCTTATCAAAAGCTCATTGGTGCCCAGGACACCTGATCAACTCATCCTGCAGTGGATTCCTACCTAGGGTGGTAGAAGAGTGGATGCACCCAGATTGATTGGGGAACCACTATAGCTCATTGTGTCTTCTGGTTGCTATATTTTGTTTGCTGCGTGCTGTGTTTTTATTTCTTGCTTTCATTATTTGTATTTACTGCAAGCACCTTACACATATATTTAAATTAAGTCTTCCACTGCAAAATAGTTTTTATCTTGTAAATTATTTTAATAAACTCTATTCACCCCCGCTCTAGAGTTAAGGTAGATCTTATCCCCACTTTCAGAGTGTAAGTGTTCTTTTTGCTCGTGTGGATACCCATAAAAGCGTTGATATACTTCTACGCTTGGAACTCTAGCCGAAAGAATTTGTCGGACTTCCTTGGAGCATCTTGGTTGAGTAGTGACTCAATCCCGGTAAGGTATACTTGTATTCAAAATTGTTTTTACTTTTTGATTAATGATTATCATAAGATCCATTTCTCTTTAGGTTTTTCTGGATTTATTCCGTTGCGCACATGTGATGTCCATCTTCTAGTAAAATCCAACAATGAGTCCCCTCTATTCGATCTGTTATATTGCACATATTTCATTACAAGTCTTTAGGTATTGGATTTCGAGTTGTATTGAGTCGTATCGAATCGAGTCGTAGTTACAAGTTGTTAGAGTTTTAATATTTTAGGTTTTGTGCATTTCTTTTATATTTAGTTTTAATCACGCCCATGTCATTGCAAGTCTTATATATAGGGGACCCTTGAAGTCATGTAAGGGAAATGAATGAATGAAGTCTATTTTCCCCTTGATATGATTATGGTAGTTCTCTCCTCCCGAGTACATCCCGCTTTTCCAACCGTGGTTTCGGCTCTACAGTATTCTCCACCATTATCTCCACGTCTGGCCATCCTCTGGCAATCCTACCAACGTTCTACGGTGAGCCTGTAACATGCTCCACCCTTCTTCCACATTGCCCATTTACCAGAAAATTTCTATTGGGAGCCTAGACAGATTCATGAATGAAAAAAACCATCATATAGACAAAATAGATCGTATACAGATTACAGAATATGATTAAAAATTATTATAAACGATTAAAAATGATCAGATTCAATTCAAAATGATTGGAAACAAGAAAATGATTGAATATGATAAAAATGATCTGCTATGACATAAAATGATCATGTATGATATAATAATGTCCTATATCTGGTAAAAAAATAATTGTATGTGCTATAAAAATGATTGTATTTACTATCAAAAAGTGACAGTGCATACTCTTTTTGATCTTAAATAATATCATTTTCTCTTCGTATGCCTGGACACATCTATTTGGGTTCGAGGTTGATACAAAAACATAAGTGAACTCCTTATTTTTCCTCAATGTACCTTTTACAGTCTTGCTACTGCTGGGTATGGAACTGCACTTGGAGTAATCCGCACCCTTCATGCTCGTGGGATTTTAGAGATGGCATTCTGCACTGAGACACGGCCTTTTAATCAGGTAATTATATGTGTTTCAAAGTGGCTTGTCGATGACTGTTCAATCCCATTTAGTTGTCCCTTTAAAGCTATCACGGATGTGTGCTAGCTCAGATTATTCTCTTTCAAAATTTAAGAAATTTTCTGACATAGGACGAATGTAGGTGTGAGTGTATATGTGCCGTCAAGTAACGCTAATGAATAACTGTCAGTGTGGTGTTGTGGAGAATTTTAAAATGATGCAATACACATACGTTTGCCCAACGTTTAATTGCAATAAATTCTGAAATTAGTAGTAGAGTTCACAAGCATTAACACTAGAGATTAGACATTAGAAATACTAACAAGATCTAATTAGAATTATAGAGAGATTGCTTCAATTAAACGTTCACCCAATAAATCTTTCAAGCAGACTTAAAATCAAGCAAACTTGTACAAATTGATACCCCGAATGATATGTGATGCAGGGTAGTTAGGTGTGCTAACGCTAATGCAATGCTACGTGCGCGTGCGTAATGGACGAGGATGAACTCAATCAAAATGATGTATGCATGATTTAGCTAAATACGGAATTAAATGATAGCAAGTAAAATTATAGATAAGCTCGTATTTATAAAGGGTATGGCCTTCCCCGTGGATTTCTCCTCGGGTTGGGTCGGTATCAACGTGATTTTACGACTCTTGTCGTAGAATACATACGTGTTTGAGCAACAAAACATGTGACATCACGGTCGTAGAGCCCAGTTCTCCCTAATAGAAGGCGGGCAACATCCATAGGGATGTTGTCACACCAAACACAGTCCTCAAATGAAGGGAGAGTGATCAAGACTAGGCAGCTCTGGGTAACCTGTATAGCCATCTTATCCACCCAAATGACTCGATGTGGATGTGGATATGGCTCAAGGGTCATTTGCATCCACTCTAATACTCGTTGGGCTAAAATGTTCACAGAACTCCCGCTATCGTTGGCTAGCTTGCAGGGACCTCCTGTGCTGGGAAAGTATGTATAGAAGATGGTTGTACGATGTCAATCCTCATCAGTATGCATGGTGTAAAGGAGACGCTGTATAACACCTAACTTTAAGGAGCGCTTAGCATCACTCTCTTAACCGTCCTCAACGGTGACAACAATCTCATCTGCGATCTCCTCAACATCAGCTCTTGGTTCGCCTTCTTCAACTAACAAATTTCTCGTAGGGCATTGAGCACCACACGACCCCTACCCGAGTAACGATAACACAGAATGTTCCCCGACCTGGAGGCCGTGAAAGGTCCAGTGGTGACACCCTCGCCCTTCGTGTCCGTGAGAACACGAGAGGGCCCTGCAGGGGTGTTGTGACCGGTGGTGGCCTCCTAAATATTGACCAGTCTGACCTGGTAGAAGTCTGACGGGTACTAGCGAGTCGCAGGTACTGCTCATATTCGAGGGACATCTGATAAACTTGCTCTATCGTCTCTAACCGGTGGGAAATAAGCTCCCTAAGTAACTTTGATCTCAATCCAGCACGGAACCGAGAAGCTGTGGAACTACCACACTAGTCTCCTCGCGTAGATCACTACTCCCTGCTAGCTCATCAAATCGAGAAATGTAGTTAGCTACAGATTGTTTGCCCCGACACAACGAAAAAAGCCGATCTAGCAACTGATCCCGATAGGAGGCGAGAAGGTATTTCTCCTTCAATCAGCGCTTTATGCTATGTTATCAAGGAGTGTGCTTAGGCGTGCATCATGCATCGGGCGCACCAGGTGCACTTCGTGTCGACTCAACAAAGCTAAGGCGGGCGAGTGTTGTTATGCTTGTTCAAGCAAGAGAACAAACCAGAACCACCGATAATGGGATCAGTGGCGCTGGAATCAATCAGTCACTTACCCTGAGTGACAACATTAGCACTTGTAGAAGAGGTGGAGGCAAGACACGTGGACTTCTTTGTGTTTTCGCCCGCAGATGGGCGAAGATGAGGATACTTAGCCCAGCAACGATCAATAAGATGACCTGTCTTGCCACAGTGAGAACAAACATGACGAGACCCACCCCGCCCATTAACAGACCCCCACGACCATTAGAATTACCAAAGAGAACTTGATGAGCAAAAGTATGAGGATGGGGTGGGGAGGCAAGCATAGGTCACTGAAGAAGAGTGGTTTACATGAGTATGACCCCCCCATTTATAGGGAGAAAAAAGAAGAAAAAATACAACAACCGATGGGGGACCAAAATACACCATGCGAACTGTGCGATTACAAAATTTAGACTGCAACAACTAAGCTGTTTGGCACAGTCCGCTCCAGACTGCTATCCGCCGGACTCCGCTAATAGTCCGCTGCTGCTGACTGTGAACATCAGTCTGCTTCATACTGGTATCCGTCAGACTTCACTAGCAGTCCGCTGTCGCTGACTGTGAACAGCAGTCCGCTTCATACTGGTATCCGCCGGACTCCACTAGCAGTCCGCTGCCGTTGACTGTGAACGACAGTCCGCTTCATACTGGTATCTGTCGGACTCCAGACCAGCTCCCTTGAGCATCAGGCCACAACAATTGTCGGTACCGCAGCTTCAGCTGCTCTCCAGACTGCAGCTTTAGCTGTGCCTCTATCCGTCGCGACTTCAAGTCTGTTCGACAAGACCGCTACAACGAGATAAGAGCCAGACCGCAACACAGATTGCTAGTCTCCTTATCATTCCGTCAGAGATAGTTCGCAGCACAGCGAGAACCAGTCCGCCAAGGCTAACCCGCCAGTCCGCGTTTACTAAGCTGTCACTCCACCAAACCTCCAGACTGCCTGGACTAAAGCACCAGACCGCGAATCCTTCAGGCTGACAGGACCAAACCGGCAGACCGCCTAACTGCCAGGCCGCCCGACCAAACCGCCAGTCCGCCAAAGCTCCATAAAATCTAACACTGACCAAACCCTCTTCCCCCCGGGTCTTGGGAAGTCGCTCACACTTTCTCTCAGCAATACTTTCCAAGGGCGTTTAAGCCCATCTCGCCAGCATCCGGGAAACGGGATTGGTACCTCGCATGGTCAATTGAAGCACTCGCCTCCCTCTCCGTAACTGCGCTGGCTCTAGCGTTTGGTAACCAAGAAAACTCGGCGGCCGAGGAATCCTATGATGCAGGAGCCTACTCGCCACCTCCTTCCCCTGACATGATCGGGGACTTTCTGGGTGACCCGAGTGACCCTGCGGAGATGAAAAGGCGGATGACGGAGGTCCTCCGGAAGTATGGACACATGTTACGCGAGATCCAGGAGGAACAGGTCGTTGGTGAGCACCGACTGAGTAATCTTGAAAGGGACTACGCATTGCTGGCTGAGGAGGTGAGGCGGGGGACAAGTGGCGAGGTGACATCCCCTGGGGTGCACATCGAGCGAGTTGAAGAACACCTGCCTCTCATGCAGCTAGAGCTCAATGCTGTCCGTGAATATAGCAACCCTTGCCGACCGCCAGGGGCGGGGTCGTGAGGCAGTGGAAGATGGAAATGACTCCAGTTCTGAGCCTAACGTCATTCACGACCTCCCCTCCTGCTCCACTTTTCTGGCTTGCGCTTTTCTTCCTTTCATATTAAGTGTCGAACTCTTGAGTCATTACACTATGAACTTGCAGGGAGCCCGTTCTGGAATGATGTTATGTGCTTACCTCGCGCGAATGTGATGCAATACTGCTCTCTTTTGTTTTTTTTCTTACTGCGATGGTGCGTTTGTTCGACTTGCTTGCGAGTAGGGAAAATTGCATGAGGTCGGCATGATGGCGTGGGCGTGAGGTGGTGAGTTGGTTATCCAACATATCCAGCCCCTCCTTTCGCCATGCAACTTTTCTATAAATACCCCCTCCCCCTCTACCTACCGCATTTATTGCCTTTCACAACTCCGTCCTCGTTCGTTCCTTGAGGACTCGCTCTCTTAGCACTCGCCTTCTTAGGACTCGCCTTCTTAGGACTCCCCCACCTCCTTCAGAACGATGGGCAGTGATGGTGAGGCCTTTGACGATCGATTGAAGTGTGGGAGGCAATTTTCCGAGCACCCATTTTATGACGACAACTTAACAGAGGCCGAATACCTCTCATTCATGACAGACTACGTCTTGCCTGGGTTCATCGCGCGTCCCCCCAAGAAGGGTGAGGCGATCAATAACTTTTTCGAGGACGAACTCGCCTACCCCATCTCGCACTTTGAGGTGAGCCTACGCCTCCCCTTATGGCCAGAGGTGCGCCAAGTCCTTAATTACTTCGGTGTCGTCCCGACACAGCTAAACACCAACGCCATTGCCATGATGATTTCATTCACATGCTTTATGCGCGAGGAGAGAATTGAATTTAACCTGACTGTGGTCCACAAGTTGTTCATCTACGGGGCGACAAATGACGGCTTCGCCTTCTTCTCTGGCTCACACCTCAAGGTATGCGAGACCACCAACAAGAACCACACCTGGATAACAAAGTTCTTCTTCGTCAAGGGGAATCTCGGGAACATCCCTTACTCGCCTGTCCAGCAGGTTGAGGCGACATATTGCGCCCCGCAAGTGGGAGGCCATGCGGCTAACCTTCACAAAATTTTCCTCGACAAGAATTTCGAAAGTCACCTACCTAAGGAGGAACCTCGATTCTCTCCTCCCGGTGCTTCTGGCGAAGGTATTGACTCACTTGGCCTTCTCCCGATCTCGCTGCTTGTCATTTTTCTTAAAGATGTTGTTACAATGCAAGGGAGCGACTCATCCTGGTGAACCCACCTTATACGAGTTTGAGGGTACCAACCACCCAACTTGACCGAGCGAAGGCGGCCGCCGCGGCGTGCGGCGACAAGACGGAGACCTCCACCCCCCTTAGTGGCAAGAAGAGGGCCGCACTCGCTGATCTCGACACGCCCCCACCCTCGGTGCTGTCAAAAAAACAGAAGATTGTGACGACCAGGGAAAGGCGAGTTGAGAAGGTCCCTCAAGGAAAACAGACGATGGGACGCACACCCGGAATCCCTACCGGATCGGGGGCGGAAGGACAGGAGGGGCAACCTGACTCGCACCCCAACTTTGGTTTGGGGCAAAAGGTCATGGACAGCTCTGGCGAGCTCATGGTCCCTTGGGACGAAAGGGCCAATAGGGCCTCCGTCTCCACCCTTATTCCTTCATGGTCCGAACTGGAACCCTCCAGTGGGCACACCTATGCCTTCTCCTTTGGACTCTACGGGTGGAGGGACGCAATAACCTATGACGCCACGAGCACGCAAAAACTAGCCCATGAGAGCTCTCGAGCGCAGCTGCGGGCTCTCGAACTCACACACATGAACTCGTGCTTTAGCCTTCATCTTTCTCCGCACTGGGATTGGGTAGAGACCGCGCGGGAGCTCACGGCTAATGAGGCCAAGGAGCCGAGGCTCAAGCTGGAGGTCACTGAGAAGCTTCTTGAGAAAAGCTCTGGCGGGGTGGTAAGTCTTGCTTCCTCAAGACACTCACATTACCACTTCTTCTTTCTGGTAACACAGTCCTTGCGTGATTTCCACAGGATGCTGAGATCGCGGATCAGTTACGTGCGCTTGCCACCAGCTTGGAGGGGGAGAATAAGGAGCCGAAAGCCCAAATCACGTGAATGCTCTCCACCGCTCTACCACCTGATCGCGGCGAGTCGTCCAGCAAGGGAGTAAAGGCGAAACAATATACTTCTTGAGAGATCGAGGAGATGATGAGAACCACTGCCATCAAAGTCGTAGAGCACACACTTCTGATGATGCAGACTTTCAGATTGTTGAAGGAGGACTGTGAAAAGGTCACCGCGGAAGATCTAATCCCCGAGCTATTCCTCCCTATCGAGGAGTCGGACGACGACTTCGACTCGCTCTTTGATGACGAGGACGGCGACCCGGGCGACCAAGCCCACTGAGACGTTCTGGGACCATGTTGTTCATCATTCTCTTTCTCTCACGTTTTTTGTATGTTTACGGGCAAGACCCCCTTTTTTGTGAGTAGAGCAAAATTAAATATATCATCTTTTTTGGCGAGTGCTTGCTTTTTTGTAAAACATTGTTATTATATTTTCATGAGTAAGATACAAGTTCTGACTTGAATTAGTTTTTTTATTTCTCGTGCTTTTTGATATCCTTTTACCACTTCCACTCGCACCCAAACCATGAGCTCGCTTATTGCGGACCCTTAGCATTCAGATCGCGATTGCGGCATGATTCCTATAAAAAATGCCTCGCGAAACCCGAGCCATGTCTCTCGCACCTATGTTCCGCTAGGACTAGATTGCCCGTCTATCGCGGCCCTTACGCACTTGCGACTCTGAGGTGTCTAAGTGCGATCCGTTTTAATGCTTTTGGGGAGAGCGAATGCTCAGCGCATGCGAGGAGGTCCATTAGGATCCAACTCGCCTCCTCCCTTTTCCTCTATTAGGTGTCAACCTTCTTAGGGGATGGGCGAGAGCTCACCAGGCGAGTGCCCCGAGGTGCTCGTTTGACGAGAGTGGGTCGCGCGTGTCCCCACTCGCCTACTTTCTCCTTGCTTCGTTTTTTCACTTGGTTTTCAATCCGATCATCTCCCATATTATCCTGCGACCCGAGTGTTCTTCCAGCCCAGCCGACTAATGGGAGCCTGGTCAGCGAGATTTGCTCGGGGTCACCATTCCATATACAATTTCATTTCAACCTGCCACCGAGTGAGCCTTCAACCCTGCCGGCTAGTGGGAGCCCGGTCAACACGATTTGCTCGGGGCTACCATTCTATATACAATTTCATTTCATCCTGCCACCGAGTGATCCTTCAGCCCTGCCGGCTAGTGGGAGCCCATTTAGCGGGATCTGATCTGGGCTACCATTCTACATACAATCTCATTTCGACCTGCCACCGAGTGAGGCTTCAACCCTGCCGGCTAGTCTAAGCCCGATCAGCGGGATCTGCTCGGGGCTACCATTTTACATACAATCTCATTTCCACCTGCCATCGAGTGAACCTTTAGCCCTGCCGGCTAATGAGAGCCTGGTCAGCGAGATCTGCTCAGGGCCACAATTCCATATATCATCTCATTTCCACCTACCACCGAGTGAACCTTCAGCCCTGCCGGCTAGTGAAGGCCAAGTCAACGGGATCTGCTCGGGGCCATAATTCCATATACAATCTCATTTCCACCTGCCACCGAGTGAACCTTCAGCCCTGTTGGCTAGTGAGAGTCCGGTCAGCGGGATCTGCTTGGGGTCACAATTCCACATACCATCTCATCTCCCACCTGCCATCGAGTGAACCTTCAGCCCTGCCAGCTAGTGAGTGCCCGGTCAGCAGGATCTGCTCAGGGCCATAATTCCACATACCATCTCATCTCCACCTTCCACCGATTGAACCTTCAGCCCTGCCGGCTAGTGAGAGCCCGGTCAGCGAAATCTGCTTGGGGCCACAATTTCATATACGATCTCATTTACACCTGCCACCAAAGGAACCTTTAGCTCTGTAGCCTAGTGAGAGCCCGGTCAGTGGGATCTGCTCGAGGTCATAATTTCATATACTATTATCACATGGTGGTACACAAACAACAAACAAAAGAGAAAAGGAGTTGCGAAAATAAATATTCTCATTATTTATTTTCAAGGATAAAAACGTTTCAAGTCATCGTCATTTCATGTGCGGCTGAGGGTGTCCCCCTCCATGTTTTGGAGATGGTATCCCCCTGACTTTAGGGCTTCCTCGACTACATAGGGGCCCTCCCAATTGGGATTAAGCCTCCCAACTGCCGCCGACCTTTCGGATGCATCGACCATCTTAAGGACTAGACCCCCCTTTACAAATTACCTAACCCGGATGTGCTTATCAAAGAACCTGACCATCCGACACTTCACTTCTTGTCGAATGATTGCCAGATAGCGAAGTTCTTCCACAAGATCTAACGAGAGCCGCTGTTCATCTTCATTGTCCACTCTCCACTCCTCGTCTCCTCCTGCGGCGACCACCCGCAGGGTCTTTACCTCGAATTCCATTGGTAGTACGACCTAAGAGCCATGAGAATGTTTGAACGGGCTCTCCCCTGTGGTCGTGTTAGGTGTCGTTCTAAGGGCCCAAAGAACCGAGGGGAGCTACTCCACCCAATTACCCTTTAGGTTCTTGACCTTTTTCTTCAACAAGTTCACGATTATTTTTTTGCCGCCTCCACCTGCCCGTTGCTCCTGGAGTGGTGGACCGACGTGAAACGAAGATCTATGCCCACCTGGCTGCAGAAACTGACGAACTCTTCACTAGCAAATTGCGGTCCGTTATCGGTGACTATCGCCAGAGGCAGCCCATGGCGACAGATGATCTCCCCCAAACGATGTTCCTGATCACCTGGGATGTCACCTTAGCTAGTGCTTTTACCTTTAACCATTTCGAGAAGTAGTCGACCATGACCAGGAGGAACTTCCTTTGTCCACTGGCTTGGGGGAAGACCCTACCAAGTTCATTCCCCAGATACCGAAGGGCCATGACACCGTAATGCTTCTGAGCCTCTTAGTTGGAAAGAGCTGCAGCGGTACAAACTGCTGGCACTTCTGACACCTTTTCGCGAACTCCGCCACATCCTTTCCTATAGTTGGCCAAAAATATCCTTGTCGCAACACTCTCCATTCCAAAGTCCAACTCCCAAAGTGACTGTCGCACTCCCCGAAGTGGATCTATTCCAGAATCTTTGGAACTTCCTTTTCGGCTACGCACCGTGCCAGGAGCCCTTAGAGGGTCTTCCGGTATAGGCCACCCTTGTGCATTAGGTAATACGCGGACTTGTACCTGAATCGTTTCTTATCTGGAATTCCCTCCGAGAACTCTCTTGTGGTCAAGAAGGTTATGAAGGGGTCTATCTATGAGGGGCGCCGATCAATCTTCATTAGCTCCCCTTCGTCAATAGACCGGCGAAACAATTCCGTCATTGTCCCTCCTGTCCGTGGCCCGAACTTAGTCAACCGGGCCGCCGAGGAGCTCTCCTCCCTTGACACATGCTGAATAGAGAATGTTCGGAACATTCCAATGAGACGTTTTACCTTGTCTATGTACCGCTGGAGTGTGGGCTCTCTGGTTTCAAACTCCCCCTTGACTTGGGATGTCATCACCATTGAGTCCGTCGGCACCTTTACATCTTGCACCCCCAACTCTTTGGCTAACCGGAGCCCCGCTATCATGGCCTCGTACTCTGTCTGGTTATTGGTGATGGGAAAGTGTATCTCTATAGCTTGCTCTATCTTTGTTCCCTGCGGGCTTACTAACCCCCCCTCCTCCTAAGGAGTGCTTTCCTAACGCTCCATCCACAAGAACCTCCCAAGCAACCTGCTGTGGAGACCCAGCTTTTTCAACTCAACCACGTAATTTGCCAGAAAATCTGCCACTGTCCGGGCCTTTATTGACAGCTGAGGGACAAATGAGATGTCGAAATCGCTCAATTCCACGTACCACTTCACCAGTCTTTTTGAGTGCTCTATCCTTTCAAAGATATTGCGAAGGGGGTGGTCAGTTACCACACAGATTGAGTGTGCCTTAAAGTACGGTCTGAGCTTCCTGACTGAGACAATCAGGGCGAATGCCAGCTTCTCTAGAAATTGGTACCTGAGCTCCTCCTTCAAGACCCTACTCACATAGTAGATTGACGGCTAATTCCTTCCCTCCTCACAGACCAAAACTGAGCTTACCGCCTCTGCCCCCACCTCGAGATACAATGACAGGTCTTCTCCTTTTCTGGGCCCCTGCAGTCAAGGTTGTCAGGATCGAGATCCTAGATGAGATTGTTTCGTGGTAGGATCAGATCTGATAGTAGGGTCAAATCGTGGATCGCTTTACAAAATCATGATCGATTTACAAAATCTGGATTGTAAGATCGTAAGATCCTATGATCTGGATCGCGATCCTGACAACCTTGCCTGCAGTAATAGAGCCTGGGTGAGCTGCTTTTTCAACGCTTGAAAGGCTTCCTCACACTTTGGTGTCCATTCAAATTTTTGATTTCGCCGCAATGCCTTGAAGAAAGGTGAGCACTTCTCGCCTGCCCGAGAGAGGAACTTGCTCAGACCTGCGAGCTTCCCCGTGAGGCGTTGTACCTTTGCATTTTTTGGCGATGCCAACTCCAAGATTGTCTTTACTTTGTCCGAGTTCGTCTACACCCCCACGGGCGTGATGTGTCCCAAGAACTTTCTCCTACTGTGTTCGAAGATACTTCGAAGGGTTGAGCCGCATCTTGAACTTCCTCAGTGTGGTGATGGTTTCTAACATATCTTCGAGGTGTGAACCGACTTCCTTGCTCTTTACCATCAAATTGTTCACATTGACTTCCAAGTTCCTCCCCTTCTGCTCTCGAAAGACCCGGTCTATCATCCTGTTGTAGGTTGCTCCCGCGTTCCTCAGTTTGAAGGACATCATCTTATAACAGTAGCATCTGTCTTTCGTGATGGAGACATCTTTGACGTCGGGTGGGTGCATGTAGATCTGGTGGTATCCTGAAAAAGCAACCAAAAAACTCATTACAGGAAAACCCACGACTGAATCTACCAGCGCGTCGATCTGAGGAAGCGGATAGCAATCCTTAGGGCAGACTTTATTCAATAAAATAAAATCTACACATCCTCCACCTCCCACCAATCTTTTTAACCATTACCACATTGGAGATCCAGTCTGGATATTAGATTTCTGATACAAACCCAGCCTTCAATAGCTTTTTCACCTCTTCACGGATGGGCTCCTCCAGTTTGTCGGCGATGGATCTTCCCTTCTGTAGGATAGGGCAGACACTCGGGTTGAGATTAAGGGATGGCACGCCACATCTACATTCCAAGAGAAGACGTCCACGCTCCGCTAGACGCAAGCCAGGATCTTCTCCCGATCCCCCACGCTCAGTCCTCCGCTGTCCCCCACTTTGTCCATCCCCCTGCCCTGAGTGAGGACCTCCTTCTCCACCACTTCATCTGCTGCCTCCAGCCTCTCTTGCTCCTTCATCACCTTCTCCATCTCCTCAGCCTCCTCCCTCCAAGAGATAGTGTTGACGGTCGTGACGTGACACTATCTCGCCACCTTTGGGTCTCCCCTAACTCTAATATGCACCCGTCCGATGTTGAACTTCAGACATTGGTGGGAAGAGGAGGGAACACACCAGAATGCGCTGATGAGGGGTTGTCCGAAAATGACGTTGTAACTGCTCGGAGCGTTAACGATGACGAATCAACAATTTCTGGACTGTCCCCCTAAAGTTTGGAGTCTGACTTCCCCCTCCACTTCCTTCATTTCCCCCGAGAAGCCGAACAATGGCCCATCTGCGGCCAGCACCCTCCTAGCTTCCACCATCATCTCATCAAACGCTTTCTTGAAAATCACGTTCACTGAGCTCCTATTGTCAACCAGGATTCTCGAGACCGTGAAGTTCTCTATTGCCGCCTGAATCACCAGCGCGTCACAAAACGAATCCTCATGATACGACATATCTTTCAACGAGAACTTGTTCCTCTCTGCCAGAGGCGGGGTTTGTGAGGTCGAAGCGACGCTTCGGCAGAACATTGTATGGAGGCTCCCCTTGTGGGTTACCTTGATCCCCACTCCCCCATAGATCACTCGGATTCCCCCTCGAGTGCCCACGTCGGCCCAGTCTTCACACCAATCTTCTTCCTCCGCTCCTCCTGCCACCACTTCTTTGATCCTCACCTGCGGCTACTGTTCTTTTGGACCTCTTGCTCCCCTCAACTCCAAAAACTCTGGGCAGGTAGCTGTTGCGTGACCTTCCTCCTGGTGGAAGTTACAATAGGGCAACTCCCACTACCCCTTCCCCTTCCTGCTGGGACCTCTCTCCTGTTCCCCTTTCCTCTCCGACCAATCTCCATGGCTTGTTGGGGTGGAGGTAAGAGAGTCATCGGTGCCGGTCTCCCCCCTCCCCCCGGAGGTGGGAACCGCCCTTGTCCTCCATAGTGGTTCCCTCCACCTTGAACGACTCCTCTTCCTTGACCTTGAATCGGCCCTCCTATCGGCCTCCACGCTAACCGATTGGTTGGTTCCTGAAACCCCCATCCTGGTTCTTCCGTTCTCCCTTCCTGCTGCCTGTGACCTCCTTGTTCCCTTAGCTCATTCTCCCCCAACTTTGCTAACTTAATTGCGAACGCCGGTTTCGCAGCTTCTCCTTCGATCTATTTTGCCGTCTTCTCCATTAGCTCCTTGAAAGACAAGGGAGGCTTCCGGGTCAGACTCATTTTGAAAAATCCCTGGCGCAGCCCGGGGGTGAATGCGAGCTACAAAGTGTACCCAGGCACTTCTTGAATAAGTAGGACCTCTTCCTGAAATCTATCCACATAACTTGCTATTAATTCTTTCGCCCCTTGCTTAATCAAAAACTGGTGTTCTGCCCCCTTCTTCCTCTTCTTTGCTGTCGAGAAACACAACTGGAAGTTTCGACGCAAGTCCTCAAAGTTATAGATGGACCTGGGGGGAGCTGGTGGAAGCAGTCCCTCGCCTTCCCCTTCAATGTGATTGCAAAAAGACGACACTTAAATGCTTCCGATATCTGCCTGATAGAAACTACATCCTTGAACCATTTGAGGTGTTGAACAAGTTCATCCTTCCCCATGTAGTATGAGATCTCCATCTCCCTGAATCCCTCCGGAATCGGGGCTAAGACGACCTGCCCGCTAAAGGGACTAGCTCCACCTGCAGGGCAAGCCGACTCGGCTCGCGCCATCAACTTGCGGGGATGGCCAGCACTCGTTGGGCTGGGGAATAGCTCCCTTCCGACGAGGTCCCTCTCGCCTCCTTCAGTCGCCACCTCTTTCCCAAGCTGCCTGCCCAGGGCGTCCTCGCCTACGGACTAGGACGTGAGCATCAGGGAGAGCACTTGACCGGTTGCTTGGAACTAAGAAACAGACGATGAGATACAACGAGGTGGTCCCTCCACACACCCAGAAGATCAAAGAGAGCTTCCCCTCCCTAGCCAATGTTGAACTGACACCTTGGAGGGCACTTGGGGCCAACCAAGTCCAACCAGAGGAGGAAGAAGCCAAAGAAAAGGAATCCCCTCCCAAAGTGCCCTTGGGGTCTATTTGTAGTTTTCTAAGAATGACTTATAAATAGTGGAATCCCGCCTTTTGGTCTTATTATACGCAACCCAAATTGGTCTGCCAACAGCGAAGCTCCGCTGTTTGGAGAGGCTATTGGCAGACAAACATGGGCCCTTTAGAAAATCACTTTTGGGCGAGTCGAATATACTATCACACTCGCTTGGGACGGCGAGTGCCTGGTGAAATGAACATTCGCCGCTCACCTGAGCCGGGGGCGAGTGCGGGCCGCAACGCCCTACTCGCCTGCCACTTATCCACAACCCTATGACGAATGTAGGCCATGCAGTGTCACTCGCCCCTACCTGCTCATGGCCTCCTCCCTGGGTGAGTCGGGGAGGTATGTACTCCTTTCGCTTCTTCGGCTCGTCCCGGGCCTGGACCGCCCCTTTTACCCTGGTCTCTTCCGAGGGTCCCACTTCGACGAACATGGGGTTGTACATGGTGAGTTTTTTTGACTTCTACTATTCATTTCTTCATATTGTGCGAATATCTCACATTGGTAGTAATATTTGGCTTAGATTAATTTGACTATCATCTCTCTTTATTGACGTGCTACACTCATTTGCTTTGCATTTCAATTTCAACGCACTCCCAATTAATTTTGCAATTGTTGCCTAATTACTAAACTTCAATGTTTGTGCTTAATTGAGATTAAAAATGCGAGATTTTTAAAATTAATATTGTTTAATTACTTGCTCATCGGGCATACTTGCATGATTGAGTTGTGACATTTGCATTAGGGTTTATATTTTGAGTTTTTTTGTTTATTCATTGGATTGCGTGTTGTTTGTGAGCTTGCATTTATCAACATTTTCATTTTAAGGCTCTAAGGTTCATCATCAGTCCATCGTATTCATCGCGTGTTCATTTACATTCCATATAGGGTTAGGGCATTGCTCGATCACATCCACATATAGACCCTTCTTGCTTCACTTTCTTTATTAGAGCGCCTACATGTAACTTAGACAATTTGGGAAGAACGCGTCCAAAGAACACTTATGTGGAAACAATCAAATCCATTGGGTATACAATCACTCAAATGATAATCTGGGGATACCAAGAATGTAGGAAACTTGGAGTTCAATAAAAACTTTATGATTTTTAAATATTTTAGAAATGAATCACCAACTTATGATAAACAAATGACGAAAAATAGTTCATTTCATGGTATGATAGCCAGAAGATGAAAAATGCACCAACCCTCAATACAAATACAACATAGTCACTAACACGAGTAACGCCATGTGCCGACATAGTTTGTCTATCTTAATGAAGGCTAAGGAGTAGAAGACAGTGAACAAGATCATGAGGTACGCTTAATTGGTGACAAGGGAAAGACTGTCGGAACAAGAGAAACAATGTAAACATCAATACAGAAAAATAGCAGACGATATAAGGTTGGCAAAAAAACACGGCATAAAAGGAACGACACGATGGTGAGCATAAGATAGGCTGCAAGAAACACCAAGAGAAACAATGAACAAACCAAAGAAAATGAACTGTCATCTTCAAGGTTAAAAAACACAGAAACGTGAAGTCATCTTAGGCAAAAAATATATGGTGAAAGATATAACGCAACAAAGATCAAACAACCTCAAGAAAAAAAAACCCAACACAGTAAAAAAGAAAACAGAGAGGGAAGAAAAACACATGGCGTAAGATCCCCCTCTCAAAGCAGGCACAAAATTGGGGTCTTATCGCACACCGTGATCAAACCTCATGATCAAAGTGGTTAGCAGGAAAGAGTAAAGCCGGACGTCTCACCCTTTCCCCCATATACACCTCAACTACCCAATCCGATCACAGTGCTAAGTGAATGACTAAACATCATCCATTCAAATGTATAAAAGCGAAAAAGAGGAAGCAAAAAAAACTGTGCCATAAAAATAATAAATGGAAGAGATAGTGCATGAAATAAATAAAGAGGGCTCGATGACCCATACAATCCAAAATACATCTGAGGCTACTGCCCACAACGGATCGTAAAGTCCAAAATGGATTCGGGGCTATTGCCTACAACATATTGCACAATTCAAAGGCATAAGTAAATAAAAATAGATTGTATAGTCCAAAGGTACATGTAAATAAAAACACTAATCTAACAACATCCGGGTGGAAGACCGTAGTCACCACATCTTGCCAAGGCGACAAGTCATGCTTCTGGAGCTTTGACTACATCAATGGTGTCTCCGCCAATAGGAGGACGTCAGTCAAATAGATTGAGTAGTCTTCACGCTCCTCCAAGCCCTAACGCTCAAATGAAGGGAAATATCACGCTGCAGAAATTAACATGTAATATATGCAATACTAACAAACGTATAGTACAAATAAGCAGTTATAATTTATGGAATAAACAACTATCAGCCTATCTGTATATGTATATCAATTTAAACATGCATCTATATCTTACTATTTCGAACCTAGCGGTGTCCATACTCACGCACTCAATGTTGGCAACCGCTAACAGTAAGAGAGGCTAACAACTAAACAAGGTACTCCTAGTAGTAAGAGAGGCTAACAACTAAACAAGGTACTCCTAGTAGTAAGACAGACACCTACACCACGCACATACAAATCATTATCATCACATCAAATGCACAAACCTACTATGTCGACATAGATTAACAAACATAGTGTCGAGATGCCAGCACCCGGTCGTAATTGAGTGCAAAATGATGACCGAAATCTCTTATTAGTGGGGTAGCTAATCCCACAGGCACCATCGTCGTGGCTAAATAGTGGCAGTGACCTGTCCTTGTATTTACGCACAATCATCCTTGGGACTTATGTACGGCTAAGCGCGGGATACAACGGTAGGACAGTACCCAAGCATCAGGAGATGTGAGAGATCTCGCTTGAAGAAGCTGATTGTGTGTGAAAGTCGCGTAATCGAGGTGGCTAAGGGTTTCAACTCCTACGTTAGGAAAAGGAATAGAACTCTTAAGCTTTTGTAGCGTTGGAAGCTTTGGGAACTGTACCTTCTCATCGAAAATCTAGATCATCTATACTATCCCTTAGGATTTCCTCACCGGGCAGGTGAACAAAATGAAAAGAGTTTGGCTGTTGTGCGTACGAAACTTTTCTTCAAGCTTGAAACTTTCCTCTCCTCCTGGCATAGGATTTTCTATGACTCTTCCTGTATAAAAGAAAGCTTGGAAAGAGCATGCGATTCATATTCAGTAATCGACATGAATCGCATGTGATGAGCTCATCTTCTCCAGATTCGAATAGAAAGAAGATAGTGAGGCGCGTAGCGAAAGCATAAGCGCCCTCTTGCTACCCAGCGCCGTCTTTCTATTCCCCTTCCCTGACCAGGATCGCTCATAAATAAATGAAACTAAGCGTTCGTGATCGGCCTACTCAACTGTGTATCGATCGAAAGGCAGGGCGGCACAGCCACAGGGAGTGCTTATTTCCAGTATGTCCTCCCTTATTCCCGACATGCTATGGTACCCCGGGGTAGGAGCGAGTCGAGTCCGTATCGCCGCGGAGCAACTGCAGCGTCCGGATCTGATCTATCTACTCGGCAATGAATCCGGTGACTTCACGGTCGCCAAAGAAGCCCCAAGAAGCATCAAACATTTCCGATGAGATCCATGGAGCTATTCTGAGATAGCAAGCACTAGCTCCCGGTGCGACTTCATAAAAAGCAAGAAAAGAGAAGATTGAAGAGAATGAAACGCACGTAGTGGTAATTATAGCGCTTTCTTCTGATCCGAAAAAACCTGCTACGGGCAGAGGCAAAAAGACGAGAAGTAGATACAGAATTTCGAGTGTAATAAGACCACTAAAAAGAAGACAATGACAGAGCGGCTGTCCGAGTTGTTGCCCATACTGGTGGTATGCTTAAAAGAATTGAGGTATAGCTCATGCCGAACTTCAGGTGTCTAACACTTAACAAACAACAATTAGGCTACGGTATATGCTGTCGTTCATCATGATGCTATGCATGAGTCACTGTCCTAACTCTCCAGAGTGTGCTGTCCAGCAGGGCCAATCGACCCGCCACATATATTCACATGCATTATTATTCACGCAGAGTACACTATAATTCAATAACCAACTAGGGGAGGAGATCAACCCTCCACTCTACCCACTTGGGAGTATTATTCATCCCCACATATACAAATCCATAATCATGTTATTTTATTGCGTATATACAGACAACTTGATTTAAGTACATAAAAGTACAAAAAGAAAAAGAAGTGCATGGTGATGTAATTGAGGCGTTACATTGGAAGATCATCACACACACTCAAAAACTATGGGAAAAAGTCCATTGCTGCAACAAATGGGCAGAGAATTGAAGATGTCTAAGCAAAACAAATCCTCATCAACAAAAAAGCTATCTTGTAGCAGTTATATGGTCCTTTCGCAAATAGAAGTTGATGAGGATCAACCGCGTCATCATGATCGTGATCAGTGGAGGAGATCGGGTCACCACTCGGCAGAACCCGCTTTTGCATATTTGCATAGGATGCATTGATAGGATCGGCGATCCGAGAACGCGAGTGCGTCAAGAGCGTTATTTTACTATTTATATGTATTTTATTTTTTTTGGACTTAGTTTTAGTGGACACCAGGCGTAACGACAAATCATAGTCTTTCACGTCTGGGGCCCAACCTCCTCTCTCGTTATAACTAGGGGTGAGGGCTGTCATTTTGATTGGTTATTGAATTTGTGATCGAATGTAGATCCGACAATCATTCGTGGTGCCATGCCGCGAGGACCAGGGTATGGCGTCCCGGTTTATTTCCTGCATTACTATTCTTCTTTGTAATTTCCCTTGAAACCATTGTTACCTTTCCTTTTCCCATGATCTCTGCCAAAACCACATCCACTGTCATCATCATCTTCTCCCAGCGCATGTTACCATACTGTTCACCAACGTAACTTCTCCCTGTCGCTCGAACTTCTCTCCATGCCTACAGAAAAACACCATTGCACGATCATCGTGCTTCTCCTTCGTTTCCGCGTTTGACATCGCCCCTCCTAGTTTTCTCGATAACGCCAACCTGTCATTCCCTGCTCACCTTCTTCCTCATTCCCTCTCCCCTCCGCAAGCATACCTCCCCTCACCTGCTCGTAACCTTCTCCTCCGCGACCCTTCTCTATCACTGTCATAGGCCGCCGATCCTACGTCTCCCTCCCCTTACGATTCCTCCTCCAACAAATAAACCAGTCCTCTACCTCCACCCTTTGCTACAACAAAACACCTATCAAATCCTCCAGCCCGACCACCGTCCATTTCCCTCCCCTTGTCTTGTCGTTGGAGCCACCAAACTTCCCCTTTGCCACCCATTTTTTTTCTTCAGGAAACCCCCCATTCATCATATAAGCCCTCATTCTCCATTCCAGAACTATAGTTCAGCCACAATCAGGTAGCCCGTCCACCTCGCTGTCGCATTCCACCGTCGCCGATGAATTCCTATCTTTGTTTGTAACTTTATTTTAGTGTGTTTTATTTTGTTATGCCAAATACTTGTATGTTTTCTCATATCTTCAATGGAAAGTAAGACGTAAATGTGTTTTTGTTCCTTTACTTTGTTTTCCTATTATTCATTCACAAAATTTGTTGCTGAAAACACTACTTGTGAGGATGAACGTGATTTGTTTATTTATTTGAAATTATTGCGAACATTGTGTTTACTACCAATTTTATAAAATTTTCCTTACTAACAAATTTATTTCCGGATTTTTAATTGAAGTGCCCATGCAACATATAACATAGGCATTTTTTTTAATATCAGAGGTCGACGACATCAGAATGAGTTTTTAAATGTCGGATATCAGAGACATGTCAGGGATATTTTAAAATATCAGATTTTCATGTCTTATAAACAGTTTTTTTTATGTATACCAACTATAATTATATGTTATGAAAATAGAAAAATAATATAACAAATAGATAAAAAGGAGTCATTTATATTATGAAATAAAATCGAATAGTATCTAAGATAAAATATTATTAACAAATACAAAATGATACACTGTAAAATATATTTAATAGTATACAATAATTTTATTTTGATAACAATAGGTTTATGACAAATAAAGAATATTTAAAAATAAAAAATCTTCGATTGATTGTAATAATTTAAGACAAGAACAAAAATATTGCTAAAAATTCGGCGGTGGAACTTGAAGATGGAAAATCAGGTGGCTTTCAAGACAACAGTTATGAAACAACTAGTTAATGACCTTTATGCTGATCCTAGTATCTCATGAGAAGTTATGTCTTAACATTTAAGGACAACTGCAAAAAACATACTTGTAGTATCAAAAAGTTGTGCGCCCCCAAATAAAGAATCTTGACGTTGGAAAGAGAGTGCAAGATAAAGTGAGGGTAAAAAGTATCAGCTATAAATCACTCTACGCTTGTAAGAATGATAAAAATTTAGGCAGGTGTAAATTTGCCAAAAAAACTAAACATGCAGTAAGTAAAGCAAGACATCAAGTTTATGAAGAATTTTATAAGCGACTAGATATCAAAGATGGAGAGCGTGACATATATAAAATTACTCGAGCTAGAGAAATGAAGACAAGAGATTTAAGGCAAGTAAGATGCACAATGTTGTTAGGATCGAGATCCTAGATGAGATTGTTTCGAGGTTAGATCAGATTGGATAGTAGGATTGGATCGAGGATCGCTTTACAAAATCTAGATCGATTTACAAAATCTGGATCGTAGGATCGTAAGATTCTATGATCTGGATCGCGATCCTGACAACAATGGATGAAACATATATAGTTTTAAAGAGTGATGAAAAAGATATTTTATCAACTTTATAATGAAATAAAAGATAATGAATTGGACTTGTAAAATATAAGTAAATCAGAGCAGAATAGGAACATAACGTTTTATCGTAAAATTCAATTATCATAGGTAAATAATGCTCTAAAGAAGATGAAAAATGGAAAGACGGTTGTGCCAAACGGTATACCCATCGACGTATGAAAATGTCCAGGGAATGAAAAAATTTTGTGTCTTACATGTTGTATCAATAAGGTACTGAAGTCAAAGAGGATGTCAGATCAATGAATAAAAAATATCTTGGTACCTTTGTATAAAAGCAAAAGAGATATACAAAATTGTGTTAATTACAGAGAAATTAAATTGATGAGTCATACCATGAAATTATGGAAACAAGTAATATAAAGAAGAATAAGGCGGGAGACTAACATCTTGGAGAATCAATTTGGATTCATGCTAGGGCGGTCGACCATGGAAGCTATACATCTCCTGAGGAGACTCATTGACAATTACCGAAAAAGAGAACAAAATTTGCATATGTTGTTTATTGACCTTGAGAAGGCTTATGATGGAGTTCCAATAGAGATCTTATTGAGAGTCTTAGAAAAGAAAGATGTAAATGTATCATACATTGACGTAATTAAAGATATGTATACAAATTTAGTGACAAGGGTGAGGACATTTGGAGGATTAACACATAAATTCTCTATCAATGTTGGCTTACATCAAGGTTCAGCTTTAAGTCCTTATCTCTTTGCCCTTACCTTAGATGAGCTCACCGGACATATCCAACAAGCAATACCTTGGTGTTTATTATTTGCGGATGATATCGTTTTGGTTGTGAGACGCGCGAGGGTGTAAATGCAAAACTTGAATCTTGACGAGACACTTTAGAAAAGAATGGTTTTCGGTTGAGCATGATAAAGACAGAGTATATGGAGCTTACATTTAGCAGTGCAAGAAGGACGAATGACTTTGTTATTAAATTGGGTGATCAAGATATTTCTCGTAGTGAATGTTTTAAATATCTTGGATCGATAGTTCAAAAAGACGTAGGTATTGATAAAGATGTGACACATAAAATCCAAGCGGGTTGGTTGAAGTGGAGAGGCGCGTCAGGGATCTTGTGTGATCGTAAAATACCATTAAAACACAAGGGCAAGTTCTACTGTACTACGATTAGACCAACGATGCTCTATTGTTCTGAGTGTTGGGCAGTGAATTGTGTACATGAACAAAAAATGAGAGTTGCGGAGATGATAATGCTTAGGTATATGTGTGGACACACGAGACTGGATAGAATTAGGCATGAATGTATCAGGGATAAGACAGGAGTAACACCAATTGCAGAGAAGATGCAAGAAGCTCGACTATGATGGTTTGGCCACGTGCAAAGGTGACCATTAGATGCACCTACTAGGCGTTGTGAGAGTCGTCACTAGGCATGTTAAACGATGGAGGGGTAGACCAATAAAGACTTGGAATGAAATTATAAGGAAAGACATGTACTTAGACATTAGTGAGATTATGACAAAAGATAGGGCACAATGACGACAAAAGATCCATATAGTCGACCCTACTATAGTGGGATAAAAGCTAGAGTATTGTTGTTGTTGATTGATTATAAATCTTTTCAAACTTATAATTTTTTTTAAAAATATGCAAATACTCAATTAATAAATATATTAAATATTTTCATATTTTTTGTAATTTGATATTTAAAAATTGTGAAACAATCATACAAAATTAGTTTTAAGAATAAAACATTAAATAAATCAAAACAATTAGTTTTATCAATTTAAACCTACATAATATAATATTTATAGGTGATTTAAACATATGTTGCTAGTCTGCTAATATAACATACAATAAAATAGCACATTATATGTTTAAAAGTCGTGTCAGCCAATATATCGGAAAAAATCAAACATGTCGTCTTATATTTTACAAAAGGACAATCATTTTTTTTATAATAACATATTGTTTTGCCTTAAAAAATGACATGTCGGACATGTCGGAGGTTATTTAAAACAATGGGCATTGATGTGCTGAAACACATTCCATACAGTCACTTGGGTTAACATTAGCGTTGGCCGCCCACGTTTCACAGCCCATCCTGCGTTAGAAGGATTATCACAGTATCTATCCAGTAATCCATGGGCTTGATTACGGTAACACTGTCTTGTATCAAGATAGATATAATGCATTCAACGGTAAAATATGAAAGTATATGATCCTTATTTTCCAGGAAACATAGTCAGAGCTCGTGAATAATGTTTGACAGGCCATGGGACTGTGCAAAAACGACTATAATGAATGAAAAGTTGTCATGCATCTCTTGGTTATTAAACTACGAGAAAAGAGACCGAACTCTAATGCCATTTGTTGGCTCGATACGATAACTTTAGATTTTGTTTTGGGTGAATAAGATATGCACTCGAGCTGCAGATATTTAAAAGTAAAAAAATGGGCAACCCGGTGCACAAAGGCATCCCCGCGCAGCGAGGGTTCGGGTAAGGGTCCCACCACAAGGGTGAAATGTAGGCAAACCTTGACATGCATTTTTGCAAATATTTAAAAGTAACTGCAAATAATTTATCGGGGGATAAAATTACATGTTGGCTATAAACTTGAAACAACACTGAGTGCGGTATTTAGTAATGAATAGTAGCTAAATGTACATTACAATGAAAATACAAAATAAACGGTGACACTTAAATTGTTTTTCCTGCTACCATTGAACGCAATGGTTACTCTATAAGTACTTATTTTAACCTCAGGTCACCTCACTCGTAGACGCTACACGCAAGATGATTTTCCCAAGGCTAACCTAACTTTGACATCCCGTAAAAAGGTACAATTTGTACCCTAGTCCTAAGACTAGTCGCCACAGAATGATACACTAGCATTTCTTAGTCCAAGCTAGACTAGACACTCACAAAATGCCGATTTTTGCTCAAATGAGTTAAAAGAATGAAAAAGGAAAGAAAATAAGGTAGAGATGTACAAAGACACGTAAACTTTCTTAAAGGTGAATTCCTCTTAAAATGGTCATTTAACTGAGGAATCCATTATTGTGTTTGAGGTTTTGGTGGCAAAATTTGTGTCGACCTTATTCTTCATTGTAGTTGGTGTGTGAGTGCGGTGGAAGGGGTTTTCCTCAAGTCCTTATCTCCGAGAGGTGCAGTATGGGCTTGATGGAACCTGGGGCTTGGGAGAAATGAAGAAAGGAAATTTTGAAATGATCCTTGAGGGCTTCGAGCGTCTCCTCTCTAGTGTGAGCTTAGATCTTTAAAGAAGGCATGGTGTAATGACTAGAATGAAGGGGTTGGAGCTCAGCATTTTCCCACTAGGATCCCAATTCTATTTATTGAAAATCTGGGAGCTTATTGCTGCTCGATAGGGCTTATCGTTGTGATGATATGCCTTAAATACAAAGCCTAGAAAAGGGTAAATCAATTATCGATAAATGTATGTTACAATAAGGTCGTAATTAGAACAAGTAAACGAAGAACATTACATTAAGCGAAAAAGATACAATCGAGACAAGTCTCGCCAAGCATCCAGATGCTGGGTCCTTCTCGACGCTCCACTCTCCAAGAGAGCCAAACACTCAAGACTCCAAGATAAAGACTCAACCCCTAAGGCTCCTTATATAGATGAAGCCCCCTACCACAAGACAAAACATTAAAATAATACAATAAGGAAATGTACGATAATGCCCATGAGGCTACAGTGCGTGGAGGCCGCGTCGTATCAACACGCCCCGCCCAAAAAATGACCTTTTCCTCAAGGTCGAGGGCCAAAGGGGTCGTCAAGTTGGACTAATTCCCCGGAGTCCGGATTAGTTTCTTTAGATCCCAGCAACACACAGATTTCTAAAGGGGCAGACATGGGTAGGCAAATAGGGTTGCTCGCAACAAAAACAGAGGCCCTTGCGACGGAGCTCGGCTTGCTGTTGGTACGACAGATGATGGGGTCGTTGAGGGGCCGGTGGACGTGGAGCTGGCGGCTGCAAAGGTGGAAGCTGTAGTTGGGGCCCAGGTGGGGGTAGAGGGTCCACGTGTAGAAGAGGTGGCGGTAATAGCCGCGACGGTTGGGGCGGCCGGGTTGAGGAGAGTGCTTGATCTGGGTGGAGTTTTGCGTCGAGATACTTCGCCTGCTCCATTGCGCGGGAGAGAGTGGTCGGATTGTGTTCATGCTGGCACGCACAGAGGTGGGGTGCAAGCCCGCAAGGAAATAACCCAAGTAGTGGTCGGGGGGCCAAGCCAGGAACATGCTTAGCGACCACAATGAATTCGTCGATTTAGGTGACCACAGAGTCAGACTGGTGGACGGAGCTGAGGCGCTCAAAGGCGCTACCCGCCTGACGGCTATCGTAGTGGCGTAGGAGCTCCTCCTTCAATGGGGGCCAGGACATGTCAGGTGCCTGTTGGCGCATCCAACGCATCCAATGGAGCATCGAGCCTTCCATATAGATAGTAGCGACGGAACCTTCTGGTCGGCGGGGGTGGCTTGCAAGTCGAAGAACTGCTCAGCGCGGACGATCCACCCGAGAGGGTCGGTGCCATCGAACACCGGAATCTCAATCCGGCGGAGGTGGGTCGGGGCACAGTCGGTCGTGGGGTGTAAAAATCCCATGTGGTCGGGAACGATTGGAATTGGTGGTGGTGGAGGGTCCGAGGGACGATTGACTTCCGTGGTAAGTTCTCGAAGGAGGATCATGAGGTCTGCCAACTGGGCTTTGATGTGATCCATGCGTTGAAAGTCCGAGCTTGCCGTGGTGGAGGTGTTCTCGTCGGCGTGGGTGGTCATGGCCTGAATCTTGGGCATGGACTGCTGCTAAGAGGGGCAGTAAGGGCCGACAAAAGGCAACAATAGGTGGAGGAGGGCGACCCCACACAACAAAAGGGTGCGAGGTGGAGAAATGGTTGATGGATGGCCGCCGAAACCACAAGAGGGCCTCCAAAAGGCGGTGAAGAAGCAGGAGGCCGCTGGAAGACGATGTTGACGGCGCTGGACACGGCGACGACACTGTTGGAAGCCGTAGGCGGCACTGGAATGGACGGAGCAGTCAGCGGAAGGGAAGAGCGGAAGCAGGCGATACAGAACATGGAGGCGGCCGAGGTGGACGACGCTGGGCTCGCCACAAAAACTGCGGAAAGCAGCTGGCGATGCTGGAGGCTGAAGTAGTCGGCGGTGCTGGAGGCGCTTGTCTCGGCAGAAGTGAAGATCAAACCGAAAGGACAAGGAGGGGCGTGTGGAACAGCGAGCGGAGCGGAGCCCCGTCGAAGTAGAGATCTAGCGTCGGGAAAGAGACGCAGGAGCCGAATCGTCAGATCAATAACGGTGGACCGAGCGGCGGGAAGGAGGCCAGCGAGTGTTGTTAGGGTTCAGAAGAACCCTAATCGAGGCAGGTCAGACCAATTTGTTACAATAAGGTCGTAATTAGATCAAGGAAACGAAGAACATTATATTAAACAACAAAGATACAATCGAGGCAGGTCTCGCCAAGCATCCGGTGGCTGGGTCCTCCTCGACGCTCCACTCTCCAAGAGAGCCAAAACACTCAAGACTCCAAGATAAGATGGACTCAACCCCTAGGGCTCCTTATATGGATGAAGCTCCCTACCACAAGACAAAACATTAAAATAATACAATAAGGAAATGTATGATAATGCCCATGGAGCTACATAGACTCATAACAGTGCGTGACGGCCGTGTTGTATCAACGTACCCCTATTGGAATTCTGGTTGACTCTGTTGGTTGACGGCTAAAGGAAAGAATTCCTATTGGCACGGTGATATAGGTAAAAGATTAGATCATGCGATGCAACAAACACTTGCATGCACATCAAATGCATAGTTTGTTATTTATCAAATGAAGGACATCAAGACGTTAGCCTCCATAGAAAGGACACCAAGACTCCAACCTCCAAAGAAGGTCACTGTGGTGAACAGGCTTAAGTTAGCAGGGTGGTCACTGGAATGACTTGGAGATGGAGCGGTGGAGCTCATAACATCAACATGAATATGTGGAACATTGAGAGTCATAATTGATTGTCGATGAGCGCTACGATAGAAAAGGTAAGCGAGAGTTGCTAGAGGATCAAAGGGAATGTAGGAATCAGGTTGGGAACGCGGGTTAAATATAAAGTATGAGCACGTGAAGTAAGTTGAGCATGTGTCTCACTATCAAGAAAATAAGGCTCCTCGGGTGTGGACAGAGGGTCTAGACATAACATAATAAGGCGAAGTGAGATCATAATGTTTATAGCCCTTATGCTAGATGTTATAATCAAGAAATAGACAAGCTATAGATTGTTATGTTCCTACACAATTCGCTCTCCAGTTTAATCATTTGTGTTCATGTCTTTTAGGCTTTGATGCATATTTCAATTTATATTCACGTCTTTTAATTATCACGTGTGAGTCAGTTTATTATTAAATGTTTTTAGTATTTTTTGATAAGTCCAAATGCTCAAACTTGTTGCGTTTTATGCCACGATGTTATGTTATATATACCCTTGTGGTCATAATGAGATTATCTAGAATTAAACCAAATCTGTCTCTCTCTAGTATTCCCCCTATTTTTAGCTCTTTCCTCTTTATCCTCATTCTAGGGTTAAGGTTAAGTAACGCTCCTTCCTCCCCGCATTCTACTATGACTCTCTTATTTCTCCCCTCCACCTCCGATGAGATTCTGACAAAGATAGTAATTAGGCCAATTAGCCCATAACAACTTGGTATCATATCCATCACTCCTCCTTCATCTTTAACACGCTATGCCGCAACAACCTCCAATCGCATGGGAACCCCGAGACTGTTGAGTTTTCTGTACAGGAGTGGAACATCACATCATATGCGCATAGCGGAATAAAGTACAAGAAAACCCCAAAAAGAAATCGGATCTTGCGATGAAACATTGATCAAGAAGTAAAACTGAAATGGGATTGCAATATACCTTAGATGGATTGAGTTAATACTCAACCAAGATGCTCTAGAAGGATGAGTCCACGCAGAAATAGATCTACGGCTCTACAGGTATCCACACGAGCAGAGAAGAACGCCAAAACCTTGTCCAACAAGATTTGAGATGGAGAGAAGAATGCCCTCTGCGTCTCTACAAACTGCTAGGTTTGCTCCAGGAGAGGCGGCGACAAAATGAAGTCAGGACTCACGACTGGATTTATGGTTAGTGACGGTTTCAAAAGCGTACACAGACAGTTATATAGAAAACTCTTTTTCAAGTCTATTTATACCCCAGGATATCAAACAGACAAAAAGCTCCTTATAAATCCGCCAAAACTCAACACGCGTCGACTTGCACTCGACGTGCGTCGATAAGAACTCGACGTAACGTCGAGATACACTCGACAACATTCGACACAACTGCGTCGACACGCAGTTGACGTACCTGCATCGAGTGGAACTCGACGTTGCGTCGATTTCTACTCGATGTAGTGTCGATAAAGCAACTGCTTCGACATTGAGCTTGGTTGCGTCGACATCAAGTCGACGTGCGTCGATACGCACTCAACGTGTGTCGATTCGCACTCGACACAACCCGTCAATATTCTTTATGCCATAGATTTGCTCCCTTTATCATATCCCATATGAGTGGGGTCAACACAATCTTTCCTCCAATTTCTCCGAACTCTCTTATGTGCGACCCTATTGGCTCATATCACATTGACAGTGAGACTAACTGCTTGATTGTTTTGCGATCACCTTAGAAACACCAACAGTCTCTCACTTGATGACAAAATATCAACAAAAGTCTCACAAACAATGAGCGTCAACTAGCAATACATCATTGCTACCCGAGCAATAAGAGTTCATAACTCAACAAACTTTTTATAACCAATGTATCAGTGTTGTCATGTCCATTTGTCCTTTACATCTGGATAGAACTAGAGGCATGGACCGTGTCACCCTCATAATTGTTCATTCCAAGTTTCTTGAACTATAATGAACTTCCAGAAATTAGTGAGCCCAATATCATATATTGACTTAACCAAGCATGATCATGCATTTCTCAGTCTCATTTCATCAAGGGGTCCATAGATATAACTCCTGTCATATAGGAGGATAAATCTCATTTCTGTTCACACAAACACCCAAATGACTCGTAACATACCTAATAACCACCGTTATCATCAACATTCTTTAAGGAAGATTTTTGATGCCATCAAAGTACGCTGTTCCTCACTTGATTAATGCTGTGACTTTAGGTCAAAGAAGCATAAACACCATTGCCACTTTAGATCTACTTGTGACACGTTCATATAACAATCCACAAAGTAGTCTTATGGTGGGTCTATCTAGTACAACTTGTTCACTAACAAGTACCCATGTGATGACTTGATATCACGATATCATGACTTGTGAGAACCGGTCATCAGTCAATGCATATTCTAGTCTTAATGTAGCATCATCGCCCTTAGATTCTAAGATGATACTCCGACCAAGGACCTTTTAAGAATGAAGCTTCATATAAGACATAGGTCATCACATTCAAGTCACACACTTGAATTCCTATGAAAACGAACATTTTAAGAGCATTTATTGTACTAATTAATATATCATATAGAAACAGTTGACATAACAAAAGAACTTGACATAAATGTAAAAAGAAATATAAAGTACTTTATTCAACACATGAATAACAACCGACACATATACAATTCACAAGTCTCCCACTAGAAATGATCATTCAGATATCTAATACCCATTGATCTATTATGACCATCATGTTTTTTCTGTGCAAGAGACTTCGTCAGTGGATCCGTAATATTCTCTTCAGTCGGTACTCTGCATATGCTCGCATCTCTCCGATCGACAATCTCTCGAATAAGATGGAACCGTCGAAGTATGTGCTCGGAGCGCTGATGAGAACTAGGTTTTTAGCTTGTGCAATAACACTGTTATTTTCACTGTAGAGAACTACATGATCAACAATGCTAAGAACTACATCAAGCTCGCCGATGAATTTTCTAATCCACATAGTCTCCTTCGCTGCATTTGCAACAACGATATACTCAGGCTCAGTTGTAGAATCAACAATTTTTTCCTGTTTGGAACTCTTCCAGCTCACAGCTCTTCCATTCAGACAAAACACAAACCCTGATTGAGACTTTGAGTCATCTCTATCAGTTTGGAAGCTAACATCCGTGTAACCCTTTATAATGAGCTCTTGCTCCGCCAAAAACCAAGAATATATCCTCTGTCCTTCTCAAGTACTTTAGGATTTTCTTGACTGCTGTCCAGTGACTATTACCAGGATCATACTGATACCTGCTAGTCATGTTCAAAGCATAAGAGACATCGGTTCGAGTATATAACAACATATACATAATTGATCCAATTGCCGAAGCATATGAAATCAACTTCATGCGGTCCTTATCTTCAAAAGATTTAGGACACTGGTCCTTAGAGAGACTCACAATATGAGACATGGGTAAGAGTCCATTTTTGGACTCAAGCATGCTTAACCGTTTCAACACCTTCTCAATGTGTGTATTTTGGGTCAAACCCAGCAGTTTCTTTGATCTATCTCTGTAGATATTAATACCAAGTATATAAGTAATTTCGCCCAAGTATTTTATAGAAAAACAGTTCTCTAGGTGTTCTTAACAACTTGCAGGGTCGGAATGACATTCTCGATTAGTAGTATATCATGTACATACAATATCAGGAAAATAATAATGTTCCACTAATTCTCTTGTAAACACAGGGTTTATCTTAATTCTTGATGAAACCAAACACTTTGATTTTCTCATCAAAACGAAGATTCCAACTTCGAAAAGCTTGTTTCAATACATAAATGGATCTCTGCAATTTACATATTTTGGTGGCTTCATTTGGATGTACAAAACTCGTGGGTTGGGTCATATACACTTTCTCAAGGAGGTTTCCATTAAGGAAAGCCGTTTTGACATCCATTTGCCGTATCTCGTAGTCATAATACGCAGCAATGACAAACAAAATTCTGATGGACTTTACTATAGCAACAAGAGAAAATGTCTCATCATAGTTAACACCATGAATTTTCTTGAAACCTTTAGCCACTAGTCGCCCTTTGAATATTTGTGCATTCCCATCCATGTCGGTCTTTTTCTTGAAGACCCATTTGCACCCTATGATTCGTACCCCTTCATGTGGTTCCACCAAGGTCCAAACTTGGTTTGCATACATGGAGTCCATTTCAGATTTCATGGCCTCAAGCCACTTCTTGGTCTCCGGTCCATTCATAGCCTCTTGGTAGGTTGTAGGCTCATCATCATGATCCATAAGCAACACATTACCTATTTGAGACATGTGAAATCCATATCTCTCAGGCTCAAAACTAAGTCTACCAGATCTTCTTAGGACTTGTGTTTCCTGAGCAGGCTCTCTAGCTACAACAACTTATAGTTCTTGCTCAGCCTCTAATTCAGGTTCATTCACAGCTTGTGGTTCTTGAACTTCTTCAAGCTCTACCTTGGTTATTTTTTTTGACAAGAACTCTTTCTCCAAGAAGACACCAGTTCCTGCGACAAACACTTTGCTCTCAAACGGTAGGTAAAAGTGGTACCATTGAGTTTCCTTAGGATACCCCATATGATAACATTTATCTGACTTGGGTTCCAACTTGTCCATCACATGTATGCCTCACAGCCCTAAATCTTCATGAAAGACATAGTAGGACGTTTCTCAGTCCATATCTCATATGGTGTCTTTATAACCGATTTCGTTGGAGCACGATTTAAAGTGAAAACATCAGTCTCTAAACCAAAACCCCAAAAAGAAACAGACAAATCTGCATGACTCATCATCGACCGTATCATGTCTAACAAAGTACGATTTCTCCTCTCAGACACACCATTATATTGTGGGGCGGGCCTCCACCTCGACGAATACGGGTTGTACATAATCTCCGCTCTTTGCGAGCTGTTAGAGAGCTCAGAAAGAACCATCCAACTCTTATTCAACGAACTGCTTGGGCGAGTAACAGACCTTGTCAGAGAAGTTTTTACGAGTTCGTTCGACATTTATAAATAGAAGTGGGGGTCCTTTTGTTGTGATGAGCTTCCCCAAACTTGTATGAGATGACGATCACTCCAGAGGAAATTGTTATCCAGGTTGCTTGCTTTAAGCGTTTGCTAAAAAGAAGTCCAACGGGGCATCATTGTTCCAGAGATGAAACCCACAAGAGAATGAGAGGAAAGCCTCCGACCGAGATACCAGAGGAGCGAGTTTTTGAAAGGAACGAGCCTCGAGAAAGATGCGAATAGGTACTCGCTGAAGTGACCCCAATAGTGCTAGACCAGGGTGGTCTAGGCAACTTTCTTGAATCTCCGGTTGTTGAGGGTGAGAACCCTGTTCAAGCCTCATTGGAGCCGGTCTTGCGACGTCTGGCTCTTATCTTTAGAATTTGTTCTTTTGTCCATAATTAGTCTTACTCGCTCTGACATTTCTCCTTTTGTGCAGTCTCACCTGCGGATGGCGGTCTGGCCCCAGCAAGACTTGTACGCGCCTTTGGCCGAAACGTCGTTGGATGCTCCCCCTGCGATCCGCTGAGGTGGTGACAACTTTTGAAGGTGATATCCCAACTCAGGCATCCGCGGGTGGCGAAAATGATGCCCCAGGAGTGATATCCCTGACATCAAAGAGGACCGGATTTTCGCCGGCGACTGTGGGCAGTACCGTCTCCTACCTCGCCGCGTCTTTACTGCCTCCACCACCTCTAATTCCACCGAACATTCATCATTCCTTGGCGACTCCTCTGGATCCTCCTCCCCTGTCGATTTCTTCCTCGAGAGGGTGCAGGCGATCTAAGATGTTCCCTCCCCACGCGGGCGAGGAGCCTCGAAAATCTGGTAATCGCGGGAAGGCTCCAATGGATCCTCCGGTGGATGTCTCTTCCCGACGGCCCGAGGTCTCGCACCAGCAAACTCATACGCGGGAATATACTCCTAGTGGAGGTCGATCAGGGGGTCTTCGGGGCTCTACTTACCGATCACCTCTTTGCTGAACACCACCACCTTGTCGGACTTCTCCCTCTCGGCGGCCTTCCCCGCCTCATCGATCCCCGCCGTCTCCTTGAACTTGCCGATCTTCACCACCCCGCCCTTCTTCACCACCCCAACAATCTCCACCACCTTGGCGATCGCCACCACCTCGGCGATCTCCCCCGTCTAGGATATCTCCACCGCCTAGGTGCAATTCGCCTCAGTGCGATCCGGGGCAGAGACAACTCGCTCTGGTACCTTCTTTTTCATCCCTTTATTCTCTTTGGGTGGTGATCTCTGCTTACTAACTGCATTTTCATCAGGTCGCACCGTGTTTCCTGTCGTCGACCTTATCGATGCCATTGGCGCACCGTTGAGCGACTATCCCGATTATCAGACCAGGGTCACCATAGCTTTCCCCTATCTGGAGGCGAGGATTGAGAGACAGACGACGTTTGACCTAAATCACCGCTTTGCTACCTGGAGGTGCGAGTATCAAAGACGAAGGAATTCCTTTTGATGTTTTTCTTACATAGATGACAATTGTGAGTTTGCACGATTCATATTTGCTGCGAGTATGTTTTTTATTTATATCCCACGTAGTGCGAGTTGCTTGTTTTTTTAGCTAAGGACTTCAATTTCCGAGGATCGTTTAGCGAAGACACTTCGCGAGTTAGTAGATTTCTCGCTTGGTGACTTGCGATAAGACTCCCCCTGTGTTTGTCTATAAATAGAGGGGGTGGTGTTTGGAAATATCGTACTTTTTGCAATCATCCTTTCTTCAACGAGTATCTTCTCACAGATTTCTTCTGTAATATCTACCTCGTAATCTCGATGGCGCCTGGGGAGGATGCTGCAACTCGCCGGTTGAATTACGCCCAGGACTTCTCTGTCGCCAAATTCAAGAAATCGATTACGTGGGATGGGAAGCTAGAGGTCTTTAACAATCGCTTCCTTCCGGCACACTACCGGGCGAGGTTGCCTTCAAAGGATGGGCTCTTGAATTCCTTCCTCCAGGGTCAACTCGCCTTCCCACTTCAACATTTTGAAGTAGGGCTGCGACTTCTCCTTTGGTCGGACGTCTGTGAGATCTTCCAGTACTTCAGCTTAGTTCCCGCGCAGATAAATCCCAATCATATCATGATTATCGTTGGATCTTTATCCTTCTTGCGCAAGGAGAAGATTTCCTTTGACATGGCGGTCTTCCGAAAGGTCTTTTGCTTGGGCGCGACCAAGGAAGTGGTGATCTACTTCTGTAGCCACGTGTACTTACTCACTGGTATGTCCAACAAGGTCCACTAGTGGCATGAGCACTTCGTCTTCGTCGTCAGTGAGTTCGAGACTCTTCCCGTCCGCCCCCAGCAGTCGACGACCAAGGTCTTCCTCCGCCTATCCTCCAGAGCTCGCGCCTTGATCTACAAAAAGCGCCGAAGCAGCGGAAATTCGATGTTGGCGTCGGCGCGTGGACAAGCTATTATATATTTGGTCGGGTGAAGGTATATGCTTACACTTTTTAACGCTTTTGACTTTGATCTTGTATTGGTACTAAATGCTATAGCGACTTCGCAGGAACTCGCGACCTTCCCCAATCCATACTTCCTTTGACCGGCAAGATTACACCTCCCGCAAATTCAAGATAGAACCGACCTCGACTAAGTACTGTGGATTCTTCCAACAGTTTTGTCGAGGAGTCCCCCGCCAGGGTGGAAGAGGTTGCCAACTTTGGCATCCTAGCTGAGGTTCTTCAGGAGGCGGTGCGCTCGAATGTGGCCGAGCCCTATACAAAAAAGTGGAAGATTTCTCACGGCAAGTGCGTGATGCGCAAGGCAGGCCAATAGGAGGGAGGCCACAATGATGCTAAGACTCCCTCCATGGACCCTAACTTACTGCATGGGGCTGGGAGTGCCGATCTGTTCAACCATCCTTTAGTCGTCTGGGACGATGAGAAGCATGAGGTTCACCTCAACTCGAGTCTCCTGTCCTGGTTTGAGGATTGCGAGTCAAATGACGACGTCTTCAACATCTCCTTCGTGCTGTACATGAGCGATGATGCAGAGGTCTTGGGGAGGCCTCTCCTCACAGGCGCAGCTCCGCTCCTTGGTGCTCGCCCATCAGACGATGAGGAACCTTTTCGCGGAGACGAGCAAAAACAAGATGCTCGAGAAGCTCCTGCTTCCGCTAGAGAGGTCTGCCGCCGCGGCTGAAAAGCGGGCGGAAGATGCCAAGGCTAAAGTAGCGGAGTCAAAAGGATATGAGGTGGCTCCGGTAGAAACTTTACAACTCCCTAATCGCGCGTGCTTTCTTAACCATAATTGTAATCTTTGCGACATTCTTACTCACAAGAAGTCGAGCTAATCCTGGCCGAGGTCTCCAAGCTAGAGAAGGACTTGGATGACAGTTAATCCGCGCTGGAGGCCGCTCATGCCCGCATTGCCGAGCTTGAATCTCGAGCTTTAGAGCGGCGACCTCTCAAGGTTGGTTCCTCCAATGGTGGCAAGACGACTCAAATGCCCCATCTGGAGTTACCGAGTTGTGCTACCAGATCGCGGGCATAGCAGGCGATTTGATATTAGCCTAACTGAAGATCAGCGACTTTCTTACCAAGGAAGGTTGGATTTGAAGAAGGTCGATCTGTTGCCCGAGGTGTTCTCCCACGATGATGATGACGCCTCGGATTCCTCCGCTTCCTCAGATTACTCCCTCTAAGACGAGTGATTTTATTTACTTTGTTTTTGGTAAAGCTAAATCCAAATGGATATGGCGACTTATCGCCAATTTTTTGTTATGACCTTTTGTTATCCTCAGAGAAAGTGAAGATGATTTATTTTCATTGTTTTTTCTTCGCTTGTTGTTCTCGCTTGTTCTCTCAACCCATGCGAGTAGATGCACTAGCCTCTCATGCTTCACGTGATTATAAAATACTCACTTAGGCTCGCGCGACTTGAGCGTTTGCTTTGGCTCTTAGGCTCGCTCGAGTTGAGTGTTCTCTTAGGATCTTAGGCTCGTGCGACTTGAGTGTTCGTCTTATAGTACCAACCGAGTAAGGCGCTTACTCGCCTATTGATACTCGCGAATTATGCATGTGTTCATACCTCTATGATCGCCTCTCAAATAACAAAGACGAAGAACATCTGGGGAGGGAATGACTCTCGGGAGGTCTATCAGGGCCACATTGTAAGAGGGGAGCGGATCTCGGCCTAACTTACAAAGGAATGGTCTTACAAGGACGCACAACGCATGAGGCCTACATCTTGACCCCGATAATGAAGTCAAAGAACATAGGGGAGGAAATGACACTTGGGAGGTATATCCGGGCCACCTAGTAGGAGGGGAGCTGATCTCGGCCTAACTTACAGAGAAATTGTCCTACAGGACGCACAACGTACGAGGCCTACATCCTGACCCCGGTAATGAAGACGAAGAACATTGGGGGAGGGAATGACACTTGGAAGGTGGAGGTCTATCAGGGCCACCTTGTAAGAGGGGAGCTGATCTCGGCCTAACTTACAGAGGAATGGTTTTATAAGGATGCACATCGCACGAGCCTTGCATCCTAACCCCGGTAGCGAAGATGAAGAACGTCAGGGGAGGGAATGACACTCAGGAGGTCTATCAGGGCCACCCTGCAAGAGGGGAGCGGATCTCGGGTCAACTTTCGATTGAATGGTCTTACAAGGATGCACAACGCACAAGGCCTGCATCCTGACCCCCGTAATGAAGAAGAACATCGGGGGAGGGAATGACACTCGGGAGGTCTATCAGGGCCACCTTGTAAGGGTCGAGCTGATCTCGGCCTAACTTACAGAGGAATAGTCTCACAAGGACGCACAATGCACGAGGCCTACATCCTGACCCCGGTTTTGAAGATTAAATGATCAATGTCATTTTAGGACTGCCTGCTCCATTTTTGGGGGATCTTCGTCCTGCCACTCCATAACCCAAAGTAATTAGTTATATTGATTTTTCAACCGAATGAATAGCAAATTTAAACTTGAAATTTATGGCGCTTATTTATCACGTTTTCGTTATTTTGAGATTAACGTCACACTTTAGAAGTGAAGGGCCTTTCTACGAAGGTAGATTTGTCCTCCTGTCGGGTTGGGGGGGGGGTGACTTCTGACTCTCTTCTGATAATATCTCTGGACAGATGAGAAGTGCGCTCGAGGGATCGTCGGCCATCATGCGAAAGGGGGAGCTGATCTCGGCTGTCAGTGCGGAGGTTTGGACTTACAAGTATTCACTATCATCCCTACACACTGCCCCATCACCCATCCCGTAATTCATGAGAGTCGAGTTGGATGTTTTTCTCTCAACCCATCACTGTGGACGGATCGTTTCCTTTGTCATACGTTTAAATCATTCAAAAAGAGACATCCCCATGTTTTAAGGTTGATGTGAACGTCCCCATCAATCCCTTTACTTTCAACAGGTACTGCTGAAGAGTGTTGTCCCTCACATCGAACTTTCCACGTATCTGGGACGTTGCCACCAACGAGTTGGTAAATGCCAGGAGGTCTTGGACCCCTATCTCCTTGTCTAGGAACAATCCTGCGATTATCTCCTCGTATTCCGCTTGGTTGTTCGTGATGGGAAACAGAATCTTGACGGCTTAATTGATCTTCGTTCCCTGTGGACTCACCAACACGATGCCAACCCCCACATAACGCTTTTTCGAAGCTCCATCCACGAACATTTTCCAGGTCACCAAATCCGACAGAAGCTCTCCTTCCTTTGTTTCTGCTGAGAAATCGGTTAGGAAGTCTGCCACTGCTTGCGCTTTGATTGCCACCCTGGGCAAGAAGGTAATATTGAACTCACTAAGCTCCACCGCCCGCTTTGCCAGATGCCCCGAATGCTCTAACCCATCCATGATGCCTCTAAGTGGATGATCTGTCACCACGCGAATGAAATGTGCTTGAATGTAGGGTTTGAGCTTTTGCGCCGAGACGACTAGGGTGAAGGCCAGCTTCTCGAGGATAGGATGTTGTGTTAATGCTTTACGGAGTACCCTGCTCACATAGTAAATCGGAAGTTGTCACTTCCCTTCCTTCCTAACAAGTACCGAACTGACTGCTTCTGCCCCTACTCCCAGCTAAAGGAACAAATGTTTCCCCTCCTTGGGCCCTAAAGTAATGGTGTCTGTGTCAACTGCTGTTTTAGCCTCTCGAAGGCTTTTTCGCATTTCTCAGTCCATTCGAACTGTTGATTACTTCGAAGAGGTTTGAAAAATGGGGAGCATTTCTCTCCGACCTTTGACAAAAAACGATTGAGATTGGCCAATCTTCCCATTAATCGCTGGACTTCTTTGGCGCTCCCTGGCGGCGCCATCGAAGAAGGATTTGACCTTTGCTGGATTAGGCTCTGCTCCACTTGGAGTGAGAAGGTGTCCTAGGAATTTTCCCCTCCCTCCCCAAATACACATTTTGCCGGGTTGAGCCTCATTTATTTCCTAAGTGTCCCAAAGGTCTCCACTGGATCGCCGAGATGATCCTTAATGTTTTTTCTTTTTATCAAAAGGTCATCCACATATACCTCCAAGTTTCGCCCCTTCTGCTCTTTGAAAACGAAGTCCATCATCCGCTGGTAAATAGTCCTCGCGTTCCTCAATCTGAAGGCATCATCTTGTAGCTATAACACCCGTCGTCGGTGATGAACGAGACATCACGTTGGTCGGGTAAGTGCATCTAAATCCGGTGATACCCTGAGAAAGCATTAAGAAAGCTCATCACACAAACCAACGTAGGAATCAATCAGTGCGTAGCAATCCTTCAGGCAAGCTTTATTCAAGAAAAATATACACATGCGTCAACCCCTTCTGTCATTTGATCATTAAAACTTCGGAGACTCAGCCTGGATACTTTATCTCGGAAACAAAACCTGCATCAAGCAGTTTCTTCACCTCTTCCCCAATGGGCTCAGCCAACGCAGTGGCTATCACCCTCTTCTTTTGATGGATGGGAAGGACCCCTGAGTCAAAATTGAGCTGATGGCCTGCCACAATTGTGTAAATACCTGGAATCTTCGCCGTGCACCATGCAAAGATTTCGACGTTCTCCTCCAGGAACGCCACCATCTTCATCTTCTCCTCTGGGCTCAGTGCTCCGCTGATCCTTAGCATCTCGGGCTTTCCGCCTTCCATCATCACCTCCACCTCCACTTCTTCTGCGGCCTCCAGCCGAGCCATTCCTTTCATCGCCTTACTCACCTCCTCTGATTTTTTCGTCCAATTGATGGTGCTCATGTCACTTAAGTAGCATTCTCGATCCACTCTAACATTGCTCCTGATTTTAGATCCCCCTTGCAATAATTGAGGCATTAATGGTACGAGGAGGGAATGGACTTGGAGAAATTTATGAGTGGCCTCCCAAAAATTTAACAACTCGGCACGTCGGCGATGACAAATTTGGAGCTCTTTCAATTTCTGTCGATAGTTTCCAGTAACTCTACTCCTCCCTTCACCTCCTTCCTCACTCCTGAGAAGCCAAAGAGAGGGCCATCAGCTATCACCCTGCTTGCATCCACCGCTAGCCCGTCAAATACCTTCTGGAAGATGATATTGATCGAGCTTCCGTTTTCTACCAAGGTTAGAGCGACTGTGAAGTTCTCAATTGCCGCCTGAATGACTCAGACATCATGGAGGGGGTTTTCATTCCCTAATATATCTTCCTCTGAAAAGATAATCTCTTCCAACATGAGAGGTCCTTGCCTTCTCCTTAGATAACTCCCACTCCTCCACATCCTCCCAAGTTGACCCTGTCGTTATTCCTTCGAACTGTGGCCTGAACTTGCTTCGTCTCTATAGGGGCCACTCTTTCCTGACATCCTCCTTCTCCGGCTCTCCGTCTTACTTCTAGGAACTCTGGGCAGGTCATAGTGTCATGCCCTTCTACCCGGTGCAGCTCGCAATACAGAGGAATTAACTCTGGTTGGTTTCTCCTCTTATGCTCCCTCATCTGCTTCTTGTTGCCTTACCTGCCAATCGTCATTATCGCCCTATGTCCTCCTCTCGGATGTCCCTCTGGGCGGTTGTAGATGTTTCTCCTCTCAGGAGAGCCTTCTTACTGGACCCATATGCTGGGGTCTTCCTGCCGGCCTTCACGGAGGCCAATTTAAAGGGGCATGGAACCTCCTTTCTTCCCCTGGATTCTCCGAGGCCATATAGGGTCTCCTCAACTCCTATCTTCTTGGCTCATCTTGCTTCCTGGTTTCTCCCTGCCTTCTCACCTCCTGCTTCTTCTGCTCCACCTTCCTCTTCTCTTTTGAGGTCTCCTCTTCCTCCTCCCTCGTCAGCTTAGTCATCTTGGCCAAGAAGTTGCTATTTGTCGCCTCCCTTTGGATTAACCAGCTTGCTCGATCTATCAGGTCCTCGAAGGAGACCGATAAATCTTGGCTGACCTCCAGCTTGAAAAGACCCTCTCGTAAGCCGAAGATGTGGGCTAACTGCAACGTGAAGTTATCCACCTCCTGGATGCTGAGGACCTCCTCCTGGAAGCGATCGATATAGATACCCAGGGTTTTATTGACTCCCTGCTTGAGAAGAAAAAGGGCGGTTGACTCCTTTCTCTTCTTCGAGGTGGCGAAGCGCAACATCAGCCCTCGAAGGTAGCTAATGGAATCAATCTCTTGCCTTCCCCTTGAAGGTAATCACAAAAAACCTACACTTGAATGCATCAGTCATGTTGCCGATGGATACCACATCCTCAAACCATTGCAGGTGCTGGATTGAGTTTTCTTTCCCTGCATAGTAACTCAGGGTTGGTTCCCTGAACCCTTCAAGAATCGAGGCTGATAGAACCTCATCACAGAATGCGCTCCTCGCTTGAGAATGGCGAGTTGACGGATGGCGAGTTGGAGCTAAATCGCCCATGCGAATTTCATCATAGCTCGCAAGATTTTTCGCTTCTCGAAATTGAATCACTTGTGAACTCGCTGGGTGATAGCGCGAATGCACAAGTCGTTCCGGTTCTTCAAATGCCGACTCCTTTCCCGCTTGCCTGGACAGCTTGTCATCCTGCGATGGAGTGATGCGACGAGGTGAGGTTGCCGCAACCTCGGCACGGGAACGAGTACTGCTCACAAAGTTCTCTCAATCCTCCGAACGAAGTCGTTGAAGTCTGCCCTTGTCACATACTCGCCCTCGGCCAACGAGTTGTTGAGTATCACCTCTTGCTTGCCTTCTTGCACCATGCCACCTCCTCGAAGATTTTGTTCACTGACTGCGGTCCACGCTCACCGCACCTAAGTATTGAAGTCAAGAAAATTCTAACTCCAAGTATTTGGACCAAGGGGTAGCCTGAGGTTAACGGTTTTGCGTTTGCCTCTACGGGACAAGGTGGCAAGAACATTAGAGAAGGGAAAAACATCTTATAAACACACCCTAGGTGCTACAATAAGGAGGTCACACCACATACCCTGAAGTTTGGGAAATACTTTCCCTTCAAAACCAAAAAAAGGCTTAGAGAGGTACGAAGAAGTCATCACTTAGAGAGTAGAAGACTTATGTGGGGTTCAAAATTTCAAGGTATCATTCTTGGTACTCCTGAGGTCTTGTTTATAGACAAATTCTGACGGGGAATCATTGTTGCAAAATGGCTTTCCCCTGTGAGATACATATCGTGCGACTTATAGAGGCTTCTCGCCTACCGGGTGATTTCAAATACTTTCTCGCCAACCAGGCGACTTGAAAGTCTTTCTCGCCTGCTAGAGTGGTGATCATCTCTGCTTGTTGACTTTGACTTCCGCTAATGTGGTTGGGGCAGGCCCCCTCCTCAACGAATATGGGTTGTACAATGAGGGTTGCATGTTGCCACCTCTCCTAGATCTCGTGTGTTGATGCAGGAAAAGGCACCACCAAATAACGGTTCGATCACATAGAAGAGAAAAGAGGGTGGAGACTGTCAGATAGTCGGTTACTTGTGGTTAGGACAAGCAGATAAAACCGAGAAGGAAAAAAGGAGAGAGGGAGGCAGAGAGAGCGAGGCCGCTGGCAGTGAGAACACCAGAGTTCGCCCGCCGCGGCTAAATGCCACTCCTGCGACGGGCTTCCCTTTGGTTAGAAGAAAATCGGTTACAACGGTTAGAAAGGAGAACCCGAGCGAACTGGTATCCGCTAGGTGAAGATTTCGAGTCCGCCGCCACAGGCGGCTAGCTTTGGGATTCGAACTTGTTCTCCTTAGGCTACTGTTCACGCCTATTTATAGGCTCGGGGGCCTGCCCAAACGGGCATGACTAAAAACACTGGCTGCCCGGGGACAGGAGAAGTGGGCAGCTGTGACCAGATACAGGGAGAAACAAGACAAGAAAGACCGCCTAACCGCACGGCTAGGCAGTTAGACCTGCAACTGGTCGGCACCTCACCGACGGCTGCTGCTGAAACGGCTCTGCGAGAAGGCTGCTGGAAGGCAGACAGACTGCTAGATAAGGCCTTGCCGCCGAGTCTTGAGAAAATCCAGGGGAGCGGTCAATCCGGGTTAACATGATCCCCGCATATTTTTAAATTCCGAGGAATTTCGAAAATGTATTGGTTAACCGCTTGACCGTAAATGCAGTAAATGCGCCAGGAGCTATAAATATCACTGATGCAGAAGTTGTTTTTACAAAACAGCTTTCGAGACGGGTCGCTTCTCCCCTACAACGATTAAAATTTTGCTAACCGAGATGTCTGCAAGGAAAAGTCTTTTGGCAAGGGCAGGCGGCAACAACTTTGTCTCCCAAAAGTCACCGCGAGTAGAATCTGCTAGCCGCAGGTTCGGCAAAAAGTCTCCGAAGATGAATACGACGACAGTAGTCTCGCTAAAACCGCGCCGGTTAAGCGGGGAGCTACTTGGAAAATTAGAGGCCAAGTCCACTGAGGCTGGACAATCTTCAAATTCGTCTACTGAGAAGCTTGCCGAGTGGATTCCCGAGAAACCTGTCGAGAAGGTTGCGACAAGTCCGTTGAAGAACTGAACAAGAAATTAGAGGCCAAGTCTACATACTTGACCCCTCTCCTCTGACGGTTTTGTCCTCTGTTAGCTCTTCTGAGTTACATCACCGTCTTGGACACCGTCCTCTAAACATACCCCGCAAAACTATTCCCGATGTCTCCATCCGAGAATTCACTTGTGAGTCCTGTATCTATGGAAATCATCATCGGTCTACGTTCTCGCCTCATCCCACTCGGAGTGCTGCTCCCTTTGATCTTGTTCACTCTGATAGCTGTGGACCATACAAAATCACCAGTGTTTTTGGCTCTACTCCATCTAGGATTGAATGGTTTTACTTGAATAAATCCCAAGAGTCTGTTTGCGTGAGTAGTGATGTTGGATTGTGACACCTCATCAATCTGTGTGTATCGTTAATTTTTGATTTTGGAGGAGTCTTATATTTAGAATATTATTATGAGGAAAATATTCTTTCAAAGGTACTCTTCCGATTTCGGCTGAGTCTCATTTTGGTAACATCCTCATCCTCAAGGCTATATATAAAGGGGATCTCTTTAGGGCTAAATACAAGAGAGAATCGGGAGATCAAGAGAGGAGAAGTCCATCCTTGTATGGCCGGCCAAAGGAGGTCGCGGCGGCGGACGAAGGTCTTCCTCTCGGGCGGTTCAACGCAAGCAAATGGAGACCCTTCGGCAATTCCGTGTCGGTCCAGGAGGATCATCAGATCGGCGGCGAGTTCTCAGCGGAGAATCTTGGAGGCTGGCGATCAGGCGGTTCCGCGGAAAAGACAAACGTTGTTCGTGCAACCGTCCGAGTACCTTTGTAGATGATTACTCCAGTGACTAGTTGTATCTCCTTCGTGATCGCTCTGAACTGCCGGGTGTTTTTCGTGCCTTTATCACTGAACTCGCAACCAGTTCTCCACTACAATGAAAACTCTTCGTTCCGACAATACCCGTGAATACACTAGTCATGCGTTTACCAACCTATGTGCTGAGTTTGGAATCATCCACCAAACCTCATGTGTCTGTACCCCCCTAACAAAATGGTGTTGCTGAACACAAGAATCGCCACCTCCTTGAGGTTACCTGCTCTCTTATGTTTCAAATGAACGTTCCCAAGCAATACTGGAATTTCGCGGTCTCTACTGCATGCTCTCTTATTAACCGCATGCCTTCCTCTGTTCTCAAATTTGCGGTTCCCTTCAACCTTCTCTTTCCCTCCACACTTCCCTTTTCAGTCATCCCTCGCGTGTTTGGATGTGCGTGCTATGTTCATAATCTTGGCCCGTCCACAGACAAGCTCATTCCTCGTGCCACGAAATATATGTTTGTTGGTTACTCCCGTACTCAAAAAGGTTATGTCTGCTTCTCTCCTAAAGATCGCAAGGCTGTTGCTTCTGCTGATGTCATCTTTTTCGAAGTTCAGCCATTTCATCCTCAACCAACTGATTCTCTCCCCCCACCACTCCTTCAGCGGCCTGATGTCCCAGTTACTCCCACCCTTCCTCCTCTCCTTCCTACACCACTCCCACCAAACCCACCTCTTCCCACGCTACTTCCACACAAACCACCTATTACTCGTGTGTATACTCGTCGTCCTCCATCCACTACCCTACGGGAGATGCCCTCCTCTGATGATATTTTGCAGCCCGTGGATCCGACAACTACTTCTACTGCTCACCTAATGACGAATTATGTCTCCTTCCACTGTCTCTCTCCAGAACTTCGTCATTTTGCTCTTTCTTTATCCTCTATTATCATCCCTACTTCTATGCAAGAAGCTCTCCAACATCCAGGATGGAGAGCGGCTATGTATGAGAAAATGTCTGCCCTTTGGGCAAACCACACTTGGGATATTGTCCCTCTTCCTTCTGGACAGACATGCATGGGTTGTAAGTGGGTATTTGCCCTCAAACAAGGACCCGGTGGGCCGGTTCAACGTTTGAAATCTCATCTGGTGGCTCGTGGTTTTACTCAACAAGGTCTAGATTATGATGAGACATTTTCTCCAGTTGCCAAACTGAATACTGTTCGTTTGTTGATCTCCCTCGTTGTTTATCGGCACTGGCAGTTGCACAAACTGGATGTCAAAAATGCTTTTCTTAATGGTGATTTACAGGAAATTGTCTATATGCTACAACCTCCCGGGTTTGAGACCATGGGGTGTCCCTTGTCTGTTCTCTGAAGAAGTCACTTTATGGTATCAAACAGACGCCTCAAGCATGGTTTGACAAATTTAGTCAGACTGTTAGTGATGTTGGGTTCACTTAGAGTTCTGCCGACTTCTCATTATTCACTCGACATCGTCCAACAAGCACAGTGATTCTCTTGGTATATGTTGATGATATTCTGATTACGGGAGATGATCTTACAAGAATACATATGATCAAACAACATCTGACGACTGTGTTTCAAACAAATGACTTGGGAAGCCTTTGTTACTTTCTTGGTCTCGAGGTGGCTCGGCGACCTGATGGACTGGTGTTATCTCAAAGGAAGTACTGTCTTGAATTGCTTCACGATGCGGGCTACTCTGGATGCAAGCCTGCCGACTCTCCCATGGATATTAATCACAAGCTCTGCGCTCATGCCTCAGACTCTGATCTTCTCTTTCCAAACCCAGAGTATTATCGTCGTCTTGTGGGAAAACTGATATATCTCACTGTTACAAGACCTGATATATCATTTGTTGTTGGGATTGTCAGTCGATTCATGCATGAGCCACGCATCTCTCATCTCCAGGCAGTTAAGCGCATTCTTCGATACTTGAAGACTGCTCTTGGACTGGGACTTGTATACAAGCCCTCTTCGTCTCCCTTATCTTTGAGTGCTTATTGTGACGCTGATTATGCTGGTTCATTGGTTGATCGACGTTCCACTAGTGGATACTGTACTTATTTTGGAGGACATCTCATTACTTGGCGTAGCATGAAACAGTCTGTTGTTGCCCGTTCATCCGCTGAGGTCGAGTATCGTTCAATGACAGCTGTTGTGTCTGAGCTCACTTGGCTTGATGGTCTTTTTGATGATTTAGGAGTCAAGCTTTCCGCACAGGCCACTCTATTTTGCGACAGTCAAGCTGCCATACACATTACCAAAGATCCTGTTTTCCATGAACGGACGAAACACATTGAGGTTGATTGTCATTTCATTCGAGAAAATGTTAAATTAAAGAAGGTAGAATTAATGCATGTTCCAGCTACCGAGCAAGTTGTTGACATCCTCACCAAGGCCTTACCACGACCTTTGTACTATCAGTTCTTGTGCAAGCTCGGTGCCTACGATTTGTACGCTCTAGCATGCGGGGGAGTGTTGAATGATATATGTAAAGGCTCTTTAGTAAAGGCCCATTTAGCCTCTTAACTAGGATGCTTAGTCTCACATCTTGTATTAGGGATCTCTCTCTCTATATATATATATATTTGTACTCACACTTGTAATTTCATGTTCAAGAAGTATATACAATGTTTACTCAATGTTTCTACAGTTAGAAACTATATTATTATTGTTATTGTTATTATTATTTTTACTATTACTATTATTTTCAAAATATTATTAAATTTAATAATTAATCAATAATAAATATTAATTATAATCAAATTAAATTAAAATAAAAACATCGTCGCTGTTTTACCTAACTGTTTTTTCATTCTGAACAGCTCTGTCATCATTGTTTTACCAAATTGTTTTTTCATTCCGAACAACTTCATTCTCACAACGCCATACCCACAACTTCATTTGCCACCGCCGCCGCCGAAACGAACGGATCCTAAGTGTCAAACTCTTGAGTCTAGATTTCTCTCCTTGGGCTTGTGAATTGTGATATAGAAAGGAGTAATATACCATTATTTTTATTGTCTTTGTGGATGATATCATTATCACCAGAACTAATGATCAACATATACTCTTGTGAAAAGAGAATTGACCTCTACTTTTGAAATTAAAGATTTGAGTCTCCTTCAATATTTTCTTTGAATTCAAATTGCTGGATCTTTTGGAAAGATTATAATCTCCCAACATAAATGTCTCTGATCTTCTCAGTGACATTGGATATTTGGGAGTGAAACCCGTGGATGCTAATTATGATATCCACAAGGATGATTCTCTTGATCTTGAAAAAAAGTTGGACTTTCAATGCATTGTGGTGCCGTTAATTTATCTAACTATCACCAGACCCGACATCTCATTTGTGGTTGGGTTGATAAGCCAATTTATGCACAATCCTAAAGTTCATCACTATCATGTTGCTCTTCGGATCCTTAAAGTATCTAAAAAAGCACCGTGAAAAGGGTATCATTTATCAAACTTATGGTCATCTTAAAGTTCACAACTACTGTGATACTGATTAGGTTGGTTCCTCCTCTGATAGAAGATCTATAAGTGGATGTTCTATCTTCGTGGGTGAAAATCTTGTTTCCTGGTTGAGTAAGAAGCAGAATGTTGTTGCTTGATCTTCTGATGAAGCATACTATTGATCCGTTGCCATTGCAACATGTTAGTTGATGTGGGTTAAATCTATTTTGAGTGATATTAGGTTTCCTGTTCTGGAGGCCATATACTTCCACTTGATAATCAATCTGCTGTTCACATTTCCAACAACCATGTCTTTTGTGAGTGAACTAAACATATAGAGATCGATCGTCATTTTGTGTGGGAGAAAATTTAGAATCAAACCATTACTACTGTGTTTGTGCTTTCTGAGGACCAACTTGTTGATATGTTCACTAAAGATGTTTTTTGGTAAAACCCTTCACATGTACTCTCCCAGACTTGAAATGATGGATGCTTATAATGTTAGCTTGAGGTGGGGGGGGGGGTATGAAAGTCAAGCTACCTTACTCTCACTGTGATGTCTATCAGAAAGGAATGGAATGTGGAGAACTTCGTAACCTAAAGTTGTGTTCTTCAACAGAACAATGTTGTCGAACAATTGTCGATCAATTGATTGGAGAATGGGCACTTGATTGATCTGGCTTAAGGAGAGAGGGCTATGGATCTACGCTCAAGCTTGGAACATCTAGTGCTCAAGCTTGGAACATCTAGTGCTCAAGCTTGGAACATCTAGTGCTCAAGCTTGGAACATCTAGTGCTCAAGCTTGGAACATCTAGTGCTCAATCTTGGAGCATCTAGTGCTCAATCTTGGAGCATCTAGTGCTCAATCTTGGATCGCAGAAACGAATCAGAACCATCCATATTTTTTTCCTAGGTCTCCTAAACCCAGTGGCGGAACTAGGATTTTGAAGTCGCACGAGCACAATCTAAATACTGTCAATTTGGGGGGCAGCGCACCCTGAGCGGGGGTTCGGGGGCAGCGCCCTCGAATTTTTTATTTTTTTTTGCAAAGATTTCAGTCCAGATTTCACAGTGAAATCTGGACTGATTTCAGTCCACATTTTACAGAAATCTGGACTGAAATCAGTCCAAATTTCTGTATTTAGGTTTGGTTTGTATTAACAATAATTAGTTTTCTATTGTCTTTACTGGAAAGCCTCTAAATACATTTCAATATGTTCCTGCCTTCTATGTTTAGGTTTGGTTTGTACGGCTCCAGTATGATAGTGAGGCATCTTATCCCTCTTAGAAGGAACGCATTATTCTCATCATATTCCGTCTCTGTCAAATTGTGTTCTAAATTTTTTTATACACGATATTCTTAAAAGTTCCCATATTTTAGGCTGCTGAAGCAGAAAACTTTAACATACCTACTAAGTGAATCTGAATTGTTAGATTTCAGTGAAATCTGGACTGAAATCTTCAGTCCAGATTTCTGAATCTGGACTGATTTCAGTCCAGATTTCACAGATTTCACGTTGATTCTGGATCGGGCGGTGACGGGATCGGGCGGGAGCGGGAGGATTAGGGAGCGGGATACGGGATCGGGAGCAGGAGTTAAAAACCGATCGGGCACGTGCCCTAGCGTGCCCAGCGGTAGTTCCGCCCGTGCCTAAACCTACCATGATATGGGTGTCCTAAACCTAGAAATTTTGTAGGGCATCCTACCCTTCAAAGTGAATTTACTATTTTACCCCTACAGTTGAAAAAAATCAAATAAATCAAAGCAAAGGCTGCCAGCTCTGCATATAGGCGCACCCCCGTCTAATCCGCCCGTTCTGAATATGCAGCCCTCACGGTCCAGCCCATAGAATTTCGACTACAGTTGTTTCGTCGCGCTTCTACTTATATACAACAGAAGTTAAAAATTATGCCCGATGTGGGACTAATCTCACCGCCTATTTTTTAACTTTTTTTAATTAAAAAACTTAAAACCACGCGGGCCGCGAGATGCATCGCGCCTCCGGCGGCGGCAGAGGGGTGCGGAGCGCGGCCCGCGCCGTTAAAATATATAAATATTTTAAAATTTATATTTAATTATAATATTTTAAATATATAAATATTATATTTAAAATATATAAATTAAAATCCGCATGCTCTGCATATAGGCGTGACCGCGTGAGCATGCAGTTTTTTTCAAAAAAAAATTAAAAATGTTTTTAAATTTTTTTTCATTAATTACAACCTGCATATAGGGGTGAGCATGCGGATTTTTTTCAAAAAAATTAAAGATGTTTTTTAATTTTTTTTCATTAATTACAAAAAATGATACTGTCAAAAAAATAAAAATACGGAAGCCCGCCGTAAAAATGATACGGTCGAAGCGTGCGCGACGTATCATTTTATCCGGGGGCGGGAAAAGTACTATCGCGCAGGGCCCGGGGGTCTGTGCACTGTCACTGGTGTGTGTGTGTATATATATCTATATAGATGCAGATACACTTAAATTTTATTTATTTGATTAAACTATGATACAATATGTTGTGCTCACATTTGATATTTCTGCATCACTTTGCAGGGCTCCAGGCTAACAGCGTTTGAGCTGGTTCATGATAAGATCCCTGCAAAATTAATAGCAGATTCCGCAGCGGCTTCACTGATGAAAGCAAGGCAAGTTAGTGCAGTTATAGTTGGTGCAGATCGCATTGCTGCAAATGGTAATCCAATGAAATTCTGAATTATTCCTCTCTATTTGGATCAAATTTTTTGGCGTGGTGGGATGCCCTCGGACTGCCATCAGAGCGCGAAACAGCAGGTTATCGCTGTTTCATGCTCTTTTCCTGCCCTAGAAGCAGTTGTGGCTGTAGGAGTGGTCCCCTTGCAACAGAATCAGAACCAAACAGAGCCTCAGTCTTTGAAACAGTTTAACTATTTATGGATTATGAATTTGTCTTCCAGGTGATACGGCGAACAAAATCGGAACATACAGTTTAGCCCTCTCCGCATTTCACCATGGGGTACCATTTTATGTTGCTGCCCCAGTAACTTCTATAGACCTCTCACTTGCATCTGGGGACCAGATTGTTATAGAGGAGAGATCGCCCAAGGAGTTGCTACGTGCTGATGGGGGGCTGGGGAAACAAATTGCAGCGCCAGGGATTGATGTTTGGAACCCTGCATTTGATGTGACTCCTGCTAACCTGATTACTGCTATAGTAACCGAGAAGGTCTCTCTTTTACCCTAAACACTTAAAAAGTTCATTTAATTGTTTGTAGTTCTCTATTTTTCTCTATCTCTAGGTAAGTAAAATAAAAATATAGAATAAGGGGTAAAATGGAAACCTTAAAAGAGTGGGCTTCCCTTTAATTAGTAATAGATACTGAAATTCATCTGATTATTATCCATAATCTAATCCAAGGTTATTTATGCTGAAAGGGTGTTAAGTTTTTTTTTATAAATTTCAGGTGGGTTGGGAAATTTGATGAGGATGGTGTTATTGGACTATCCTGTCAGGCATCGTGATCACGTCGGAGGTGGTCGTGGAAGAGGAGATATGTGGGAGCCAAGCTCAATCTATGATGAATGTGAGGGGAAAGAAGGGGGAACAATGCTCAAACCTAACCCTAGAAGAGGGATGAAGATGAAAGAACTGAAGAGAGGAAGAGACATTTTTTTTTAATTTCTTTGATAATCCATTCACGACGCAAGATGTCTACATATATAGAATTACAATGGTGAAAAAAATCGTAATAAGTCCGAACATTTGGGCTTGTATAAATAACATATGCGAGTCTCGATGACTTGATAATTAAAAGATGCGACATGTGTCAACAAAAACATAAATTAAAACATACTTAAAAATTAAATAGATAACGGGTTGTATGGGACCATAACATCCTACATGTACAACCCGTATTTGACGAGGTGGGCCCAAGCCAGAGTATAGGCCCCGGGACCTCAGAAGATGACCTCTGACCCAGAAGCATTTGTCACCAGAGACAATGAAGCTCATCATGAGCTTTCCCATTTCCTACTGGTCAGCTCGCCACGAGCTCCGTATGTTGAAGCTCAACTCACCAATAAGCTCACCAGGGTCGAAGCTCGACTACACTCTAAGCTCAGTTATTTGTAGAATTTGCCCGCGAGCCTCTTTTGGGTTTGTCGCCGACCTCGCTGCGTAGATACTCATCCAACCAGCAAGCTCGGCCACTAAAGGCCCGATATAGGCAACCACGCCTAAGGCGACTTCGACCAGCTCGCTTCCTCTAGAGGTTCCCAGAGAATAGGTCGCCCAGGTGCCAAGTACCCAATGTCTTAAAAAAGGCGGGGGGGGGGGGGGGGGGCTACTTGCAGACCATGTACCCCCACCCCCTTGGATTGCCTATAAATGGGACCAATGTTGTAGATGTCGGATGTCGGGTTCATGTCGGTTTGGGTTTGAAATATCGTATGTCGGATTGCGGGGGATATATCGGGGATATTTTACAATATCGGATTTTAATATTTAAATAAAGATTACAGTATTTATAAACATATTTTTTGCAAATAAGTAAAAATGTACATAAAAATAACTATAACAATGTATAGACAAATAAGTATTTATAACATTTTTTTTGAAATAATTTTGAAAGATAAAGGAGAAGCCCATGTAATTATGTGAAATTGGAGGGGAGTTTTTCTTAGCACAGGAGAAACAAAAATCACTGCAGATTTACACAAGGAAAAGTATAAACTTAGCTATTGCAAGAAAGAAACCTAACTATAACATAAGTAAGAAGCTTACAGTAACACAAGTTTAATAAAAACGTTTAGATCTTATGTCTTGATCAATATAATAACTCCAAATAAAACTTTTAATTGTCACAGAAACAAAAAAAAAGAAGAAAAAAGAAGAAGGGAGCTTACAGTGGAGTGAAGTACCAGAAACCCTAAAGCCTGGAATCGACTCCTCGCGTCCTCGCCTGCGATGCCAATTCGTAGAAAGCCCGGCATCGTCGTCTACTCCTCGCCTGTAATGCTGATTCGTTGCCTCGTCACCGGAGAAGGGGCTGTCGAGTGTCGATCACTCCGCCAGAGCGACTCTCCCGTAAAATTTAGGGAAGAGCGAGAAATGTCGAATGCGTGAAATGGACTCGTGAAGTATAAAAATATGGGTCCCGTGAACTTTGTTTTTTATATATTAAATATAATAACTGAAATATCGGGTTAGAGATATATCGATATATCGGGATATATCGCCGTTTTTTACAAAACGATATTTTTGTCAAACAAATCGGTTTCGTTGCGGTTTGCACCCAAAACCTTTATGTCGGCCGACATATCGGCCATGTCGGCCGATATCTCCAACACTGAATGGGACACCAGGTCATAAGAGAAAGGCACGCCCCCACCCAACCACCCACCCCATGGTTTCCTTCAAAAAATTCCTTGCCTTTCTTGTGCAGAGCTCAGCCTTGGTTTGGGAGTGGAAGTTCCTATAAACTTCCGGGTACGTGGCAGGACCTTCTCGCTGCAGCTCTCAGGTCCAGTTTATAGGCAATTTGAGACTAACTTAAGCTCTCTGGCTTCTTCTAGTTGTAATTTGTCAGAGTCGACCGCTAGATAAGTAGCCTTTGGTCACCCCTTTAGTCCAAACATTTGACATCAAATTTCTCGGTTCCAACACTTTGGTACGATGAGCTTGGACCATGAACGAGGGAAGAAACTTCGGTGTGATATTTAATGACAAACGAAACGAGAGTCGGATATCAGAAATCAGCTATCTCCAAGTGAGTTCGTCACAAAGGCTGGCCTCGTGGAGTTCAGGAAGGGGATGATGGAGCTGTTGCGAGTTCTCCTGACTCCAAGCACCGAGGTTGCATCAGCCTCACCTCCAGTTGCCAACTCAGCAGAAGATGCCTAACCATCCAAGCGGCATGACAGGGGGGGTCATCGTTTCCCCAGAAGATGAGCCAACTCTATTCGACTGAAGGCAGTGTATCACTCTGCTAGCTCTGCGCCTCCGCGGAGACGATTCAGCTCTCCGACGACAAGTTCACCAAACATGGTCGGCGAGCCCATTTAGCGTGAAGGTGTTGAGCGCGCCCATACCCGAGGGGTTTTCGATCCCATGCTCAACTACTTTATGGGGAAGGACCCCATTCATCACCTTCAATGGTTCGATGACGTAGTTTCTATTCGAACGATGACTGACACCTTCATTTGCAGGTTCTTCGCGACCACCTTCAATGGGAAGGTTAGGGACTGGTTCCATCGGCTATCGATGTGATCTATTTACTGCTTTGATGACATGCACATAGAATTGATGGTGTTTTGCGATGTAAAAGAAGAGGAAGAAGGGGCCAACAACTTTTTTCCACTTCAAGAAGGAGCCCAATGAGTCGTTGGGACATTCCATCGATCGATTCCAGGAAAGTGCTCCTGCAGATTCAAGAGGTGGATGACAACACCCTCCAGCTGGCACTCACATTCGGCTTGCAGGAGGGGCTATTCAAAATGGAGGTGAACTGTTATCCCCCGTCTTTTTTGAAGACCCGATCGGCCGCGCATGACGATTCATCCAGGCGGAAGGCAATAACAAGAATTTCTTAGTCTCGACCTCATGAGGAGATAGGAGGAGGCCCGCTAGCAGGGAGAAGAATTCTAGATGCAGGGAGATATTCTAGAGTGCAGGTAACTCGTCCTTGGAGGATGACATGAGGAGGGCCTCGTCCTTTCAGACCTGGTCCACGTCATTCCCCCGAGTGCCCGACTCTCTTCATTGCGCTAGAGTGGCGTCAAGAGGCCAGGAGACCCACTAGATCGCCGCCTCGGGAGGCTATGACGATTAATTACCACGCTTGCAATCAACAGAGGAGGGCTCCGGATCGGGAGCAACAAGGAGGGAATGCAGTACACTACTGCGATTTTCACCGGGAAGAAGGGCATGCCATCTCAGCATGTCAGGAGTTCTTAAAGATAAGGAGGATGACATGAGAAGCCCGGAGGGCCCTGAGAGCAGGACGAGAGATCAACGGTAGGCGGCAGTCGGCGGCGTGCTATCCCCGACCCTTACTCGAGGAAGGTGCGAAGAACGAGTCAATGTTTTGACTCGAGGAGGTATCAACCCCATCCACAGAAGAGTGGGAGTTGAGGAATCCTGCAAGGGGAGCCTTTACTACATCTACAGGAGGAGCGTCGTTTTGATGTCTTGAAGTCCACACCGATTGGGGAGATCACGTTCTCGGCAGTAGATATGCCGGTGAACGAGGATTCGGTCCACGACAAACTCGTCGTCCAAGCAGCGATCAAGAACTTCACGGTTGCTTGAATCCTAGTAGACAATGACATCTCGGTCAACGTCATCTTTAAAAAGGCGTTTGATGCTATGATAGTAGAAGCCAAGAGAGTGATGGCTTCAGGCGGACCACTATTCGACTTCTCAGGAAAGCAAAAGGACGTGGGAGGAGTGGAGTTGTTGGTGACTATCAGATGCACCTCGAGGAACTGACGGTTCGTCATTGTGTCCACTCCGAGCAGCCACAACGCAATCTTCGGAAGGCCGCTTATCGACGCCTTCCAATCTAGCCCTTCTCATTCCATCAGTTCTTGAAATACAGTCAGGGAGGGGTGTCGATTCAGATTAGGAGCAATTCAAAGGTTGCTCAGAGTGCTACCTACACGTTGTTAACACCATCAGCTGGATGGAATATTGGAGTTATTATTATTATTCTGTAAATATTGTGTATGAACATATTTGTAAATATTTAACTTTGAGATAATATATATTGTCTAGCTCTCCTCATTGGAGACCAATGCTTTTCATTTCTGTACATGGTTTCAGAGGGATAGGGTTTCGTGACTCTGACTCCCCGCCTGTGTGTTTTCCGCCGATCGCGTCATCCGCTGATCGCGTCTTCCGCCTGCTGTCCCAGATCACGCCTTCCGATTGCGTTTTTCGCCAGATTCCTGTTCGCCTGCTGTCCCCGATCGGAGCATCCACCGATTTCGTGCCTCCCGATCGCTGTTGACGTTGCTCTCGCCCGCTTCCTGTTCGTCTGCTGTCCCTGATCGGAGCATCCGCAGGTTCCGTGCCTCTCCGTTCTCGTATATTCTCTTTGTCTCTCGATCCTCGATCTCCGTTGCGGGAGGGATCTCATTGTTTTATTTATTTTTTTGGTCCGTGGATTCCAAGGACACCCATGGATCCTCTACGGGACAAGATTACCAGCATCCTCCTTGATGAGAAAAATTACTCTTCATGGGTGACTTCGATCAAAGTGCCTTTAGCTGGCCGGAATAAGCTCTCATGGCTGACCGGCGGCCCTCCTATGCCTAAGCCGACCGACAAAGATGACAAGAAAGAGGAATTAGTCAAGTGGTTGACGGAAAAGTACATGGTTCTTGGATGGATTCAGTGCTCGATGGAGCCTCACATCTTCAGTCAGTTCATGCGCTTTGAGGACATTTCCGAGCTTTGGTCCGCTCTCCAGCACACCTTTGGGCACACCCGTGTTGATGCCCAGATTTTTGGCATTTTTCAGGATATCGCTTCTGCCACTCAAGGGGAGCGTTCTGTTCAGGAGTACTTCACCTACCTTCAGGATCGTTTTATTGAGCTTAACGATCTTGAGTCTCTCAGTGCCCTGGAATCTCCTAATGATATCACATTTATTCGGAAACAGCGACATCGACGAGAGACATACCGGTTCTTGATGGGGCTTTGCCCCGACTGTGAGTCTACCCATGCTCAGATTGTGGGAATGTCACCTTTGCCAGATCTTCTTGAGGCCTATTCCATAGTTGCAGAGAATGAGAAACGTATGCAGAGGCAATCTAGTCTCTCTGGCGCTCGTGCTACCTCCCCTCTTCCTACTGAGCAGATGGCTCTTGCCGCTTCTTATCGCCCTCACACCTCCAGCACTCGTAGCCGAGGCGGTCGAGGACACTTTACCCCGTCTGGCGGTCGTGCTCCGTCTGGTGGTCGTGGCTCTATGGGTTCACCTGGCCCTTGCTCTCATTGTGGGCATCTATATCATGACCGTAGACGCTGCTATCAACTATACCCACATCTACGGGGCTCTGAGCGTACTTCTCCTGGTGGTCTCCCCAGGCATACTGTTGCTACTACCCAGTCTTCCGGGCCTGTCGAACACACCTTTGGTTCCGACCCCTCTCACTTTTGTCAGATGCTGGCCCAGTTCCAGCAGTTCCAGCAGTCTCAGCCTTCCACTCCCGCTGCTACTTCCACTGTCCCCTCTTCCTCAGGTACTCTGTTTGCTTGCTCCGTGACCACAGTTGACCAGGATTCGTCACCCTAGGTGATTGATTCTGGTGCAACCGACCATATGACTGGTACGTCTTCCCGTCTACTTCAGGTTGTTCCCTGCTCCCACCGGGACATGCGTCTTGTTGATGTCTCGGTTACCCCTGTCCTCAGCCGGGGCACCGTCCCTCTTTCTTCCTCTTTCTCCCTTGACTCTGTTCTTGTTGTTCCTCAGTTGGCTCTTAACCTATTATTATCTGTTAGAAGTATTACTTGTACTTTGGACTGCTCCGTAACTTTCTTTTCTGATCGTTGTGTTTTTCAGGACCTGAGATCCGGAAGGACTATTGGTACGGGATATGAGAGGAGTGAGATGTACTACCTGGAGCTACCTTCTCCCACTGCTGCTCCCACCGCCACCGCCACCTGCCCACCTACCTCTCCTGCTGTGTACCCTGCTTTGTCGTCGACCTCTCTTTGGCACGCACGCCTCGGCCATGCTAGTGCTCAGCGGATGTTGTCTGTTTGCCCTGATGTGTCTTTTGTTTTTCCTTTTCGCTGTGATGTATGTGAGCTGTCAAAACACACACTCAGCACGTATGTTCCTTCTGTTAGTCGTGTTACTTCTTGTTTTGAGTTGGTGCATTCAGATGTGTGGGGCCCTGCCCCTGTAGTATCATTTGATGGTTTCTCGTACTTTGTAACTTTTATCGATGACTATTCTCGTTGCTTATGGGTTTACCTCCTCAAACATAAATCTGAGGTTCTATCTGTTTACTCTCATTTTTCACGTATGGTACGGACCCAACATGGGATGTCTATTCATATCCTCCGCTCTGACAATGGAGGTGAGTACACTTCTCATCCTTTTGATCTCTTTCTCCGCAATGAAGGCACTCTACACCAATTTTCTTGTCCGGGTACCCCCGAGCAGAATGGGCTGGCCGAACGCAAAAACCGCCACCTATTAGACTCTGCTCGTTGCCTTCTTCGGGGAATGAATGTCCCTAAGTCCTATTGGAGTGCTGCCCTTCTTACAATGACTTTCCTTATTAATAGGACTCCTTCTCGTCCTCTTGGTGGCGTTACCCCCTACAGTCTCATTCATCCATCCGTCTCCGCCTTCCCTATCCCTGTCCGGGTTTTTGGTTGTGTGTGCTTTGTCCAGGATCGACGACCTTCTCGGACTAAACTTGACGACCGGGCCATCCGCTGTCTTTTCCTCGGCTACTCGACTACCACTAAGGGTTACCGCTGCGATGATGCCCAACTGCGTCGTGTTATTTACTCTATGGATGTGACATTTCATGAGGAGGTTCCCTTCTTCCCTGCACACTTGACCCCTCCCGTGCACTTGACCTCTCCTGCGCTTCCTACTATTGTGCAACCTCTCCCGGTCATCCCTCCACCCCCAGACGGGGTCCCACCTGTTGCTCCGCCTGTCCTGCTGACTTACTCTCGCCGCCAACCGCCACCACCACCCGGTGCACCCACTTCTCATCTAGTCCCGGATCAGCAGCTTCTTCCGGTCACAGGTACCTCTCTTGAGCCCTCCTCTTCTACTTCTTCTATTGATTTACCCATTGCCTTGCGCAAGGGCAAACGTACTTGTGTTCATCCCTCTGTTACTGAGCACCCTTTGGCTAGTGTTGTTTCCTACCAGCGTTTCTCACCCTCTTACCAGACTTTTGTGGTTGTTGTTGTTTCTGTCCGCCTTACTACTTCGACTGCGGAGGCTCTCCTTGACCCGCGATGAGTTCAGGCCATGGAGGAGGAGATGTCTGCTCTCCGTCGTACTGGGACATGGTCTCTGGTTCCTCTTCCTCCCGGGAAGCGCACAGTTGGGTGCAAATGGGTCTATACTGTGAAGTACTCCGCTGATGGTACCATTGACCGCTACAAGGCTCGTTTGGTGGCCAAGAGCTTTACTCAGGCTCCGGACGAGTTTGGTGTCATGTTTGCTCCTATGGCTAAGTTGACCAGTGTTCTCCTTCTGCTCTCGCTTGCGGCCTCTCGGGCGTGGCCTCTCTACCAACTCGACGTCAAAAATGTCTTCCTGCACGGAGGTTTACAGGAGGAGGTCTATATGGCTCCTCCCCCGGGGTTTGACCTTAAGGGGGAGTATTCAGGGAGAGTTTGTTGCCTGCACAAATCCCTGTACGACTTAAAGCAGTCCCCGCGTGCCTGGTTTGACCGGTTCAGCTCGGTTATCCTTCAGTCCGGCTTCACTCAGTGTCGTGCAAACCACAGTTGCTTCATTCGTGCCACTCCAGGGGGACGTCGTGCCATTGTCTTGGTCTATGTGGACTATATTATTCTCACCGGGGATGGCCCTTCTGGCATCTCTGAGGTGAAAGCTACTCTTCGTTCAGCCTTCGAGGTGAAAGACCTTGGACACCTCCGTTATTTCCTTGGGATTGAGGTAGCTCGCTCCCGACAGGGCATCTCCATATCACAACGCAAGTACACCTTGGATCTAATTTGGGACACGGGTCTGCTTGGGTGTCGTCCTGCGAGTACTCCTATGGATACCAGCCATCGCCTTCATGCTGAATCTGGTGATCCTCTACCAGACCCTTCTCAGTACCAGCGGCTGGTTGGCTGCTTGATATACTTGACCAATACTAGGCCCGATATCAGCTTCTCCGTGGGCGTTTTGAGCCAATTTATGTATTCTCCCAAGACATCTCACCTAGAGGCTGCTCGACGCGTTCTTCGCTATCTTAAGCGCGCTCCTGGTCTTGGGCTATTCTATCGGGCTGATAGTGCCTTCAGCCTCTCCTGCTTCACTGATGCAGATTTCACTGGTTCTTTGACTGATCGACGTTCTACGCCAGGTTTCTGTGTATTCCATGGTGATCATCTTGTTTCGTGGCCGAGTAAGAAACAACCCATCGTATCCGGGTCGTCTGCTGAGTCAGAGTACCGGTCCATAGCACACGGTGTCACTGAGTTGGTTTGGCTCTGATCGCTGCTGACTGAACTTGGCCTACCCCTGGCTACTGGCTCGACTCTCTACTGTGATAATAAGTCAGCTCTTCTTCTTACCCAGAACTCGGTGCTACATGAGCGCACCAAGCACATTGAGATGGATGTTCATTTTCTGCGTGATCACGTTCGTACTGGGACTATTCTTCCAGCTTACGTCTCCTCGGCCGACCAGCTTGTTGACGCCTTCACTAAAGCTGTTGGCCCTACTCGTTCAGATTTGACCATTTCCAAGCTGGGCATGATTGACATATTTGCACCGGCTTGAGGGAGAGTATTTGAGTTATTATTATTATTCTGTAAATATTATGTATGAGCATATTTGTAAATATTTAACTTTGAGATAATATATATTGGCTAGCTCTCATTGGAGACCAAGGCTTTTCATTTCTCTACATGGAAGACGTAGAGGAGGTCGATCGGGTGCTGGAAGGGATGACACATATAGGGGTGGTTGAGGAGGTGCATGAGGTGAAAGTGTTTGGTGCTGGTGGAAGACCCAAGAGTGTGAAGGTCAGCAAGGAGCTGACGGAAGAGGACCAACAGAGGATCTTGACATCCCTGCAATTCTACGCTGATGTCTTCGCATGGAGCGCCGCAGATACGCCTGACATTGATGCGTATGTGACATGCCATCGAGTCAACCTCGATCCGAAGGTTTGCCCGATCCGACATAAGTTCAGGGCGATCACTACCTTTTTTTCCGACCCCATTCTCGAGGAAGTGAGGAAACTGCTTTAGGCATGATTTGCATCGGAGATCCAGTACCCAGACTGGGTCTCCAATGTTGTAATGGAGAAAAAGTGCGGAGGGAAGTGGAGAATGTGTATTGATTTCTCATTGCTTAATAAAGCTTATCTGAAGGATTATTATCCTATGCCTCGAATTGACACGTTGGTTGACTCAGTTATCAATTTTTCTATGATGAGTTTTCCCTGATGCTTTTTCAGGATACTTTCAGATCCGGATGCACCCCCCTACAGGAAAGACATCTATTTCATAACCAATGATGGGTGATACTCATACAAAATGATGTCGTTCTGTTTGAAGAACGTGGGGGAGACTTACCCGAGGATGATGGACCAGATCTTTAAGGACCAGAAGGGGTAGAATTTGGAGGCTTACGTTGGCGACCTCATGATCAAGAGCAAGAACATCATGGAGCATCTGGAGGACCTGGAGGCAAGCTTGTAAATATTAGATGTTGGATACATATCAGATTGTGTTTTCAAACGTCAAAAGTCGGAAGTCAGAGACATGTCGGGATATTATCAAATATCGGATTTTTATATCCTATAAAGAATAATTTTATTTTTATGTATACTAGCTATAATTTTATGCTATAAAAGAAAAAAAATTAATATAATAAATAAACGAGGAATGAGTCTTGCATATTATGAAATAAAATCAAATAATATCTAAGATTAAATATTATTAACAAATACAAAATGATACATTATAAAATAGAAATAATATTATATAATAATTTTATTTTGATAACACTAAATTTATAACAAATAAGTAAGGTTTAAAATTAAAGATTTTTATTTAATTATAATTTATAAGTTTTTTCAAACTTCTAAATTTATATTAAAAACATGCAAATACTTAGCTAATAAATGTGGTAAACATATTTACATTTTTTGTAATATGAAAATAAAATAAATTTTTTTTAGATAATTATACAAAATTGGTGCTAAGAAAAAATGTTAAAAAAATGGAACAATAAGTCTAATTTATTTAAACATGCATAATATAATGCATATATGTGATTTAAAAATGACAATTTTTTAACAAAATGACAACTTTTTTAGAAAAATATCATTTTATCTTTAAAAATGACATATCATACATGTTTGAGGACATTTAAAAAAGTACTTGGAGGGGACCTTTGCAACGTTGTGGAAGTATAAAATGAGATTTCTCTATGAAGTGCGTCTTTGGAGCTAGCAGGGGTAAGTTCTTGATGCATCTCCTCACTCCCGCAGGAGTGGAGCGAAACCTAGACAAAGTAAAAGCCATCATGAATATGGTCTCTCCCAGAAACACCAAGGAGGTGCAACAACTAACCAGGAGGCTCGCCGGTCTGAGCCAGTTCTTGTCCCAAGCAGGAGAGAAGTGCTCTTCCTTCTTCAAAACTCTCATTAGAAACCAAAGGTTCCAGTGGACCGCAGAGTGCGAGTCAGATTTTTAACCCCTAAAGCAGCATTTGATGCAATCCCCTCTGCTTCAGGGGCCTCGTGAAGGAGAAGACATCCTCCTCTACTAGAGAGTAGGAGCGAAAGCAGTCAACTCGGTGTTGGTTAGAGAAGAGAGGGAAAACGTTAGTTGCCAATATACTATGTAAGTAGAGTTTTCAGGAAGGTGGAGCTACACTATCTATTCTTGGAGAAGCTGACTTTCACCCTCATTATATCTGTGAGGAGACTGAGGCTGTATTTTCAGGCTCGCACCATCAGGGTAGTGATGGATCACTCCCTAAGAACGGTTTTGGAAAAGGCGGAGCATTCTAGTCAACTCGCTAAATGGTCTGTTGAGCTTATCGAGTTCCACATAGCGGATGGCCATCAAGACGCAGATTTTTTTGGCGGACTTCTCTTCTGAAGAAGCAGGGCGGGAGAAGGCGGAAGAGTTTGTCCGCTGACAGATGTTAGTGGACTGAGCTTCAGGGAAGTATTCCCTCGGAGTAGGGATCGTTCTGGTGTGTCTACAAGGGACGAGAATCGAGCAAGCAATAGAGATTATCCTCCAGGTCATCAACAACCAAACCGAGTACGAGGCAGTCGTTGCTAGCCTCCGCCATGCGAAGGAGATGGAAGTTCAAGAAATTCGAGCACGAATTCGATGGTGGTAACATCTCAGATTCGCAGGGATTTTGAGTCCAGGGAGCCCGTCCTATAGCGGTACCTCCTAAAGGTCAAATAGTTGATTGACACCTTTCGATCCTTCTTCGTGTAACACGTTCCGAGGGAGGAAAATCGCGCAGCGGATCGGCTGGCCAAGTATGGTTCGAGTGTGGGGAGCACCTTGACCGTGCTATTCAGACCATCCATTGAAGCAAGAGAGTTGATAGAGATCAAGTAACATCTTTCATTGATGGATCCTTTAATCACCTACTTGACCACCGATGAGCTCCCGACAACAGTAGAACTATGTTGTCAAGGCGCACACCTGAGGCGTCGGGCGCACCGGACGCAGCCCGCCGCGCCTCAGCATGGCTAATGCGGGCGATGTGCCCCAGGCGCGCCCATCGCGCCTTATCATCTCCCAGGCGCACCAAAGGAACACCTGGTCCTTTCAAGGTATTTTTTCAACCTGTTTTTTTGGAGATGGGCAAAAACATGATCTCAGACGCACTTGAGGCACCCTAGGCGCACTTGGGCGCCCAATTCGCTGAAAATCAGCGAAATGGGCGCCCAATTCTCTCAATTTCGTTTTTGCGCCCCACGTGCCTCAGGAGCGCGATTGCGCCTAGGCTGCAGGGCCCCTTTGCGCCTCGGTGTGCCTTGCGCCTTTAATAACACAATAGTAGAAGACAAGAGGCGCTTCCTATACAAATCAACATATTACTTGCTTCGTGAGGGAGGCTTGTATCAGAGGACCATGTTTGGTCTTTTGGCTCGGTGCCTCTTGGAGGTCGACGTTCCCCGAGTTCTGGAGGAAATACACTCTGACGTGTGTTGCTTTCACTCAGGGAGTTGTACGCTGAAGAAACAAATCTTGAGACTTGGATACTTTTGGCTAACTATTTGATAGGTCGCGGAGAACTTCGCTCGACGATGCTAGAAGTGTCAGCTTTACGCTCCAGTGCAGTTGAAGTCGGCCCAACCGCCAAGGACCATCACATCACCATGGTCGTTCTCCATTTGGGGAATGGACCTGCTGGGACCTTTCCCTCTAGCTAGTGGTCAACAGAGATTCATCTTGTTAATGATTGACTACTTCATAAAGTGGCTACAGGATAAGATCATGGTGAAAACCACATCTCAAGTGGTGAGAAATTTTCTGTGTGGAGATATCGTGTGCAGGTTCGGCATGCCTCAAACCATTGTCACTGACAACGTCCCTTAATTCGCTAGCATCGAGCTAAAAGAATTTTGTAAGCAGATCGAGACTAGCATGTGCTTCGCTTTGGTGCATCATCCCCGGAGCAAATCCCCTCTGTCTTGTGGGCATTGAGGTCTGCGTCAAATTCACCCACCAGGGAAACCTCGTTCAAGTTATCCCCATAGGGCGGAGGCCCTCATCCCGGTCGAGTTTGAGGTTGTCATCCCCAGGGTTATCGCGGTTGAAGATAGGAGTGAGAAATGGAGGCTCGAGAACGATGAGGTTCTGTAGGCTTTATTGTATTCCGCGTAAGAGCTCAGGGATTTCGCCACGAGAAGACAAGAGGAGATCTAAAGGAAAATGGGCAGATATTTCGACAAGCACGCCCAAATTAAGCAGTTTGAGAAGGACGACTTGGTCTTGAAGTGGGTCGCCTCCACTGCCAGATCAACGACAGTAGGAAAACTCAACCCAAAGTGGGAGGGAACATTTGTGATCTTGGAAACCCTCAAATATGGAAGCTATCGTTTACATAATTAAGAAGGCGAAGCACTCAGAAACACCTGGAGTGGAGATGACTTGAAAAGGTTCAATCCTTGCGCAGACGGCTCGGGGCAAGAGTTGGGCGCAAGGTGGGTCAGGGTAACCCTGTATTTTTTTATTTTTATTTTCAATACAATCTTCCATGTTTTTCCAAAAAAGTGCTCGAGCTTAATATTATGTTAAAATGACAAGTTCAGGAGTGCCCGATCTCCACATGCATTCTTGATTATGAACATCCACCTCCCCGCTCGGGATCTTTAGTCGAGCGACATGATGACGCCTTGGTTTTCATGAGTTTTCCTAAGACCACATCTCTGCAATCGTGACTGAGATCAGCTTTCCCATTGTATGCTGGCCGACGAATTGCCATGAGCTCATTCTCCTTGCCCGTCTATCATTGCTAGAAGGGAGGACTAAGGCTTCATTTGTTTCAGTGTTTTCGTCGGGCGTTTCCCACAAACGCCAGCCGGATAGCAGGTAACAAACGGCATCGCCGGGCGTTTGTCGTGTCTCCTCCCGCAGCAAGGAGAAAAAGCCGCAGGTTTCCTCTGTTTCGATCCCCGCCTCTCCCCCTTCGGTCTGAAAACTGATTCTCCACCCGCCGTCTCCGCTCGCCACCGCCGCGCCAAATAAAGCCTAAGTCATCATCTAAGAAGTCTGAAAAAGATTGAGTCTTCGATAGCCGCAGAAGAATAAACTAACTCTTCATAATTTACCTAGCAATGCCTGCGACTGAACAAACGCTAGAGCAGGTCAATCGGACATAACTCGCGTCAAGTGTAACCTAGAAGTAGGGGAGAGATATCACTCCTTTTAGATTCGATCTAGCTTACATTATCGATTTTCATACTACATAACAATATTTGTGTTTCTTCTCAGTGCTACTTTTCAGGGCTTCGAATGTGTGAGTCGTTCTAAGTCCATGCCCACTAGCTAACCGTGATCCTTCATCTAAGCTTGGAATGCATGAATTGATCTAAGTCTAGGCCTACGGGATGACCGCTAACCCCTCGAGTGATCCTTCATCTAAGTCTTAAATGCATGAGTAGATCCAAGTCTAGGACTACGGGCTGTTCGTTGACCACTTAGATGATTCTCCATCTATGCCTCGAATAGGTGAGTCGATCTAAGTCCAGGTTTACGAGCTGGCCATTGACCCCTCGAGTGATCCTTCATCTAAGCCTTGAATGCATGAGTCGATCTAAGTCCAGGCCTATAGGTTGGTTGCTGATCCCTCGAGCAATCCTTCATCTAAGCCTCGGCCGTGTGAGTCGATCTAAGTTTAGGCGTATGGGCTGGCCGTTGACCCCTCGAGTGATCCTTCATCCAAGCCTTGAATGCGTGAGTCGATATAAGTCCAGGCCTACGGGCTGGACATTGACCCTCAAATGATACTTCATCTAAGCCTCGAATGTGTGAGTCGATCTAAGTCTAGGCCTACGGCCTGATCGTCCCCCTCAAGTTATCCTTCATTTAAGCCTCAAATGTGTAAATCGATCTAAGTCCAGGCCTTCTGGCTGTTCATTGATCCCTCGAGTGATCCTTCAAGGCCTCCACCTCGTTTTGGAGTGTCCGGTTCTTCTGCTCCAAGAGTGAGATTTCGGTCGCAGTAAGAACTTCGGCTTTCTGAAATGGAAAGAACCAAATTAGAATGGAACCTCACCTGATGTGTCCGAACTGAGGGTGGCAAGATGAATTTACCTCAGGCACATCCCGTGCCGCTTTGTCCTTATGAAGCTCGGCGAGCTCTCCTTCGATCCCGACGAGCTTACCGTTGGCCTTGAGCAAATGCTCGGCAGCCCCGACATGCATTTGCGCAGCCTCCGCGCTCTCCTCTGCCACCTTCTCTACTGAAACGAGCGCGTGATTGATAAATGAGATATCTAGATGAGGCCTGAGCAAGCTTCTCTTGGTCATCTCGCGCGTATGTAGTGTAGAGGATGTTGAAGGCATCATCATCAGGTTCGTCATCCCCTACTCAGGAGGGCAGAATGGTGCTAAAGTATACCCTGTTCTGCTTCGCGTCCCATGCGAGTAATGGTTCACTAGTGATATCCATCGCACCGCTCCCTCGCCTAAAGTTGTGATGGTCCTCGAGGTTCTCGTGAGACTCAGGGTCTTCGGGGTTGGACTCTGACGCCTCGGCGAGGTCGCGGTGGACGATTGCTTTTTTGAATCTTTTGGGTGGTCCCACCGGCTCCGGTGTCGAGGTCATCAGCCTCTTGCCCTTGAGGTCGATGAGATCATATACGGACACCTCTATCAGCTTGATAGGAGGAGCTCGCTTCACGTGTGAGGTCTTCGCCTCACTAATGTTTACTCTAGAAGGGAGAGAGCCAAGTCTTGTGGAAAGAGGAGAATATTTAGTATGCATTCTTAGGTCGCTGAAACAAAGGCAAGGTGGTTAATCCTCACCATACCTATACTGGGCTAGTCGAAAGCGAGCTAGTCGATGTGTTGCCGCAGTTGAACGACATCCATTACTCTCAGGAAGAGCGAGAGTTAAAGGGGTTCTGATGTATCAGGAATCCAAGGAGGCTTGTAATAATGCTCATTCCTCTGAGCAGTTTGAAGGGGCACTGGGCCGAAAGGACCTTGCATAATTACAAACTTCTTGTGCCAGCAATGAACCTTTTTTTGCAACTCCTTAATCTTCAAGGAGGCGCTGCTAAAGTAGGTGAACCCTTCAGCTTTTGTGTTCATGCAGAGGAGCTTGCGGAAGACAACAAAGTCGAAGTGGACCCCAACCTCGTGTAGGAAGCAGATGAAGGTCATCATGGAAGCGACCCCATTTGGGTTGATCTAGGAGGGGGCGAGGTCGTAATGGTTCAGCATCAGCCGAACTTTCGGCCAGAAGGGGAGGCGAATTCGCATCTCAAAGTGGGCCAAGGGAATGACGAGCTCGACCGCATACAAGTGGTTGAGGTGCTCGTCAGGTTCAGCTCGACGAGCACAAAAATCCTCCAAAAAGTTTTGTTCGAAAAGACAGAGCTCATCCTCCATCATCTTGCTCTCTGAGAACTTGACGGCGACAAAGTTATCCGCGCAACGGAGGCGACCCTCCGTCTCCTTGATGTGTTTTCCTTTAGCAGGCGAGACCATAGCTGAAAAGAGGCAAATTAAATGACATGCCACAACAATGAGATAGCGCTCAATAGCTCAACAGAAGAAAAGAGAGCATGGAATAGAGTCAGGGTACCCCCTATTTATAGGTGTCGGCCAACAAATAACGTGAGGCTGAGGACAAGCTGCGCCCTGTCAAGGTACACACGCTGCGAGTGTGAGGTCTCGTTAGGTCGTGAAAATGGCGAGGTGGACAAGGTCTTGATGAAGATAACATTATTTCCTAGCATAGGTCCTGGCGAGGTATCCTGCATAGCAAAGGAGCTCGAAAATAGCAAAAATAAAACTCGCCCACTGGCGAGGGAAGCAAGATACAGGCAAAAAATCAACTACAAGCTTTGGCGAGGCTTATTATTAAAATAAAACAAATGGGTCTGACGAACTATTAAAAGTATTATTACAGCACGTCAACTAAAATTACAAAAGGAAACAATTAAAGCGCGAGCTCTTTAGGCGGTCAAAGGGGATTTTGGAGTTCCGCACCCGAGATGTGTGTTGTCCCCCAGCCAACCTCACGCACAACTTACAAGCATGTTGTTAAAGGCGCACCTAAGGCTCCAGGCTCACCATGCTTAGAGCTTTGCGACCTCGTGCGCCTTTGGTCAATAAAGGTACGGCTAGGTGTGATTTTGTTGTAAACCTTTCTTTCAAAATAATAAAAAAATTAATGCAGGAACTTAATAATTTGTATATGATTTCGTGCTTTTGAAACATAATCTATCATTGAGATTTAGATATGATGCAAGAAATCATATTGATTTTATTTTTTAAGAGATATAAATGATATTAATGAATGATTAATGAGTAGAATATATGAAGAATCTATTCAAGAAGATGAATTAATGTTGATTATTTAAAATGAATGTGGTTACGCCTTGTCTTCTTCGGGCGCGCGCTTGTACCTTGAGCTTTGTGCCTAGGCTCCAAGATCCCGTTTGCGCCTTGATACGCCTTGCGCCTTTAATAACTAAGTCACAGCTCATCCTGGGTTTTTTGGAGGCCTTCCGAATTGTGACAGATGATCTCTTCAGTCCGTCGGATGTGGTCTGTCATCCTCGCTACATCCCTAGGGAGGCCTGCACTCCTAGTTGGTGGATGTCGTTCTCCAACTGTCTCACCTTGTGTTCCACCTCGGCCATACACACTTCCAAGCTCTGTATGTCAAAATACTTGCGCTCGACACTCTCAAGCCGATGAGTAAACTCCTCGACAAGGGATATCAGGGACTCCACCGCGATTAGGCGGCAGTTGAGCTTGCTTGCCTTCAGCCGCATTTCATGCGAGGGTGCGAGATTTGTACTTGTTGAAGGATTCGCCCGGGGCGACGAAGAAATCGCTAGCTGGCAATGTTGGATGATGTCGAGGCGACCCCAGAGGTGGGGCTGAACCTACAAGTGGTGTCAATTGTTAAAAAACCTTTTCCGAATGGTGCTTACTCGCCGAAGAAAACACAAGCAAAGAGAATCTTACTGTGGCGGTGTTGTGGGTTGTCTCTTCTCGCGCGAGGAGAATGGAGACGAGATCTTTCCTCGGGTCCACGATGACGATCTCGCGGGTTATGGTAGCGGCGAAGCGGGATCAGGAACTGGCGAAGAGGTCATCCGCAGCGCCAAGGGTGAGCCAGACACCGACATCACGAGAGTCCCTTGTGGAGGTATGCCACGAGGAGGTTGTGGTAGCGCCAACAGGAGGAATGGCGACGAATGAGGTCGCGAGGACGAAGCTCTTCAACGGCGCAGTGCTCCGATGGCCCTTGAGATTTCAACCCGCTTGGCACGAGTGGTGTCATTGTGCCCTCTAGTTCCTTTATAAAGTGAACAGACTTGTAGTTTAGTCTTCTTTTTGGCCACCCCATTGGTAGAAGGAAAATTTAGCTTCGTGACCTGCGGGGTCGTGGGATTAGCCTCCGCCGACAGAGGCTAGGGCGGCATGACCTCGTCATTAACGCGCGCTGCACAACAGCTCAATTAGCGAAGCGTCAAGATTGCACTTTGAAGAATGAAAAGAGTCTACTCACTGGGAGTGGTGGTGACGACGATCATCACCTCGTCCAAGGGGGTTCCGTCATTTCCTCCTCGTAGAGGAGAGCAAACACCATAATTGCCTAGGTTCAGGTTCGTGATGGAAGGCTGTTAGGGAAGATTGGAAGCAATTAGATTTAATGCTACTTGAGACCTCCGTAGGACAAACACGAACTCAATTTTACCTCTTCAGTCCACTCCGGACGCCTGTACGGAAGCGAGTCCGCAGTGGCGGTGGAGGCGAATTTCTTTGTGGGGGTTCATCCCCTTCTTCGAGGAGATCGACCTCACTTAGCCTTTGTTGTTTGGAAGCCCGAGCCTCAACCCGCTTCCTCTTCCTCGCTTACTCATCCTCTTACGCCTAAAGAGGTCTGCAGAGGTAACACATTCGAACTTTGCCCGGAAGGTGCTCGCCGCCAAAGTCTCGGTGGCTGGAATTTGGTTGGTCTTGTGGCAAGACCCTCCCTTCACCTCGAGGAGCAAGTTGGTCGTCTTCATGACAGGCGAGGTCTCTTTCTTCTTAGCTGCCATAGTACAAGCAGTGAGTTTCATCAGTTCCAACCCTTATTTATAGAGGTGGGGGGCACCCCTCAGCTCGACAATTTGAAGCTCGTTGAATAAGGGTTGGATGAGTCTTTCTAACTTCTAAGTGAGTTCGCAAAGATCGGGGATTGTGTACAACCTGTATTTGACGAGGCGGACCCAAGCCTGAGTATAAGCCCCTGGACATCAGAAGGTGAATGTAGACCCAGAAGCATTCCTCCCCGGAGACAACAAGAGCTCGTTCAGAGTTCACACATTTCCTGTTGATCAGCTCGCTGCGAGCTCATCAGGGTGAAACTCCGCTTGCCAATAAGTTCGGCTCCCTTCTTAGCTCAGATATTTGAAGAATCTTCTCGCGAGCTCCTTTTGGGTTTGCCGCTGACCTCGCCGCGTAGAAAGAAACTCATCCAACCAATGAGCTCGCCCACTAAAGACCCGACATAGGCAACCTCTCCTAAGGTGACTCCAACCAGCTCGCCTCCTCCAGAGGTCCCCAGAGAGTAGGTAGCCCATGTACCTAGTGTCTCAAAAAGGCGTAGACAGAAACTCACAGACCATGTACTCCCCTTGGATGCCCTATTAATAGGACCCCATGACACATGAGAAAGACACGTTCCTCCCCCCTCCCCCCCCAGGCTCCCTTCAAACAATTTTGTTTTTCCCTTTGTTTAGCTCAACTTTGATTTGGGAGGGGAAGATTTTTTAAACTTCCGGATACGTGGTGAGATCTCGTTGCAGCTCTCGTGTTCAGTTTATAGGCAATTCAGGATCATCTCAAGATCTCTAGCTTCTTCTTGTTGTAATTTGCCCTGATCGACAGCTAGACAAGTAGCATTTTGTCATCCCTTTGGTCCAAACATTTGGAGTCGAATTTCTCGGTTCCAACACCCTTCATCTTCCAAATCGAGCTTTTTCTTGAGCTCGAACAAGGTGTGGTTGTTGCAGGGTTGCATCGAGTGACAAGCCTTTATCACGCTTACAGATGTCATGGGATGATGTTTGTCCAAGGGTCGTTGCTTGTGTGATGTTATGATCGAAGAAGAGACCACAACGTGAGCTTGAAGATGTGGCAGGGTCCCTTATACGAGGCCGGTTGAGGTCTGCCATAGGGCCGGTTGGAGAAGAAGTATCTGACTGTATGCAGGAGGGGTAACTATTGAGGTACCACCGTTGGGATTGGAGGCGAAGGGCTGTGTGAATTGCGGGGAGGGAACAACTGGAGGCGATGATAGAGGCGACGATAACTGCAGAGATTGGTGGGGCTTCGGGATCCAATAGGATCGATGACCACTCCGGTGGGATTGGAACCCCAAAGTGTCAAAACATCGCGTGTCTGTCAATGCTGGCGATTCGTGAGTTGTGAAATCGAGACTTGGTGTGATGCCTACATCTCCAATAACGTTCAAACATTGAACACAAAAAAATTGCTCTCTCCGTATTTTTGTTCTAGCTCGATAGTCTTTATATCTATTTTTGGATGATTTTACTATTATTATTTTTTTCATTTATATTTTACGATGCTTCCTAATTTTTTAAGTTGGTCTGGATCTTGAAGTCTTTCTAATATACTATTATTTTTTTAATATATTGTTAATTAGTAAATATTTATTTTAATATCCGTTTTTGTATGTTGAAATTTTGGCATTTAATTGGCAAATATTAGAAGGGGAGCCTTAGCGCACCAGTTAAGGTGTTGCCGTGTGACCTTGAGGTCATGGGTTCGAGTCCTGGAAGCAGCCTCTTGCAAAAATGCTGGGTAATGTTTGCCTACATTTCACCCTTGTTGTGGGGCCCTTTCCCGAATCCTCGCTGCACGGGGATGCTTTGTGCACCGGGCTACTTTTTTTTAATTGGCGTAGTGTTTGTAAATTTGGGGGTGCTTCTGTTGATTAATTATGATGTCTATTGTACTATTTAGATGTTTATCCATTCTATGAAGTACATGATGTTAATTTTTATTGAAATAACAGACATTTTTAAACTAGTTATCTTCACTAACAATATTTCTCTTTTTTTCACAATAATTATAAGTCTAAATATTTAATTTTTCTTAGGGGGGTTGTAACTGTGATATAGAGGGGCCTAATTGTGACAATGACAACATCCCTTCCTCCCTTTCTCTTAATCTTCTACTTTTGAATCCCGACTAAATACTAAGTAGGAGCCTCGGATTCTGATGTAACCTTGAAATCTCGAGTTTGAATTTAAATATTAAATTTGGGCTCCTTTAAAATATTCGGCGCAAATGAGACTTTCACGAATAATATAATGCGATAATTTACCTAGGGTTTGCAAACGCGCATAAAGGACTAACATTCAAATGTAGGAAGAAACATCTGTTAACTTTCTACAGACATGAAATGAAAGAAACTGAAAAACACGAGAGTATAAAAATGTACGATAGATATGTTCTTTGTTAATTAAAGGATAAGCAAGCTTTGAAATTCTTGACACATGGTAGGCTTTGAAATTTTTATTTTAGCACATGTCTATTTTGTTTTTTGTGTGTGCTCGTTTATTTTGTATCGCGCACAGCGTTCATGCTGGTTGTTATGACTTATTGGTGTGGTTGCCCAGTAAATCCCTGAATAATAATATCCATTAAATTATGGCAAGCAATGAAATTAAAATTAAAAACAAGTTAATTTTTTTGTTGGAATTCTACAAATAATGGATGAGAGAGAATTAAAATGTTTGGTTTTAGAAATCGTTAATCTGAATCTAATCAATGAATAAATTTCTTTTATTTTCATTTATTTTCCTTTGCATGTCTTTATCAATTAAACCAATCTCAAGTTATTGAGTCCTTTTTATAAGACCGACCCCAACTTCGTGTGGAGACAACTTGGACATATCGGGAAAACGGTGTATCTTTCAGTTTTTTCGGAAATCCAGCCCCAGCATTTCCTACTCACGCGACTAAGAAACCTAATCGTGCCCCCATCCGTCGATAACTCTTCGTCTGGCTTCGCTACTGCCTTCGTTAACTCCCTAGGGCTTCAGTGACCCCTTATCAGCCCTTTCCCGACGAAGCTGGCTGAGCTGGCACCAGTTCCATCATCTTGGGACTTCACCAGAGACTAGATTCCTCATCCCTTGCCCTGTTTGTCTTCTGGCTGCATTCCCCCTCTCCAGCAGACTCATCCCTACCACCGTCCGGTCACCTGGTACCCTTCCGACGAGTTCTTGTACTCCTAAGCACAGTCGGTGAACGTGCCTACCTTCAGGCGCGACCTCCATTATTCTCTTTTGTCGCCTCCATCATTCTCTCCTATCGCCTCCATCTGGCCTTCACGAGTTCTTGTCCCAGTCAGTTTATTCAAGTTGGAATCATCGTTGCACGTATGAGCCCTGACTGTGTACTTCATTCCTCGCTCGACTGTTATGAGTCTTATGTTATGCTTTAATTTTAATTAATCTTTGATTTCAGTGCTTGCCTAATTAACATAGAACTTATTTTTCGTTAATTTCAAAGTCCACGGATTCTCTTCTTTAATCTCCTGCCTGTGGAATGTTGATTCATACTTATCCTGCGCTCAAATATTGGCCTTTATGCGCTTTTGCAAACTCTAGATTGATTGTCACTTGCTATTATTCGAGAGTGTGTCGCATGCATTGCATATTTGAAAAACAAAATCACAACACTACCTCTAAAGTCCATTTTTTGAGATTCCGCGTTACATCATTACTGCAAGCCCATGTGAGTGGTACAGGGTGAACTGAAACAAAACTAAATAATATGATGTGTGTATATGTCAAATTGATCCAAAATTAATTTATTAGCAATAACATCATAAGGTTTAGCAATCAAACTCAATGTTCGCCATAATTTTCAAGCACATTCAAATTCACATTCTCCTTTGCACGAAAACTTTAAAGCTAAACTTAATGAAACGGATTTTATATGAAAGTAAGAAAATATAAACAAGTACATACACTAGTCAATGTTCCCAAGCAACTATACAATAATCTTTCAATATTTAATAAAATTGAAGAAACACAAAGCAAAATACTCACAAGCAAAGACTCCAGTAGCGGCTACTAGCGGCTATAGTAGCGACCCCAAGTGATGATGGGAACGTTTTTGATGATGTGATCAACTTGCTGGAAGAATGAATAAAGGAGGGGAGCGGCTGGAGGTGGAGGAAGGGCTATCGAGTGGGATAATGGAGGAAGAGAGGTTGACGTCTATTGCGGCTTTAAGTGGCTTGGGGGTGAACGAAGGAAGCAGGGGAAATATTGCAATTTATTGTAGGGGAAGGAGAAGAAGCTTGTGCCAGTGATTGTGAAATTTACGACTGGAAGAGGGCCGACTATTTGTTGTTACTGAAGAAGATAAAGCTGGCGACAATGATTAGGGCAGAGGAGGGGTGTGCGACTGGAAGATAGCCAGCAATTGCGATAGGGATTTTGGGTGGAGCGTGCTATCGAAGTAGAAACGATCATCGACCAAAACAATTGTCTTTTCTCTGACAAAGTGGCCAGCAGTGCCACTCATATGTATTTCACAAATCAGAAATCCCAGAAGGAGGTTCGGGGAATGCAGAGACGAGAACCACGATACAAATATCCCTCGACGATATTGAATACCTCAGTAGGCTCAGAGGGATCCCTCATGAATCTAGAATAAAGCTCACCAAAGTCAGTGCAAGTGGGGTAATCCCTAAGCAATTGATCAAATCTAGTTGTGCTAACTCTTAGTGTGGACTAGGGTGATACAACTACTAAAGGCGTCATTACACTTGTTCTCAACACCCGTTTGGTGTTTGAGAACGTAGTAGAAATTCTATAAGTATTTGACCCACTTGGCATGTTTATGCCCCAATTTTCATTGAGTCAAGATACTGCAGTTTGATGGTCGGAGTATGCGACGAACTCCCGCAAGAGGCGATAAGTTTCCATTATCAAAGTGACTGCACTAGCACGTAAAACTCTCTGTCATAGTTGGAGTACTTATCCCCGCCCTTATCCAACTTCTCACTGAAGTAAGAGATTGAGTGACCCCCTAGCATAGTAATATGTCAATGCCAACGCCAGATGAGTCACATGCTTTACCTCAAACACCTTATTGAAATCAAATAATATCAGAACAGGGGCAATCTTTTGTATCTTCTTAATCTCTTTGAAAGCCCGAGTGGCGGCTTCCGTCCATTGGAAATCTCCCTTCCACCGGCAATTCATGAAGGGGGTCATGATGGTATAAAGCAACTGACAAACCTCCGATAGAAGGTGGCTATTTTGTGAAAGCTACATGCTTTAGTGATAATGGAAGGAACTTGACACTCACAAATGAAATGGACTTTGTCCGGGTCAACAAATATATCGAACATTGATATGATAACCAAAGAAGGTGCATAAAATCAGTCAGAAAGGTGAACTTATTCAGGTTCACATATTCAAACAAGAGCCTCAGTTGGCTTACATTTTTGACAAGAGAGTGAATGTAATTCAAATTGTCATCAAAGTAGACTACCAAAATTTTTCTCATATAGGTCCGTAGGATCTAGGTCATGACCCACAAGAAAGTGCTTGACGCGTTGGATAGCCTAAAAGACATGACTAACCACTCAAAGCGACTGTCTTTGGTCGTAAAAATCACCTTGCATTCGTCTCCCTCGTGAACCCTAATATGGTGGTACTCGCTGCGAAGATCGATTTTTGAGAATAACTGGGCACCAGCCATCGTGTTAAGAAAGTCGTCCAACTGAGGATGGGGAAATGATCCTTAACAATGTTTTTTTATTGCTCCACTATCGATATGCATATAACAACTCCCGTCCTTTGGGATGAGATGGGCATGGACCGCGCAGGGTCTCAAGCTCTCAAGTATGAACTGTTTCCTCAACAACTCATCAACTTGTCTCTTCAGCTCAACATACTTGTCAGAGTTCATCCGGTAATGTGATAGGTTCGAGAGCGAAGCTCTCTGTCAGATCTATGGCGTGTTGAATGTTACGCAATGGGGGAAACTCGTTGGGTAAATCATCCAGCATAATATCCTCGCACCCATCAACAAAACGTCAAACATCAGGAGGTGGATCAGTAATCTCTGTAGGGCCCTCAAGAGCCATGGTATCGGCCAATACATAAAATATGCTAGCATCGTCTCTCTCTCTCTCTCATAAACTCACTACGATGCAGAATGTTTAGTGACCTGGATGAACTCTTGTTAGTGGAGGGTGTAACCTTTCCTTTGGATTTCTCTTTGGGTTTGGTTGGTGTCAATGTAATCTTAAGACTCTTGTCGTAGAATATGCACGTGTTCAAGCGATCGAATCATGTGACATCACGATCAAAGAGTGACCTCCCTAGCAGAACGTAAGCGATATTCATGGGAATGATGTCTCACAAACAAGGCCCTCAAACGAGGCAAGTGAAATTGAAACTAGACACATTTGGGTAATCTATATGGTCGTCTTATCGGCCCAAATCACTCAATAGGGATGAGAATGAGGTTTAAGAGTCACATGCATCTGCTCTATGCCCCTTTGGGCCACAATATTCACACAACTCCCCCTATCGATGACCCGCTTGTAAGAACCACTTGTGCTGGGAAAGGTGTAGAAGATCGCCGTGTAGTGCCAATCGTTAATGCTATGCGGGGTGTAGAGAAAACATCGAATAACACTAGCCTCATGGGAGCGCTCAACATCGCTCTCCCAACCATCCTCAACGGTGGCAACATTCTCCTTATTAGCAACCTCCTCAGCATCAGCACTCGGCTCGCCTTCTTCAATCAATATTTTCTTGTGGGGCACTGGGCTGTCATATGGCCCCTGCCAGAGAAGTGATAACACTGAATGTTCATTGGTCGGATGACCGTGGGAGGTCCAGTGGTGACCGCCTTACCCTCCGTGTCCATGCGAGCACGTGAGGGTCCTGCGAGAGTGGTAGTGGATGGAGGTAGCTTCCTAATTGTGGGCTCGTCTGGTCTGGAGGGAACCTAACAGGCACCTGCTAATCGAAGGTACTGCTCATACTTAAGGGTCATCTAATAAACTTGCTCTACTCTCTCCATGAGATGGGGAATAAGCTCCAAACATAACTCAACCCTCAGTCCAGAACAGAATCGGGAAAGGAAGGGTTATTGTGATAAACTTAAGAGTGAATCCATCAATCTAGAAGGCAAACCACATAGAAGAGATGTCAATCTAATCAAAGAGGGCTCTAGCGATCCCACAAGATGCCGGAGCAGGGAATGTGCAATGGGTCTGAGGAAGAAGGGCATTGTTCTTTCTTGTTTCTTCAAGTAGCCACATAATTCATGTTCCTCTAGATAAAGTCGAGCGGGGAGTGGAAAGCCACTTTAGCGGATTTGGTGTTCTAGTAGTAAATTTTTGGGACAAATATCATTCAAGTCTCCGAGATTGCAAGGTAATGTTAATTTGGTCCTTGAACTTTTAAGTGGTGTCATTTTCATCCTCTTGGTCAACATCTCGCTTTATTTTGAGTTCAACTTAAAGGCTAAAAGGGTCCCTAGATGAGAAATTCAAGGACTATTTTGACACAATAAAATTTTAGTGATTAATTTGATGTCGATTTGAAACCTCGAGGATTGATATGATTTTTAATTCACATAGTAAAAAATCATGCATCTCTCTCCCATGCACGTAAAGTAATCACAGGATTAATAGAAACACCCGTAAATATTTGTTGCCTTTATTCATTGTGGCACTCTCTGCTTTACTATGATTACACTTTATAACATTGGTTAGCAACAATGTATATTTTACCCTTATAAGAAACTATGATACGCTTTATAACATTAGCCAATTGTTTTCTACTTTAATTTTGAGTTCTTTTGGCAATGTTTTGATTTTAAATAAAAAATCATTTTATCTTTCTTGAGCAGGGTGTCATCACTAAGATTTTGGCTGATGATTTTGATATTAAAAGATTTGTCGATAAGGCGGCAGATTGAGAAGAACAGAGCTCAGCTATCATGTAGACCTGTGTCTCCAACCACTTTGTACTATTGTATATTGTTTATCATCAATGCTTAAAATATTACACATTTTAAATTATAAACGTAAAATATTGCATTAAATCATTAACTGTTGTGTCTGAAAATGCCTCGACTCCACACTTCACTTCACAAGAGGTGGGGCGAGTTGAGCACTTTAGGTGGCAGATTACTTAGGGCTGAAGTGGTCATTTGTTGCATTCGGTTTGCAGGGCCTTTTCCCAGTTGGCTGCTGGTAAACTGTTGATCCGCAACGCAGGGAGCTATTTTCTGGAGGCAATGATCAGCACATTATGGTCGGATAAAGAAAACAAAGGCTGCTTTTGGGAGGATTTATTTTCATCGGTCAAGCGGTTACGACCGCACATTATGTCGTAATCGCTTGACCGGTGAAATTAAGGTCCGGTTCATGCGGTCGTAACCGCTTGACCGGTGAAAATAGGTCCTCAAACGGAACCAAAGTCGCCTTTATGCACAGTAAAAATGCCTCAGTGAGATTCAAACCTGCCCCACCGCCAATATTATTAAGATTGCAAACCACTAGGCCACCAAGGGCTTTATGAATCTTAACTAACGTATTGTGTTTATATATATCTTATTATATAAAGCAATATAGGTATATATATATATATATTGTCGCGTGTGTTCTTCCTACTGCTCGCAAATCCTCGTGCACATCTAAAAAATGAGTGACAAGCGGAGTATGACATTCCGGGATTTCCAAATGGTGGGAGTGCCGTCGTGCGGGGACAATGTCGTAGACGGGATAATATCATGCAAGGCATGGGGGTCTCCCGTGCACTATCACAGTTGAGGTACTGTCGCGCGGGGACATTCCGAGGTTCGCATGTCGTCTGTCACGCAAGCGTTTTCCTGTAAATGCCCCTAAGCTATACTTCATCTGCAAGCGAATGCCTAATTCCGAAATTACCCCTCCCTAGCTGTCCATGCTCCGCCGTTGGTACTCTTTATATAAAAAATTGTTGATTTCAGGCCACCGCAGCTGGCGAAGGCAGCAGCGGCTGGATCGGTCCCAACTGACGGAGTCACTGGACGCCGGCGACCACGACAGGGTTAGGCCGGGGGCGGTCCGACAAGGCCACCGTCGGCGGTAGCCCTGTCCGTGACCGCCAGTTTCTCCATTAAAAAAAACCTCCACCGTCGCCGACGTCCTGACCAGGCCCCTTTGAAGGGGTTGTCAGACGCCGGCAATCCCAACGAGGGTTGGTCAGAGGCGGTCCGGCAGGGCCACCGACGAAAATTTTTTTGTGTTTTCTTCTTGCCTTCTCCGGCGCATGCCTCAATCGAGCTCGATGTGGTTGTATTCAGCGGTGGCTAGAGCCGGCAGAGTCGACGGAGGCAGCCAAAACCGCCACCTAGCCAGGTTGTAGAGGGAAGCGAGGAAGGCAGTCACAGGAGGAGCCGCAGGTGGTTTCGGCGGAGGCAGGGAGGAGGAAATGATGGGGCTCTAGATAGTAATTATTATTATTATTATTATTTTATAATTATTATTATGAAATTATAATCCATACTTCTTTATAATTATTTTATTCCATATTTATAAATACAAAATATTAATCCATACTATAATTAATTTTTGAGGCGGGCAAAAGGCGAAATTGTGGGAATCGTGTTCCCAGAAACTCTGACAAGTATCAACATTCTCCGACCAACAGTAATAACAAGAAGAAGTGCGTGCACTATTAATGGCTCGACCCTGGAAGAGTGCCCTGAAGCGACCACGACCTACTCACTTGCGGGCAACGCTCCGCTACCCAATGGTACGACTGCTGCTGTCATTCGCACCAATGCGGTAGAAGACTGCGTCTGGTTGATGAAGGAACACTAGACTGAATTGATCACCCTCTTACAGAGGATGGAAGTTTTGAACCCTCCCCACGAGGGAAACGCGTGCGAGGCGCGACCAATGGCAGCACCATAGCACGTCCATCGTTAGGGCACGATCCACCCAGAGGATCTCCCCACCAAAGAACTCTCCAACAAAGCAAGCTCTATACATGCCCCCGGAGGCAAGAGCCCCAAGTGGATGCTCAGCCTGACCCTTAGTCGATGCAAATAGATACCCAGCAAGGCAACCACAGACTCACCCGCTATGAGGTAAGAGACATGATTGTGGAAGAGTACGCCCAGGAACGATGTCTCCCAATAAACACACGACGCCCCTTCCATCATGGGTCCCCACTCGCTCCCCAAGTCATGGCGCACCCCGTCCAGCACGGGTTCAAGAAACTGTAATTCGAGGCGTTCGATCAACCGATATGCCAAGTCTTCCCCATGACTCTGAAGGGGCAAGTACGTATGTGGTTTCACCCCCTACGAGAGGGGGCAATCCACGACTTTGGGGAGCTCACTCTCCTCTTTGTCGATCAGTTCATAGACAATCGACGGGTCATCAGAGATCCCTCGCATCTCTCCGGCATCTGCAAAAATGAGGGAGAATCGCTCAAGGATTTCTTCTGTCGCTTCAGCTCCGAGGTACTATAGATCCCGGGAGTTGACCTAGAGCTTCCCCATGACATCTTCCTAGGAGGACTCCGCCCAAGCAGATCCTACTCTGCACCTATGAGGGAGACAGTCCCCAACTGTGCCGACCTTGTTCAATGGGTCGAAGAACAAATTGCTGCCGACGAAGCCATCAAAGCCCACCGCCAAGAATTTGAAGGGTCTTCCAAGCGGAAGATAGAGTTAGAACCCGCGCCTCTAACGTAACGTCGGAATGAGAACCACCGCGGAAATTCTCGCCAGGACCAAGGCCCCCGCCGGAACTAGGAATTTACCTCGTTGAATACCTCCCGATCACTGGTACTCATGGCCTTCCAAGACTCTGGCACGATCCGACGCCTGAAGTCGTTGACCCCGAATCGAGGGGACCAAACACAATACTGCAAGGGCATCCGGGGTGATACTTGCAAGGGCATAGCACGGTGCACTACACCCGGATGAAGGAGGAGACCGAGTGCCTCATTTGACAAGGGTATCTGGGGTGATACTTGCAAAACCAAATACCTATCAGCCCCCACTGCACCAACCGGGACGATAACAACCCTCGTCACGCCAAGGCGCACAGGGGGGAGGCAAATGGTCGGGGAGGTCGGAACCATCGTCGGTTCGCCCTTCCAAATCCTCCCTGTCGCTGAACACGAGAAGAGACTAGAGGGCCCAGGGCCACAAGGGGATACCTCCATCAGCTTCAGGGACGAGGACCTGAAAGGTGTGTGTACGCCACACCAAGACCCCCTCATCATCAGTGCAAGATTCAGTGATCCATACTCCAGGGTCACGCAGATATTGATCGACAGTGGGAGCTCAGCGGACATCTTGTTCCCACACTGCTCAGCATGTAGATCCCACGAGAACGCCTCGAGCTGGCAACCAGACTGCTATAGAGCTTCGACAGTGCGCTCATACACGTGTTAGGAACAATCACTTTCCCCTTCACTCTAGGGGAATTCCCGAGGCAAGCAACTCGGGACTTCCAGTTCATAGTATTCGACGCACTTTCCGCGTACAATGCGACTTTCGGTCGGCCACTTCAGACGCTCTTCGAGGCAATTCCCTCCATTCTGCACCTAGCACTGTAGTTCGTCACTTCGGGCGGAGTAGGTGTCACATGAGGCGATCATGAGGTAGCACGACTTTGCTACCTTCAACAAGCGCACCCCGGGCAAGACCAGGGAAAAGGAAGTCTGAGCAAGGGCTATGTTGGCGCGCCCCTACTGCTTACTTCTTTACTTATTTCCGTCTTGAAGAATAAGCCGCGAAGATGGACTTATGAGCACTTGTATCTTCCTTTTCAGTAATGCAACGTCTGTTTTTTCTTCCACCGCAAACAGGTCATCGCAAGGAGAGATTGGCGAAAGCCTTTCTACACCTCAGGAAAGATTGGCAAAAGTCTTTTTGCACCTCCACCCGGACGGACCCCGGTCATCCCAGGTGAGACGGACAAAGGTCTGTCTACACCTCGCAGGCGATATGGACAAAGGTTCATCTACAACTTCACTTGAACGAACCTCGGTTCTCCTGAGGCACGAACGAACAAAGATTCTTTGCCACCTCCACTTAGACAGACCCCAGTCCTCTGGTGTCATGAACGAACAAAGTTTATTCATCCCATCCAATTGGACGAGCCCCGGTTCTCCTTAGGCATGAACTATAACGGCCTCCCAAGCATACAACTTGAAAGAACGACCGTCGGCACCCCTAGCACCATGCTCGAAAGGGTTCAGCCTTAAATAGACTGCAGACTATGCACCTCAAAGAACTTTATAGTTAAGTGTGCTTGGATGAAACATCCCGGGACTACTCCAGCTCGAGCACGCTTAACTATAAAGTTCTTTCGCTTCTCATCATAAAAGAACTTTATAGTTATGCGTGCTTGGATGAGAGTAGTTTCGTGATCGGTGACCTCCTGCGAAATCACTGTAGGGGCGCTTAACTGGATCACTTCTCATCGAAGGTAGGTTGAGGCTTCCAACAACCCGCCTATGGATGGAGAGGGGTTGGGGTGCATGACATGCAGAATATTTGAGGCTAAACCCTTTCGAGCGTGGTGTTGGTTGTACTAGCGGTCATCCTTTCGAGTTGTGTGCTGGGGAGGCCGTTATACGAACAAACAAAGTTTCTTCGCCACCTCCACCCGGGAGTACCCTTGTAACACCCCCATCCATCACATAACATATAACAGAAGGTCCGGTTGGGGCCCGACGCCATATACTACGGACAGACCAAGGAGTTACTAAATTGAAACTATCATCCAATATTTCGCATCCTGTAACAGCCCAAATTTCTCAAACAGGAAATTTTTGGGTGACACGGCCTGGGACACGGGCGTGTCCCAGGGCGTGTCAAGCTGGGGTCGACGATTTGGCCGCGTAGTCGACGAAATTTGGAGTCGACGGTCGTTGAGTAGCGGACACGGCCTGCGACACGGGCGTGTCGCAGGGCGTGTCGAGGCCGTGTCGAGGCCGTGTCGACTATCGGCTTTAGTGTCGACGATTTTTCGCTCGAAGTTGTGTCGAGAGGGGGCACACGGCCCAGGACACGGGCGTGTCCAAGGCCGTGTCGTGTACTCGATGATTTTTGCTCGACGATCGTCGAGTGTCGAGTGTTGAGTGTCGAGAGGTTGAACACGGCCTGTGACACGGGCGTGTCACATGGCGTGTCCGATCAGGTCGACGAACTCAGCCCGACGAAGGATTTCGACAGGGCGTGTCTTCGTGCCGTGTCTGGGCACACGGCCTGGGACACGGGCGTGTCACAGGCCGTGTGAAGTCTCGGGATGTTTTGGGATTTTTTTCGCCCAGGCACACGGCCTCAGACACGGGCGTGTTCAAAGGCGTGTTGGGGACACGGCCCATGACACGGGCGTGTTCCGTGGGCATGTCACTGGTCTGGATAGGTCGGTTGACCACCGCTTGAGGCACACGGCCTGGGACACGGGCGTGTCACAGGCCGTGTCAGGTCAAAATCAGTGTTTTTGGCAAAATCGTGGCCGTCCATTCCTTCAGTCTGGATCCAAAGGCTGAGCTTCTTTCCTCTTTTCCTAAAGGCCGAAATCTGAGAAGTTATTCTCATTTTACTTGGCCTTGATCTTTCTTCAAGTTAAGAGAGAAAGGAGAGGAAGAAGAAGGAGGAGGAGGAAAGGGGGCTGCTGCTAGTGGTGCTGCGGTTTACCGACAAGAAATCTGAAGCCGGCGTTGCGGAGGAAACGCTCTTGCGAGTCTTTCAAGCAAGCTTTGAGTTCATGGCACCGAAGCGGTCTTCAAGGGTAACGACTTTTCTTCCTAGCCATGTGAAGGCTTCTTTTGGCATATCTTTGTGATCCCCCACCAAGAGGTGGCTGATTTTGGGAGTCGTTTGGGTGATTCATGAAATCCCCTTTGTTGGCATATAGATCCGGAAATGGAGTACGGAATAGGCATGCTGTGTGAAGCCCATCTGGACAGGTTGGTCTGGATTGGTGATGTTGCATACGAACCGGAGAAGTCTCCGTGCGAAACATGTAGTTTAAGGAGTCAACGTGTTATGCCTGCGAAAAGGAGTAGCAGGAAGTACTGGAGTGGTAGCCCAGGAAAATAGCCGTGATATGTTTTTGGGTCCAACCTGTGAATGAGGTACAGGAAGTACTGGTGTGACCAGGAAAGGCCCTTTGTGATGCTTGATGTCGTAGGGTGTCCACCTGTGAAGCGAGTAACAGGAAGTACTGGCATGGTAGCCAGGAAAGACCCCTGACATTTGTGATTGTGCGGTGTCCACCTGTGAAGAGAGTCACAGGAAGTACTGGGAGGCCCAGGAAAGACCCGCTGTTGTGCTAAGAAAGTGGGTATCGAGAAATACCCAGGCTTGAATGCCAAGAACAGGATTGGTGAGACCGACCCGTGCCTTTGATATAGCCATGAGTACGCTGCACTCGGAGAAGGCAATGCGATTTGAGCAACGGGGGGTGGAGGATCCGACCTGCGCTATGTCCATCCGACGTGAGACCAAAAGGTGCGGTCTGTTGGAGCGCATAGCAAGAGTCTTCGGCCTGCGCGCCATGACACAATGGGGGGCTACGGGCCATCCCGGTGTAGGAAGACTATAAAACTCCGGCTGCACGCCATGGAGTAAATGCTCAAGAGATTTACCGTTGGGTGGTGACCCTGATACGGTGGTGGGCAAGAGCTTTGACAGAACACCAAGAATGTGCCCTGAGTGCACGGACCGTTGGGCCGGGTGGCGAACGGTTGTGATGGCTTGTGTGCGTGAAAGCACATTGTGATGAGATATATTGCCATACTGTGTTATATGCTATGCCTGCAGGGAAGAATACCGCTGCCCCGAGAGAAGGGGTAGGGTCGTTATAATTTGGTCAGCTGAACGCTGACCGTTGCTTTTGTTTGCCACCGTTGGGTGGGTTGTCCCTGTACAGGTGCTGGAGAGCCGAGCGGGACGCATAGAGGTTGACGTTCCTGTTGTTGCTGCTACTGCTGCTAGCCCTCGAAGGCTATATGTGGTGCTGTTGTGTACTTTCTTTTCATGTGGCCGGCCTGCGCGCCAATTTGATTTAGGTCACTGTTTGATAGCCATGTAAGGCCATAAGGCCAACTATTTGTCCTTATTGTAAGACATTCCTATATTGTCTAAAATGTGGAGTTTTATGTTTGGACATTCATGAGGAGTTCAAGTTGTAGTCTAGGCTTCCGCTAGAATGCTTTGTGATAGGTGCGATGCGCTACTCTGGTATCATCCTGTACCTTCACCGTCTGTTTTGTGATATATACTGTGGGGCCCCGGCCGGACCTTCTATAATATACCATATGAACGAATGGGGTTGTTACACATCCTAACACAGAGTGCATTCTAGCGAAAGTAATTTAAAGGTAGTAAATAAAACCCAACAACTGCATGAATGTCCACTAGTACAGCTAGGAATGTAAATCAAATACACAAATAAGGTCTTGGCCTTAACGCCTTACAATGTTCAACTTTAATTTAAAATATGTTACATACTTCGGCACGCAGACCGGCCACACATGAACGATAAAATAACACAAGTATTCTCTTTGGCCTTCGAGGGCCAGCACAACATTTCTGGGCTCTAGCCCGCTACTTCCAGCTTGGCTCAGCAGCACATGCACGCGACATTCCACCGCACGATGGCAAACAAAAGCAACGGTCAGCATTAGCTGACTAAATATAACGACCCCACGCCTCACACGGCGCGGCGGTGCTCCTTCCCTGTAGACATTAATATAACCACAACATGACAATAGGAACGTGCAACTTGAGCACCATTCATCACAGACGTTGGCACAAACACCCAACGCCCTGTGCTCTCAGGCACACTCTTGGTGCACAAGACCTCAAGGGTCGCACCATCGCTCTAAGACGGTTAACAATGTTTGAGCTTTTAGTCTCACAAGGGCCTAAGCTAGAGACAACACCCCAAGCCTCCGTCAAAGTCATAACGATCTGCAGATCCACTGTATGACTCACTCCAAGACGGACGAAAAGGGGAGGGTACAGTTTAGCCTTTCCCGTGCCCAATTCGTCAGGTGCGTCGGCCACGACGTGGGTCGGCATCCCCTTTCCCATTTCCATACTATTCATAACACGGTTATGATCCTAGGTTAGCACTCATGGCTACCTTGGCAGGGCAAATTAAGCCCACACCCATCACATTATAGCTGAGCAAATTAAGCTCATGCTCAATCAAATTATAGCCCAAAAGTCTCCTAGTGACAGGCTTCACAAGAAAACATAACTCACTGGGAGCTATCGCCACTACCGCGCGGTAAGGGTAAGACTATAATTTCTTCCACATTTTCGGGTGTTTCTCCAGTACTCTCAACGCAGTCACCTGCACACCCCGCGACTCTGAAATCTACACAATAACCATGGAGTCTTCTTCGACATACAAACATCACCAATCTAGACCAACTCATCCGGATGGGCTTCACACAGCATGCATATTTCGTACTTCGATTCCGGATCTAAATGCAACACTACGTGGATACACGGATCTACCCGTCGGGAGAACCACATTCACGTGTTCGTGGAGTGTCTACCCTCTAATGCCAAAAGAAAGGACTTAACATGTCCAAGGAAGAGGATCGTTACCCTTGATGTACGCTTTGGCGCCATGGGAAAAATCCAGACAGTTGAAAACGACCGCTCCGACTTTGCCTCTGCAAATCTGAACTCGCCTTGCGAATCCTAGACCAGAAACACGAACGGCGGCAAGATCTCCCTTCTTTCGGCACTGCTACTCCTCCAGAAAACCAGACCAAACTCTCCAACTCCAGAATAATGGAGAGGAAACGACCTAACTAGGCATATATATAAAGCTACCGCCGTGCGGTAACTAGCTACCGCCGCGTGGTACTGCCTCATTTCACGTGTAACTGCCCAGGCCCTCCAATCATAGGCCGACACGTGGCCACACCATTACGAAATCGCTAATGCTAAGTGTTAGGATGCTAGCGCCTTGCGGTAGCTCGCTATCATTACATCACGACCGCCCCTGCTACTGCCACGCGATAGCTACTACCGCCGTGCGGTAGTAACCGAGCGCTTTCACAAATAAATTGCCAAGGTGCCGCATGTAGTAACCCTATCGCTGGGCGTTAACTGCCCGAGAGCTCGAACAATAAAATGGCTAATGTCGCGCGCTAGTAATGTACCACTATGCGGTATACTAGGCATTGACTCACCTCGCCTCACTCAACCCTCTCGGCACTAACAATGGAGCTACCGTCGTGCGGTACCTAGCTACCGTTGGGCGATAACCTCCAGAACACCATTTCCTGTCTTAAGAAAATTTGGGGTATTACAAATATCCCCCACTGAAAGAATTTCGTCTCGAAATTAAGTCATGCATGAAACTAAATAATTTGATCAACATTAATTGTGTACCTTAATTGAATAACTCGGGGAATTCGTCCTTCATAGTTTGTTCCCGCTCCCAAGATAGCTCCTCTCGGCCATAGTTGTCTCAGCGAACCTTGACCATTCTAACTTGCTTATTACGAAGTCGCTTGACATCTACACCCTCAATGCAAATAGGTTTGACCTTCATTATCAACCCACCATCCACCGGTACTTGATCTGCTGCGATCACTAGCGTAGGCTCTTGCACCGCCTTCCACAACAGTGATATGTGGAATACGTCATGTAGAACACTCAGTTCCGTTGAAAGCTTCAACTGATAAGTTGCTTCACCAACGCGCTCCAACACCTCAAACGGCCCAAGGTATCTTGGACTTAGCTTTTTCAGTCGACGAATCCTCGACACACCCATGAACAGTTTAATCTTCAAGTATACCCAATCGCCCATGGCAAATTCGAAGTTTCTGTGCTTGGCGTCATAGTACATAGACTGCCTATCTTGTGCAACCGGCAATCCCTCCCAGATTGTATGCACAATCGAAGTCGCATCTTCGACGTCCTTCCACTTGTACAACTTGGACTCGCCAGTCTCCAACCATGACAACGGGGTACGACACTTCCTACCATAAAGGGCCTCAAAGGGAGCCATTTGAATACTCTCCTGGTAGCTGTTGTACGCGAACTCAATCATATATAGGTGATCCTCCCACCTTTTTCTGAAATCCAAGGCACACATGTGAAGCATGTCTGTTGGGTATTGTATCCACAATTACCTGGATTTGAGGAAGCCACCTGTCAAGCTAAGATGAATTCACAATGTACTTGATGAAACCTCTTAAGTTGTGCTTGCAGTTATTCCACGCTAAGTGCACACCAATGTCAGGGTGCAGTAGGTCAATATACACGGGTCTGCACGACGTAATCCCTTGTTGAGCAGATTAGTGTGTTGGCCTACGTGTACTCTCTCTATTGGAGTGCACTTACTTTCAAGTACAGGGCCGTGTTTATACAAGAGCAGACAAGGAGCAAGGATGGGTCAAGGAGCAGCTCTTGGGTGGAAATACGAAAATTCGTCTAAGTATAATTCGACGAGAATCGTTAGTGATTCGCGCCGACTCTATCCGGCTACCTCAAAACAGTGCCAAGTAAGATTCGGCGAGAATCACTAGTGATTCTCGCCGAACCCATCGTTGAGCAGATCATGAATACCAAGTACTATTCGTTGAGAATCAACAAGTGATTCGGCGAGAATCACTAGTGATTCTCGACGAATCGTCGAGAATCACTAACTGATTCTCGCCGATTCGTCGAGAATCACCTGCGATTCTCGCCAATTTTGACTTAGCAATTTCTCTGGAAGCTGCTGGACCGGATTTTGCCGCTGGGACTGTGCTGAATCGGAACTAGGGTTTCCTTCAGGTGGGACCCACAACGGTCATTTAGGAGTATACGTGTGTATAAATACACGGGTATTTTTGAACAGTAACAGCAGCGAAGAAGAAAAGAAATACGCGAGCCGCGACGTGACCTAGATCGCCGTTTCCACTCCACCGCCGCCGCCGCCGCTCGCGCCAAGTTGTTCGCTGGTTGATAGTGGTTTCGCCCAGATCCTCCCGCGACAGAAGCCTAGCTAAGCTCAGCGTCTCACGTGTCTAACCGGAGATCTCTTGTCTCTCGATTTGTAGATCGGGAAAATCTTCCCCATCCGAATCGATCGAGACGATTGATCCTAGTTTGACCGTTGGTAGACCTAGCTAGCTTCGCTACGAAGTTTGGATCTCTAAAGAACAGCAGCCGCACATCGTTGTTGCCGCCGTTCCCGTGAACCTAGCCGCCGCCCATCTTGCCGCCGCCGGTTCCGGGGAGATCCTCTCCAAGAGAGATCTAGGGTTGTGGACTCTTTGTGGACTTCAAGAACACGTCGTCAACAAAGAGGGACACCTTTGTCTCCAAACGTAGTTTGTATCTTTTGTACATTCTATTTTATTTTTGTTGTAAAGGAACGGTGGTTCCGTGTTGTAAGGGTTGGGTGCAACCCGTATTGTGGGAGTGTTGACTCCTACGTGTGGAAGGGTTCCTTCCGATAGTGCAAGGATTGGATTTCAATCCTGTTGGTGAAGAGACCGAGTCGTCCCTGCTTTGGGAGATAGGTCGAAGGGGGAAAGTGGATGTACCCAAGTCGGGGAACCACTATAAATAGCTTGTGTACTCTGTTGTGCTGTGTTGTTTTATTTTCGTGTGCAGGTACAATTTAAATTCCGCAAAAACGCTGCACGTCACCTATTCCCCCCCCATAGGTGAAGATAGTTGACACTAGGTGGACTTTCAAGTGGTATCAGAGGGAGGTTACTCATCAAAAAGGTTTACACCTTGAGTAGTATCCTGCCACCAGTGTCAGAAGCATGGAGCTGGATCATGAGATATCGCCACTAAGACTCCCCGCATGTACAAAGGAGTATTATCCCGTCTGGAGGATGAGGGTGTCATATCACTTGGAGGCCATCGATCCTCGAGCATCTTTCATCCTGGAAGAGGGTCCGTTTATTCTTATGAAGACCTCCGACTCTGGAAAGAATATCCAAGTGCCCAAGTGCATTGCTGAGATGTCAGAGACGGAACTTTCATTATTCAATTTGGACAAGAGGATTCGTCAAATTCTCATGGATATCTGGTCTGGAGCCTCTCGCTCTAGATTGGAAAAATGTAGGACGGCTAAATCTATGTGGGTGATGATCTCAGAGCTGATGGGGGGGGGGGGGGGGGTCAGAGAAAGCTGGAATCTGCTGTCAATCAGAGGATGAAGCCTATGTGGGGGGTCCTCGCAGCTGAAGATGAAGGTAAGGATCTATCGGACAGCATCAGAGCTCCAGTGTCCGTGTCAGAGACTGAAGAAGCCAGTGAGGAAAGCAGTTCTGATGAGGATGACACAAAGGTCACTGCCGCTAGTGACAATGACTCTGATTAGCAGGTAACCTCCTCATCTTGCCCCATCTCTCTTGAAGTTTCTGAAGACAGGAACTGCCTTCCTTCAGAAAATGCTGATTCCCTGAAGAGAGCCCTTCAGACCAGCAACCTACTTGCTGAGGAGCAAGCTCAAGAGATTGCTCGACTGAAGATCTTGTTGGTTCTCCAATTGGCATCCAACAAGGTCAAGGACTCTAAAATCTCAGCTCTAGAGAGTAGTCTAGAGAATGAGAAAAGAATAGTATCCAACTTTTCCAAGGTTGATGTTATAAAGAGAAAGCAAGAAAATGGGTGGATCTCCCGGATTATCAATTCGTGGAGAAATGGGGAAACGGTATTCCGACCCCCCACTCCAAGCAGGAAGTCAACTCATCATGCCTTCAGGTATGACCACAGGAACAATCGTGGTCACTGCAAGGGTGATCTGTCCTCATGTGGAGACACCCGTAGTGCAAGGGCCGTCGTGGCCACCCATGAGAGAATACCTAAGGCTCATTCTGAGCCCTTTGTATTCACTGCCACTGCCTCAACTCGGTGTGAATCTGCATGTACCAGCTCACAGAACACTTCTCACCACCCGAGGACACATGACAGGGAGGTTAGAAGTCATGGTGTAAGTTGTCATGGGGCCTCAGGAAGGGGGATGCCTGAAAGGAAGGCACCACCTCCCCGGCCTCATGACGCTCGCAACATGCATTCCTTCCACCCTTCCACGTGTCACGGTGGAAGAGGAAATTTTGTGAGGAGATCATGCCCTATCCCGTTTAGACCTAGGACCGTGACTACCTCAGTCACTAGATCGGGTCAGAAACGGCGATACAACATTCACCCGTGTTGGTGCTGTGGCAAAGTGGGACACTTTGCCATCGACTGTTGGCACAACCCCTCTGTGTCAAGGGCAAGGGCCTATCCACATTTTCTGGGCAGACGTAGTCTTCCTGACAGGTTTTCTGAAGGAAGACAGTCGAGTGCTTATGCTAACAGGAACCTAGGACCCAATATGATTTGGGTTCCTAAGGTAAAGTAATTCTTTCTTGCAGGGTAGTCTAGGTTCCCGTAACTATGATGGGAACTAGACAGTAGGTGTTTCAAGACTGAATTGGAACATGCATCTGGAATAACATCAGTGATATCTATATGAGCAAACTCACATCGAGCACCTGGTATGTTATAGTCAGAGAGACGAAATGATAACTCTCATGTTCCCAGGTATTTTTCATCAGCTCCAAGACTTGAGTCGTTTTCCATCGACAGTCACATATATATATATATATATATATATATATATATATATATATATATATATATATATATATATATATATATATACGTGTATGTGTGAGCATCCAAGGATAGGGTAACACGATGAATATAAACCTTAGATACACCATTAAAGAGTTATCGAAAATTCCACTGGTAGACTCGAAATCTAACATCTACAGGCTTAAATTAGTTCACTAAAAACTAGCGAAGATTGCCATCAAGAAATGTATGGAAAAGCTGGTTCAAACCCCAAATAGTGGCTTTAAGAAGTATTCGCATATTTGGAAGATTTTTAAATTAACTTATATGGAAAAGCCGGAAACCGTTAAAATCCCTTCTAAATCCCGACGATCTCACGCAGTCTCCCGCCGAACTCACCTTTATATATTTAGAATCCGGCCGACTCTTCATATTCCGTAGGAATCCCGCCGAAGGACGCTCTCCGCAGGAAGACTCGCCGACTCTCTCCGCAGGGGAAACTCTCCGCAAGGGAAGCTCGCCGAATCGACTCCTACTCCGCAGGAAACTCACCAGGAATCGTGCAGGCTTCCGTCGAATCCCGCCAAATCCCGCCGAACTCCGCAGGAAACTCACCGAATCCGCAAGTTTCTCACCGCAAGTTTCTCACCGAAGGTTTCCCGCAAGAATCCCACCGAAGTTTCTCACCGAAGGTCTCCATCGTCTTCCCGCAAGTATCTCGGCGAATCGTGCAGGCTTTCGTCGTCATCCCACAGGACGATCACCAAAGATCTCTCGCAGGAAGCTCACCGACGATTCCGCGTGCACTCATCCGGTGTCCATCATCTTCAACCACCTAACTCCCGTCTACGCTTTTAGGTAACCTCTTCCTCAACCGTACTTGGACGTTATCACTAGTGTCGCTTCCCTTTTGACTGTTAATTAAGCGTAGAGTAGGGCTTCTCTCCCTAGATCTGCAATGGCTCCAAGGACAACCGCTGGGCTGGTCACTGGATGCGAGCTGGTTCGCACAGGGTTCTCTCATGCCTCTGACGAATTCAGAAACATCATTCTTATGCTGGAAGAGGCTGAGCTCTCATTCGTACTGGAGCACCCGTGTAAAATCTTGGACAAAGAAGTGCTGGAGTTCTTCGCTACCGCCAGACTCCGAAATGAAGACTCTCTTATCAAGAGCAAGGTGGCTGGGGCAAAGATCAAGATGTCTGCCAGCAAGCTGACCCGCTTCCTGCAGCTCTCTAGCTCGGATCACGAGGACTATCTTGAGGAAGAAGATAAAACAAGGACTCTCTTATTCTGTGGTCTCCCACGAGGAACTCGGTCGATAAAGCGCAAGGATATGAATGAAGAAGGGAAGCTTCTGTCAGACATAATCGGAAAATTACTCATCTGCAAGCCAGGCTCTCATGACCATATCTCTGCAGACATGTTCAAGATCCTGGTGGCAATTGTCTGCCGAAAAAGGTTCAACTGGGGGGCTTTGCTGTTTGAGAAGATAAAGGACACCCTGAGATCTCCGAGCTTTGGCCGAATCATAAGTCTGTATCTCAATCAGCTGAATGGAGACAAGTATGACATGAGTAAAGGTGTTCCTCTACACTACTTGAACAAAATGGACTCAAGTGTTTTTGACAGATGGGAGAGGAGAATTGGGAAGGCTGCCGTGGAAGAACAACAGGACGTATCTCCAGCAGTAATCCCCAGTGAAATTCCTGATGCTTTGACTGCAGGAATTGAGGGGGAGCCTCTACCCCCTCATGCTGATATCGTATTTGACATCTCCCAAATGGCCAAAGATGATGTGACAGATATACAAGAAGACAGTGAAGCTGTGCCGGAGAATGAGGAGGTCCTGAACCTGAACAATCTAGGAGCCGGAGGTGCTGTAGAGGAGACTGCTGACGAAGAGTTGGAAGAGGATGCTGATGAAGATGATCTCATGGATGATGAAGGAGAGGAAGACGACAATGAGGGACAAGAAGCATTGGAGACTCAGGATCTCATTGAACCTCCATCTGACAAGCACGCACCTGAAATCGTTCTTGAGAACATTGGTGCACGAGTGGAGGGGGAGTCCGAGAAATCTGCAGATGCTGCAAGTATTCCTCCATTAGGGACTGTGCTCCTGTCCAGCTCTATAGGTGCATCTGATGAAGTGCAAGGCCAAGAAGTGCCTCAGAATATTCCCCTACGAGATGATATAGCCACTCACACCGTGAATATCATTCAGGGCATAGTGGATGAGCTTAAAGCTTCTTTTGAAAAAGCTCAAAATAAAATGCTGAAAAGGATTAAGAAGTCTGAAAATCTCATGCTCAAGAACATGGTGGAGATCAATCATAAACTTGACATGATGGAAAAGAAATTTGAAGAAAAGTATACAGCGGCCGGCCAAGCGGTCACTCTTCTTATGGACGGGTTGAAAAAGAACACCGACACTCTCATCGTAGTAAATCAGAATGCTCATGTTGTAGCAAACAACATTCAAAAGTTTGACGGTAATATGGTAACTCTCAACGCCAATCAACAAGCATTGGTCACTGAATTCTCCAGGACGACAAAGCATATTGATGACTCTCTGCACTCCTATGCAAACTCCATCGCAGTCGAAGCCAAAAAGGGGGAGAAGGAATATATTGCTAAGATGGCTGAGCTTCGGGAAGTCATGATCAACAACTTCGAACAGTCAAACAAATATGTCTATGACAGTTGCTGGTGGATGCTCCAACAGGCGTTAGGCGTCGATTTGAATCCTGCGGGTATTCATGCTCCTGAGACTACTACGGCTGCTGAGGGAGTAAGTGCTGCTGAGGGAGTAAGTGCTGCAGATGTTCCCATGAGTGAAGCTGATGCTAGGGCTATTTCCAAAGCAAAACTGATGAGCATGTTTGATCAAGAGGCCCTAGCAAAAGCCAGGGGGAAGAGAAAAGCTCAAGAAGGGACCTCCAAGGAGACACAAGCTGAAAAGAGAATTCGACTGAGTGAGGAGGAAGTAAGAAACGAAAAGTGGAGTCCAGTTTCAAAGAATATCATCTTGGACACCTTCTGGCTACAAGAAAAAAGAGAAATCAATCGAAACGAAGTATACAGCCAGTATGAGTGGGAAATGCACAAGACGTATGAAGCGAAACGAAACATATTCTTCAGGACCAACACGACGGCAGATAAAGCTCCTCCTCTCAAATATTATCCGAAGCCCAAAGAGTATATGGAGAGGCAAAGAAAGAAGTATTTGGCTCAAAAACTCAAGGATGACTTAGCCAAAGAAAAGTAGTTAAAAACTTATAGCCTGTCATTCTCTCTTAAGAACAATTAACATTTATTGTTATTATATGAACAATTCTGAGATTATATATAAATATATATATTTGTATATGTATTTGAATTTGTGAATGACTCAAGTCTTGATCTGTTTACCTATATTCTCTTGTGCTGCATATTTAAATTCTGAATGATGTTTATATTATCTGGTTGGTGTTATTCATCTTAGCTAGTAGGGTTTTGACTTCGTCAAATAGGGGGAGATTGTTGGGTATTGTATCCACAATTACCTGGATTTGAGGAAGCCACCTGTCAAGCTAAGATGAATTCACAATGTACTTGATGAAACCTCTTAAGTTGTGCTTGCAGTTATTCTACGCTAAGTGCAAACCAATGTCAGGGTGCAGTAGGTCAATATACACGGGTCTGCACGACGTAATCCCTCGTTGAGCAGATCAGTGTGTTGGCCTACGTGTACTCTCTCTATTGGAGTGCACTTACTTTCAAGTACAGGGTCGTGTTTATACAAGAGCAGACAAGGAGCAAGTATGGGTCAAGGAGCAGCTCTTGGGTGGAAAGACGAAAATTTGTCTAAGTATAATTCGACGAGAATCACCTGGTGATTCTCGCCGATTCGGCGAGAATCACCTGGTGATTCTCGCCGAATCGTCTAGAATCATTAGTGATTCTCGCCGACTCTATCCGGCTACCTCAAAACGGTGCCAAGTAAGATTCGACGAGAATAACTAGTGATTCTCGCCGAACCCATCGTTGAGCAGATCATGAATACCAAGTACTATTCGTTGAGAATCAACAAGTGATTCGGCGAGAATCACTAGTGATTCTCGACGAATCGTCGAGAATCACTAACTGATTCTCGCCGATTCGTCGAGAATCACCTGCGATTCTCGCCGATTTTGACTTAGCAATTTCTCTGGAAGCTGCTGGACCGGATTCTGCCGCTGGGACTGTGCTGAACCGGAACTAGGGTTTCCTTCAGGTGGGACCCACAACGGTCATTTAGGAGTATACGTGTGTATAAATACACGGGTATTTTTGAACAGTAACAGCAGCGAAGAAGAAAAGAAATACGCGAGCCGCGACGTGACCTAGATCGCCGTTTCCGCTCCGCCGCCGCCGCCGCCGCTCGCGCCAAGTTGTTCGGCGGTTGATAGTGGTTTCGCCCAGATCCTCCTCCGACAGAAGCCTAGCTAAGCTCAGCGTCTCACGTGTCTAACCGGAGATCTCTTGTCTCTCGATTTGTAGATCGGGAAAATATTCCCCTTCCGAATCGATCGAGACGATTGATCCTAGTGTGACCGTTGGTAGACCTAGCTAGCTTCGCTACGAAGTTTGGATCTCTAAAGAACAGCAGTCGCACATCGTTGTTGCCGCCGATCCCGTGAACCTAGCCGCCGCCCATCTTGCCGCCGCCGGTTCCGGGGAGATCCTCTCCAAGAGAGATCTAGGGTTGTGGACTCTTTGTGGACTTCAAGAACACGTCGTCAACAAAGAGGGACACCTTTGTCTCCAAACGTAGTTTGTATCTTTTGTACATTCTATTTTATTTTTGTTGTAAAGGAACGGTGGTTCAGTGTTGTAAGGGTTGGGTGCAACCCGTGTTGTGGGAGTGTTGACTCCTACGTGTGGAAGGGTTCCTTCTAATAGTGCAAGGATTGGATTTCAATCCTGTTGGTGAAGAGACCGAGTCGTCCCTGGTTGGGAGATAGGTCGAAGGGGGAAAGTGGATGTACCCAAGTCGGGGAACCACTATAAATAGCTTGTGTACTCTATTGTGCTGTGTTGTTTTATTTTCGTGTGCAGGTACAATTTAAATTCCGCAAAAATGCTACACGTCACTTATTCCCCCCCCATAGGTGAAGATAGTTGACACTAGGTGGACTTTCAATGTCCTCCATCGTCCTGTTGACTCTCTCGGTCTAACCATCCGTCTGCGGATGAAAGACCGTACTAAACTTCAGTTTTGTCCCCAACAGTTGATGCACCAACCTCAAATCGTTAGACGTGAACCTCCCATCCCAGTCACTCACGATGCTACAGGGAACACCGTGTAAACGAACAATATTCTCCACATACAGCTTTGCTAGCTTATCCACTGAATCATACTTCCTATTCGGGATGAAGTGCGACACTTTCGTCAAACGATTTACGAACACCCAGATGGTGTTGTTACCCTTATGTGATCTCGGTAAACCGTGCACGAAATCCGTGGATATATCATCAAACTTCCATTCAGGTATAGGCAAAGACTTCAAGAATCCTCCGGTCTTTTGACATTCAGCCTTCACTAGAGCACAAATTTGATACTTAGCCATATACAATGCTATATCCTTTTTCAGTCCGGGCCACCAGAATAACTTTTTCATGTCTTTGTATATTTTTGTGCTCCCTGGGTGGATTGAGTGCTTGGTGTAATGAGCCTCGTACATCAACTCCTCCCGTATTTTACCCACTTTTGGGATGCACAGACGACCGTCCTTCCATAATAGCTCATTATCAACCTTAAACTGGGCATTAGACCCATCCAAGGCCTCAGCCATGAGCCGCTTCATGCCGTCATCCAAATCCAAAGCCTGCAGAATCTGATCGGCGAGGTCATACTGTACCTCAATCCAACTCAAACGTGCTTCAGCACTCGATCTCCTATCAACACAAGTGATCTCTAAGGCCTCCAAATCTCGAACGAGACGCTCATCATGCATCATTAACCAATTGGCCGGCGCGGGAGCTCTGCAACTTAACGCATCCGCAACTGCATTACCTTTGCCAAGAACATAGTGTACCTGGAAGGTGTAGTCCCCAAGGAACTCCATCCACCTTCGCTGACACATGTTTAGGTCTTTCTGATCCAACAGATACTTCAATCTCTTATGATTTTTGTAAATGTCGACCTCCAAGCCATACAAGTAGTGCCTCCAGAGCTTCAACACGAATATCACGGCCGCCAACTCCAAATCATGGATCGGATAATTCCTCTCATACACCTTCAGCTGGCGTGAACCATAAGCTATAACTCTCCTATGATGTAACAGAACACAGCCTAAGCCGCTGCCCAAAGCGTCGCTATAAATCTCAAAGCCTTTTGACCCACGTGGCGAGCATAGAATAGGTGTCGTGGTCAGACGACTTTTCAGTTCTTCGAAAGCTTGAGCACACACTGGCGACCAAACAATTTTTGATCCTTCCTCGTTAGGGTCGTGAGAGGTAACGCTATCCGCGAGAAGTTCTCTACGAAGCGCCTGTAGTATTCGGCAAGCCCCAGAAAACTCCGGACTTCCGCTATAGAAGACAACACAGGCCACTCCCGTATAGCAGCAACCTTTGTCGGATCCACCGCGATACCCTCACCACTGACAATATGACCAAGGAACTCTATAAAGGATAGCCAAAACTCACACTTAGAGAACTTGGTGTATAACTGATTACTTCTCAAGGTATCCAGAACAATATGCAAGTGCTCCGTATGATCTTCCTTGGAATGGGACTACACCAGGATATCATCGATGAACACTATCACGAACCGATCCAAATATTCCTTGAACGTCCTGTTTATTAGATCCATAAACACTGATGGTACATTCGTCAGCCTGAAAGGCATGACCGTGAACTCGTAATGCCCATATCGGGTACTGAATGCCCTCTTAGGAATATCACTTTCCCTAATCCTCAGTTGATAATATCCAGGCTTCAAGTCCAGCTTTCAATACATAGTCGATCCAACTAGCTGATCAAACAGATCATCGATCCTCAGAATTGGGTACTTGTTCTTCTCTGTTAGCTTAATGAGTTCTCGATAATCAATACACAGTCGCAGACTTCCATCCTCCTTCTTCACGAAGAGGATCGTGGTGCTCCAATGTGATGAACTTGGACACATAAACCCATACTCTATCAATTCATGAAGCCGCGCCTTCAACTCTGCAATCTCTCTCGGCGCTAAGCGGTAAGGAGACCACGACACCGAGAACCAACTCAATGGTGAACTCGATCTCTCTCTGAGGTTGGGCTCCAGGGAAATTTTCGGGGAAGACGTCAGCAAACTCCAACACCACAAGAATACTGGCCAAGTCAGGCTTGGGCTTCTTCGCCTCTAAAGAGTGAAGAATAGCTCTGTGCCCTCATGAACTGCTTTAACAACTTGGAGAGTAGACATCAGTGTCTTGCCCACACCTTTAAAACCTGAGAAAGTAGTTTCTTAGCTCATATTCAACCCCAGCTTTACAGTCTTAGAACCGCAATCGATGCATTCACACTGCTCTGAGAGCCAGTCCATGCCAAAGATCACGTCAAACTCTACTATCGGTAGTAGTGACGCTTCCAAGTCAAAAGTTTGGCTTCCAATCAGCACTTTAACGCAATAGACTATATTCGCGCGCATCGAACACCCGTTAGGTAGCATCACATCCAATCTATCCTTAGACATAAAAGAGGGCACTCTGATACGAGACACGAAGTTCTTGAAAAGGAAGGAGTGTGAAGCTCCTGTATCAAACAGTGCTCGAGCCGGATACTCCATGACCGCGACAAAGCCTAAAACACGACAGTCATACGACCAAGGCATAAGACGCAAGGTATGCAAAATATTACAACTAAGGTCTAACACATACATGTCACCACATCTCCCTTCTTGATGGCCTCCTGCTGGCCAAGGTTGTAGACTCTAGGTTGGGCTGGAGCTTGATGGGATGTAGTTGACTCCACTGATGTCCCCTTTTCAGCATAGGATGCTCCTGCCTTCTTGCCCGACTTGCCACTCCAACAGTCACGGGCCATATGCCCCGACTATCCACAATTATAACACAGATTTGGGTCGCCTCGCCCACAAGATGCTCCAGTAGTAACAGACAAAAAAGATGGTCTGGAAGGTCTGTCCTTCTTGTTCGACTTTTGGTACCCAGTCTTCTGCGGTCTTGGTACCTTGAACTCTGGGTTCTTCACTGCCAAGTACTTCTTACTATGGACCCTCTTCAAATCTTGTTACAGAGATCGGGTCGTATTGACCAGTGTCAAAAATCCCTGCATCATCGGACCTGAGAGTAGCAACCTCAGATCATCGCGCAGTCCTTCATAAAATCGATTGGTCTTGCGCTCCTCATCCGAGAAAGTGGAGCCAACATAACGTCCTAATCTTGTGAACTCATGTTGGTAGTCGTCCACACTACTCTCACCTTGAGTCAACCTCTGGAACTGATTCTCCATTGTTATTTTCTGCGTTGTCGGGATAAACCGTGCCATAAATAGTCTCTAGAACTCCTCCATCGATACGTCGGTTAGTTGTCTCCCAGCCAAAAGATGCAACTCTAACTCGTCCCACCACAGCCTTGCCTCTCCGTCTAGGAAGAAATTAGTTATTGTAGCCTTCTGCCACACCTCAGTCTCTGTAGCTGATATGACTCTCCTTACCTTGGAGAGCCAGTCCTCAGCTTGCATTGGGGTTCCAGTCCTCAATAACGTTGGTGGATTAAGGCTCATCGCGTGTTTTAACTACTTCTCCATAGCTCTTTTATGCACCACAGGCTCTGCCACTACCTGATCCTCCACTATGGGCTTCGCTACGCCAAGCGACTCTTGACCTAACCTAGGAGCAGGAGGTTGCACTTGCCTCCCCGATTTGGCATTGATCATAGCGAACACTGCTTCCACTACCATTCGTATGTTTCTGCAGAAGGAGGGGTTACAGGCGCGTCATTAGGCGCACTACTCTCCGCGGAGTGCTGCTGTTGTGACTGCCTCGCAATGCTCCTAGTCACCTATAGTTGTAAAAACACTCGATTAGGCGATAAACAAATTGCCAAAACTCAATCATTGGAACACCCAGGTTCCTCAAACATGTGTATTTTCATTCCTAAGTGGACATTAATGGGTTCTTTATGTTATAACGGCAATGCACATAACAGTACTCACCACCCCTTAAAAGAATTCGCCTACGAATTCGAATAAGGAAGACCGACACTAGAGTCTGATACCAACTTGTAACACCCTCATAACATATAACAGAAGGTCCGGTCGGGGCCCGACGCCATATACTACGGACAGACCAAGGAGTTACTAAATTGAAACCATAATCCAATATTTCATATCCTAACACAGAGTACATTCTAGCAGAAGTAATTTAATGGTTGTAAATAGAACCCAGCAACTGCATGAATGTGTACTACCATAGCTAGGAATGTAAATCGAATACACAAATAAGGTCTTGGACTTAAGGCCTTACAATGTTCAACTTTAATTTAAAATGTGTTACATACTTCGGCAACAGGCTGGCCACACATGAACGGTAAAATAACACAAGTATTTGCTTTGGCCTTCGAGGGCCAGCACAACATTTCTGGGCTCTAGCTCGCTACTTTCCTCTTGGCTCAGCAGTACCTGCACGCGACATTCCACCGTACGGTGGCAAACAAAAGCAACGGTCGGCATTAGTTGACCAAATTATAACGACCCCACCCCTTACCCAAGGTGACAGTGTTCTTTCATTGCAGACATTAGTATAACAACAACATGGCAATAGGAACGTGCAACTTAAGTACCATTCGCCACAGATGTTGGCGCAAACGCCCAACACCCCATTCTCTCAGCCACAATCTTGGTGCACAAGACCTCAAGGGTCCCACCACCATTCTAAGACGGTCAATAACATTTGACCTTTTAGTCTCACAAGGGCCTAAGCCAGAGACAACTCCCCAAGCCTCCAACAAAGTCATAACGATCTGTAGATCCATTGTATGACTCACTCCAAGACGAACAACAAGGGGAGGGTACAGTTCAGCCTTTCCTGCGAACAATTCATCAGGCGCGTTAGCCATGATGCGGGTCAGAATCCTCTTTCCCATTTATGTACTATTCATAACCCGGTTATGATCCTAGGTTAGCACTCATGGCTACCTTGGCAGGGCAAATTAAGCCCACACCCATCACATTATAGCTGAGAAAATTAAGTTCACGCTCAATCAAATTATAGCCCAAAGTTCTCCCAGAGACAGGCTTCACAAGCAAACATAGCTCACTGGGAGCTATCGCCGGTGGTAACACTACCACCACGCGACAGGGGTAAGACTATCGTTTCTTCCCCATTTTCGGGTGTTTTCTTGGAGACTTCCTCCAGTACTCTCAATGTAGTCACCTGCACACCCCGCGACTCCGAAATCTACACGATAACCGCAGAGTCTACTCCGATATACAAACATGCAAACATCACCAATACAGAGCAACCCATTCAGATGGGCTTCATACAACATGCATATTCCGCACTTCAATTCTAGATCTAAATGCAACACTATGGGGATACACAGATCTACCCGTCGGGAGAACCACATCCACGTGTTCGTGGAGTGTCTACCCTCTAATGCCAAAAGCAAGAACTTCACATGTCCAAGGAAGAGAATCGTTACCATTGATGTACGCTTTGGAGCCATGGGAGAAATCTAGACGGTTGAAAATGACCGCTCCCTCTTTGCCTCCGTAAATCCGAACTTGCCTTACGAATCCGAGACCCAAAACATGAACGACGACAAGATCTCCCTTCTTTCGGCACTGCTACTCCTCCAGAAAACCAGACCAAACTCTCTAACTCTAAAATAATGAAGAGTAAACGGCCAACCAGGCATATATATAAAGCTACTGTCATGTGGTAACTAGCTACCGCCGTACGGTACCGCCTCGTTTCGTTTGTATCCGCCTAGGCCCTCCAATCAATGGCTGACATATGGCCACGCCGTTACGGAATCGCTAACGCCGAGCATTAGGATGCTTGCTCCTCGTGGTAGCCAGCGACTGTTACATCACGGCCGCCCCTGCTACCGCCACGCGATAGCTACTACCATCGTGCGGTAATAACCAGAGCGCTTTGACAAATAAATTGCCAAGCTACTGCCTGTGGTAAACCTACCGCTGGGCGTTAACTTCCCGAGAGCTCGGACAATAAAATGGTTAACGCTGCGCGCTAGAAACGTACCACCATGCGGTAGACTAGGCGTTGAGTCACCTCGCCTCACTCAACGTTCTCAACGCTCTCAACACTAACAATGAAGCTATCGCCACGCGGTACCTAGCTATCATCGGGCGATAACCTCCAGAACACCATTTCCTGCCTTAAGAAAAATTGGGGCGTTACAACCCCGGTCCTCCTGAGACGCAAACGAACAAAGGTTCTTCGTCCCCTCCACCTTGACGAACCCCAGTTCTCCTAAGGCACAAATGATCAAAGTTTTTTTGCCACCTCCAGCCATACGGACCCCGGTCCTCTTGAGGCACTAACGAACAAAGGTTCATCGTCCCCTCCACTTGGAAGAACTCTGGTTCTCCTGAGGCGCGAACGAACAAAGGATCTTCGCCACTCTCTACGGGACGAACTCTGACCCCCCAATGGCATAAACAAGAAAAGACTCCTCACCCCCTCTGTGCGGATGAACTTCAGTTCTCCTAAAGGTACGAACAAAGGTTCTGAAAGTGAGCAGTTACATCAGGAATACTTTAGATGGGGGGGGGGGTGAATAGAGTATTTAGAGTTTTATAAAATTCTCTGCTGGATAATACAGATTAGTCTAAGTGCAGTAGTAAATAAATCAAAATATAAAAGCACAAAAACTAACTACCACAGCCACAACAAGAAAACAAAATAAAGAGGGCAACCAGACGACACAAGAAATTTATAGTGGTTCCCCAACCTGGGTACATCCACTCTTCTACCACCCTAGTAGGAATCCACTCAGGTTTTTGATCAGGTGTCTGACACCAATGAGCTTTTGATCAGGTACTCAAAAACCAAATCCCCAAGTCCTTTGATCAGGTGACTTGTAACCATGAATCACTTTTGAAGGGAGATGATAACCCTTTACACAGTGAGGGTGAGAGAGTTGATTATGTCTTCTCTGTAAACAATCAGAGAGAAGTCTTGTGGATTATTGATGGTAGCAAATGGCTCCCCCTAAGATATTGAATGGTTCAGGGAAATATGGAAGCCTTGCTGCAGGGTGATAGGCCTTCAAGCTTTTAGCCTTTATCTGCAGGATCTTCTTGACATATTTGATAGTTGTTGTCCTTGGAAGTCCTGGAGTGTTGAAGTAAGAAGACTCTTGATTTTGTATGATTGTTCTTCTTCTTCTGAGAGCAGATCTTCTTTTTGTATCAGAGCTTTTGTGAAAGGAGCAGAGAAGCTATTGAAGACAGACTGACTGAAAATCTCTATGTCTGTGTATGCTGTGTCTCTGTAATTGCTCTGGTACTCTGATTGTTCTTGCTTGCTTTCTTGCTTGCTTTCTTTCTTACTATCAGGAAAGAGAGAAAAATCTCTTTTTTATATATTTCCTGAGGGAATGTCCTTTCGAAATTTGAATCCTTCTGCGACAATCAATGCTGGCGGTCCTTGAAAATAAACTGCATTGATTTCTTTCCCCAACTGTCCCTTGGAAAAATGGAAAACAATAATTCTTATGAAAGTTGTGATTAATGTACCGTCTAATGGTAATATTTAGAGAATATTTTATCATTAATCATTCAGAAATAATTGCCATAGACTAAGGACAGAAGGAATAAATGCTAAGTCTGGAATCGTCGAACTAATGACAGAATTCGTTGAGCTGATAACTGTGCTCGCCGACTGGAGTTCAGCAACTATTCTGGACTTAGAATATTCATAGTTGTATCTGAAATGAAAAGTAAAGCCTCCAGAGTTCGTCGACCTAAGATTTGATTTCGTCGAGCTGAGTGTCTGGAGTTGTCAAATATTCTGTATGTCGACACAATTACTCCTGGTGTCGACACAGGTGGTGTCGAATGATATCCTATGTGTCGACACAAGTCTTCTGTGTGGTGTCGACACAACCTTTCTAAAGTGTCGACTGATGATTTGTGTGTCGACACAAATGCTTCTAGTGTCGACTCAGTTGGTGTCGACATATACTCTGAGTGTCGACACAAGTCTTCTGGTTCTAAGTTGTTGAAGTAGATAATCCAGAATTCATCGGGCAGAGAACTAAGTTCGTCGACCTGAGATTAGAGAACATAGCCTTGACAGAATGCTGTAGTAGTCCAAAGATTCGTCGACCAAAGAATAAAGTTCGTCGACCAAAGTCTGATTCTAAGGACTTGGGATATCTTGATCTTTCCTGAACTTGATGTGTTGTTGTAATCCAAGTTTTCGTCGATTAGCGAATGTAGTTTGTCGAGCTCAGCTCAGAGAATTAACTCTGAGATCGTCAAACTGAGCACGACAATCGTCGACCTGAGTTTGACGAATGTTGAACACACTTTACAGAGTCTTGAAATCTTCTAAGTCTTGAGTCTCTGTCAGTCTTGTTGATGGCTGGTCCATGTGATGTTGACTCTAAGGACTTGGCCTAGACTCTAGGACACAACTACGACCCTGGCTATACATTGTGGGTCATATGATCCTAACTTATTGAACCTAGCCCAAATCTTACTAGGGATCCAACAATCTCCCCATGTTTGGGTGAGGTCACTAATTACAGACTCAAATCAAAATTGAAAAATAAATAAAGCAAAAAAAACATATATCTGGCAGAGATCAATAACATATGCAACAGATATATATATACATAAGCTTTGTTCAGAATATAGAGCAGTTATAGATAATTGTAGAAAACAAAAGAGTTCAAAATTTACTTCTTCTGTTTCTTTTCCTTTGGCATTTATTGCTTGCTCTTCTCTTCAGGCTTTGTAAACACAATCTCTCTTTTGGGATCTGAAGCTTGCACATTTTTCATGATCATGTCAGCAACCCCTATAATCTTCAAAGATGTAGATTTGGGGACAACTGCTTCTGGGTGCAACTTCATGTAGTCATCAACATTGAAAAACTTGTTTGCTTTATCAAATCTTTTAAGTTCCTCTTTCCTGTACTTTGATATTGTTGAATATTCAGAAGGATCCTTTCCTTCAGCTTTGGCTTTGTTAATCATATAAAGACCTACAAATTACTGGAACCTGGCCATTCTAGCAGTAGTAGCTGTTTCAAGATCTTTAAAAGGAATAGGAGGAGAAGATAGTCTTTCAGAGCCTTCAGCTGGTTGATGTTCAGTGGATTGTTGTTGTTGTTGTTGATGTTGTTGCTGCTGTTGATGCTGCTTTCCTGAAGAATACTGCATGTGCTGGCTACTTCCATATGATCTCCCTTGGCATCTTTGATATGTTTGAAGTGGGGCAGATCTTTGAGAAGATGTGCTTGAAGCACCAACAGCTGGAGGAGGTGGAGGAGGTGGATCTTTTCTGAATCTTTGAACTGGAGGAGGAGAGTACCTTCTGCTTTTCTTCCTTTCCTACTGCTGATTTTTGGATAACCACATCCAAGATGGCATCCCTTTGTATGGAGTTATCTTTTGGAGAATATAATAGGGAGTGTCATTGTTTGGATTTGGCTTAGGAGCAGGAGGAGGAGGGACTTTTCTTTTCTTTGATACTAACTTCCTCTTAGGTTCATCATCTGAATCATCTTCCTCATCCTCATCCTCATCATTATCATTATCTGATCCCTGAGGGTTATCATATATGTCATTGAGTTCTTTCAGAGCCTCAGCAGAAATGATTGGCTTTTCAGGAGCTTAAGCAGAAACTTCAACAGGACCAGGAGAAGAAGCCATAGGAGAGAATAGAGAACTGGTTCTGACAGTGCTTTCAGCAACTGCCTTACTTTCTTCTTCTATATCAGCCAAAATCAAATAATCCAGATTTGGTATGGATGAGTCATCCATTACAAATTTTGGAACAGAAATAAATTCTTCTAGAGATGGCATGACTGCTGTCTTCGAAATAACAAAACTATCTCTAAGTTTCTTAACAACTTTTGGAGATATTGGAGAAGTATATGGTACAATAGCTAAGGATGGCTTAGTAGGTACTGCTGGAATGTAATTCAGAAAGACAGTATCAAAACTTTTCAATAAATCAACTAAGTTTACCGTAGGATTAATTATGAATTCAGAAACAGAAAGAATGTCTTCAGCAACTGTCTCTTCAGGGACTGACTCATCAAGGTCCATGTCAGTCTCAATGAAATGAATCAAATCAATTAAATCTCTATCATTAGGAATAAAATCTGCATCCCTTGGAAGTAAATCTGTATCAGCTAGTAGTGGTTCTGCCTCTGCTGTTACTGGAGCTGCTGGAGCTGAGATTTCTGCTTCTGCTGGAGGTGCTGCAGCTTCTTCATTAAGCATCTCCCCCTGCCTGGTTTCAGTGTATACTGGAGCCAGGCCCCTGAATGAAGAGGGGGCAGCAGTGAAGGCAGAAAGTTGAGCAGATATAGTAGATATATAGGTAGCAAGAGGTATAATGGCCTTTGCTATGATTGATTTTATGAGGGCTGTGATGATACTAATGATGGAAGATATGGTGGAGGAGTCCAATGTTGGAGTAGTGGATGTTTCAGATGTTGTGTGATTAGAAACATGTGGAGGAATGTTAGATGTTGGAGATGATGAAGGAGGGACATCTTTCATGTGGATATCCTGAGGAGGAGGAGAATTGAGGGGGGAAGTCAGAAGATCAAAAGTTGGAATGGAGGATAGGTGAGGTGGAAGAGGAGATGAAGGTGGTGTTGAGGGAATATATGTGTCATGGGGGGAATCAGGTGGTGTTGGTGGTTGGTTTTCCTGAAGGGTGGAAGATGGGATCTCTGTAAGATCAATTTGTGGAGATGTAGGTGGAGTAGGAACATGAGTAGAGTGTTGTTGTTGTTGTAGTAGAGGTTGTTGTTGTGGTTGTGGAGTTGGAGAGATGGTTTGGACTGTTAGTGGAAGTGTAGGTGTAATAGCTGGAAGAAATGATGAAGGTGGAATGATCTCTTCATCAGGGTGGGGAGTGGCTCTTACAGCCCTGGTGCTTTTAGAAGCTATGGTGGAAGAGGGTGATGCCTTGGAGGGCTTGACTATTGTCCTCTCCCACCTCCCAAATAAGGCACATATTAGCCTTTTACTGACATTTATGAATATGGTCAGTGAGACCAGCAATTCATCTGCCTTTTCCTTTAAGAAGATCCCTAGGATCCTTCCAAAACAGACTTCCTTCTTGTTGTTCTTTTTCTTTATCAAACCAAATATGATTTGAGCCCAATCCACTTCCTTCTTATTAATCACTGCACACATAACCAGAAACTGGTGTCTGGTAATGTAGTCATGGGCAGTATGCTTGCCCAGCAAAACCTTTCTTACAATATCTGCCAGGAATTTGTATTCGGCAGATAAGTGTTTCTTTAACAACTTATTTGGATTATCTCCAGTATATCCAATTAAACTCAACATCATAGCATATTCTTCTGAATCGATTTCTAACTGTTCTTCACCATTAATCAATCCAAAAAATCTCAATAAGTACAGCGAGAGATAAAGATACAGAGTTACCCGCAATTGTTCCGATCATAGTGTTCTCCTATGATGTAGATGTATAAACCCACTCTCTGATTTCAGTTGCAGATATTTTTATCCTTGTTGACATCAGATTTTTCAGTTTCTGTTCCTCTAGAAGTTCCAGTATATGTAGAAATATTGGATCTGAATGTTGAAAGGATTCGAAGTCGACGTCAAAGCCCGTGTCAAACTTCATTCCGGTTAGGGCACCTGCTGGAATAGCCATTGGAATCACCTACAAGAGAGACAAACATCGATCAAGTGCAAGAAAATAGAAAGCCCGGGACGGAGGTCGAAGAAAAACCTAGATATAAGGTTTTCCAGAATATGAATCGACAAATTCCGTTCCACGAAAATTAAGAAATTTTTCGTGCTGAGATCGACGAAATAATTAATAGTCAAATAATTTGTCGAGCTCTATCTGAAGATTTCAAGACATTTCGTCGAGCTCCGTTCAACGAAAGTTTTCTGAAGTGAATTCGTCGATCCCTATTCGATGAAAACAACTTCACTTACAGAGAGTTCGTTGTCCTGCATTCGACGAATATCTCACAAATGTTCCATAGTTCGTCGAGCTCCGTTCGACGAACTTTGGCAAATTCGTCGAGTGCAGACTTAAACTAAACTAAGTCTTCTCCATTGATCATTCCCAGCTGATTTATAAAGAAGAGATGATTTCTCACATCCAGAGGTTTGGTGAATATATCAGCCCTTTGTAAATTAGTGTAAATATAGACAAGCTTAATTTTGTTTTTGTCTACACACTCTCTTATGAAATGATGCCTAATGTCTATATGCTTTGTCCTACTATGATGGACTAGATTCCGTGCTATGGCTATAGCACTTGTGTTATCACAAAGTAGAGTTGAATTATTTAAGTTGATACCATAGTCTAGTAATTGATTCTGTATCCACAGCATCTGGGAACAACAGCTACCTGCTGCAATGTATTCTGCCTCAGCAGTTGAGGTATATATATGTGACTGTTTCTTACAAAACCAGGATACTAATATCATACCCAGGAACTGACAAGTTCCTGAAGTACTTTTTTATCCACCCTGCATCCAGCAAAATCAGCATCTGAGTATCCAGTTAACTCAAATTCTGATTCTGTGGGATACCATAGGCCTAGACTTGGACAACCCTTTATATATCTCAAAATTCTTTTTAGGAAAATAAGGTGAGATTCTTTTGGGTTCACCTGGAACCTAGCACAAAGGCATGTGGCAAACATGATATCAGGTCTGCTTGCTGTAAGGTATAACAGGGATCCAACAATGACCCTATATAGTTTCTGATCCACAGGTTTCCCATGTGCATCTGAATCAATTACAGCATTTGTAGCCATATGTGTCTTCTTTGCTGAGACATCAGCCATCCCAAACTTTTTGATAAGCTCTTTAGCATACTTAGCTTGGGAGATGAAGATGCCATTAGGGAGCTGCTTCACTTGGAGACCAAGGAAGTAGGAAAGCTCACCCATGGTACTCATTTCAAATTTAGAATGCATGAGATCAAAGAATCTCTTGCACAATTTTGAATCAGTAGACCCAAATATTATGTCATCCACATATATTTGTACTAACAGTATTTGATTCTTATGATGTCTAGTGAAAAGTATTCTATCTACAATGCCTCTAATGAATTTATGCTCTAACAGAAAGCTGGCTAGAGTCTCATACCAAGCTCTTAGAGCTTGCTTTAGACCATAGAGAGCTTTATGCAATTTGTAAACATAAGAGGGATGAGTTGGAGAAACAAAACCTGGAGGTTGTTCAACATACACCTCTTCCTTGAGTACTCCATTCAAGAAGGCACTTTTCACATCCATTTGATAGACCTTGAATCTCTTGTAAGCTGCATAGCTAAGGAATATTCTGATTGCTTCCAACCTTGCAATAGGTGCAAAGGTATGGTCATAATATATTCCTTCTTCTTGCCTATATCCTTGTGCAACAAGCCTGGCTTTATTCCTCACTATTACTCCTTGTGCATCCAGCTTGTTTATGTAGACCCATTTGGTTCCAATGATTGGGTAGTCTTGAGGCCTTGGAACCAAATCCCAAACTCTACATCTCTCAAACTGATTTAATTCCTCCTGCATTGCAATGATCCAGTGGGGATCTTGCTCTGCATCATAGATGGATAGAGGTTCAATCTGAGAGAGAAAACAGACATGCATCAAATCTTGGTTGAGTTGATTCCTTGTCTGTACACCTGCATATTTGTATCCAATAACTTGAGATATGGGGTGATCCCTAAGTGTGACAAGATCAGCTGGTGGAGTTGGTTCTGCAACAGCATTTGGAATTAATTCCTCCTGTGGAATTATATTTGTTGTTGGGGGAATATCACTCCCTTCAATGCCTTCATCTTCACTTTCTTCAATGACTTGTGGAGAAGGATGAGTTGGAACCTCTTGGGTAAGGTTTAGTCCATCCAAACTCTTACACAAGTGATGTACCTGCAAGTTGCTTCTGGTAGAAATTTCTTTCTCCTTGCATGACATGTTAGCTTCATCAAAAGTAACATGGGTAGACTCCTCAATTTTTAAAGTTGATTTGTTATAAACCATATATGCTTTGCTTACTTGGGAATATCCTAGAAAAATTCCCTCTTTAGCCTTTGCCTCAAACTTTCTAATATATCTTTTGTTGTTTGTGTGAATATAACATAAACAACCAAAGACTTTAAAATAGTTTATTTTAGGTTTCTTCCCTTTTAGTAATTCATAGGGAGTCATATTCTTTAGCTTATGTATCAGGCTTCAGTTCAGGACATAGTTTGCAGTGTTCGTAGCATCTGCCCAAAAGGATAGTGGCAAGTAAGCATCTGCAAGTAATGTACCTGCAGCTTCAATGAGTGTCCTATTTTTCCTTTCAGCTACCCCATTTTATTGGGGAGTTCTAGGAGCTGAGAAGCAATGCCTGATACCTTCCTTCTCACAGAACTCATGCATAAGAAGAGACTCAAACTCTGTGCCATGATCACTTCTGATCAATGCAACATGAGTAGAGAACTCAATCTGTATGGTCCTGAGAAAATCTATAAGAACCTTGAAGGTATCTGACTTAGATCTCAAAAAGGATACCCAAGTGAACCTGGAGAAGTCATCTACAATAACCAAAGTGTAGGATTTCCCTCCTAGGCTTTGTACAGCAATGGGTCCAAATAGATCCATGTGTAGCAAATACAAAATCCTAGGTGAATCACTTTTATTAATGGGTTTGAAACTAGATTTAGTTTGCTTGCCTAATTGACAAGCCCTGCAAAGGCCTTCCTTCTTGTAGGGACCAGAGGGTAGACCTCTAACAAGGCTGTCTTTAGATAGCCTAGCAATGTTTTTCATATTAACATGACCTAGTCTTTTATGCCTTAAGTCATTCTGGTTACTAATTATATTAAGTAAACAGATATCAGAATTGACAGATAAAAAATCAACTAAATATATATTGTCTTGTCTATTCCCAATTAAAACCGTTTGGTTTTCTTTATTAGAGATAATACATGAAGATGAACTAAAATGTACCTGATAACCTTCATCACATAATTGACTTATGGAGATGAGGTTATGCTTCAGTCCTCTGACATATGTCACTTTCTTGAATGTGACAGCTCCAATCTTCACTTCTCCAAAACCTTCTGACTGGCCACATTTGGAGTCACCAAAGATGACCTTTGGCCCCAGCTTGGACTTGTAGTTGGATAGAATGTCCTTACTGCCTGTCATATGTTTGGAGCAACCACTGTCCAAGTACCAGGTTTGATTCACACTTGGACAACTCTTCACCTGTAATGAAAAATAGTTAAATGTTCTTGACCCAGGTTACCTTGGGTCCTTTGTTTTCCTGGTATGAAAAGCTGGAAATCACAGAATATTCTAGTTGGGATTTATATCCTAGAGGGTGATATCTCCTAGGTGGTATGACCCAATCAGCTAGTGGATTAAAGGCTTTCCTGGAATTATTTAAGTTTCTATTATAATTAAAGTTTTGGTTAAGTCTTTCTGGGTTTCACGAATTTCTGTGAGTTCGTCGACCAGAGTTCAACGAATAGGGTTGAGATCGTCGATCTCTGCCCAGAGAATGAATATATTCATTTTATGTGCCCCTTGTTCGTCGACCTCTGCTCGACGAACCATACAGAGTTCGTTGATCGCAGTTAGGCGAATAACTATAACTATAGTTTGCGTTCAGAGATCGTCGATCTGGGTTCAACGAACTGGCTAGATTTCATCGATCTAAGTTCAACGAATTCTGCTGAACCTTGTTACCTATGGTTTTCTGGTTGTTGGTTTTCTGACCTATTGATTTAGAAACTTTCTCTGTTGTTTGTTTATTGATTACTTTTTCTTTTCCCTTAGCAGTGACAAATTTTATGGGGGTTGTTAAGATGTTCTTCCTGAGAATGGGGGGCAAACCTAATGAAACACCCAAGTCTAGCTTGCCATTAAGTCTGGAATTCACAGTGCTTGTGATGTCCATCAACTTGAGGCTTCTTCCATTAAGAGTTTCCTCAAGTTGTTTAGCCTCACAAAGCTTAGTTTTTAACAATGTTATTTGCTCATTAGCTAAGCATAATTCATATTTTAACCTATTATTTTCAGAGTTAATGTTTTCTAAATTTCCTAATTTTTCCCTAAGGCTTTTAATCTCCTTTTCTGAATTTATTAAGTCTATACACATTGATTTAAATTCAATTTTAAAAGAATCTGAAGTGTAATCAAAAGAAGATTGTACCTTATCAGCTTCTAAATCTGAAACTTCTTCATTGTCTGATTCCTCTTCTTCTAAATTGCTCCTGGAAGCATCAATTGCCATGAGGCAAACCTCCTTAGCCCTTGCTTCTTCCTCATCTTCACTTGAGCTGGAAGATGTTGATTCATCTTCAGTTTGAATCCAGGTTTCAGCCACAAAACCCTTTTTCTTCCTCTTGTATTTGCTGGAAGAAGGTTTGCTGATGTGCTGTTTCCTGGTGTCTTTCTCTCTTCTCTTTCTTCTGGTTCTCTGGACACTCAGAGAGAAAGTGCCCAGGTTTCCTGCACCCAAAACACACCACTTCTTTAATTGGTGTTTTATTATACCTGAGTTTGTCATCTTGCCTAGATGACTTTCTTCTGAAGTCCTTTCTTGTCATCTTGTAGAATCTTCTAGAAAATAGACTCATGAGCTCTTCATTTGATGTTGATGTCTCTGTCTCCTCAGCAGCCTTGAAAGCTATACTTTGCTCTTTTCTGGCTGGTGGAGGTGTCCTTTGCTCTGCTGCCTCCCTGGACTTGATCAGTTATTCATAAGACTTTAACTTGCCCAATAGATATTCTGTAGATATCTCATTTAGGATTCTGGCCTCCTTGATGGGCCAGATCCTTGAATCCCATGAGCTTGTGAAGTACATCAGGATCTTGTCATTCACCTCTGTGAGGGTGATGTCCTTGTCCAAGGTTTTTAGCTCATTGATGATTGAGCTTAACCTGTTATACATATCAGCTACTGATTCAGCTTCTTCTTTCTTAAAGTTCTCATATAAGGATATGAGGTTGGATCTCCTATGCTTTCTCTCATCAGCTGAACCAGCCACCATCAGATTTAGTGAATCCCAGATTGCTTTGGATGAGGTGCATTCAGCCACCTTCTAAAAAAATATCATCTGACATAGTCTGTGCTAGTATGTTCATAGCCTTGGCATCAGCTATCTTTGCCTTCTTCTGGGCTTCAGCCCACTCAGGTGGTGGAACTGTAGTAGTGCTTGTAGATGTTGCAGAAGTTGAAGCTTGAGGGGGACCTGTAAAAATAAAGTTGTATATATCCTCATCAATAGAATTCATATATAATTTAATTCTTGCCTTCCAGATGGCAAACCTGTTTAGGTTGCAAACTGGAGGTCTGGTGCTTGCATAGTCCTTGTTTTGTGTCATAGCTGTGTATATAAATCTAATATGGAAATAAAAAAAAATTTAGATCTAACAAAGGATCTTTGGTTCAAGGGTTAGCTTGTACAACCAAAGGAACCTGCTCTGATACCAATTGAAAGTGAGCAGTTAGATCAGGAATACTCTAGAGGTGGGGGGGGGGGGGGGTGAATAGAGTATTTAGAGTTTTATAAAATTCTCTGCTGGATAATGCAGATTAGTCTAAGTGCAGTAGTAAAAATATCAAAATATAAAAGCACAGAAACTAACTACTACGACCACAACAAGAAAACAAAAGAAAGAGGGAAACCAGACGATACAAGAAATTTATAGTGGTTCCCCAACCTGGGTACATCCACTCTTCTACCACCCTGGTAGGAATACACTCAGGTTTTTGATCAGGTGCCTGACACCAATGAGCTTTTGATCAGGTGCTCAAAAACCAAATCCCCAAGTCTTTTGATCAGGTGACTTGTAACCAGGAATCACTTTTGAAGGGAGATGACAACCCTTTCCCTTCCCCGAGCTCGCTAGATTCTTATCTGGGTCCTGAAGTGGAGAGTGACGAGCTGACGAGGAGGGGATCATCCTCTTCAAGAGCATCGTGCGCGGTCTGAGCGAGGTACAAAAGGTCAATGAGGCGTTGCAGCGCGACTACGTGCGGCTCGCGGACGAGGTGAGGAGCAACCCGGCCGGCGAGATGACGACCCCCTCCCGACTTTTGGACTAGATCGACTAGGGCCTCTCTGTGGCGAAGAGAAACTCAGGATGGATTCACGAGCTCCTCCGCTCGCGGTAATCTGAGGGGCGGGGGATGCGAGGCTGGGGTAGATAGAAAACGGCTCCACTACCGAGCCTACCGACACTCGCCTCCTGACTCCCTCAGCTCGCGCTCCTTGTTCCTCGTTTTCTTTTGTACCTGCCTTCTTCAAACAATATTCGTTCCCGGTCCTTTAATAACTTTGGATATTTTTTTAGATTTGAATGCTTGGTATGAATAATAATATATATTCCCGTATATCTAGCTCGGCATGCGATGGGACACGCCAAGGAAGTTTGCGAGCTGGGATAGGCGAGCTAGGATAGGCAAGCTGGGCTGATTGGATAGCTCGTCCTTAGGCTTCTTTTTCTATAAATAGTCCCCCCCACCAACCCCGTACCACCGCCTTTACTGCTTACTTTCTCTTCCCACGCTTTTTCTTTTCGAACTCGCGCCCTAAGCCTTCAGTGAGCATGGGCAAGACTAACCCTGATGCCGACGGCCGCTCCAAATGCGCCCAACACTTCGCTGATTACTGTTTCTTCGAGGGGAACACGAGCGAGGTGGAGCTTGCTGAGTTCATCAGCGATCATGTCCCGCCCGGCTTTGAGGCGCGCCGACCGAGGGAAGGGGAGGCAATCAACACCTTCTACAATGACGAGCTCGCCTTCCCCATCTTGTATTTCGAGGTGGGGTTGCGCCTACCCCTCTGTCCGGAAGTCCGCCAGATCCTGAAGTACTATGGCGCGGTACCCGCACAGCTCAACTCGAACGCCATCGCCATGATGGTGGCGTTCGCCTGCTTTCTCCGCCGAGAGCGGATAGAGTTCGACATGACCGTGTTTAGGAAACTCTTCTCCTACAAGGCGACTCCGGATGGGGTCGCCTATTTCGGGGGCTCGCTCATCAAGTTTCGCGAGATTGCGAACAATCATCACAACTGGATGACCAAGATTGCCATCATCAAGGGTGATCTCGACAATATCCCCTACTCCCCCCAGCAAAAGGGCGAGGACGTCTACCGCCCGCCGACCATGTCCGACAACGATGCCGAGCTCCACAAATTCTTCCACCAGAAGGATTTCGAGGTCATCTTCCTGCGAAGGGGCCTCGACTCGCTCTGCCCCGTTCTGCCCGGCGAAGGTATTTTTCTCTTTCCCGTTACTCAGCTCGCCTGATTTTGATAGCATCTTTCTAAGTCTTTTCTTGCAGGGGAGCGACTGATTTCGAGAACCCGCCGTTCGCGGACTCGAGGTTGCATATAGACCCCCTTGCTCGCGAGAGGGCGGCGGCTGCGGCTTGTCGAGACGAGGCGGCTTCCTCCAAACCCTCATCCAGCAAGAGGCGACCAGAGCATGCGGGTTCGAGCCCTCCCCGTCGCCAACCACCGCCAAAGAAAATGAGGAGGGCAATGGTGGTTCCTCGGGCAAGCCATCAACAACAACAACAAAGCCCCAAGTACATGAGCTCGCTCGAGGTCATTCCAGATGCGTCACCGGAGAGCCCGCTCAAGGAGATCACGAGCAAGGGGCAGGGGGGTGGCGAGACCTCTGCTCCCCCTGCCGTGAAGAAGGCGCTGCGCGGGCCTGCCGCATCGAAGGACAACCCCCTCTTCGGCTTTCGGGGGAGGTGGATGGACTCGACTGGCAAGTCTATGGTTCAGTGGGATGAGTAGGCCCACCGAGTCTCAATGCCTACCCTCCACCCCTCTTGGGCCGACCGCGAACTCTACACCGGTCACACCTACGCGCTCGGCTTCGGCCTCTATGGCCGCAAGGATGCCGAGGCCTACAAGGGCATGGACCTACGGCAGCTCGGCCACGAGGGGATGCAGGCCCACATGCGGGCCATGGAGCTACATCACATGATGATCCGTCGGAGCTTCAACCTCAGCAACCACCTCCAAAAAGCCGAGTAGGCGCGCGACGTCGGCAAGGACAAGGCCGTCGACCTGGCAAGGAAACTCGGCATCGCCGAGAACCTACTCGCCCAAGCCGCCGGCGGACTGGTAAGCATCGGGCCGCTTCCCCTTCTACTTAGAATTTTCTGCGCTATTACTGATATGCTTCTCTTCAGGATGCCAAGGCTGCTGGGGAGTTACGGGCTCGCGTCGCCGGGCTGGAGGAGGAGAACGAGCATCTGCGCGACCGCCTCGCCAGGCTCGAGGGGGAGAATATGACGCTGAAGGAGGAGAACACTGGCCTCAATCGCGAGGTCCGCTGTCAAGCGGAGATCTTCTTCCCCCCGGGCGCCATGCCCTCCTTCGCGTACAAGAGCCCGAGAAACTTCGGCGAGGCCGACGTCGCCGAGAGGCTGCGGGTCAACTCCATTGAGGACGCTGAATGCACCCTATAGATGATGAAGGATTCAGGCATGCTGGTGGAGGGTTGCGAGGATATCACAGCCCGAGATCTCATGCCGAGTGTGTTCCCGACGACGCCGCCCAGCGAGAAGGAATACAACCTCGATGCGCTCTTTGGCAAGGGCTTCAAAGATGACCTGTCCACTGGAGGGGGCGAGAGCTGATTTTTCTTTTCTTCTTTCTTTGTAATCTCGCCGAGGAGAGCTGCCCCCCCCTTTTGTAACTATCATTATATAATTGAAGAAAATTTTACAGTGAATTTTCTCCATTTTTTCTATCTTTTTTCTGGTCTTTCTTGTTGTGACATACTTGCCCACGAGCTCTACCCCTCGGGCGATTTCGCGAAGATAGATATTACCATTAGGATGGTCGTTAGGACTCGCTCCCGAGAGTAGACCTTGAGAGCTCGCCAACCCCAGACGATCTGGAGATGGACTACTCGCCGTACCGGGCGCACCGACCCCCAACTCGCACACGAGCTGCCTATCTTTTCACCAATCATAAAACTAAAATCAAAAATTTCCCAAGTAGAACTGAAGGGGGGTGAGGTGTCCGGCTGGAGCCCGCCTCTTTCAGCGAGAGCTAGGGGCTCGGCTCGCCGCCCTGCTGTCGAGCTGGACTAGCGAGTCCCGACTCGCCTATGGAGAGTCTTTCTTTCCTCTTTCTAAAGACCAAACTTCTTAATACCCAGAGAGTACAGGACTTCCCCGGGTGACATCCAGTCCTGCCAGCTAGGTGAGAGCCTGGTAGCGGAATCTGCTCGGGGTTCGGATAGACACCATCGAGCGACATCCAGCCTTGCCAGCTAGGTGAGAGCCTGACAGTGGGATCTGCTCAGGGTCTGGGTAGACACCTTCGAGTGACATCCAGTCCTGCCAGCTAGGTGAGAGCTTGGCAGCGAGATCTGCTCAGGGTCAGGGTAGACACCTTCGAGTGACATCCAGCCCTGCCAGCTAGGTGAGAGCCTGACAACGGGATCTTCTCGGGGTCTGGGTAGACACCATCGAGTGACATCCAACCCTGCCAGCTAGGTGAGAGCCTGGCAGTGGGATCTGCTTGGGATCAAGGTAGACACCTTCGAGTGACATCCAGCCCTACCAGCTAGGTGAGAGCCTGGCAGCGGGATCTGCTCGGGGTCAGGGTAGATACCTTCGAGTGACATCCAGCCCTGCCAGCTAGGTGAGAGCCTGGCAGCAGGATCTGCTCGGGGACAGGTTAGACACCATCGAGTGACATCCAGCCCTGCCAGCTAGGTGAGAGCATGGCAGCGGGATCTTCTCGGGGTTCGGGTAGATACCATCGAGTGATATCCAGCCCTGCCAGCTAGGTGAGAGCCTAGCAGCGGGATCTGCTTGGGGTCCGGTAGACACCATCGAGTGACATCCAGCCCTGCCAATTAGGTGAGAGCCTGACAGCGGGATCTGCTCGGGGTCAGGGTAGACACCATCAAGTGACATCCAGCCCTGCCAGCTAGGTGAGAGCCTGGCAGCAGGATCTGCTCGAGGTCTGGGTAGACACCATCGAGTGACATCCAGCCCTGCCAGCTAGGTGAGAGCCTTGCAGCGGGATCTGCTCATGGTCCGGGTAGACCTGCTCGGGGTCTGGGTAGACACCATCGAGTGACATCCAGCCCTGCCAACTAAGTGAGAGCCTGGCAGTGGGATCTGCTCGGCATCCATCAAATGAACACTTCTCCCTCTTGCACGAGTTATTGCAGAAATACTCCAAGAAGCTTTATTAAGAACAAAACATCACTTACATATCTTAGTGATAAAAGCGTTTTAAGTCATCACCGCTCCAGGTGAGACTTAGGGTCTCGCCCTCCACATTTTGGAGACGATACCCTCCTGATCTCAATGTTTATTTTATAATGAACGGACCTTCCCAGTTGGGGTTGAACTTCCCCACGGTTGCTGATCTTCCTGTTGCATCCACCTTTTTCAGGACCAAGTCCCCCTACGCAAATTGTTTGACCCTGACATGCTTGTCAAAGTACTTGGCCATTCTTCTCTTAACTTCTTCTTGTTGGACGGCGGAGAGGTCACGCAGTTCCCCTACCATATCGAGGGAGAGTCGCAGCTCCTCCTCATTGTTGGCCTGTCATTCCTCTCTTCCTTCCCCTGTCGCGACAATCCGAGGCATTTGAACTTCAAATTCCACTGGGAGTATTGCCTCACATCCGTGGGAGAGCTTGAAAGGGGTCTCTCCTGTGGCTGTGTTGGGGGTGGTCCTCAGGGCCCAGAGGACCGAGGGAAGCTGCTCCACCCAGCTCCCTTTCAGATTCTCCACCTTATTCTTTAGGAGGTTCACAATGATCTTTTTTGCCGCCTCCACCTATCCGTTGCTCCTGGGGTGGTGGACAGAGGCGAACCTGAGGTCGATCCTGAGCTGCTCGCAGAAGCTAACGAATTCCGTGCTAGCGAACTGAGACCCATTATCCGTGACGATGGCTGGGGGCAGCCCATAGCGGTAGATGATCTCCCCCCCAAACAAAGTTTCTGATGACCTGGGAAGTCACCTTGGCCAGTGCTTTTACTTCCAGCCACTTAGAAAAATAATCAATCATCACCAACAGGAACCTCCTTTGCCCACTGGCCTGGGGGAATGACCTAACCAAGTCCATTCCCCAAATTGCAAAGTGCCAGGGGGGCTGTGATGCTCTTGAGGCGTTGAGCAGGTTGCATTTGGAGGGGGGCAAACAATTGGAATTTGTGGCACCTCTTCGTGAATTCTGCAGCATCGCGACATAGGGTTTGTAAGACCCCTCCCCCTTACCAAGGAGGCTCCCGGTCTTATGCCCAGAACCGCCGTCTTACGGTGGCACTAACGCACGGGTTAGTCGACACCACAACACGTCGATTCTGCCGGCTAATACGATCATATAACCTGTATGCCAATATGAGAAATAGTAGTATAGCAGTATATCAAATCCACTAGTCCACAAATCACAGAGTACATATCATATATATAAATGAAGAGTACAGAAACATAGTCCATAATGAGTACAAAATGAAAGAGTAATAAAGGCTTATGCACAGTACATCATATCAACTCTCTCTCTCAAATCAAAGCGGAAGCTAATCTAATACATCAAAACTCATCCCACCTGAGGACGCGCAGTAGTAGTAGCAGTCTGCGGTAACGGTATCTGCTCCTCAAGTCCTGCCTCCTCGTCGTGCTGGTGCTCCATCTCCACGAGCTCCTAAAATAGTATGGTCACCGACCATTAGTCAAAAAGACTAATTCGTTTCCTCCGCACCTCGCCCCACAGCTCCTAGACACCGAGCGGAAGGACGAAGCGGAGGACAACAAGGGGTAGCCAAAGTGGAAGCAGGTGACAAGTGCTAACTAGCAATTGTAATAGATATTATTATTCTACTCTAGCAATTTTAAGTATATAGTACAAGTAAGTAAAGTGCAGTGTTGGAACACCCTATTACTAATTTGGGTCAGGATCACTATGTCTCTAGGAACCTTTGCTTGACCTCCTGTATAGCTTAAAAGGTCAATTAGAATTGAGTCTAAGGGTTAGAAGTCTAGGTTTGGAAGCTGCCCTGAATACCAAGTTTTTCTGTCTGGAGACTAAGTCTGATCGTCGAGCTCAGCACGACGATTCGTCGAACTCCGATCGACGATCGTCTAGCTCAACTTCGACAGATCGTCGAACTCCATTCGACGATCGCTGAGCTCAACTTCATAATATCGTCGAACTCCATTCGACGATCGGTGAGCTCAGGTCGACGATTTTGACTCTGCATTAGATCTTTATCTCTGAGCTCAGTTCGACGTTCTTTGAGCTCAGATCGACGATTATTTTGCTGCTATGTATTTCCAGATCGCTGAGCTCAGCTCGACGATAGCAGAGCTCAGTTCGACGATTTTAGATAACTTCCAGAATTCAAATTCAAATCAGTTAGGAGTTATTCTGCAATTAATTCAGAGATTTGCTAGCCGTTTTCATTCAATTCTGGACCAAGTTTCAAGGGATTTTTAAAGGAATGTCTCTGTGGACTTTCCTCCAGAAGAGATTATGCAATTAAGGATGCAATCAATGCAGACCAACGACTATCCTTGACAGAGAATGATATTCTATTCAGGACCAGAGAATGAAAGAGAGAATGTTTTTGAATCTTTAAGTAGAACAAGAAGAAGAGAACACACAATACAGATTACAGGGACTCATTCAAAATCTTATGTCACAAAGAATTATCAAGAACACTCATCAAAGGAGATCAAGTTTTCTCAAATCTTCAGATCACTGTAGTTTTCAAAGTGTTCAAGGCCAACATATTTCCTGACTCCAGACATTCAACATTTCAGCTATTACTGAAATCATCCATTGCTGGAGTTCAACCTTTGAAGGCCTATCACCCTCAGCAAAGCTTTTCTTCCTGAAGATTTCAAGGATTCAGGGGGAGCATTGACATCAATCCACATAGTCTTCTCAGTTGTTTGAGAAAGAGAAGACTGCCATCACTCTCTCACCCCCACTCTGTAAAGGGTTTTTCAAACTCCCTTCAAAAGTTTGAACCTGGTTTTTGAGCACCTTGTCAAAAGCTCATTGGTGGCAAGACACCTGATCAAAAAATCTGCTTTGGTTTTTGAGCACCTTATCAAAAGCTCATTGGTGCCCAGGACACCTGATCAACTCCTCCTGCAGTGGATTCCTACCTAGGGTGGTAGAAGAGTGGATGTACCCAAGTTTGGGGAACCACTATATTTCCTTGTGTCTTCTGGTTCTGCTTGCTTTCATTTTTGTTTCTGGCCTTGATTTTCTCTGTGCTTAGTTTTTGCTTACCTTAGTACTGTGATTAGATTTATTTCTGCTTCCCTACTCACACATATTATAACAATTGTTGTAAAAGTTTTTAAAGCACCATATACTCTATTCACCCCCCCTCTAGAGTATATCAGATCTAGTTGCACTTTCAATTGGTATCAAAGCGAGGTTGGTTAAACATACCATATCTGATTGGTTGTACAGGCTAACACCTGAACCCCAAGATCCCAAACTAGATCTGTGTTTCTTTGGTATTTTATTATTAGACTTTGTTTGCACAAATCATGGCCCAAAACAAAGATTATGCTAGCACCAGACCTCCAGTGTGCAATCTATCCAAGTTTGCACTTTGGAAGGCAAGGATTAGACTTTACATGAATTCCATTGACGAAGATATTTTTAATTCTGTTTTGACAGTGTGTCCAAGACCCCCAGAGAGCACAAGTACAAATGCAGTTCCACCTCCATCAGGAACAGATGCTGACATCAAAAAATGGAAAGTAGCTGATGCCAAGGCTATGAACATCCTAGCCTAGACAATATCAGATGACATATTTCAAAAGGTAGCTGAATGTAATTCAGCCAAGGAAATTTGGGATAGACTCTCAGAAATAGTCTCAGGCTCAGCTGATGAGAGAAAGGACAGAAGATCCCATCTCATCTCTCAATATGAGAACTTCAAGAAGGGAGAGACTGAGTCAGTGGGAGATATGTACAACAGACTAAGTCTAATTGTCAGTGAGCTAAGGACATTGGACAAAGAGATCTCTCTGACAGAACTTAATGACAAGATCCTAATGTGCTTCCCCAGCACTTGGGATTCAAGAATCTGGCCAATAAGGATTCCAGAAGTCTAAATGAGATCACCACTGAAGCTTTGCTGGGTAAGCTCAAATCTTATGAGCTACTCATCAAGAATAGAGAGGAAGAACAGAAGGCTGCTTCACCAGCCACAAAGAAAGAGAAGACCATAGCATTTAAGGCAACTGAGGATCTGCCTGAAGATAAAGCTACAGGCAATGATGAACTACTCAGCTTGTTGGCCAAAAGATTCTACAAGATGGCCAGAAAGGACTTCAGAAGAAGATCATACAAGGAGCAGGACAAGCCAAGGTATGACAAGTCCATTAGCAACAATAAAGACATTATCTGCTTTGGTTGCAGGAAACCAGGTCACATAGTTCCTGACTGTCCAGAGAATAAGAACAAGGACAGAAGGGATAGAAAAGAAAGAAGAAAGGAGAAAGACTCCAAAAGGAATGGAAATGGCAAACCTTCTTCAAGCAAAAATAAGCATACAAGAAAAGGGTTTGTTGCTGAATCCTGGAGTGAGACAGAAGAGGAGTCAGAAGCCTCTTCTAGCTCAAGTGATGATGAGGATGATGTAGAAGAAAAGGAGTTCTGCATGATGGCAATTAATGCCTCACAACACAATTCAGAGGAAGAGGAGTCAGAGTCAGACTCAGAGACCCAATCTGAAGAAGATCAGGTAATTAGCTCTTTTGATTTTAGTTCAGAAGATTTTAAATCTGAATTTAAAGCACTGTGTTTAGACCTGCTAAAGTCTGAGAAAGAGATTATCTCTCTCAGAAATCAATTATCTGAACACAATGTTTTAAAGTCAGAAAACCTCAAACTCTCTCAGGAGTTGGAGAGCTGTAGGGAACAGATAGCTTCACTGAAAAGTGAGCTCTTTGAGGCCAAGAAGCTTGAAGAATCCCTTAATGGGAGAAGCATCAAGCTGATGGACATCACAAGCACAGTGAACTCTAGATTTAACAGTACACTGGGCTTGGGTGCCTCATCCAGCCAACCTATTGTTCTAACAACTCCGATCAAGTTTATTTCTGACAAGGGAAAGGGAGTTGTAGAGGTTGCTAGGAAAAATTCTGATCTGCCTCAGAAAACTAAGTCCCAGCAGAAATCGTCGAACGTAGATCGACGATCGCCGAATGAAGATCGACGATCGTCGAACGCAGCTCGACGATCTCAGGAAAAATCATCGAACGCAGATCGACGATCTCAGCCAAAGTCGTCGAACGCAGGTCGACGATCTCATATACCTGACCTCAGCCATAGTCGACCGTCGAACGGAGCTCGACGATCTGACCGAAGATCGTCGAATGCAGCTCAAAGATCGTCGAACAGAGGTCAGAGCTCTGGAAACTTTTTCAAAGGCAAATCAAAATTGAATCCTAAGGGTTCCTCATCCCAAATTTTAACCCTTATACTGAATGGATTCTACCTCCAAGAAGATATCATCCTGAAGGATATAAGAGTCAACCTGGGATGTCTTTCATTTCTGAATTTAGAGGTTATCAACCTAGGCCCAAGGTAAACTGGGTCAAAAACAAATGAATTGTCTTATGTGTAGGTGAAGACCTATCCAACATCTAACCAGCAATGGTATTTGGATAGTGGGTGCTCTAAGCACATGACAGGGAATAAGGACAACCTCACATCCTTCAGAGCTAAGCTTGGACCCAAAGTTATTTTTGGTGATTCAAACTTTGGACAAACTAAAGGATATGGTGCAGTCCAGATTGGTTCAGTAACCTTCAAGAAGGTAGCTTATGTAGAAGGACTGAAGCACAACCTAATCAACATCAGTCAGCTGTGTGATGAAGGCTACCAGGTGACCTTCAGCAAAACCTTATGCAAAATCAAGTCAGAGGACAACACAACAGTGTTGACAGGTAAAAGGAAAAGTAACATCTACTTAGTAGACTTTCTTTCAACCAATGTAGATATCTGCTTGTTTAATTCAGTCTGTAGACCAAATGTTTTATGTCATAAGAGATTAGGACACCTAAACCTTAGAACTATTGCTAGGCTATCCAAAGACAACCTTGTTAGAGGACTACCTTCTGGCCCCTACAAGAAGGAAGGACTCTGCAAGGCTTGTCAATTAGGCAAACAAACTAAAAATAGTTTTAAGTCACTTAATAAGAGTGATTCACCTAGGATATTGTATCTGTTACACATGGATCTTTTTGGACCCATCACAGTACAAAGCCTAGGAGGGAAATCCAACACTTTAGTAATTGTAGATGACTTCTCTAGATTCACTTGGGTGTTCTTTCTAAGGAAGAAGTCTGATAACTTTAAGTGTCTGACAGAGTTTCTCAAATGTATACAGATTGAGTTCAATACTCACATTGCCCTGATCAGAAGTGATCATGGGATAGAGTTTGATTCTCTTCTTATGCAAGAGTTCTGTCAGAGTGAAGGGATTAGACATACTTTCTCAGCTCCTAGAACTCCTCAACAAAATGGGGTAGCTGAAAGGAAAAATAGAACCCTTATTGAATCTACCACTACATTATTGTCAGATTGTCATCTACCTCTATCCTTTTGGGCAGAGGCAGTGAACACCTCCAACTATGTGTTGAACAAAAGTCTGATACATAAACTAAAGGGAAAGACTCCCTATGAATTACTCAAAGGGAAGAAACCTAAAGTTGACTATTTTAGAGTATTTGGTTGTATTTGCTACATTCACAATAATGACAAGAAATATTTAGCAAAATTTCAAGCCAAAGCTGATGAAGGAGTATTTCTGGGATACTCCATGATCAGCAAGGCCTATAGGGTCTATAACAAATCATCTTTGAAAATTGAGGAATCTGTTCACATTTCATTTGATGAAGCTAACATGTCTTTCAAGGAGAAGATTTCTTCTACCATAGAACCTTTGCATGAACATTCTCTAGTTGAAGATATGAATAAGTTACAGGTTGCTCAAGAGGATGAAAGCAGTGAAGATGAAGGGAATGATCAACATTTTGAAGCACAATCTGAAGAGCCAGTTGTTGTACCACAAGAGGAAACAACAACACAGGTTGGTGAACAATCAACACCCCATGTTGATTTAGTAACATCAAGAGACCATCCAATTTCCCAAATAATTGGAGAAATCTCAGCTGGTGTGCAAACCAGAAATCAGGTCAACCAAAACCTGTTGCACACCTGCTTCCTATCTCAAATTGAACCTCAGTCCATTCAAGATGCAGAGCAAGATCCACACTGGATCATTGCAATGCAAGAGGAGTTGCATCAATTTGAGAGCAACAAAGTATGGGAACTAGTGCCAAAGCCTAAGGATCATTCCATTGTTGGAACAAAATGGGTATTCAGAAACAAACTGGATGATCAAGGAGTAATTATAAGGAACAAGGCAAGGCTAGTTGCTCAAGGATACTCTCAAGAAGAAGGAATCGACTACGACCAGACTTTTGCACCTGTTGCAAGATTAGAAGCCATCAGGATTTTCCTAGCTTATGCAGCTCACAAAGGCTTCAAAGTATATCAGATGGATGTCAAAAGTGCTTTCTTAAATGGAGACATCAAAGAGGAAGTTTATGTCAGACAACCTCCAGGTTTTATCTCTCCAACTTATCCTGATTATGTTTTTAGATTAAATAAAGCATTATATGGTCTCAAGCAAGCTCCTAGAGCATGGTATGAGACCTTAGCATCCTTTTTCTTGGAAAATGGTTTTATAAGGGGTAGAGTAGACCAAACTCTTTTTATTAGAACTCATAAGTCCCATACCCTACTAGTACAAATTTATGTAGACGATATCATTTTTGGTTCTACTGACTCAAAACTGTGCAGAAGGTTTTCTAAGCTAATGCATTCTAAATTTGAGATGAGTAGCATGGGTGAGCTATCCTTCTTCCTAGGATTGCAAGTCAAACAACATGCTGAAGGCATCTTTATTTCTCAAACCAAATATGCAAATGAACTGGTTAAGAAATTTGGTATGTCTGAGGCATCTTGTATGAAAACACCCATGCCTACCAATGCTGTATTAGATGCTGATGAACATGTGAAACCTGTTGATCAGACAACATATAGAGCAATGATTGGCTCTTTACTGTAACTTACAGCTAGTAGACCAGATATAATGTTTGCTACATGTATATGTGCTAGGTTCCAAGTAAGCCCTAGAGAGTCACACCTAACTTTAGTAAAGTGGATTCTCAGGTATGTTAAAAGTTGTCCAAATCTAGGTCTCTGGTATCCAAAAGATTCAACATTTGATTTAACTGGATTCTCAGATGCTGATTATGCTGGATGCAGAATTGACAGGAAAAGCACCAGTGGAACTTGTCAGTTCCTTGGTGACAGACTTGTCTCTTGGTTTTGTAAGAAACAAACATCTGTGTCAACTTCAACTGCTGAAGCTGAATATATGGCTGCAGGCAGTTGTTGTTCACAAATATTGTGGATTCAAAACCAACTCCTAGACTATGGTTACAACTTAGAGAAGTCTAAAATCTTTTGTGATAACACAAGTGCTATTTCCATAGCTCAAAATCCAGTCCTCCATAGTAGGACAAAACACATAGAGATTAGGCATCATTTCTTAAGGGATAATGTTGAAAAGAATAAAATTGAATTACAATATATCCCAACTGATTTGCAAAGGGGAGATATTTTCACCAAGCCCTTGGATGAAAAGAAACACACCTTCTTCCTAAACCAGTTAGGAATGTTAGATGGAGGAAGCCCTAAATAATATCCAAGATTTTGAAAGCTAAAAATTGACCAATACTAGGCAAACTCTCTGATTTTTTCTTAGTGTCTAGAATTTTCCTGATCTCTGAACAGCGCTCGACGATTTGCCCCAAGATCGTCGAACGGAGATCGATGATTTCCAAAATCGTCGAACTGAGTTCAGCGCCTCTCAGATAGTATGAACTATCTCTTCCGGTCAACGATCGTCGAACGGCGCTCGACGTTTATGTTCACTGAACGATCGTCGAACGGAGCTCGACGCTCTTCAAGATCGTCGAACGGAGATCGACGATGTTGAAGACTCTTCAGATTCCTTTAGAAGCCCCGATCATCGAACTGAGTTCAACGATCTCTCCAATTCTGCGTCAAACCCTAATATAAAACTCATTTTTCGCCGTCGTTCTCTTTTGAGCTTTCGATTTCGCTGCAAGAATTTTCTTTCCCTCCAAACAGTTCTATGCTTGGTCGTTTTGTTTGTTGAGTTTTTGCAGGTACAATGGCTGTGTCAGTTGCAGTTCTTGCCGCAATGAAGTTTGATGCAGGCTTTGATATTGATATAGAATCATTCAGCACCACTGACCAGATTTTCCAAGACATACTGGGTTTGTTCAAAGATCAGAATCTAACTGCCCTCATGACCACCAGGATCAAGCTGGCTTCAGATGAAATCAAGGAGTGGGTTTACACTGCTCATAATCAAGACAACAACACAATAGTTGGGTCTATTGCTGGCAATCAGGTACCCTTGACCCCACAATTTTAATAGAGGTTTTTGGACTGAGAAATGGAGAAGATATTGCTGAGTTATCAGGAGAAGAATATTCTGAACTACTTTCCAGGATGGGTCATCCAGAGGGAAACCCTAGCAAGCTATTCAAGAGGAATCTGTCTGTTGAATACAGGTTCCTGGCAGATGTGGTAGGGAAAGTGCTGCTGGCAAAGCACTCAGCTCATGATACTATATCCAGACATCAGCTCTGTCTCATGGGAGCTCTGGTGGATAAGAAAAATCTGAACTGGGGAGAGGTGTTCTTTGACCTCATCAAGAAGAAAATAAACAAAAGTTTTGTAAACTTTGGAAGAATTCTTGGAGTTTTCCTGCAGACCAGGTGCTGCTGCTATCTCACCTTCTGCCTCATCTGCTGCTGTTCAACTGAAGAAAGATTTAATGAAGAGAATAGATGCTCTATATGATGACCAGAGTTCTGAGACTGATGAATTTAAAACAGACTCTGATGATTCATCTGCTACCATTGCCAGGAAAAGGAAGGCAAGGAGCAAGGCTATGAAAAGGGTTCCTCCTGCTAAAATCAAAGATAACAATGACATTCCTTACTACATTTTGCATAACCGCCCAATCACTGAACATTGGATGCAATATTCTAAAAACCATCTGAAAGCCATGAAGAAAAAGAGAAGATATGAGAAGGGCTCTTCCCAATTCCAGCACCCTCATCCTCCTCCACCACCTCCTCCTGATGCAGGTGCAGGTGGAAGCTCTGCAAGTCAACCCCAAGCTAGAAGCCAGGCTCCCTATCAACCTCATGCCAGATCCTATCAAAGGGAAAGCCAATCCAGGGGTTCATATTCTAGGAGAGGAGGATACAGGGGCAATCAGAGAGATATACAAGTATATTCCAAAGGGTATTCAGGCAGCACCCATATTCTAGGGGAGGACATGTTTCATCTGATACATCATCAGGTCCTTTCCCCTACAAGCTAAAAGAGACTGTGTCTGTCAGGCCTCCTTAAGACAACCCTTCCAACAGGTATGAGCCACCTGTACCTTTTGAGGACCCTGAAAATAACCCAGCTGCTTGGACTGCCAGGTTAAAGGAATTGGCTGCACTAGATCAGATTAAGAAGGCCAGAGATCAAGGATTGGATACCTCCAACATTTCTACAATGTCTGAGCAAAGACAAAAAGAATTAGAAAGATATGCTTCCAGTAAATTCTTTGATGCTGACAGATACATGGAGTTACATCCTGCAGCTGTGGTTCCCAGGCCTTCAAAGCAAACTTATTTGGGTGCAGCAGATGACACCAGGTCCAACAAAGAAGCCCTAAACCCTAACGGAGAAATTAAAATGGTTAAAGGCAAAGAGAATAAGTGACATTGTAAGGTGACAGTTTCTGTGAATTCTGATTGTTATCTGGATGAAATATATATATCTCTGTGTTTCTGCTTGTCTAGCTGTTGTTTTTCTGCTTAATACTTGTATGTTGTTATTTAAATTTTTCCAAAGTCTGTAAATAGTAATCCTAACCCAAATAGGGGGAGATTGTTGGAACACCCTATTACTAATTTGGGTCAGGATCACTATGTCTCTAGGAACCTTTGCTTGACCTCCTGTATAGCTTAAAAGGTCAATTAGAATTGAGTCTAAGGGTTAGAAGTCTAGGTTTGGAAGCTGCCCTGAAGACCAAGTTTTTCTGTCTGGAGACTAAGTCTGATCGTCGAGCTCAGCACGACGATTCGTCGAACTCCGATCGACGATCGTCTAGCTCAACTTCGACAGATCGTCGAACTCCATTCGACGATCGCTGAGCTCAACTTCATAATATCGTCGAACTCCATTCGACGATCGGTGAGCTCAGGTCGACGGTTTTGACTCTGCATTAGATCTTTATCTCTGAGCTCAGTTCAACGATCGTTGAGCTCAGATCGACGATTATTTTGCTGCTATGTATTTCCAGATCGCTGAGCTCAGCTCGACGATAGCAGAGCTCAGTTCGACGATTTCAGATAACTTCCAGAATTCAAATTCAAATCAGTTAGGAGTTATTCTGCAATTAATTCAGAGATTTGCTAGCCGTTTTCATTCAATTCTGGACCAAGTTTCAAGGGATTTTTAAAGGAATGTCTCTGTGGACTTTCCTCCAGAAGAGATTATGCAATTAAGGATGCAATCAATGCAGACCAACGGCTATCCTTGACAGAGAATGATATTCTATTCAGGACCAGAGAATAAAAGAGAGAATGTTTTTGAATCTCTAAGTAGAACAAGAAGAAGAGAACACACAATACAGATTACAGGGACTCATTCAAAATCTTATGTCACAAAGAATTCTCAAGAACACTCATCAAAGGAGATCAAGTTTTCTCAAATCTTCAGATCTCTGTAGTTTTCAAAGTGTTCAAGGCCAACATATTTCCTGACTCCAGACATTCAACATTTCAGCTATTGCTGAAATCATCCATTGCTGGAGTTCAACCTTTGAAGGCCTATCACCCTCAGCAAAGCTTTTCTTCCTGAAGATTTCAAGGATTCAGGGGGAGCATTGACATCAATCCACATAGGCTTCTCAGTTGTTTGAGAAAGAGAAGACTGCCATCACTCTCTCACCCCCACTCTGTAAAGGGTTTTTCAAGCTCCCTTCAAAAGTTTGAACCTGGTTTTTGAGCACCTTGTCAAAAGCTCATTGGTGGCAAGACACCTGATCAAAAAATCTGCTTTGGTTTTTGAGCACCTTATCAAAAGCTCATTGGTGCCCAGGACACCTGATCAACTCATCCTGCAGTGGATTCCTACCTAGGGTGGTAGAAGAGTGGATGTACCCAAGTTTGGGGAACCACTATATTTCCTTGTGTCTTCTGGTTCTGCTTGCTTTCATTTTTGTTTCTGGCCTTGATTTTCTCTGTGCTTAGTTTTTGCTTACCTTAGTACTGTGATTAGATTTATTTCTGCTTCCCTGCTCACACATATTACAACAATTGTTGTAAAAGTTTGTAAAAGTTTTTAAAGCACCATATACTCTATTCACCCCCCCTCTAGAGTATATCAGATCTAGTTGCACTTTCAATTAGTACTAGTAAAGGAAAGAACTGAAAGTAAGAGCAGAAAAATAAAGTAAAGCTGAAAGGTAAAGCTATCTACCATCACAGAGTATCCTAACTTATATAAATGCCCATACAAATATATAAGTTAGGATTTCCAAAATAACTTATCATATAAAAGAGCCCATACTAATTTATATGATAAGGATCTATGAAGCGTATGTCCTAATGCAAATGGATGATATGTTATGAATTATGAAACATGCAAGTGCAACACACGCACACGACTATGAGATCCCAGACCATTAGTTCCCACTTTTCGAGAGCTAACATCACTCTCAGGTACCACCGTTGTGGCTACGGCAGCAGCGGAGCGGGCGTCTCCGCTTTCTAGACGGGTATGCACACTACCAAGCCTAGACCTCTCTCATACGCCTCTATACACGTCCAAGGTGCACTTTAGAGTCTCTACGTACGTACTTTGCTGACAACCGTCAGTCTTGTTGGGTCGGGTGTGCGTCATCGGGGATCGTCCTCCAGACCGCAGTGTAAAACAACCCACTGGCCCCTCAAACCCTCACACCCGCCTGGTTCACCGTACTGCCATCGGTGTGACGATCAACCCAGTACCGCATGACCCGCCACTAAATTTATGCACATGCAAGTATTTCATCTCGAGCCTTCAGCTCGCAGGAACAAACCGTCATGAATCCCTCCAACCCATCACGGGTGAGCATATTACACAAGTCTCCCTCCAACCCATCACGGGTGAGAATAAACCACAATCCCTCCAACCCTACACGGGTGAGAATGAACCACAATCTCTCCAACCCTACACGGGTGAGAATGAACCACAATGTCTTAACCTATTAGACTACTCTTGTCTACGAGTTATTATACTTCGTGATTTAAGGTTAATCCCAGGACTGCCCAGGGTATACCCGGTGAAGGGCTCTCGAGGGCACTAGGAACTACGATGAGATTACGCCCAAAGTTCCCTTTCTCAAGGATAACTACTTTTATTGGTGTCTACCCAGGATTTATACCCCAACTCTCGTATTACTTTATAACGACCCTAAAGACTTAAGGTGTTATTAGGAGAGCGGCGGTCTTCTGCCGGTCCCCGTTATTGTTGCTGTCACGGGACTTACTCTCTTCCACACATGGTTAAGGAATCCTCTAGGAGACCAACCAGGGTTAATTCCTCCACTAAGATCCTCGCTTTACTAGTTATTCAGATTCCTCCCCTGGTGGCCGTACTAGTACGAACATCGGTGCTAGACCCTTACCCATGTCCCGATACCACCCACAAATGTGACCTTCTAATTCTTCTGGCTATATTCCTCAAATTATTTATCCTAGGATGGTATGGACCTATATGATGAACATGATGAATTCCATAATTTTCCAAATTACTTACACCAATAAATTAATTTCTTTAAATGTAATCCCTAGTCGTTTTACACATGAAGTATTGTTAATATTAAACCTACTGTCCTAGGAATTCTTCCAGGTATATAATATGACAATTAATAGGGCCTACCAAAATTTCATGCTTTTTCAATTCAGATTTATAATTAATTCTTATTTAATACTATATCCACAAATCTAGCATTTTCCAAATGAAGTACATAAAATATTATCTCAAAACTTCTAATTAAATTACAGAGCCTTGATAATAATGAAATAATGTTATGTCCAGATTTCCATTTATATCTAGGTTGAAATGCCCTTTCAATGAGCAATTTGACTTATTTACCAAAATGCCATTATGGGGCCTAAGTACATTATTTGGCACCCCAAAATTCTGAAATAATTGCACAAGGTATAAAACATATAATTACAGCAATATGAATTTTCTCATATTTTTCAAAGGAATATACCCATATTTCTACACAAATTCCATAAGGGTAAAATGGTCATTTTGCTCCTTAAACTACTTAAACTTCATCCAACAGAGATATAATTTATTTCTAGTGTTTATTATGTCACTCATTAGTCCTCAACAGAAATTAAACATTTTATGATAAGGGTAAACCTATTTTAAATTTATTTCCTCAAAAGTATCAAATTTTCAGAAATTCAAAATAATGGGATTTTTGTTCCCAAAAATCCCACCATTGCTATGAGTGGTGTAATACGCCCTCATTTGTCTCTATAATGAAAATCATGATTTTTGAATGTTCCAAGTTGGCTGAATACACATTATTTCATTTTAGGCTAAATGCACACCAAGCCTATAACAAGCCAACACATGTAGGCGGGTTTACCCAAACTGCATTGGTCCAAATTGGCTGAAATTTAAAACATACACATATAATGTCCCTAAGGACATGACAACAAAATTTGGGGCCATGTGGAGTCGCACAACTCCACATATTTCATTTATTTCATTTTGGGTATTTTAGTAAAAACTATAGAACAATTTTCCCCAAAAATTCTCATTTTTGTACAGGGATTAACCAAACCCTAAACATGCATGCACCCAAAATTTTGGGCCATTTGGATTAATGGTTTGACTTGGGCATTATTTTGAAATTCTGCCCTAGCTAAGGACCAAGCCTAGCCAAATGGTCCTACAGGTCAGACCACTGGACCAAATCTCAATTTATGGGTGAAAAAGTAAAGTTAACACAAAGGGCTACATTTTTCATGTTCATGTCATCCTCTGGAAATGGCTCTAAGAGCCCTATATGTAACATGCAAAATCACTGAATTAATGTGACAGAAATGTAATTTCATTTCATTAAATAATAACAGAAATTAAATTGATTTTAATAAAAATGCACAGCACGAATCTTAAAGCGATATTGGACGGCATCCATTTATCTTACCCAAGCGTTCAACGGCTGAGATCGAACCGACCTAGGGGATATTGCGGGGCCATTTCCGGCCACCTGAGGCGGCGCCACCCCCGGCCAACGGTGCCATCACCTTCACGGTGGTGGTAGCTATCCTTTGCCAGTGATGAGGCGGCGGGAGACGGCGGCGACGGCGATCCCGAGAGGTAAGAAAAAGCTTGAAAAATCTCCCATTTCTCACATGGCATCGGGCTCAATGGAGCCCGATATCTCCCCTAGTTGATCTAGGATTCTAGTACGGGTAGAGGGACGGTGAAACGAACCTGTGTTGGTGGCTGGCGGCGAGGATGGAGGCGAGTGGCCATTCCTGACCTTGCTCCGGCGGCATCTCTCAGATTCATGGTTCCTGCATCGTTTCCTTCACTCCAGCTATCGATTTCTACTCTCCTTTGCCCTCTGAAGCTAATGGAATCAATATCTCTGGCTGGGAGGGGATATATGGGGAGATACAACCAAGGCAAGCTCGGTTTGGAGCTTTGGTTGTATCACCATTCATGCCAAGTGGCCCTCAGCCTCTCACCTCCTCCTAATAACTCCAAGGGAGGTCTGCCAGCAAGCCATGGCTGAAGAGAAGGAGCCATGTGGCCTCCTCCCTTAATTTCAACCTTCTCTCCTCTTTTTGGGTGAATTTTCCAATTTTGCCCTTGCATGTATTCTCTCTCTTCAAATTGAGGGCCAGAGGTTGACTTTGACTCCTTAGGTTGGCCTTGGGCTGAGTCGGGTGGGCTTAGCCCAATGGAAATGGGCTTGGGTTCATCTTTCCCTTCTTTAGGCCTCATGTTGACCAAGTTGACTTTTTGAGTTGACTTGGTCAACATGATGAGTGGGCTGACCCCACTTAATGGTCATGAGCCTAGTGGCACCACCTAACTTGGGTTGGGCCAAGGGGGTGCCCCACTTAGGCTAATTGGGCCTATAGGTATAGGTTTGACCAATATTAGGGCTAAGTTGACTTGGGTCAACTAGGGTCAAAGGGTTGACCTAGTGACATGCCCTAGGGTCCACTTAGATTGATTTTTATGGTTAGGGCAATGTGGTGGGGTCATGGTATGGTTAGGGTCCTTATTTAGGCTAGTTTGACCAAGTTTGACTTGGGCCCTATGGTGGGCCCCACATGGCTTCACTCACCTACTAGGGTCAAACCTAACTAAATACCCATATCACCCACCCCATGCCTAACCCAATCTAAGTTAAGGGGCCTAGAAGTAACATGGGATGTTATAATTCCAATAAACAAAAAAAATAATTTCATCCCTGAAATTTAAGTTCGGGTCCACGGGGTTCTACTCGTAATAATTTAAGTAATTTTAAAAACATAATTTACAGCATACCTGAAGTAAACAACTCTGGGTGTCGCTCCAACATCAGGTCCCTTGGATCTCAGGTGTGTTCCTCCCGTCCATGGTTGGACCACAACACCTTCACAAGAGGGACCTTCTTCTTCCGCAACACTCAGACATCTGTATCATCAATCCGGATCGGCTCCAAACGAACTGATCTATCGGATGCTAGCGGGCCAGCTGTAGTAGTAATGTGCTGCTCCGGCCGGAGGAGTGCTCTCCGTAGTGAAGAGACATGAAAGATGTCATGCAGTGTACTCAACTCTGGTGGCAGCTGCAGTCTATAAGCCAAGGGACCGATCCGCTCCAGTATCAAGTACGGCCCCATATATCATGGACTGAGCTTCTTGTGCCTCCGCACCCGAGATACACCATGTACCAGACGTATCTTCAAGAATACCCTGTATCCCTCCTAGAACTCCACCTTCCTATGCCGAGCATCATAGTATTTAGCCTGTCTACTCTGAGTTCCAGCATCCGATCCCAGATCAAGCGAATCTGAGCTTCCGTGTCTTCCACAAAATCAGAGCCAAGAGTCTTGGTGTCCACATCCTGTACCCAAGATAGTGGTGTCTGGCATCTCCTTCCGTACAAAGCCTCATAAGGAGCCATCCCAATGCTAGCTTGGTGGCTGTTATTGTAAGAGAATTCGATCAATGGTAGCAGCCTCTCCCAAGGCTTCCCCGTATCCAATATGCATAATCTGAGCAGGTCCTCCATCGTCCTGTTTGTCCGCTCCGTCTGGCCGTCGGTCTGCGGATGGAAGGCAGTGCTAAAGGTAAGTCAGGACCCCAAGTAAGCCTACACTGCCCTCCACTCCCTGGAAGTGAATCGACCATCACGATCCGACATTATAGTCCTGGGGATGCCATGGTATCTGACAAACTGCTCTACGAACAATCTCACCAAAACTGCAACTGGAGCATCCTTCCTGACTGGAATGAAACGTGCTGTAACGCCCCGAAACTCAAAGGAGCGACGGGGGACGTTTTGGGCCAGTTTTGGGTTCTGGCTGCAGGCACACGGCCTGGGACACGGGCGTGTCCCAGGGCGTGTCGAGCTTGTGTCGACACTGAGCCGGGAAGTCGACACTTTGGTCTCGACATTGTGTTGAGACTGGGCACACGGCCTGCGATACAGGCGTGTCGCAGGCCGTGTCGACCCGTGTCGACACTTAGACCGCGAAGTCGACACTCTGTGTTCGACGAAGTGTCGAGACATGGCACACGGCCTGCGACACGGGCGTGTCGCAGGGCGTGTCAACCCGTGTCGACACTCGTCCCGGGAGTCGACACTTTGGTCTCGACATTGTGTCGAGACAAGGCACACGGCCTAGGACACGGCCGTGTCCAAGGCCGTGTCATCAGATCGACGATCTTCGCTTGATGAAGTGTCGAGTATCTAGACCGTGTACACGGCTTGGAGCACAGGCGTGTTGACGTGACATGGGCAAGGACACGGGCGTGTGCTAGAACCCGTGCAGTGCTCGGGTTGTTTTCGGGGAAAAATGATGGGGCTACACGGCCGGCCACACGGCGGTGTCAGGTGGAACACGGGAGTGTCAGGTCGAACACGGGCGTGTTCGATACCCGTGTGTTGTTCTAGGTGATTTGATTTTGACGGCGAATGAGGCACACGGCCCTGGACATGGGCGTGTGCCAGGCCGTGTTCGGTCTAGATTGGGCATTTCAGTCCCGAATCAAAGCCGTTCGTTTCTTTATTTTGGGATCCAATGGCTGGGGGTTGTTCCTGAAGGGATATACCCGGGATTGGACTTAGAAACCCTCACTTTTCATAAGTTATCATCTTTCTAAAAGCTTAGAGAGAGAGGAGAGCCAAGGAAGGGAGAAGGAGATAGATCCGGCCATTGGAGGAGATTCGAAGCTCCAAATTGAGAGCCGACTCCGGATCCACGGAGGCAAAGCTAGTGCGGTGCTTTTCATCCGCTTACTTTTCCATGGCGCCAAAGAGGAACGCTAGGGTAACGATTCTCTTCTTGAGCATGAGTAGCTCTCCTTCTTTGCATAGGAAGCCCGCTCTCGCAAGTTTGCGGAGAGTTGGAGGCGTTCCTTCGGGTAGATATGTGAAGTCCCCGTTGTTTAGAGTCCGTAAGCGAGAACGGACATAGGCATGATGTGTGAAGCCTACCCGGACATGTTGGTCTGGATCAGTGATGTTGCATTGCATAAATGCCGGAGAAGACTCCGTGCTATGGATTGTTTTTCGGGTTTTCTACGCGGTAGATTGTAGAAGGGAGCCTTGTGGACTAACCCAAAGGTGCACCCAAAAAACTAGGCGGATACGAGATCTTGCCAACTTGGTGTCCTGAGAGCCAACTTGAACATAACCGGGTTATGTGAATTGTGATGGAAATGGGACTCGGTGGAAGTTTGACCCGCGCAAATGGCTTAAATTGTCGTTGCGATGTGAGCACGGGTTAGATGGAACCGTACCCGTTCTATGTCGTTCGGTTAAAGAGACCTAAAGGCACATGGCACTTGCCGTTGGCATAGATTAGGGTCTTCGGCGGTCAATGGCTTAAATTGTCGTGACCCAGGCCAGGAAGACGAATTGCTCATAGGTTTGGCCGTCAAAGTGGCGGTGGTGAGTCCGGAATGTCTATGGCTTTAATTGACGTGACATCGACCGGTTCACCGAGAATGTGCCCTGAGAGCACGGGGCGTGTGGCCATGTGAGCCAACATCTGTGATGATATGGCTATATATAAATATTGCTCGCTTATGCTAATGAAATGCAGGGAAGGAGCATCGCCGCCCCGAGTTGGGGGCGGGATCGTTATAATTAGGTCAGTATTGCTGACCGTTGTCTTGTTTTGCCACCGTGCGGTGGTTTGTTGCTTGCAGGTGCTGCTGGACCAAGCAGTCAATAGCGGGCTAAAGCCCAAGTGCGAAGCCGGCCCTCGAAGGCCGAATTGGAAGTGTTTACTGTTTTTATTCATGTATGACCGGCCTGCGTGCCGAGGTTTGTAAAACATGTAATATGAAGTGAACAATTTTTGTAAGGCCTTAAGGCCTGTACTTGTGTATGCACATTCCTATTTTGGTGTTAGTGGACATTCGTGCTTTAATGCTGGGTTCTTTGTTACAACTTATAAACCTGCTTCCGCTAGAATGCTCTGCGTAGTACGTTATGATTAGTTGGATGGTTTCCATGAGTAACCACCCGGTCTGTCTGTGGCATACGGCGTCGGGCCCCAGCCGGACCTACTGCTATATGCTATGTGACGAATAGGGGGTGTTACAATTTGGTATCAGACTACTGGTTTTGGTCGGGCTTAAAGTGAATTCATGGGCGAATTCTTTTTAAGGGGTGGTGAGCACATTGTGTGCGTCATCGTTATAACGGTAAAAGAACCCATGAATGTCCACTTAGGAATGAAAATACTCGTGTTTGAGGAACCTGCGTGTTCCTATAATTGCTGTTTGCAATTGTATTTGGTCGCTTAACGGTGTTTTGTACCACTATAGGTGACCAGAAGTGGTGTAGGACCGTCAGAACGCCGAGTTTCTGAGGATAGTAGTGCACCGGATGTTGCTCCTGCAACACCTCTGTCGGTTGAGAACATACGATTAGTGGCTGAAGCGGTGTTGGCCGTGATAAATGCGCAGCCTACAAGGCAAACGCAGAAGCCCGCTCCTGTGATGGAGCAGGTGCCTCTTCAAGAGGCTGAGCCGAGGAGAGTGGAGCAAGTGGTTGTGGAACCGGTGGTGCCAAGGAGGGCAACTGAGAGGCAGCTTAAGCATGCAATGAGCTTTAACCCTCCGTTATTCTCGGGGTTGGGAACCCCATCTCAGGCTGAAGACTGGCTATCCAGGGTGAAGAGAGTCATGACAGCAACGGAAACTGAGGAGTGGCAAATGACCACCATCGCTACGTTCCTTCTGGACAGTGAAGCGAGGATGTGGTGGGAAGGTTTGGAGCGGCATCATTTGAGAGGTAGACAACTTATAGACGTTCCGATGGAAGGGTTCTCGGGATTGTTCTTAGCAAGATACCTCCCTTCTACTCAGAGGATTTCGATGGAGAACGAATTTCTGAAGTTGGTTCAGGGTGAGAAGAGCGTGGATGAATATCTCCACGAGTTCACTCGTTTGAGTCGTTATGCTAGCTCCACTATTGTGGATGAGGAGCGCAAGACTAATCGCTTCTATGAAGGGTTGAGAGATGAGTTGAGATTACTACTTTCGGGGCCGATGACGCAGGGTTTCTTAACCTTGGTCAATACTGCCCGGTCCTTGGAGAAGGACATGAAGAATGTGCAAGCAAAGAAAGCTTGGGTGATAGGAAATCTGAATTTAAAGTGCCGACTACTTCAAAGTCCGGCTATCGGAGGTCTTTCAAGAAGCATAGGACTTCGGGTCCAACTCCTTCTGGTGCTTCTGGGGCGACTACGAGTCGGACCCCGGGCGCGTGTTTTACTTGTGGAAAGACGGGGCATTTTGCTCGTGACTGTTGGAGCGGACGTCCTAAGTCCGAGAGAAGGCGGGAGCTACTTATGAAGAGAAGGGAAAGGCGGTTTAGTCGACTACATCCCACTATGCTCCGGCCCAACCAAGGGTTTATAATCTTGGCCAACAGGAGGCCATCAAACAGGCTGATGTGGTGACAGGTACGGTTTAATTTATAGCAAGTCAATTTCTTTAAATACTTGTTATGCACATGTTACCTTACCACTGCTTGTTTAGGATTTGTATTGATTTGTGAAAATCCGGCACGAGCACTCTTCGATACGGGAGCTTCACACTCCTTGTCCGAAGGATTTATATCACACATCGGAGTCCCTTCTTCGATGGCGAAAGATAAGTTGGATGTGTTGTTGCCCAATGGGTGTTCGATGCGAGCGGATAGAATCTGCGATGTTAAGATTAGTATTGGGGATCAGGAGTTAGACCTGCGGGCGTCTTTACTTCCGTTGGTGGAGTTCGACGTCATTTTTGGCATGGATTGGCTCTCGGAGCAGCAGGCCCATATAGATTGCGGTAGCAAGGAAGTCAAGCTGGGAGCAAGTCGTGAAACGACTTTTACGGGCTTAAAGGGGTCGAGCAAGACGCTGATGTCTGCTCTTCATGTGATGAAGGCGGTTCGTGCTGGTGCAGAACTTTTCTTTACACTAGTGGAGGTTGCAAAGCCGAAGCCTGCGTTGGATTGTATTTCAGTGGTATCGGAATACCCTGATGTGTTCCCCGCAGATCTTCCTGGAGCCCCGCCTCAGAGGGAGATAGATTTCGCGATCGAGCTAGTGACAGGTTCAAAGCCTGTGTCACGATCTCCTTATCGGCTAGCGCCTAAGGAAATGGCGGAGCTGAAAGTTCAACTGCAAGAGTTGTTGGAGCAAGGGTATGTGCGCCCGAGTTCTTCGCCTTGGAGCGCACCGGTCCTCTTTGTTAAGAAGAAGGACGGAAGCTTGAGGCTATGTATTGATTATCGGGAGCTCAACAAGTTGACTGAGAAGAACAAGTACCCAATCCCCCGGATTGATGATCTTTTTGATCAGTTAGTCGGGTCGATGGTGTACTCGAAGTTGGATCTCAAGGCTAGGTACTATCAGCTGCGAAAAAGGGAGAGTGATATCCCGAAGACAGCATTTAGTACGAGATACGTGCATTATGAGTTTACGGTCATGCCGTTTGGGCTGACTAATGCGCCGTCAGTGTTCATGGATTTGATGAACAGGACGTTCAGGGAGTACTTGGACCATTTCGTGATCGTCTTCATCGACGATATTTTGGTGTACTCGCAAAGTGAGGAAGATCACTTCAAGCATCTTCATTTGGTGTTGGAGACGCTAAGGAGAAATCAGTTGTATGCCAAGTTCTCAAAGTGCGAGTTTTGGCTATCCTCAGTGGCGTTCCTCGGTCATATAGTGAGTGGAGAGGGTATTGCTGTGGATCCAGCGAGGATCGTTGTGATACAGGAGTGTCCTAAGCTTGTTACGGTAGCGGAAGACCGGAGTTTTCTGGGGCTTGCCGGCTATTATAGGTGCTTCGTAGAGAACTTCTCGCGGATAGCGTTACCTCTCACTACTTTGACGAGGAAGGAGCATAAGTTCGTTTGGACGCCGGAGTGCGCACGAGCTTTTGAGGAGTTGAAGTGTCGGTTGACCACGGCGCCTGTGCTGAGTTCGCCATGTGGGACCGAAGGCTACGAGATTTATAGTGATGCTTCGGGCAGCGGTTTGGGTTGCGTGCTACTGCAACACGGAAGTGTAATAACTTATGGCTCGAGACAGCTAAAAGTGCATGAGAGGAATTATCCGGTCCATGACTTGGAGTTAGAGGCCGTGATTTTTGCCTTGAAGCTGTGGAGACACTATTTGTACGGTGTGAAGATTGATATCTACACCGATCACAAGAGCCTGAAGTATCTTATTGATCAGAAAGATCTGAATATGCGGCAGCGTAGATGGATGGAGTTCCTGGGGGACTATACATTCAAGATCCACTACGTGCCTGGTAAAGGGAATGCGGTTGCGGACGCGCTGAGTCGCCGAGCCCCAGCTCAAGCCAATTGGCTATCGGTGCATGATGAGCGGTTGGTGCGGGAGTTGGAGGCGTTGGAGATCGTTTGTGTGGATAGACAATCAAGAACTGAAGCAGTTCTGAATTGGACTGAAGTCCAATATGACCTGGCTGATCGTATTCAGCAGGCTTTGGATATGGATGCTCATATGAAGCAGTTCATGGTAGAGGCTCTGGATGGGTCAAATTCCCAATTCGTCGTGGAGGACGGATTACTTTGGAAAGACGGTCGTCTGTGCGTCCCAAGTGTGGGCAATTTACGGGTGGAGTTGTTGTACGAGGCACACCATACCAAGTACTCGATTCACCCGGGGAGCACGAAGATGTACCGTGATGTGAAGAAGCTGTTTTGGTGGCCGGGTTTGAAGAAGGATGTGGAGCTATACGTAGCGAAGTGCCAAACTTGCGCCTTGGTAAAGGCGGAGTGCCAAAAGCCGGGAGGATTTCTTAAGTCCTTGCCTATTCCGGAGTGGAAATTTGACGACATCTCTATGGACTTTGTGCACGGTTTGCCAAGGTCGCAAAAGGGGAACGACGCCATTTGGGTGGTTGTTGATCGATTAACGAAGGTGTCGCATTTTATTCCGCATAGGAAGGATGATCCGGTGGAGAAGTTGGCAAAGCTTTATGTGGATAACATAGTACGGCTTCATGGTGTGCCCCGCAGCATCGTGAGTGACCGAGACGGGTGGTTCATGTCCAATGATTGGAGGCTTGTGCATCAAATGTTGGGAACAAAGTTGAAATCCGGCACAGCCTTCCATCCGCAAACGGATGGGCAGACCGAGAGGGTCAATAGAACCATGGAAGACATGCTCCGCATGTGTGTCTTGGATTTCGGAAAGCAATGGGAAGACCACCTTTATTTGGTGGAGTTCGCATACAACAATAGCTACCAAGCGAGTATTCAGATGGCGCCTTTCGAGGCCCTATATGGTAGAAAATGTCGCACGCCGTTGTCTTGGTTAGAAACGGGTGAGTCAAAGTTGTATAAGCGATCAGAAGTGGAGGATGCTACTTCTTTGGTGAGAACCATTCGGGAGAGGTTGCTTATCGCTCAGGATCGGCAAGCAAAGTACTATAATGCCAAGCACAGGAACGTGGAGTTTGCTGTGGGCGATTATGTATACTTAAAGATCAAGCCGTTCAAGGGTGTCTCGCGGGTGCGGCGATTGAAAAAGCTAAGCCCGAGGTACCTTGGACCGTTTGAGGTTCTGGAGCGAGTTGGTGAAGCGGCCTATCGGTTGAAGCTTTCAGTGGAGCTTGGTGGATTACATGATGTATTCCATATTTCGGTGCTTCGAAAGGCGGTGCAAGATCCTACGCAAGTGATCACGGTTGATCAAGTGCCGGTCGATAGTGGGCTGACGACAAAAGTCAAGCCCGTGCGGATTGAGGACTCGGAGGTCAAGCGGCTACGCAATAAAGAGATCAGGATGGTCAAGGTCTGGTGGGACAATTGCGGTCGTGAGGAGCTCTCTTGGGAGCGAGAGCAGACTATGCTTGACGAGTATCCAGAGTTGTTCCGCTCAGGTACAAATTTTGGTTTTATACATGCCTTTCCTTTATATATAATTTCGAGGACGAAATTCTTTTAAGAGGGGGAGAGTTGTAACGCCCTGAAACTCAAAAGAGCGACGGGGGACGTTTTGGGGCAGTTTTGGGTTCTGGCTGCAGGCACACGGCCTGGGACACGGGTGTGTCCCAGGGCGTGTCGAGCTTGTGTCGACACTGAGCCGGGAAGTCGACACTTTGGTCTTGACATTGTGTCGAGACTGGGCACACGGCCTGCGACACGGGCGTGTCGACCCGTGTCGACACTTAGCCCGCGGAGTCGACACTCTGTGTTCGACGAAGTGTCGAGACATGGCACACGGCCTGCGACACGAGCGTGTCGCAGGGCGTGTCAACCGGTGTCGACACTCGTTCCGGGAGTCGACACTTTGGTCTCGACATTGTGTCGAGACAAGGCACACGGCCTAGGACACGGGCGTGTCCAAGGACGTGTCATCAGGTCGACGATCTTCGCTCGACGAAGTGTCGAGTGTCGAGACCGTGTACACGGCCTGGAGCCCAGGCGTGTTGACGTGACACGGGCAAGGACACGTGCATGTCCTAGAACCCGTGCAGTGCTCGGGTTGTTTTCGGGGAAAAATGATGGGGGTACACGGCCGGCCACACGGCCATGTCAGGTGGAACACGGGCGTGACAGGTCGAACACGAGCGTGTTCGATACCCGTGTGTTGTTCCAGGCGATTCGATTTTGACGGCAAATGAGGCACACGGCCCTGGACACAGGCGTGTGCCAGGCCGTGTTCGGTCCAGATTGGGCATTTCAGTCCCGAATCAAAGCTGTTCGTTTCTTTATTTTGGGATCCAATGGCTGGGGGTTGTTCCTTAAGGGATATACCCGGGATTGGACTTAGAAACCCTCACTTTTTATAAGTTATCATCTTTCTAAAAGTTTAGAGAGAGAGAGAGGAGAGCCAAGGAAGGGAGAAGGAGCTAGATCCGGCCATTGGAGGAGCTTCGAAGCTCCAAATTGAGAGCCGACTCCGGATCCACGGAGGCAAAGCTAGTGCGGTGCTTTTCATCCGCTTACTTTTCCATGGCGCCAAAGAGGAACGCTAGAGTAACGATTCTCTTCTTGAGCATGAGTAGCTCTTCTTCTTTGCATAGGAAGCTCGCTCTCGCAAGTTTGCGGAGAGTTGGAGGCGTTCCTTTGGGTAGATATGTGAAGTACCCGTTGTTTAGAGTCCGTAAGTGAGAACGGACATAGGCATGATGTGTGAAGCCTACCCGGACATGTTGGTCTGGATCGGTGATGTTGCATTGCATAAATGCCGGAGAAGACTCCGTGCTATGGATTGTTTTTCGGGTTTTCTACGCGGTAGATTGCAGCAGGGAGCCTTGGGGACTAACCCAAAGGTGCACCCGGAAAACTGGGCGGATACGAGATCTTGCCAACTTGGTGGCCTGAGAGCCAACTTGAACATAACCGGGTTATGTGAATTGTGATGGAAATGGGACTCGGTGGAAGTTTGACCCGCGCAAATGGCTTAAATTGTCGTTGCGATGTGAGCACGGGTTAGATGGAACCGTACCCGTTCTATGTCGTTCAGTTAAAGAGACCTAAAGACACGTGGAACTTGCCGTTGGCATAGATTAGGGTCTTCGGCGGTCAATGGCTTAAATTATCGTGACCCAGACCAGGAAGACGAATTGCTCATAGGTTTGGCCGTCAAAGTGGCGGTGGTGAGTCCAGAATGTCTATGGCTTTAATTGACGTGACATCGACCGGTTCACCGAGAATGTGCCCTGAGAGTACGGGGCGTGTGGTCGTGCGAGCCAACATCTGTGATGATATGGCTATATATAAATATTGCTCGCTTATGCTAATGAAATGCAGGGAAGGAGCATCGCCACCCCGAGTTGGGGGCGGGATCGTTATAATTTGGTCAGTATTGTTGACCGTTGCCTTGTTTTGCCACCGTGCGGTGGTTTGTTGCTTGTAGGTGCTGCTGGACCAAGCGGTCAATAGCGGGCTAAAGCCTAATTGCGAAGCCGGCCCTCGAAGGCCGAATTGGAAGTGTTTACTGTTTTTATTCATGTATGACCGGCCTGCGTGCCGAAGTTTGTAAAACATGTAATATGAAGTGAACAATTTTTGTAAGGCCTTAAGGCCTGTACTTGTGTATGCACGTTCCTATTTTGGTGTTAGTGGACATTCGTGCTTTAATGCTGGGTTCTTTGTTACAAATTATAAACCTGCTTCCGCTAGAATGCTTTGTGTAGGACGTTATGATTAGTTGGATGGTTTCCATGAGTAACCACCCGGTCTGTCTGTGGCATACGACGTCGGGCCCCGGCCGGACCTACTGCTATATGCTATGTGACGGATAGGGGGTGTTACACGTGCTACCTTGGTTAGTATGTCGATTTTGACCCAAATGGAATCGTGCCCGGAGTGGGAGCGAGGTAGTCCGTATACAAAGTCCATAGCAATGGCCTCGAACTTCCACTCTGGGACTGACAGTGGCTGTAGTAAACCTCCTGGGCTCTTACATTCCGCCTTCATGCGTTGACAAGTCTCGCAATGTGTCACAAAATAGGTGATCTCCCTCTTCATCCCAGGCCAGTACATTTTCCTCCGTAAATCTGCCCACATCTTGGTGATGCCAGGATGCACTGAATATCTGGAGCAATGAGCCTCTCTGAGTATGTCATCCCGGATACCATCTCCTGCTGATATGTATACTCGCCCACGGAATCGAAGGAGATTATCTTGCAGCGTGTAATCCTCAAACTTGCCCCCTTCCAGGGCACTGAAAATTGGCTCTAATGCAACATCCAGCCTCTGATGTGTTCGGATGCGCTCCCGTATATCATCACCACTGATCACTGAGCTCAAGTACTCTCGATATACCACTGGTTCGGTCTCAGATACCATGGTAATATGCATGTCTTCCATCATCTGTATCAGCTCTATAGACATCAACCGAGGCTCCGGTCCAGAAGTGCCGGCTCTCCTACTCAAAGCATCTGCTACTGTGTTTACTTTCCCCGGATGATAGTGGATCTAATAATCATAGTCACAGAGAAATTCCAGCCATCTCCTCTATCGCAGGTTCAGGTCCTTCTGCGTATCAATATATTTAAGATTCTTATGATCTGAATAGATATCACAATGAATCACGTATAAATAATGTCTCCACATCTTTAGGGCGAATACCACAGCCCCGAGCTCTAAGTAATGTACTGGATAGTTATGATCATGCTTCTTCAATTGTCTTGAAGCATAAGCAATAATATGTCCATGCTGCATCAGGACAGCACCCATCTCCTGGTAAGAGGTATCTGTGTAGATCTGAAATCCTTCACTCCTGGATGGGAGCGCAAGAATAGGGGATGAGGTGAGTCGGTCCTTCAGCTCCTGAAAAGCTATCTCGCACTGCTCTGACCAAACAAAATCTGCATCCTTCTTTGTCAAGGATGTGAGGGTGAGGGCTAACCTCGAGAATCCCTCCACGAACTTGCGATAATAACCTTCTAACCCCAAAAAACTGCGTATGTCTGATGCTGTCTTCGGTCGTGGCCAATTCTGTACTGCCTCTATCTTGGCTGGATCCACTGCCAATCCAGCCCCACTGATAGTGTGCCCCAGGAAAGCCACCTCCTGTAGCCAGAACTGGCACTTAGAAAACTTCGCATACATCTGGGATTCTCTCAGTCTCTACAAAACCTGTGTCAAGTGTTCAGTGTGCTCCTCTTGAGTCTGGGAATAGATCAGAATATCATCGATGAACACAATGACGAAGCGGTCTAAGTAAGGTTGAATACACGGTTCATTAGGGTCATGAATGCGGAGGGGGCATTTGTGAGCCCAAACGGCATCACCGTGAACTCGTATAACCCATATCGTGAACTGAATGCCGTCTTCGGTATGTCCTCTTTCCGGATGCGAAGCTGGTAGTAACCGGATCGAAGATCTAGCTTAGAGAACCAGAAGGCTCCCTGCAGCTGATCAAATAGCTCGTCTATCCGAGGCAGTGGATAGGTATTGCGGACCGTTAACCGTTTCAGGTCCCGGTAATCTATGTATAGTCGCAACGACCCGCCCTTCTTCTTCACAAAAAGAACTGGCGCTCCCCACGGCGATGAACTGGGCCGCACAAATCCCGACTCAACTAGCTTCGGAAGTTGAGTCCTGAACTCTGCCAAATCTCTGGCAGCCATCCTGTAAGGTGCCCGGGACACTGGCCTCGCTCCCGGTACCAGCTGAATCCTGAAATCCAAGTCCCTGGCTGGTGGTAGTCCGGGCAATTTCTCCGAGAACACGTCGGAGAAATCCCGGACCACCGGAATATCTGAAATAGAAGCCTCTGCTCCTGCCATCTCAAAGCAGATAAGGTAAACCTCCTCTCCCTTATTGTGGGCCTTCACAGCCTGTACAGAAGATAGTAATAGATGGGAGATAGGTTTAATACCTTCGATGATGACATGGGAGTCGCCATGCCTTAGTGTGATCCTCCTTGATGGGCAATCTATCTGAGCATGGTTCCGATGTAACCATGTCATGCCCAAAATCAAATCAAAGTCCTGCAGCTTTAGAATAGTTACTGGCGCCTCAAATGCCTTGCCGCCAATCTCGGCCTCCATATTGCAATGGGCAGTGGTCCGCAGTTCTGACCCATCGGGTAGACACACCCTCATCTCTAGTCCTGGAAATCTTTCCACGCCTTCAAGTCCGTCTATGAAGGCCTCAGATATGAACGAGTGCGAAGCACCCGTGTCGAATAAAGTGTGAGCGGGCTTGTCGCTGATAATAACTATGCCTGAGGTTTGTTTAAGTTAAAATGAATTGTTATTCTATAGTTCCAGGTACTATATAATTAAAAACTCAAGTAATTTAACAATAATCTTAAGTACCTGTGATAACCTCCTCTGGGTTCCTTGGTTCGGTAAGATTGTAAGAACCGAACAAAAACAAACCGAAATGGTTTTAACGGAAACTTTATTATCCGAAAAAGGTATCTATTACAAAGGTATGCCCTCCCTTATATAGAATGGAGGAGATATGAGAGAATACAAATAAGAGATGTGAGACTAAAAATTTACAGGACTAAGCGGACTATATAAAACAAACCGCACAAGCCGCGCGGTTAGACAGAAGGGCTAACCGCACAGCTACCACCAGAGAGAAAGAGAGATTGCCAGGGTAGACCGCTAGACCGCCCGGTCTCCAAGCCTGCTGAGACAAACTACCAGACCGCGCGGTCTTCAACCCGCCAAGACAGACCGCCAGACCGCCCGGTCACCAACTTCAACACTCCCACTCAAGCTGGAGCATATATATCGATCATGCCCAGCTTGTCACAAACATGAAGAAACGAGGAGGAAACTTGCTTGGTGAAGATGTCAGCCAGCTCTTTATCAGAAGTGACAAAGGGAGTGCAAATTTGTTCCTTTAAGATCTCTTCACGAATGAAATGACAGTCGACCTCAATGTGCGCGACTTTTTTGTTCTTTCATGGAAGACCGGATTTTTGGAGATGTATATGGCGGCCTTGTTATCACAGAACATAGGTAGAGGATGGTTGTAGACCTCTCCTAAATCTAGCATGAGAGCCCGCAGCCATTTTAACTCACAAGTGGTTGACGTCATACTGCGATACTCAGCTTCTGCACTGGACCTGGAGACAACAGACTGCTTTTTGCTCTTCAGCTCACCAGATTTCCCCCAACAAAGGTGCAAAAACCTGAGGTTGACTTGCGATCCCCTTTGTCATCAGCATAACTTGCATCTGAGTATGCTTCAATCCTCAGATGACCATTCTTCTGAAAAAGTAATCTTTTCCCAGGCGCTGCTTTGACATACTCCAAGATCCGCAAGGCGGACTGTAGATATCACTCCCTAGGTGCTTGCATGAATTGACTCACCTTGCCCACAGCATAGGAAATGTCGGGCCTGGTCACTGTGAGATATATGAGCTTACCAACCAGACGCTTGTACCGCGAACTATCTGAAAGAGGAGGCGAATCATCTGTCCAGGTTTTGTCTTCTCCAATTGCCATGGGGTATCGGGCAGGTTTTGCTCCAATCAATCCTGCCTCTTTTAAAAGATCAAGGACATACTTACGCTAAGAGAGAACTAAGGAGTCGGGCTTCCGAGAGATTTTGATCCCCAGAAAGTACTTTGGAGAGCCCATATCTTTCGTGATCAGATGTTGGCGAAGATGTCGCTTTGTCAGGGCTACCCCTTCCTGTTCATCACCAGTGAGAAGAATATCATCGACGTACACAACAAGAACAACCAGCCCCGAAGGAGTTTTGCGAATAAATAGAGAGTGATCAGTAGATCTTCGCGCAAAACCAACGGCCGCCACGATGCCGCTGATCTTGTCAAACCAAGCTCGAGGGCTCTGCTTGAGGCCATAAATTGCATTCTTCAGCCGGCATACTCGTGTCTCCCCCTGAGCAACATACCCAGGAGGTTGCTCCATATAAACGGCCTCGTGAAGATCACCATAAAGGAAGGCATTCTTGACATCCAGCTGAGAAATTGGTCAATCCCTATTTACCGCCACAGAGAGAAGGACCCGGATAGTGATGAGACGAGCCACGGGGGAGAAGGTGTCAAAGTAATCAACCCCATAGGTCTGAGTAAAGCCCTTAGCAACAAGGCGAGCCTTATACCGATCCACAGTGCCGTCTGGGCCAAATTTGACCACAAAGACCCAGCGACAGCCAACAACATTAGTACCGAAGGGAGGAGGAACAAGAGTCCATGTACCCCGCTCCATGAGGGTCGCCATTTCCTCATCCATGGCTAGCTTCCAGTGGGGAATAGCAAGGGCCTCCTGATAGGAACGAGGCGTGGAAGTGGCAGAGATAGCCAGCGCAAAGGCCCTGCGAGAAGGGGTAAGACGATCATATGAAACAACATCAGTAAGGGGGTGTAGGGTACATGTCCGCACCCCTTTGCGAAGAGCCATAGGGAGATCCAGGTCGGCGGCCCCCTCGGTATCCGGAGCGTCCGTGGCAGAGAGAGCTGGCCCGGGAGAAGAGAGCGACGGCGGCAGAGAGGATGGAGACGGAGGTGGAGAAGTGGGAGAGAGAGGTGGAGCGAGAGGAGGGGACGGAGATGGCAGAGGGGTGGATATCTCGGTAGGAGACGAGGGAACGAAGGGAATAGCAGGAGAATCAGAAGCTGGGGGAAGAGGAGAGGAAGCGGGTAAAAGATAGGAGGAGTCAGCCGAGAAGTAGGAGGCATTCTAGAAGAAGTTAACGTCGGCAGAGATGAACTGCTGACGAAGAACAAGGTTAAAGCAACAATAACCTTTCTGAGTGGTGGAGTACCCCAGAAAGACACATTTGGTGGAGCGAGTGGATAGCTTGTCACGGGTGGCAGATGGGGTATGCACAAATGCAGTGCATCCAAAGATGCGGAGAGGGAGAGTAAAAGGCTCCTTGCCCGGATATAGAATGGAGAATGGTGTTTTCCCGTGGAGAATGGTGGATGGAATATGATTGATGAGGTAGCAGGCAAGGAGAACAGCATAGCCCCAATAAGAGCAAGGGACATACATCTGGGCAATCAATGTGCGAGCCACATCGAGGAGGTGACGGTTTTTGCGTTCCGCCATCCCATTTTGTTGGGAGGTGTAAACACAGCTAGTCTGATGAATAATGCCATGTTGCACACAAAAAGATGTAAAAGCATGACTCAGATACTCTTTAGCATTGTCGGAGCGAAAGGTTTTAATACACACATTAAACTGAGTTTTAATTAACTGATAAAAGGATATCCATACATCTAAAAGTTCAGAGCGATCTCGGAGGAGATACACCCAAGTACATCGAGAAAAATCATCTATAAAAGTTACAAAATAAGAACTACCCCAGCCAATGGTGAGGGTAGGAGCAGATCCCCAGATATCGGAGTGGACAAGATCAAAAGGACGAGTAAAGCCCCGACCTTGCTTCGGTGGGAAGGAGGAACGGTGATGCTTGCCTAGTTGACAGGCGTCGCATTGGAGAGGAGTACTAGACGGAGGGAGGTGGGGCAGAAGCTGATGTAGACATCGTGGTGGAGGATGACCGAGGCGGAGATGTCACTGGAGAAGATCCAGACAAGAAGAGGAGAAGGCGGACAAGGCGGAAACGTTGTCGAGGAAGTAGAGGCCGCCGCTCTCAGTCCCAGTAGCAATCGTCCGGTGGGAGCTCGGATCCTGAAAAGAACAAGAAGTCGGAGTAAATGTCACAGAACACTGAAGCTGCTTACATAAAGAGGTAACAGACAAGAGATTGCACGGAAACTTGGGCACATAGAGAGTGTCCGCTAGTCGTAGTGATGGAGTAACATGAACCACTCCCGTCCCATGAACCGGGGAGGGAGAACCATCCACAACTAGGACCGGGGGCAACCGATCATGTTGTTCGAGTAAAGAGAAGTACTGAGGATTGCTCGTCATGTGATTAGTGGCACCAGAGTCAATGAGCCATTTACCTTGAGTCACCATATAGGCACTACCTGAGGATGTTACAACAGAGGAAGACGGCTTGGAAGAGTCACCGGAGGGGCGAAGATGGGGATGCTTTGTCCAGCAGCGTTCGGAAGTATGTCCGGTTCGGCCACAATGAGAGCAGAGGTAGCATGGCCGCCGGACTGGTGACTGCGGCTACCAGAGCCACTCCGCTGAGTGTGATGAGAATAGTTGTCCGGTGGTGGAGGAGCGGGCAAAAGTGGGCACTGAAGGAGAGAGGTGACAGCAGCGATGCGGGCAGCGGTGGCATCTAAGGTAGGAGATTCTGTCTCACCCAGAATTTGCTGGCGGATCATGTCATAAGTATCAGGAAGCCGGAGCAGATAACACACAACCAGAAGCTCCTGGAAGTGCTTGTGTTGTTGAGACAAATCCGCAGAAAAGGGGCGATTCTGAAGAATCTCAGCCCCAAGAGCCTGAACCTGTTGGTAGGCAGCAGCAGGAGACAAGGTAGGACGGGCAAAGAGGTCCGCATACAATGTATAGATGCGGGACGCTTGAGCCCCCTTGGAGTACAGAGCGGCAAGATGAAGCCAAGCGGCCTTGACCATCTCATCATGACGTATGACGGGAAGGCACTCATCGGAAAGACTGTTCGCGAGCCAAGTACGCACAAGCGCGTCACTCGCATCCCAGTCATCAAAGAGAGGTGAAGTGATAGGAGGTGGGTCATCAACGAGATGGTGGCGTTTGCGTTGTGAGCGAAGTAGAAAGGTGAAAGAGACGCTCCAATCCGGGTAGTTGGAGCCAACAAGCTTGGAAACGGTCCCAAGATTCCCGGAAGAACCGAACAAAAACAAAAACAAACCGAAATGGTAAGAACCTAACAAAAACAAACCGAAATGGTTTTAACTGAAACTTTATTATCCGAAAAAGGTATCTATTACAAAGGTATGCCCTCCCTTATATAGAATGGAGGAGAGATGAGAGAATACAAATAAGAGATGTGGGACTAAAAATTTACAGGACTAAGCGGACTATACAAAACAAACCGCACAAGACGCGCGGTTAGACAGAAGGGCTAACCGCATGGCTACCACCAGAGAGAAAGAGAGATTGCCAGGGTAGACCGCTAGACTGCCCGGTCTCCAAGCCTACTAAGACAAACCGCCAGACCGCACGGTCTTCAACCCGCCAAGACAGACCGCCAGACCGCCCGGTCACCAACTTCAACAAAGATCTAGCGCGTACATCTGTTCCTACCCTCGACCTCAGCCGTAATGTCCCCGGCCTCGGCCTCACCTCGACATCGTCCTTGGCACTGCTGTACTAGAGGGGCTGCTGGAGGTAGGGGAGGAGGAAGTGGTCGAAACTGATGTGGGCACTGCGATCTGATGTGTCCGGGCTGATGACAACCATAACAGACCACCTGTCTCTGGCCACGGTCGTCTTGCCTCACCGGGCCATTCATCTGTGGTGGTGGGGGAGTAAGCACTGGAGGGGGCCTCTGCTCCTGTCTGTAGTTAGGACGCTGTCGTCCTCTACCTCTCTTATATCCCATCACTTTGCCACTCTGAGAGCCTCTGCTGCTCTCCCCGAATGATTGCCCATCCATCGGCCTCTTACCCCTGCTCTGCACCATCAACTGATCGGCCTCCAGTTTCTTGGCCATTTCGATGATCTGGGTCGCTGAGCCGTGAGAAATGAATAGAAGCGCCTACCTCGTATAATCCCTGAGTCCTCGATAAAACTTCTTAGCATACCTCCTGTCTTCCAGATCATATATCCCTGCGAACCTTGCCAAATGAGAAAACTCCCTCTGGTATTCAATCTCTGATCTGGACCCTTGCTTGAGGTTTAGGAACCTCTCCTCTAACTCGTCCCTATCCGTAGTGGACACAAAATGCTCCAAGAAGGACTTGCTGAACTCCTCCCACGAGATGTTTATCAATGCTCTGTCTGCGTAGGAGGAATCTAACATGGATTTCCACCACCTCTTAGCATGAACCTCCAAGACAGAGGATGCCAATGATACTGCCTGGCTGACAGGGCAGCTGATGCCAGCCAGCATCTCCTGAATAGTCTCCAACCACTCCTCTGTCTTCACTGCATCTTTTGTCCCGCGGTACGTCGGCAGGGACAGGCTCTTAAAGGCACTCAACCAGTTTGATCCCGGGTTTGGCAACTGTGGCACTGTGCCGGGGCCTGCTGGGCTCTGAAGGCATCTAGGATAGCCGTCAAAGTTTGTCCCATCTCTGTCTGCATGAAAGGAGTGGCAGCCGGAGGGGGAGGAACCACATTCTGCGGAGGCTGCATAAGATAAGGTAAACGTCAAAAACTGGCCTAACTCATTGCTTAATGGACTTTTTATGTGACTTTTTGCACATGAGCACACCATTGCTTCTGCTGCATAGTTTGTCCGCAAACTAATGCTCGAGAGGGTTGTTCCAGTGTTGTGGACTTCTTTCTCATATGATCGTTTGTTCAAGTGATACCAGTTTGTAAGACCCCTCCCCCTTACCAAGGAGGCTCCCGGTTGTTGGAACCAACTTTCTGGTCCCTCCTAAAATTCGAAACAGGATGCAGCCCACACGTAATCTCCCTGCGCTACCCTCCTGAGGAGAGTCAGAGACCTGAAAACAGACTGAGGGGGCTCAGCTCTGAGGTCCCACCTCTTTCCCGGAAGAACTGAAGATCTTCCCCTCCGTAGCCAACGCTGAGCTAGGTACCTGTGAGGAAGATAGTGGAAAGGTTCAACAACCTTCTCAGGCACCTTTATCGGTCTATTTATAGGCCTCTGAATCTGATCTGCAAATATCACTTCTGAATTATTCTGAAATGACCAAACCACCCTGGGCTGGGTCTGCCTACAACCAAACTCCACTGTTCTGGAGAGCTATATGCAGACCTCAAGGGGTAGAAATGTAAAATTACCTGGGGCACAAAGGTAAAATCCCCCTTGGGGGTAAAAAGGTAAAGACATCTCTTCTCACATGTGGCGAGTGGGGAAGGAACTGACGGGCGAGACGACCGCCCTGTCCGTCTCGCCGGCCTCTCGCCCTATGGGCCATCTCACCCACTAGGAGGTCTCGCCTGCTAAAAGGTCTCGCCTACTTCAGAGGGCTGTCCACACCTCTCGCATCTTGCAGGTGGGCATCCTCTCATCTCGGCAGTCCCCTTTCTCGCTTGCTGGATCACCTCTCGCGAGCCCAAGGTTGTACACAATCCCCGCTCTTTTCGAGGTTGCCCTAACCTCGGAAATATAAGTCCAACCGCGGCTCGCGATGCCAGGGCTCATTCATGAGAATCTTTGGTGGGCCCCACTTATGGGCCCTATAAATTTGAGATCCCAGTCTTTATTTGGTACCCTAGCCTTCATTTCTTCTTCCTTCAGAATGTCTCACAGCCAGAGCTTCCACGAGCACCTCGCGATGGTGCGAAGACGAAATAAAACCAACACGGACGCCCTATTCCCGGACCTGGGGCGCATTCCTCCCTTGGCCTCTCCGCCCTCTCGCATAAAAAAGATGAAAGCCGCCTGCCCCCCTCTCAGCGGGCGCAACCTCCTCTGCCCCTTCAACAGACAACCTTTTCGCTTCTTCCGGAGAGAAGCATGTAATCTCATTACTCTTTCCCTTATTTAGTCTCGCCTGCTGACTACGCTTTTTCAGGGAAGTTTCGCTGATTCACCTGTGCCCGCCAATCCTCCTGATAATATCAACCAAGCTCATCAGCGCACTGACTCGCCCGAGGCGTCCTCCCCACCCCTCTCGTGGAGAGAAAACCTTTCGCGAGTTGTAGGGAACCCTCGCATCCCCAGTAAGATCTTCTCCCTTCTCGCCTTTCCTTCAATTCACCTTTTTTTACCCAATTCATGCAGACTCAACCTTGTCTTCGGTTTCCCGCTCTTTGTGCAGGCATCCAATTTGACTCTGACACCGAGGACGCTCCCGCGTCTCCTCCCCACTCGCCCCTTCCACGCCCTAACGAGATCGAGGACTACTTGGGCAATCCCATGGATACTCTAGGGCTGAAGAGGAGGATGGCTAGGATGTTCCGAAAGTACACGCACATAATCCGCGAGATGGAGCTAGAGAAGCAGGCCTCTGACCGGCGTATGGACTGGCTAGAGACATAGTGCCACCGCCTTGCTGCCGAGAGGGAAGCTGACGGCGTAATGGACGGGATGGACCCCCAGGCCATCCTGAACGAGACGGACGAACACCTCCGTCTCGCGCGCCGCGGCGTGGTCGCCGCTCGCACTTTTCATCTTCCAGGCCGCCCTCTCTTGGCGGGAGGTCAGGATGGTCGCTGGAAATGGATCAGGAACTAAGCAGCCGTGGGTCCGTCTCGCCTTCTCCAGGCCCTCCTGTATTATCGCTGCTGATTTAACTTTTTAATTACTGATGCATTGTAAAAAAAACTCTGGGCGGGATGCCCCCTCTGCAGGATGAAATATTTTATTATTTTGGTATTGTATCTGTCATATCATGCTATTTTTCATCATTATCCTGATTGGCTCTTTTTTCAATGATGATGGTTTTTATCTCGAAAAGACTGCTGCGACGCCCCCGCCCCTTGGGTTCTAGAGAGAGAGGAAAAGAGAGAGAGAGAGAGAGAGGAGAGAGAGAGAGAGAAGAGAGAGAGAGAGAGAGAGAGAGGGAGAGACGAAGCATCGGGGTGCCTCTTCATTTCCCGCCGCTTGACTTTCCCGCTTAATTCCCTCTTTCCCTCATTCCTTATAAATATCTCAAATCCAGACATTCCTCTACTTTCGTTCTTCTAAGCCGTCTCTTTGGTTGCAGCTCCAGTCTCTCTCCTCTTCCTCACTCATCTCGCGTCCCGCTCTCTCTGAGCCGCTCTTCCCTTTTATTGTCTTCTCTCCTGCCATGGGAAAGAAGAAGGTGGAAGAAGGCTAGGGGCGCAGCCGCTGCGGAAAGCTGTTCGTGGACCACGACTTCCCTCTCGGCAGACTGCCGGAGGAAGAATATGCTCGCTTCGCCAGCGAGTATCTCGCTGACGGTTACTTATCCCGGCCGCCCAAGGTTGGCGAATGCATCAACACCTTCTACCCCAATGAACTGGCCTTTCCCGTCTCGCACTTCGAGGCGGGGCTACGACTTCCTCTTTGGCCAGAGGTCAAGTTGGTTCTCAAGTACTTTGGGGTTGTCCCTGCCCAATTCAACCCCAACGCCATCTCCATGCTGATTGCTTTCGTCTTCTACCTGCGACGAGAGAGCATCGAGTTTAGCATGACAGTCTTTCGCAAGCTGTTCGTCTACCACGCAAAAGACGACGGCGTCTTTTATTTCACGGGCCAAGGCCTGAAGGTGTGCGAGACACCGAATAAAAACCACCACTGGCTGACTCGCTTTGTCTTCATCCGCGGAGATTTAGGAGGCATCCCTCTCGCATCGGTGTCTCCTGCCGAATGTTACTATGAGACCCCCAAGGTGGGGGGTGTCGAGAAGGACCTCTGCGACTTCTTCGCAGGGAAGAATTTCGAGGTCAACTACCTTAGGAGAGACCTCGACTCGCTTCCCGCCGTCTTCCCTGGCGAAGGTATGCTCCTATCCCCCCACTCTTTAGCCTTGTAAATTTTTGTCCTCTGCTAACTGTCATCTCGCCTAGGAGAAAGAACCGTCCCCGTCCATCCCCCTTATCAAAGTAACCGGGCTCTCGCCTTAGCAAGTATGGCGACGGAGGCCGCGAAGGACACGCTGACTCCCACCCTAAAGAAGAGGCCCGGGGACGAGGGCACTTCTCGGCACAGCCCCAAGAAGAAGGTGAAGAAGTCTGTCTCCTTCCAAAAGGAGAAACGATCTGTCAAAGAAAGGAAAGAGCCATCGGGATCCCTATCCCCCATATCTTTATCGTCCCCCTCACCTTCCCGACTACCCGTCTCGCCTATCCGCGAGACGGTTCCGTCAGAGCCAGCTGCCCCCAGCAATGTTCAGCCCTCTAAGCTCCCTCCCGGCAAGACTGTCTCCTCCAGTCGCCCGACTCCCGCCTCGCACCCCAATTACAACATGGGGCATTTGACCGATGATGATGTCGGCGAGCCGGTTCTCTTATGGGACAAGGACGCTAACCGCGTGTCAGTGTCCACTCTCCTTCCTTACTGGAAAGAGCAGGACCCCCCCACCAGTCATGCCTTATTTTCAACAATAGAAAGTGGAAGGAAGCGGAGGCCAGACTCGCCGCGGAACGGGAGAAATCCATCGACCTGGAGAAGCGATTGATTGTTGCCGACAACCTCCTCGCGCAGAGCCAGGGTGGCGTGGTAAGTTTTCTTACCGTTGCTTTGCTAGCCTTACTCTCTGCTTTTTATAGTCCCTAACTCGCTCTCTTCCCGCAGGATGCCGAGACGGCCAACAGAATGCGCTCGCGCATTGAGGAGTTGGAGGGAGAGAACAAGAAATTGAAAGCTAAAAATCTCCGCCTCCGGAACAGCGCGACACCCCCCTCAGACCAATTTCCCGTTCCTTCTCGTTACTCTGTAGACGAGGTGGATGCCATCTGCCGAGACTCCAATATCAAGACGGCGGAGGTTGTTCTTAAAATGATGAAGGAGCTGGGGGTGGTGCGCGAGGATGCCGAGACGGTTACTGCCCGCGACCTGGTTCCCCGCTTGTACGACGAGACGGACGACAGCTCTTCTTCTAACAACGAGTAGCGCATCATCAACTGCAGTGGCTTCTCTCCCCCTTTTTCTTTTCTCGTCTGGTACTTGTAGTTTTGATAGACAATTCCTTGAAAAAAGGCAAGTGAGGTGTTCTTGTCCCAAGGATATTTTGTTTAAACCTTTTACATATTAATTGTTGCTTCAATCTTCGGCCGTCTTGCTTAATAGCTCGTCAAAAGCGCGAGACAAACTTTTTAGATGTTATTTAATCGCCGCTTTTATCTTCCGCCGTCTCGCTTAATAGCTAGCCAAAAGCGCGAGACAAACTTTTTAGATGTTATTTAATCGCCACTTTTATCTTCCGCCGTCTCGCTTAATAGCTAGCCAAAAGCGCGAGACAAACTTTTTAGATGTTATTTAATCGCCGCTTTTATCTTCTGCCATCTCGCTTAATAGCTAGTCAAAAGCGCGAGACAAACTTTTTAGATGTTATTTAATCACCGCTTTTATCTTTCGCCGTCTAGCTTAATATCTAGCCAAAAGCGCGAGACAAACTTTTTAGATGTTATTTAATCGCCGCTTTTATCTTCCGCTGTCTCGCTTAATAGCTAGCCAAAAGCGTGAGACAAACATTTTAGATGTTATTTAATTGCCGCTTTTATCTTCCGCCGTCTCGCTTAATAGCTAGCCAAAAGCGCGAGACAAACTTTGGATCTCTCTTCGCCCATACTACCCGCAAGATCAGCTGACCGTTAGCGCTCGTCTCACCACAGGATTATCCTGCGTTGAAGTCCCTGGAGACCAGCTGCCCTACTTTACAGGCCCCCACCTTCTTACGCCAGTCTTGCGCTTTGAATAAGGAAGGTCCACTCGCCATGGGCGAGACCACCCATGCCGAGTGTCGGCTAGAGACCCTCTTCCCTGGCCTGATTCCTTACACTTCCCCTTTTTTAGGGATTTTCCACCAATCTTCTGATGAACATGAACCTTTCTCCACGCGAACTCTTACCCTTAGACTTGCCTTCAAGTGAGCCTGCAGGCCTGCCAGCTAGGTGAGAGCCTGGTCAGCGGGTCTGCTCGGGGTCTCCTCTCCAAACCATCTCCAACAACCGAGTGAGCCTACAACCCTGCCAGCTAGGTGAGACCCTGGTCAGCGGGTCTGGTCGGGGTCTCCTCTCCAAACCATCTCCAACCACCGAGTGAGCCTACAACCCTGCCAGCTAGGTGAGAGCCTGGTTAGCGGGTCTGCTCGGGGTCTCCTCTCCAAACAATCTCTAACCACCGAGTGAGCCTACAGTCCTGCCAGCTAGGTGAGAGCCTGGTCAGCGGGTCTGCTCTGGTTCTCCTCTCCAAACCATCTCCAACCAACGAGTGAGCCTACGACCCTGCCAGCTAGGTGAGAGCCTGGTCAGTGGGTCTGCTCGGGGTCTCCTCTCCAAACCATCTCTAACCACCGAATGAGCCTACAACCCTTCCATCTAGATGAGAGCCTGGTTAGCGGGTCTGCTCGGGGTCTCCTCTCCAAACCATCTCCGACCACCGAGTGAGCCTACAGCCCTGCCAGCTAGATGAGAGCCTGGTCAGCGGGTCTGCTCGGGGTCTCCTCTCCAAACCATTTCCAACCACCGAGTGAGCCTATAGCCCTGCCAGCTAGATGAGAGCCTGGTCAGCGGGTCTGCTCGGGGTCTCTTCTCCGAACCATATCCAACCACCGAGTGAGCCTACAAACCTGCCAGCTAGATGAGAGCCTGGTCAGCGAGTCTGCTCGGGTTCTCCTCTCCAAACCATCTCCGACCACCGAGTGAGCCTACAGCCCTGCCAGCTAGATGAGAGCCTGGTCAGCGGGTCTGCTCGGGGTCTCCTCTCCGAACCATCTCCAACCACCGAGTGAGCCTATAGCCCTGCCAGCTAGATGAGAGCCTGATCATCGGGTTTGCTCGGGGTCTCCTCTCCAAACCATCTCCGACCACCGAGTGAGCCTACAACCCTTCCAGCTAGGTGAGAGCCTGGTCAGTGGGTCTGCTCGGGGTCTCCTCTCCAAACCATCTCGCCCTTGGTGCCCTAAAAAGGTCACCCATGCTTTCATCACATCAAAGGAGCACATCAAAATGGTAAGCATTGTACAATAAAAAAGTGCAATGGACAGAAAGTGCTACGGGTAAAATCTCTTTAAATCATCATCACTTCGGGATCGCTCGAGGGATACCCCGTCCACATCCTGGAGGTGGTACCCTCCTGACTTTAAGACTTCCTTTACTACAAAAGGACCCTCCCAATTGGGATTGAGCTTCCCTATGGAGGCCCCTCTACCTGCTGCATCTACCTTTTTTAGGACCAAATCTCCCTTCTCGAACTGCCTGATCCTTATATGCTTGTCAAAGTACCTTGCCATCCGGCGCTTGACCTCCTCCTGCCGGACCATCGCCAAGTCCCTGAGCTCCTCCACGAGATCCAAAGAGAGTCTCTCTTCTTCTTCGTTCTCTGCTCTCCATCCTTCGGCTCCTTCCCTCGCAACTGCTACTCTCGGTGATGTGACCTCAAACTCGATAGGTATGACAGCCTCTGAGCCATGAGAGAGCTTAAACGGGGTTTCCCCCGTGGCGGTGTTTGGTGTGGTCCTCAAGGCCCATAGTACTGAAGGTAGCTGCTCCACCCAGTTCCCCCTCAAATTCTCCACTTTTTTCTTCAATAGATTGACAATGACCTTATTAGCTGCTTCCACCTGTCCATTACTCTGTGGATGATGAACAGAGGCAAAGCGGAGATCTATTCCCAAACGAATGTAGAAATCCACGAATTCCCTACTTGCAAATTGTGGTCCGTTATCTGTCACAATGGCTAGGGGCAACCCATGCCGGCAGATGATCTCCCCCCATACGAAATTCTTGACCACTTGTGACGTTACCTTAGCCAGCGCCTTTACCTCCAGCCATTTCGAAAAGTAGTCCACCATGACTAGTAGGAATTTACTCTAGCCACTCGCTTGAGGAAAAGGGCCCACCAGATCTAGCCCCCATATAGCGAAAGGCCCGGGGGTCGTGATTGTCCGTAACCTCTGGGCCGGAAGGAGCTGGAGGGGGGCGAACTCCTGGCATTTTTAACACATTTTCGCGAATTCCTCTGCATCTTTCCTGAGGGTAGGCCAGAAGTACCCCTGTCTCAGCACCCTCCCTTCTAATGTCCGGCTCCCCGAGTGACTCCCACATTCTCCCGAGTGAATCTCCTGCAGAACCTTGGGAACCTCCTCCTCTAACACACATCTGGCCAGCAAACCTGACAGCGTCTTGCGATATAAAACCCCATCCTTCAGCAGGTAGTACGCCGATTTGTATCTGGTATGCTTCTTGTCGAGTTCTTTCGCGGGTAACTGTACCGATGCCAAAAAGGTGATGAAGGGGTCAATCCAAGACCTCTGCTGCCATATCTCCATGATTTCCCCTTCTTCTATAGACGGTCTGAAGAGCTCCGACATTGTTCCCCTGGCTCGAGGGCCGTGCTTGGCGAGTTGATCAGCCTGAGTGCTCTCCTCCCTCGGGATGTGCTGAATTGAAAAGTTTCGGAATTGTCCTATGATTCCCTTGACCTTTCTTAGATACAACTGGAGGGTGGGCTCCCTTGCCTCGAACTCCCCTTTGATCTGGCCAGCCACCTGAGTCCCGCAATGATCGCCTCATATTCCGCTTGGTTGTTGGTAATCGTGAAATGGATCTTCAAAGCCTATTCAATCCGGGTCCCCTCCGGACTGATCAAGACCATTCCTCCTCTAAAGGAATTTCTTCCCAACGCTCCATCTACTAACATCTTCCAGGTTGCTCGAGGGGACACTTCCGTCTCCTGGACCTCAACTACATAGTCCACCAGGAAATCGGCTACCGCCTGTCCCTTAATGGCGAGCTGGGGAACGAAGACGAGGTCGAATTCACTGAGCTCTATTGACCATTTAGCTAGCCTCCCAGAATGTTCTACCCCCTCCAAGATGCGATGGAGGGGGTGATCTGTTACCACCCGAACAGAATGAGCCTGAAAATACGACCTGAGCATTCGGGCTGAGACGATGAGGGCAAATGCTAACTTCTCAAGAATGGGGTATCCGAGCTCCGCTTTCTTCAGGACCCTGCTCACGTAATAGATCGGAAATTGCTTCTTCCCTTCTTCTCGCACAAGAACCGAGCTCACTGCCCCAGTCCCTACCCCCAAATATAAAAACAAGACCTCTCCTTCTCTTGGCCCCTGGAGTAAGGGCGTCTGGGTGAGCTGTTGCTTTATAGCCTGGAAAGCCTTCTCACATTCCGGCGAGCATCTTTCTCCGACTCGAGAGAGAAACCTGCTTAGCCCCGCCAACTTGCCTGTGAGACGCTGAACTTTCTTAGCATTTCTAGGGGATTCCAACTCCAGGATTGCTCTCACTTTTTCGGGGTTGGGTTCCACTCCAGATGGAGTGAGAAGATGTCTTAGGAACCTTCCCCTATTGGCTCCAAAAACACATTTCATGGGGTTGAGTCTCATTTTATACTTCCTTAGGGTCTCAAAGGTCTCCTCCAGATCTAGGACATGATTTTCGAGGTTCTTGCTTTTGATCATCAAGTCATCCACGTACACCTCGAGGTTCCTCCCTCTTTGTTCTCAGAAGATCCGATCCATCATTCTTTGATAGGTTGCTCCCGCATTTTTCAAAACGAAAGGCATCATATTAAAACAGAAGCATCCATCCTCTGTGATGAAGGTGACGTCCTTAATGTCCGGAGGATGCATGCGTATTTGATGATATCCGGAAAACGCATCCAAGAAACTCATAAAAGGGAAACCGACGGCTGAGTTAACCAGCGCATCGATTCGGGGCAGCGGGTAACAATCCTTGGGGCATGATTTATTTAAAAGAGAAAAATCCACACACATCCTCCATCTACCCTCCCCTTTTTTGACCATTACAACATTACTCACCCACCTTGGATACTTACAGGCGGACACAGACCCGCCTTAAGCAATTTTTCTACTTCCTCTCTAATAGGTCCGGCCATTTTGGAGGCAATGGCCCTCTTCTTCTGTTGTATGGGGCGAGTGTTGGGGTCGAGGTTGAGGCGGTGACAAGCGACGTCCGCATCGACCCCGGGCATTTCCGCGGCGCTCCACACGAAGACGTCAATAGTTTTCTGCACGCAGGCCTTGATCTTCTTACGGTCTCCCGGGCTGAGCTCGCCACTGATCTTTATCTTCTCATCTCTGCCTTCCTTGGTATGGACCTCTACCTCGAGGACCTCCACGGCCGCTTTCAGCCTCGATGGCTCTTCCTCCCCTTCCTGCTCTGCCTGCGCGTCCTGCTCCTTGACTTCGTCTTCCACGATGGCCATCATCGTCTCTTCCCCCAGCTTTTCCATCTCCCACTTGCTTGCGTCCTCCTCTTCCTGCCGTGAGTCCCTTATTTTTCCTGGCCGGGCCCCCTTCCCGGGCGACCCTCCCGCTTCTTCCATATTCCTCTTCTCTTTTCTCCCTTCCTCTTATTTTGGCTCCTTTTCCCCTGCCGCCTCTGTCTCTTCTCCCTCCTTTCCAGCCATTTCTAGCTTCTCCGCCATGTACCTGTCCATCACCACTTCTCCCTCTCCTTCAGCTCCTTCCTCCTCCCTTCTCTCTTCTACCATCACCGTCTCCCCGAACTCCTCTCCCGCCATTTCTGGCTCCCCCGCAATGCCTCCTGCCACCACTACGTCTCCCTTTCCTCCAGCACCTTCCTCTCCTCTCTCTTCTACCCTCACCGTCTCCCCGAACTCCTCTCCCGCCATTTCTGGCTCCCCCGTAATGCCTCCAGCCACCACTACTTCTCCCTCTCCTCCAGCACCTTCCTCTCCTCTCTCTTCTACCATCACCGTCTCCCCGAACTCCTCTCCCGCCATTTCTGGCTCCCCCGTAATGCCTCCAACCACCACTACTTCTCCCTCTCCTCCAACACCTTTCTCTCCTCTCTCCGCTTCGCCTCCCAGTTCCTGTTGCAATTGCTCCATCCTCCTTCCCATCACCTCAGCGTCTACCTGCCAGGAGATGGCGTTCACTGCCGTCACGTAGCATTCCCTTGCGGTCTTTGGATCCCCCCGTACCTTGATTTGGGTACCTCCCGAGTTCAGTTTCAAGCACTGGTGAAACGATGACGGAACGCATCTAAAGGCGCTGATCAAGGGGCGCCCAAAGATAGCGTTGTAACTGCTGGGGCATCCACTATGACAAAGCGGCAATTTCGGGATAGCCCTCCCATGGTTACCTGAAGTCCCACTCCCCCTCGACTTCTTTCCTCTCTCCTGAGAACCCAAACAATGGTCCATCCGCCGTCAGCACCCTCTGGGCCTCCACCCTCATCGCATTGAATGCTTTTTTGAAAATCCCGTTCACCGAACTCCCATTGTCTACCAGGATCCGTGACACCGTAAAGTTCTCAATGGCGGTTCATATCACCAGCGCGTCACAAAAAGGGTCTTCATGATCTGGCATGTCTTTTCTTGAAAAGGTGATCTTTTTATCTGGGGGAGGGGATTATGACGTCAAGGCTACGCTTCAGCGGTACATAGTGTGAAGGCTCGCCTTTCGGGCCGCCTCTATCCCCACCCCTCCATGGATTACTCCAATTCCTCCGCGATCTCCTTCATCCGTTCGATCCACACATCGATCATCTTCTCCTGTAGCTGTCACTTCCTCTATCCGTACCGGTCTTTGTTGTTCTCCTACTCCTCGAGTTCTCCACATTTCCAAGAAATCTCGGCAGGTAGCCATTGCGTGACCTTCCTCCTCATGGAAGTTGCAATATGGCAACGCCACCTCCCCCCTTGCCTTCCTTCCTGAGGGTTTCTTCTTCTCCCTGCTCCTGCTCCTCTTCCTCTCTCCCTTCCTCTTCCTCTACCTCGGCCGATGTCCATAGCTTACTGCGGAGGGGGCAGGGGCGGTCTATGACCATACCCCCACTCTTGCTAGTGAAACCTTCCCGGTCCTCCTTGTTGGTTCCTCCCCCCGTGGGTAAATCCTCTACCTTGTCCTGGGGCAGGGCCTCCATGTTGACTCCATCCTAGCTCTTGATATGTCGGCGCCCTCGGATCCTCTCTTCTCCTTGCCTCCTACTGTCTCCCACCTGACTCCCTCGACTCCACCTCAGTAAGCCTTGCCAATTTCTTTGCAAAAGCAGGGTTCGCCGCCTCCATCGCTATTTCCTTCGCCGCCTTCTCCATCAAGCCCTCAAAATATAGCGGCGCCTTCCGGGTGAGGCTCATTTTGAAGAAACCTTCCCGTAGTCCCACGGTAAAGGCCATATGGAGTGCAAACCCCGGCACCTCATGTATATCCAAGATCTCCTCTTGGAACCTATCCACGTACTGAGCCAGCGACTCATCTGCCTTCTGCTTAATCAAAAAGATCGACTCCGGGTTCCTCTTTCTCTTCTTAGATGAGGAGAACCGCAACTGGAAACTCCTGCTTTGGTCCTCGAAGCAGTATATTGAGCCTATCAGGAGCTGATGGAACCAGTCTCTAGCTTTGTCCTTTAGAGTGATGGCAAAAAGACGACATTTGAACGCGTCTGTCATGGGCCTGATCGAAACTGTGTCCTCGAACCACTGCAAGTGATGGAGGGGATCATCCTTCCCCACATAGTAGTTCATCTCGGGTTCTCGGAAACCTTCTGGGACGGGAGCTGATAGGATTAGCTCGCAAGAAGGGGACCCTCTAGCAGCCGGTCTCGCCCCCTACTCGCGTGACAACCTCTCCTGGCGAGATGGTACTCGCCGGACTTGGGAACAGCTCCCTTCCTGCCATGTCTCTCCTGCTCCCTTCCGCCATCACCTCCTTCCCCGGTCTCCTCCCTGGGGCGTCTTCCCCCACTCGTGCCGAGACGAGTTCTTCTTGTGTTGCGAGAGCCGGCACTTGAGGCAGTGGGGTTGAACAATCTCCCTGTCGCGAGATCCCTTGCAGCAAATCCATGATCCCCTTGATTGAAACCATGAACTCTTCTCTTCCGACAAATCCTCCCGGGTTGTCCGACCCCTCTCCTTCTCCTTCTCCCTGACCTCCCGCCATGTGGTCGCTAAAGGTTCTTCTCTGAGGGCTGCGCTCCATGCTCACCGCACCAAAAATGTTGGAACCAGCATTCTGGTCCCTCCTAAAATTCAAAACAGGATGCAGCCCACACGTACTCTCCCTGCGCTACCCTCCTTATGAGAGTCAGAGACCTGAAAACAGACCGAGGGGGCTCAGCTCGGAGGTCCCACCTCTTTCCCGAAAGAACTGAAGATCTTCCCCTCCCTAGCCAACGCTGAGCTAGGTAGCTGTGAGGAAGATAGTGGAAAGGTTCAACAACCTTCTCAGACACCTTTATCAGTCTATTTATAGGCCTCTGAATCTGATCTGCAAATATCACTTCTGAATTAATCTGAAGCATATAGACTCCGGAATCGTAAGTACGGGCATAGGCATTATGTGTGAAGCCTACCCGGACATGTATTGTCTGGATTGGTGATGTTGCATTTGATATGTTTTGCCGGATAAGACTTCATGCTTTGGGTTTTCGGGTTTCTACGCGGTAGATTGCAGCAGGGATCCTTGGAGGTTAGCTTCAAGGCGCACCTGGAAAACTGAGCGGAAACGTGTTCTGCTAACTTGGCAGTCTGGGAACCGGCCTTGAACATAACTGGGTTATGTGATTGTTTGGAAAATGTTGGGATCCGAGAGAAGCTTGGCTCGTGCATACGTCTTAATGTGAACTACGCGGTTGAGCAACGGGCAAGTGGAATTGGACCTAGGCTATGTGGTTCGGTGCGAGAGACCCGAAAAGGGGACTGGCCGTTGGCATAGTCGGGAGCCTTAGACTAGTCAGGGTCAGAAAGGCTAAAATCCTCATGTTATTACCATCCTGGGGGTGGTGGTGAAGACGCTGAAATGTCAAGATTCACCGTTAATGTGCCCTGAGTGCACGGGGTGTTTGGCTGTGCGTGCCTACACCTGTGGCGAAATATATATAGTTACACTTTATTGTTTAGCTGGGCTTATGAAATGCAGGGAAAGAGCACTGCCGTCCTGAGTAAGGGGCAGGGTCATTATAATTTGGTCGGCTTTTGGCTGACCGTTGCTTTGTTTGCCACCGTGCGGTGGAATTTTGCTTGCAGGTGCTGCGGAGTCGAGTACCAAATAACGGGCTGGAGCTCATGTTGCTGTGCTGGCCCTAGAAGGCCGTAAAGAATAGTTGTACTTTACTTTTGTCATGTGTTGCCGGCCTGCGAGCCGATGTATGGAAAACACTATTATTTAAGTGAATTATTGTAAGGCCATAAGGCCATGTATCCTTTCAGTGTATTTTGGGTTTCATTCCAGTAGTGTGGTTGTGGACATTCATGTTTATTGGATTTAAGTTTTGGGTTCTTTCAACTTTAAAAGCTTCCGCTAGAATGCTCTGTGTAAGACGAGTAGTCTTAATTGCATAGTTTGAATATTCTTATGTAACCCTTCTGACTATCTGTGGTATATGGCGTCGGGTTCCAGCTGGACCATCTGTTATATGGCATGCGACGGATGACGTCGGGTCTTGGCAGTATCCCAGTTGTGTCTGAGTATCCCGATGTGTTCCCAGATGATCTCCCGTGTTTGGCCCAGGTCTGGAGATTTTTGAACGGATCTGAGCCGTTCGTTTTCTTTAATTAAGATCCAACGGCCCAGATGGTTTCCTGCTCTGTTAAGGCCGGGAATAGGGGAGTTAATCCTTCATTTCTCTCCAACCATTCTCTCCCTCAAGGAGTTGGAAAGAGGAGGAAGAAGGAAGGGATTCTGGCCGCCGGTGGAGCATCAGAGCACTGTTTCAAAATCTGAGAGCGGATCTGTGGAGGAAAGTTCGTTGCGAAGATTTCCATCCGTGTAGTTTTTCCATGGCACCAAAGCGGACTACAAGGGTAATGATTCTATACTTGAGCATGTGAAGCTCTTTCTTTCTGCATAGGGAATCCCGCTCCCGCGAGTGTGCGGTGAGTGCATGCTGTTCCTTGGGGTTGATGTGAATAGTCCCCCTTGTGTTGCATATAGAGTCTGGAATTGTAAGTACGGGCATAGACATTGTGTGTGAAGCCTACCCGGACGTGTATTTTCTGGATCGGTGATGTTGCATTTGATATGTTTTGCCGGAGAAGACTCCGTGCTTTGGGTTTTCGGGTTTCTATGCGGTAGATTGCAGCAGGGATCCTTGGAGGTTAGCTTCAAGGAGCACCCGGAAAATTGAGCGGAAACGTGTTCTGCTAACTTGGCGGTCTGGGAATCAGCCTTGAACATAACTGGGTTATGTGATTGTTTGGAAAATGTTGGGATCCGAGAGAAGCTTGGCTCGTACATACGTCTTAATGTGAACTATGCGGTTGAGCAACGGGCAAGTGGAATTGGACCCAGGCTATGTGGTTCGGTGTGAGAGACCAGAAAAGGCGACTTTCCGTTGGTATAGTCGGGAGCCTTAGACTAGTCAGGGTCAGAAAGGCTAAAATGCTCATGTTGTTGCCATCCTGGGGGTGGTGGTGAAGATGTTGAAATGTCAAAATTCACTGTTAATGTGCCCTGAGTGCACGGGGTGTTTGGCCGTGCGAGCATACACCTGTTGCGAAGTATGCTTTTAAATAAGTGTTTAGCTGGGCTAATGATATGAAGGGAAAGAGCACCGCCGTCCCGAGTAAGGGGCGGGGTCGTTATAATTTGGTCGGCTTTTGGCTGACCGTTGCTTTGTTTTCCACCATGCGGTGGAATGTGCTTGCAGGTTCTGCGGAGCCGAGTACCAAATAGTGGGCTGGAGCCCATGTTGCGGTGCTGGTCCTAGAAGGCCGTAAGGAATAGTTGTACTTTACTTTTGTCATGTGTGGCCGGCCTGCGAGCCGATGTATGGAAAACACTATTTATTGAGTGAACTATTGTAAGGCCATAAGGCCATGTATCCTTTTCAGTGTATTTTGGGTTTCATTCCAGTAGTGTGGTTGTGGACATTCATGTTTATTGGATTTAAGATTTGGGTTCTTTCAACTTTAAAAGCTTCCGCTAGAATGCTCTGTGTAGGACGTGTAGTCTTAATTAGATAGTTTGAATATTCTTATGTAACCCTTCCGACTGTCTGTGGTATATGGCGTCGGGTTCCAGCTGTACCTTCTGCTATATGCCATGTGACGGATGGGGGTGTTACACATTTACTCCAACTTCTTGTTCTTTTCAGGATCCGAGCTCCTAACGGACGATTGCTACTAGGACTGAGAGCGTCTGCCTCTACTTCCTCGATAACGTTTCCGCTCTGTCGGCCTTCTCCTCCTCTACAGATCTTCTACAATGGCATCTCCGCCTTGGGCATCCTCCTCCACGACTTCTTCGTCAGCTTCTGTCCCACCTCCCTCCGCACAGTTCTCCTCTCAATTGTGATGCCTGTCAGCTTGGCAAGAATCACCGTTCCTCCTTCCCGCCGAAGCAAGATCGTGGTTCTACCCGCCCGTTTGATCTTGTTCACTCCGATATCTGGGGTCCTGCTCCTACCCTCACCGCTGGTCGGGGTAGTTCTTATTTTGTTACTTTCATTGATGACTTCTCTCATTGTACTTGGGTGTATCTCTTACGAGAATGCTCTGAACTTTTTGTTATATGTACCTCCTTTTATCATTTAATTAAAAATCAGTTTGATGTTTCTATTAAAATCTTACGCTCTGATAATGCAAAGGAGTATGTTAGTTAAGTTTTTTCCTCTTTCTGTATACAACATGAGATTGTTCATCAGACGAGTTGCGTTTATACCTCATAACAAAATGGAGTGGTGGAATGCAAAAACCGTCACCTCCTTGATGTCGCTCGCACTCTGCTAACGTAAATGCATGTCCCTCGCTCCTACTGGGGCTATGTTGTTCTCATTTCTTATTATCTCATCAATCACATTCCCTCCACCGTTCTCCGCGGTCAAACCCCTGTCTCCATTCTCTATCAGGGCAAGGATCCCTTTCCTCTCCCTCTACGTATCTTTGGGTGCACAGCCTTTGTGCACGCTCCCTCCACCACTCGCGACAAAATCTCCCCTCGCTCCACTAAATGTGTCTTTTTGGGATACTCTGTCACTTAGAAAGGCTATTGTTGTTTTGACCTCATTCTTCGCAAGTAGTTCGTCTCCGCGGACGTTATCTTCTTCGAGAATGCTCTTTATTTCTCTGACGACTCCTCTCCTCTCCCCGTGGCTTCCAGTTCTCATCCCCTTCCCTCCATCCCATCCACTTCTACCGAGGTATTTCCTCCTCCACCGTCTCCACCGTCTACACCCTCTCCACTATCTCCACCGTCTTCTCCTCCCTCTTCACCTATGCTATCTTCGTCCTCTTCACCGCCTTCGCTCTCTCCTCCCAGGCCAGCTCTCTCCACCACGTATGCTCCGGATACTAATAAACCTGCTGACCTAGACCTCCCCATTGCCCTTCGCAAAGGGGTTTGGGCATGTACCAAGCACACACTTGTTGTTGTTGTTGTTTCCTATGACCGTCTAACCCCTGCTTGTATGTAGTTTGTGCTGGCCATCTCCTCCACTTCCACCCCCCGTTCCTATCAGGAGGCCCTCACTCTTCCATATTGGAAGGCTGCCATGGATGAAGAGATTGCTACTCTCACTAAACGGGGTACCTGGACCCTGGTTCCTCCTCCTTTTGGGACAGATGTTGTTGGCTGTCGCTAGGTATTTGTGGAGAAGTTCTGCAAAGATGGCAGTGTGGATCGTTACAAGGCTCGGCTTATTGCCAATGGCTTTACCCAGACTTATGGAGTTGACTACTTTGATACTTTCTCTCTAGTTTCTCGTCTCAGCACTATCAGGGTCCTTCTCTCTGTGGATGTCAATAGGGATTGCCCCATTTCACAGCTGGATGTCAAGAATGCCTTTCTTTATGGGGATCTTCAGGAAGATGTATACATGGATCAACCTCTAGGGTATGTTGCTCGGGGGGAGACACAGGTTTGTCGGCTTAGGAAGGCTATCTATGACCTAAAGCAAAGTCCTCGGTCTTGGTTTGACAAGTTTAGCGGGATTATGGCGGCCGTAGGTTTTCCGAGAAGTTCTGTCGATCATTCCTTATTTACTCGTAAAACTTCTCTGGACCTAGTGGTGCTTGCAGTATACGTGGATGACATTCTTCTCACCGGAGATGACCAAACTGGGATAATCTTGACAAAGAGGCAACTTCAGCAACACCTGCTTACAAAGGATATAGCCTCTCCAAAATACTTTCTGGGGATAGAAATTTCTTGGAAGCTCAATTCACTTATCCTCTCCCAACAGAAGTACGCTCTTGACTTGTTAAAAGAGACAGGGCTGACTGGGGATAAACCTTCTCATTATCCCATGGCGACTGGAGAAGATAAAACATGGACGGATGACTCTCCTCTTCTTTCTGATGTTACAAGGTACAGACGTCTGGTTGGTAAACTTATATATCTCACGGTGACCAGACCCGATATTGCCTATGCTGTAGGTAAGGTTAGCCAATTCATGCAAGCTCCTAGGGAGTGCAATCTACAGTCTGCCATGAGGATATTGGAGTATGTTAAATCATCTCCCGGGAAAGGATTTCTCTTTCAGAAGAATGGACATTTGAGGGTTGATGCGTACTCTGATTCAAGCTATGCCAATGACAAAGGAGACCACAAGTCGACATTAGGCTTTTACACCTTTGTGGGGGGGGGGGGGAACCTTGTGAGCTGGAAAAGCAAGAAACAGTCTGTTGTCTCCAGGTCCAGTGTAGAAGCAGAATATCAAAGTATGACATCAACCATGTGTAAGTTGAAGTGGTTACGAGCTCTCATGCTTGACTTAGGAGAGGTCTACAACCATCCGCTACCTATGTTTTGTGACAACAAGGCCGCTATATACATCTCTAAAAATCCGGTCTTCCATGAGAGAACTAAGCACATTGAAGTTGACTGCCATTTTATTCGAGAAGAGATTCTGAATGAATAAATTTGTACTCCGTTCGTCACATCAGACAAAGAGTTGGCTGATATTTTCACCAAGCCATTATCCACCTCTTTTCATCACATTTGTGACAAGCTGGGCATGATCGACATATATGCTCCAACTTGACAGAGAGTGTTGCAGAATATAGACCGGGCGGTCTGGTCATCTGACTCTGGCGTATTGCAGTCTGGGCAGTCTGTCTATTTCTCTCTAGCAGTTTGGTAGCAGGACTGTTGTTGTTGGTGCCCTGGCGGTCCGCCGATCTGTCCTTGGTGACTTGGAGACCGGGCATCCTGGCTGTCTCCCGTGGCGTCTTGTTCTCTCCCTCTGGTGGTTGCCGAGCGGTTTTCCCATTCGTCAAACCGCGCGGCTTGGTCGGCTTGTATTTAGGATAAACCATTTGTACATGTTATTTTTTAGTCTCACATTGTTTAATTGTAATCTCTCTCATCTCCTCTATTCTAAAAAAGAGAGGCTATACCATGTAATATATACCTTTTTTGGATAATAAAGATTTCTGTTATTCCAATTTTCGGCTTCTCTTTTTCTGTTCGCACATTATTCATTTATTTATATTACTTATACAGCTTGGTCTTCTAGTACTAATTAATTCCTGTTTGACTTCATCGATGCTACCGCTGAGGTTAATTTCCAACATTCCCCCTTTTAACCTCTAGGGTTTTTATATTGCTTCGGGTTCGCATCATCTCAAATCGAGCTTGAGGTAACGGTTTTGTTAAGAGATCTGCAAGTTGTTTTTCAGATTTGCAGAACTTCAGTGTAAGTTCTTTCTCTTCTACGGGTTGTCGAACGAAATGGTGCTTTAAATCAATGTGCTTTGTCCTTTGATGTTGAACTTGATTGTTGGCAATAGTAATAGACGATTGAATATCACTATATAAAATCAGAGGCGTGTTCTTCATTTCTTTTTCTACTTCTTCATTAGTTTCTCTAGCTGAGGTTTGTGAGTTTATCTCATTTAGCATTCTTTGGAGCCATAGGGATTCTGTGGCGGCATGAGTGATAGCAACATACTCTACCTCTGTAGAAGATAATGCTACAGCTTGTTGTTTTTTTGAGCTCCATGCGATAGGTTTTTGTTGGATCCCTAGTTGGATTTGGACTAGGTTCACTAAACTAGGATTATTGACCCAACATGTATAGCCAGGGTCATGTTTGTGTCCTAGAGTTTAGGCCATATCCTTCAAGTCAACATTACTTGGACTAGCCATCAGCAGACTGCAGAAGACTCAAGACTTAGAGAAATTTCAAAGACTCAGGAAATGAGTTCGACGTTCGTCGAACTCAGCTCGATGAAAGTCGTGCTCAGCTCGACGAATTCATAGACAATTTTCTGAGCTGAGCTCAACGAACTTGATTCTCAGGTCGACGATTTCTGGATGCTCTACTTTAACATTCTAAGTCCAGAATCATTTCACTGAACTCTAGTCGACGAATTCATGTTCTCAGCTCGACGAACTTAGACCACAGTATTGACAAGTTTTATCAAGTAGCAGTCAGCAGTTCTCAGGTCGACAATCTTGTATTTCAGGTAGACGAACAACAATTATCTGGTCGACGAACATGACTTCTCAGATTGACGAACTCTAGACCTAGGTCGACGAATTATGTTCTTTGCTCGACGATTTCCATGAAGATCCAGACCTGGACTTTTCCTTCCTTATGTCCTTATTTTATTGCAGTAATTCCTGAATAATCAATGTTTAATATTCTCTGAATATTACCGTTAGAAGCAGCATTGATTATGATATTCATCACGATAATTACTTGTCGTTTTTCAATAGGACAGTTGGGGAAATCAATTAATGCAGACATTCTCCAGGCCGTCAGCAATCAATGCAGGAAGGAATTCAAAAATTCAAAGGAAAATTTCATAGCAGATATTAAAGGGATTTCTTCCTCCTTCTCGAATACAGACAGCAAGTAATAACACAGATATATAGTCAAGAAACAAGAAGCCCATACCAGAAAAATAATTCAAGATATTGAAGAAGAAGAAGACCATCCATACAAATCAAGAGTCTTCTTCATTCTTCATTCCAGGATTCTTCAAGGACAACAAACCTTTATCAGTCAAGAAGTTCCTGGATCTATTCTAGTCAAGGTTAAAAGATTGAAGACCTACTCACCCTGAGGCAAAGCTCAATCTTCCTGAACAACTCAATAACTCAGGGGGAGCTTTGTTAACATCAAATATCCACTAGTCTTCTCAGTTGTATTTGAGAAAGAAAAGACACCATCATTCTCTCACCCCCTCACTGTACAAAGGGTTCTTTAACTCCCTTCAAAAGTTATTCCTAGGTTGCAAGTCACCTGATCAAAAAACTTGAGATTAGTTTTTGAGCACTTGATCAAAAGCTCATTGGTGGTAGTCACCTAATCAAAAACCTGAGTGGATTTCTACCAGGGTGGTAGAAGAGTGGATATACCCAGGTTGGGGAACCACTATAAAAATTCCTGTGTTGTCTGGTTGCCATCTTTTTCTTTTGTTCTTGCTGTGCCTGTGCTAGTTGGGTTTGCTGTGACTGTGTTAATTAATTTATTATTGTTGTGCCTGTGATAGATTAGCTTATCTTAGGTTAGTGTTTCTATTAACAGCAAATAGTTATAAAAGATTTTCAGATACTCTATTCACCCCCCCCCCCCCCCCCCCCCGTGTAGAGTATTTCAGGTCTAACCCTCTCTTTCAGTTTTGATCCGCTGAAAAATATATATCCACTCATGCTTTTCCGATCATCTAACGAACCTCCCCATTCACTATCACAATTGTAACACCTTCCGTCACATGAAATATAATAGAGAGTCCGGCCCGGGCCCCACACCATATCCCACGGACAGTCGACGGAGTTACATGTTAATATAAAAAATGACACGCATCCTAACTCAGAGCATTCTAGCAGAAGCTTCAGGGTTAACTTTTTGAACTCAAGTAAGCACATAAATGTGCACTATAATATCACTGGAATGTTTATTACAAAAAGACACAAAAGTCACAATCGCTGGCGGCGATAGTCACTATTGCCAGACGACAATCAACAGTGATCAATCTGTTCTGGCCTTAAGGCCTTAAATTTACTCTTTATAACGTGTGGATTACAGACATCAACACGTAGACCGACCACACATTAAAGCAAAAAACTTTGCTTGGCCTTCGAAGGCCGACATAGCTTTTGAGGCCTTAGCTCGTACCTTCTCGCTCGGCTCTCCTGCACCTACACACTGATAATCCATCACAAGGATGACAAATAAAACAATGGTCAACATTTAGCCCACCAATTTATAATGACCCTACCCCATTCCCGGGGCAGAGATATTCCTTCCTTGCAAGCATAACATGTATACAAAGTGGCATTAATCATTCACCATAGACGCATGCTTAACAACCACTCGCCCCGTGCACTCAGGGCACATTATCGGTGTGCCGAGGTTTCAGGCCCTACCATCATTCTCAGTCCTAAACTTGATGGAAACACTTAAGTATTTCTCTCTTTTCTTCCTATGAGTCGACAACGTCAAAGGAGTTCTATTACTTTGAGATTCAATCCAGTGACGCACTCCAAGTCGGTCGTCATAAGGTGGGTGCAGGTCAACCTTGCCCGTTGCTTAAACCGTCATGCACTGAAAGCCGAAACCTTCATGGCAGTGACATGACATGGGTCGGTATTTCCTTTGTGCCCAAGAAAAACATTTGAAGTTCCTGCTAACAAACAATAACGACCCTCAGGTCTCCTGGAGATAGGCCATAACATTAGTATCCCACAGGTCTCCCAAAGACAGGCTATATAACTCACTAAGAGCTATCGCAGGGAGATACTCACTGTCATCGTGCGATAGGGAATAGAGTTTCATTACTTCCCTAATTTGGGGTTTTCCTAGAGATTAACTCCAGTACTTTATTGCAGTCCCGTGCACACCCCTAAACCTCAGATTTCACACGTTTATCCACAGAGTCTTCTCCAGCACGCAAATCAAAACATCACCAATGCAGACCAACTTGTCCAGATGGGCTTCACACAACATGCATATTCTATACTGCACATTTTTAGATATATATGCAAATTTATCGGGGGCATCACGTATCAACCCAATTGGAATTCCCATTCTTCTCCCCCTTTTGGTGAGGGGAATCCTTGCTTTTGCAAAAAGGAGGACTTCACTTGTCCAAGAAGAAAGATCGTTACCCTTGTAGTCTTCTTCAAAGCCATGGCGAAGCTTTCTACCCAGGCAGAATGGAGCACCTCACTTTCCTCTTCGCAGATCTAGCCTCGGTTCTGACTTTCGATTACCGAATCTCCTCCAGCACTCTCACCAAGATCAGCCCAACTCTTCCTTAGCTTCTTCTTTTCAAGAGCTTTGAATGAAAGAAGAGAGAGAGTTAGAAGAAGAGAATGACTTCTCATTCCTTCACTCCTCTGGTTAAGTGGCCTCGAGATTAATCCCAGCCACAGGCTTATTCCATTAAGAGAAACGAGTGGCTGCAAAATCAGCTGAAAATTCAAAGTAGCTGTTATCGCCGCACGATATCGATGTCGCCAGGCAACATCGACTTCAGCCGCTTGACCCAGGACAACCACCGCTCTTTAGCCACGTAACAGTCATCTAACATGTGTCCATGTTACATGGCACTATCGCCTGAAGATATCCACTATCACCATGCTACATTAAACCAATAGCTCACTCAACGCTTTCAGGCGTTGAGTGTACTGAACTCATTAAATGCTTTGTAGCGTTGAGTTCATTAAGCTCACTCAACGCTTTCCCGTTATCGCCGAGGCGATACCCACAGTCGCCAGGCATTATTGAAGCTAGTAGCCCACTCAACGCTTCGAGGCGTCGAGTGCGGCAAGCTCACTCAATTCTGTATGGCGTCGAGACCTATCGCTATCGCCTGGCGATAACTACTGTCGCACAGCGATATTGACTCGAAGGTCTGCTGTCAAATTTGGGATGTTACAACCCTCCCCTCCTTACAGAAATTCCGTCCCGAAAGTTTATTCATCTATAAGGGAAAAACAGTAACTAGTATGTTACAACATATTTCCCTTTCACAAATATAATGTTACAACATTATTTTACAAATAACTCAGGAAATTTATCACGCAGGTTTGATTATGCTCCCACGCTCGTTCTCAACGGTCAACATTGTCTCAACGGACGTCGACCATCCCGATTGTCCTTTTTCGGAGTTACTCACTCTCCGAACCCTTGATTTAAATGGGCATAACCTTCATTGTCAGTATTTATTTGACTGATACTCAAGCATCTGCAATCACTTGCGTTGGCTCTTTCATTGCTTTACGCAACACCGATATGTACAACACATCGGGCAAGCCACTTCACTCCGCCACAAGAGTTAATAGATAGACTGCTTCTCCAATTCATTCAACCACTTTAGACGGACCAATATACCTCAGACTCAACTTTTTCACACGCCGAATCCCGGACATGCCTTTGAATGGCTTAATATTCAAGTATACTTACTCGCCAACCGCAAAATTAATATTTCGGTGCTTGGTGTTGTAGTACTTTGCTTGTCTATCTTGGGCTACCAATAGCCGATCTCATATAGTACGTATGGTCAAATTTGTATTTTCGACCTCCTTACACTTATATCGCTTTGACTTCATATGTTTCCGCCCAAGCTAAATGTGTACGACACTTCCTACCATATAAAGCTTTAAAGGGTGTCATCTCTATGCTAGCTTGACAGCTATTATGGTAGGCAAACCAATCACATAGAGATGGTTTTCCCACCTCTTCTGGAACCCAGTGCGCAAATAAGGAGTGTATCCTCCATAGTTCTGTTGGTCATTTCTGTCTAACCATCCATTTGAGGATGAAAGGCCATATTGAACTTTAATTTAGTTCCCAAAACTGATGGATTAGTCTCCAAACGTTTGCCGCAAAGCGCCCGTTTCGGTCATATTGTACCTCCGCACAGTTCAGGCACGCATTTACCGTGGTGCTCTTGTCATCACAAGATATGTCTACGACTTCCAACTCATGGACTAGACATGCATAGCGTATTTATACTCACCTTGCTCTTGCCAGAGTTTTACATCTCCAGGCATCTGCGACTATATGTTCAGATCTTTTTGATCCAAGAGATACTTACGGCTCTTATGGTCCGTGAAGATGTCAACTTTCACGCAATATAAGAAATGTCGACACAGTTTAAGTGCAAATATCACCGCCTCTAACTTCAAGTCGTGGACGGGATAGTTCTGCTCATGCACTTTCAACAAGCGTGCGCCATAAGCTATCACCTTTCCAAACTAAAGAAGAACACATCCTAAGCCGCTCACTGATGCATTACTATAAATTTCATAGCCGTCCGAACCACATGGCGAAGTCAAGATTGGCGTCATGGTCAGATGACTTTTCAGCTCCTGAAAAGCTCGCGCGCACTCCGACATCCAAACGAACTTCTGATCTTTCCTCATTAGTGTGGTGAGAGGCAAGACTATCTGTGAGAAGTTCTCTACAAAGTGCCTGTAGTAGCTGTTAAATTTTCTCCAGGTGGTCAACAAGATAGCCTGATGCCAAAATAATATTCTCAGCACTATCAAGATCACACCTTGATCATGTAGAAATTTCCCTGGACCTTGGAGTGAACATGGGTTATCTCAACTAAAGCTAGTCAACCAGAAAACACATGTAGTACAAGAGTCTTTATTGATTCACAGAAATCTTCTTTACACAGCGAGACATACATGGCGAGACAAGCTTCACCAAACAACCACCCAAGGGAAAGCAGAGACTACAAATACAAGACAAGTTAACACAAGTCGCGCAGACTCAAACATCAAGCCATCGGTCTACTGCTGTGGAGTCCGCTCAAACCGCCAGGTCGCCAGACCGCAACCCAAGCCGCGTGGACTTCCCCTTATTCTAATGCTAGCTTTAGCCTCCGATCTGCAAGTTGCCTAACCGCGAGGTCGCCTAGTCGCCAGACCGCACAAGCTGTGATGTCGAATAGAACAGTCCCTCTGAAGCAGGCGACTTATTGAACCCCAAACCAAGTTACCAAAGAGAAGACCGTCTGGTCGCTGTCCGCGACCTACTGTTTACCGCCTGTTACTTAACCGCAGAGTCCGCACTGTCCCTGACCACAATCATAGCCAAGTCCTGGGTTTCTAGTGCTATCCGCACAACCTGCACAACACAACTTTGGTCAACTCAATCAAATCGAGCGGACACAAAAGTCTAGTCCGCAGCAACTATTGCGGGCACAAGATACTATTCACTTACTTCGGTTCTCTACTAGTTTACTATTCCTGATGTGACATGGGTCCTATTTATAGGCACACTGATGAGTGTGGTCACTGCCCTAGCCGATAGGATTACCGCCACATCCCGCAGCAAGACATCTCCGCAGTCCGCGGATACATTCGAGTCCGCCGCCACTATGCAAGATAGTGTCCACCATAGCTTCTCCAAGGCCGGACATAATCGTTAGTCCACCTTGATGCCAAGGGCCAATCCAGGACAACCACAACCGGACTCCGTAGCAACACTGTCCGCCAATCCGTGGACACAGATCCAGCCCGCTTATCCCGAGTCAACAGCCTTGCCATCAAGGCAACTACCGGACTCAGCGGACACAAAGCTTCAGTCTGCACATCCCGAGCCCACGGCTTCGCCACCAAGGTAACTACCGGACTCAGCGGACACACATTCCAGTCTGCTCATACTGCAGACAGCTCTAGTCTGTATATCCCTGCAGACAACTCCAGTCCGTATACCCCGAGTCCATAACCATGCCAGCAAGGCAGCTGTCGGACTTTGCGGACTCCAGCTCCAGCCTGCACACAGTTGCGAACACAATCTTCAGTCTGCTTATCCCCAAACTCGCAACCAAGGCAAATGCACTTCTGCCGAGCTTGGCGGACTGAGAAGCAGTCCGCGCTCTACTACGCGATCTCCCCGGACTGAGCCAAATATGGACTTGGTTCAGAGCCAACCAAGTCCACACCACTGGCCATAAGGGCCAGTCCACACTTACTGGCGGACGCTGGATCCAGTCAGCCAAACCCGGCGACCTCCAGCACCTGTCCGTACTGACTAGCGATCTCTGCGGCTTCCACTTGCCGCTTCACCAGAGCAAGACCAAGGCTTCTGCCAAGCCGATTTGCCGAGCTCCAGTTATTCAGTCCGCTTCTTGCCGGACTCCGCAGATAGAGTTTCTATCCGCCCAGTTACCTGGGATTCAGCTACTTGCAGTGCACATGCCAGCCTGGCTAACCGCCGCTGCTGTCCGCGTAGTCCGCGCAAACAGACCGCCCAGGATGCTACAGAGCAAACCGTCTGCAACATCTCTGCTGATCTAGCTGTCTGCCAACCCTATCCGTGTATTCCGCTCTGATAGGTCCAAGTGCTCCATTCACCCACTTTCACTTCACAAATTTCAACAGTAGCCCGCAAGTCCAAGAAAACTCCGAACTTTAGCCACAGAAGACAAAATCAGCCATTCTTGTATCACAACTAACTTCGTCGAATCCACCGCAATGCCTTCTCCACTTACCACATGGCCAAGAAAGGCCACTGACGACATCCAAAACTCATATTTTGCAAACTTGGCATAGATCTTACTTCTTCTCAGGGTGTGCAACACTATCCACAAAGGTTTGCATGATCTTCAGACTGAGAGTACACTAAAATGTCGTCAATAAAGACGATCATAAATAGGTCCAAGTACTCTCGAAATATTCCCTGCATTAGGTCCAAGAACACCGATGGCACATTTGTTAGCCCAAACGACATTACAATGAACTCATAATGACCGTAGCATGTACCAAACACTGTCTTGGGAATGTCACATTCCTGAATCCTTAATTGATAATAGCTAGACTTTAAATCCAGCTTCGAGTAGACTGCTGATCCCACTAGCTGATCGAACAGGTCATCAATCCGTGGAATCGAATACTTGTTCTTTTTCGTCATCTTATTCAGTTCTCAAAAGTCAATGTATAGCCGCAATCTTCCGTCCTTCTTTTTCACAAAGAGGATTGGTGTGCTCCAAGGTGACATACTTGGGCGTATATAGCCTTGCTACAGTAAATCTTGTAGTTAAACCTTTAGTTCCCCCATCTCCTTTGGCGCAACACAATACGGCGAGCGGGCCATAGGTTTCGCACCTAGCACCAACTCAATAGTGAAGTCAATCTCCCGCTGGAGCGGTAACTGTAACACCTCCCCTGTAATGATTGTATAATATGGGTCCGGCCGGGGCCCCACAACATACAGGTACCACAACTTTAGCATTAAAAGATGATATTAACTACCCAATCTCAAAACTCAATAACAAATAACAGCGAAAACAGTAAAAAAGACCAGAATCTATCCACACTAATTAGAGTATCGAAACGGCCTTAAGGCCTTACAACAATAGAGAGTCCGAACACAAATCATAACAAAAAACATCAATGTGCTTAAGCACCCCTTGACTACCTCGGCATATAAGCCGGAAAACTAGAGCATCAAACATACAATGTCATAAACTAGAGCTAGTACAAAACTTGTAACACTTCATGAGGCTTAGGCCTTTTTGGCCGGCGTGCTAGCTCCTGCTTGTGATCCTTGACCTGTAAAAATTGGTGGTAATGTGGGTCAGCAAAGGCTGACCTCAAACTGTGCAACCAACACATCTCCTCCCGGCCGCCCCTAACGGACCCCGGGGTACCCCTCCAACCTACAAGTCAGCACTTCGTATACCATATACATAAACATGTAAAGCTCTAAAAGAACAGATTTGGATGTCTCAAGCAACAAACATGTTTTCTATTTTGAGCATATAATAAAAAGGGGCCTACTATACAGCATGTATGCAAAACCCAGGCTTCACCCAAGGTACCCTATTGCCTATGCAACTAGTACATCATCAAAACATCTAGGTACTTCCAATTTCCCCATTGGCGTTAAGCCGCAAACAAAAGGGTACTGCAATTACCCTAACGACATACAAGCCGCAACACGGAAATCATGCTAAGGCCCCACCCGCTTGTGGGTCCTAGACCCAAGCTTGCCTGCAAACTCTGACTTCGCACGTTAGGATTCCGTCTCACACACAAACTGATTCTAAGAACCCTTGTTGGACCCTACCCGCTCGTGGATTCATTGCCCGGGCATACCAAATACTTGGCATTCTCGTCAGTCTCACAAAAGGGGACTAGTCTCACCAGGACACTCTCCCCACATGAATTGCACGCCACGGGGTAGCCAGCCGACAATGGAGACAAAGCCGCGCCTTAGCACATCACAATCCATAAACATTCCCACCCTAATCCATCATTTGTACTGCAACATCCATGCGCACCAAGGAAACCATCTACTGCCAATGCGGAGCTAACCTTGTCCACTAAGGAAAATATCAACCGCCAATGCAGAGCTAACCTTGTCCGGTTCCGGCTACACGTACTCACTCGAGAAAAGGGGAAAATCACATACATCACAAACGACATCTTGTCGCAACAGATTTCTACAAAATCCTTAAGGCTTACTATGCAACATCACCGAGTCGGACTAACAGTCGCGACCATGACTTCACCCACAATGCCTAATCCATTAATGAAGCGGATCTCTAATGCAAAATCATGTCGGGGACGGAATCAATTGACTCGGAGGTTCCTCTTGAACCTTGGCGACCCATACACCTCTCATTTGAGAGATTTGGTGCTCGAAAGCTTGAAATAAAAGATGCTAAGCACGCATCCTAGAAACCAAGAGGAGAAGTGTCGTTACCTTACGGCCCCTCTTCCTAGCCATGAGAACTTAGCCGAATGAAAACCACCACAACGGACTTGCCTCCACGGATTTGGACTCCGCTCGCGATTTGGGGCTCCGAAGCTTCTCCGGCAGCCGGATCTCTCCTTCACCTCCTTCCTTGCTCTCCCTTCTCTCTAAAACTTTAGAAAGAGAAGACTTGAAGAAGAATGAGGGTTTCAAACCCTATTCCCAAACATAACCCGGCAAGGACAGCTCTGGACCATCAGATCCCAATAGAAGGAAACGAATGGCCACGATTCGCACTTAAAACCAAACTCCTGGGCCGAACACGGCTTGTGACACGTGAGTGTCCAAGGCCGTGTGCCTCAATCGACGTCGAAATCATCGCACCTAAAAAAGGACACTGGTTCTGGACACGCCCGTGTCACTCAGTACACGCCCGTGTTGCTGGGCATGTTATTCCATCGACACAGGTCCAAACACAACCCGACAAGAACACGGGTACTCCTCACGCCCGTGTCACATTTGACACGCCTATGTCAAACCCGAACACGCCTGGGCTCCAGGCTATATTTATCCCCTCATACGGCCCGACTAACATCCTGAGCAGGACACGTCCTAGGACACGCCCGTGTCTCAGGCCGTGTTCGTTGACTCGACGACCGTCGACCGCATTTTCATCAACCACGCAAAAATTCGTCGAACCCGAGCATGACACGGCCTTGGACACGCCCGTGTCCCAGGTCGTGTTTACTGTCTCGACACTTTGTCGAGAGCAGTTTGTCGACCACCCGGGTTCTTCGTCGAACCCGAGCATGACACGGCCTTGGACACGTCCGTGTCCCAGGCCGTGTGACCCCTACCAAGATCCTGACTTGGCTATAAATGTTGTCCGTCCCTCTTTCGAGTTTTGGGGCGTTACAGTAACCTCGGAAGATCATTAGGAAACAAATCAGTGTACTCCGATACAATAGGAACTTCACTCACACTGGTCGCCAGCTCAACAGCCTCCAATAGCGTGAAGAACAACTTTGCGCCCTTCCGAACTACCTTGACTTCCTGGAGAGCAGACATCTTTATCTTGCTCGATCCTCACATACCAGTGAATTTAGTCTCTCATTCGGTGTTCTGTTCTGGTGTGACTTCCTTGGAGTTGTAATCTATACAGGCACGCTGCTCCGAGAGTCAGTCCATACTAAAGATTTAATCAAACTCTGATATCGGCATCACAGATGCTTCCAATCCAAAATCCTGACTTCTTATTAGCCCCTCAACACAGCAGGCTCGATCCGCGCACATAAAGCACTCGTTAGGTAGCAACACATTTACTCGATCTGTTGGCATAAATGAAGGCGCTCCAATGCACCCCACAAAGTCCTCAAACAAAAAGGAATGAGAAGCTCTTGTATCGAAAAGTACTCTCGCCGGATATTCCGATATCAGGATAAAGCCAAATTCAAACCAATCATATACAAGCAACACACAAGGTACTAAGTATGGAAAGCAGTAAAAATTGTATCTTAACTCATACCTGTTACGCCGTCACTTTACTTTATGACCTCCTATTGGTCAAGATTATATACTCGGGGTTGCGCTTGGGATGCAGTTGACTACACCACTGCCTTTCCCTTTTCAGCATAAGATGCACCCATATTTTTCTCTACTTTTGGAAGGCCTCTTCGACACGCGTGGGCCATATGACCCAGCTTACCACATGTGTAACAAATCAGTGGACCTTTCCCAAATGTTGCTCCAAATGTAAAAAGATGGAGCCGTTTCCGAAGTTCTCCACTTCTTGTTCCAACGTCGATACCCAGACTTTGAAGAACTAGGTACCTTGAACTCTGGCTTCTCCACTGTCAAATCATTCTTACGCTGAACGCACTTCATATCCAGTTCAAGGGAGCGGGCCGTATTGACCAAGGTAAGAAAACCCTGCGTCATCGGTCCAGAGAGAAGCAACTGTAGGTCATCTCTCAGCCCTTCATAGAAATGATTTATTTTTTGTTCCTCATTTGCAAACATAAAGCCTGCATATCTTCCCAATCTCGTAAACTTATGCAAGTAGTCATCCACTGAACTCTCGCCTTGAGTTAGCCTTTAAAATTGGTTCTCCATCGCAATCTGTTGTGCCGATGGAAGGTATCTTGCCAGAAAACATCTTGAGAACTCCTCCATTGAAATCACGATCAACAACTGACCAGCAAATTGGTACAGCTCCAGCTCATCCCACCATAGCCTCGCCTCGCAATCTAATAAGAAGGTAGCCACGGTGAATTTTTGCCACTCATCTGTTTCAGTTACCGTTAGGACTCTCTTTATTCTTGAGAGCCAATCTTTCGCATGTGTAGGGGTTTCAGTACCCATCAACACAGGAGGATTGAAACTCATAACATGTTTCAATTGCTTCTCCATCGCTCGCCTTACGGCCACTGGCTCAACGGCCACTTGTCTCACCGCTACGTGCTCAACTATGCCAACCAATTCCCGGACCATCGTAGGAGCAGGACGTTGTCTCTGACCTCTTGGTTGTGTGTTCATTAATGCGAACACAACTTCAACAACTGAAAGTCTTGTTTTCAAGGCTAGCTTTACACTTGGGGAGGGGGTGAATAGGTTTTTGTCTCAATTAAACTTTTTTTAATCTGTTTATTAGATTACTGTGTCTGTTGATTAGATTAGATCAACTTTCAAGAACATTCATAGACGACACAACAAATTTATAGTGGTTCACCAATCTTGGGTACATCCACTGTCCCTCTGCGCCTATCTAACATTATGTTAGACTTGGCTCTCCCTCACGAACTCAGCTTCTTAATAGCTTACAACATCGATCCCGCAGGACCACGCACAGATTACATAGACCAAAAACTTAGGCACTAAGCCAACCCAGGTCACAAAGACCTATCACCTGGCACAAAGTCGAACACACATGTCACTAAGACCTCAACCTTTATAGAATAGACTTACAACTCTCGATTCACTAAGAATCTTTACAGAAAAAAGAAGTAAAGAATGAGATGTAAAGACACCAAATCAAGCTTTGTGTCTCCTTCTTCTTGGACTGACCAGATATCAAATCCAAGATATTGCTGTTGAAGACAATATGTAGGTAGTTGAATCTCTCTTCAAACAGCTTCCCTTTTCCCTACAGAACTTGTAGGTCTGCTAACTTCAGATCCTGATGATGAAGATGGGGATTGCTTCAGCTATCTCTTTCCCAGCAAGGTTGTCTATGCAGAACAACTTATTCAGGCTCGATGAAAATGACGAGGAAGAAGATGACGTTCAGCTGTACTTTCATTTTCAGAAAACCTAGACAAGGAATGCCTTTTTTGATTCGATGATCTGATTCTTTATATCTCTAGACGATTGAGTAGTGGGTCCAACCACCAGGATTGATGGTAGAGATTTAGCCACTCAGCCCACACTTTCCATTTATTCCCGATTCAATGGCTCTTTGCTGTGAGTGGTCCCCAACACTTAATGATGAAATATTCTTTGGTAATTGAGGAAGATAGCAACAGCTGATCCCACCAATGTCTCTGGCAGCATTTCCACAACATTTGAATTTTGGTTGACTTTTGACTTTGCTGACATCAGCATGACTCAGCATCTGTGGACTGGGCCAAAATTCAATCATTAGAACAAAAGGCGTTGAGTGAGTAGGTATCACTCAACGCCACAACACTTAGATAACATTCTATCTGTCTAGGTATTGAGCTCGACGAACGCTGAGCTCCATTCGATGAATAACAAACTCAGTTCGATGAAAGCATAAAAATCAGTTCGACGAACTTTAGACTTAGATCGGCGAAAGGTAAAACTCTATTTGATGAACTTCAGGCTCAGTTCGACGAAGCTGAGCTCAAATAAAGCCAAGCTATCCACTCATTTGGACTTAGACAAAATTATGCTTCAAGGAGTTGATGGCGTCGAGAGAGCTTGCATCACTCAACGCTTTTTGCCTTAGCAAAAATTTTTGTGCCTTGGCATTGAGAGAGTAAGCTCCACTCAACGTCAAACTACTTAACAGAATTCCTGTTATCTGGCGTTGAGAGAGTAAGCTACACTCAACGCCTTTTGTCTTGGAGTTAAGAGAGTAAGCTCCACTCAACGATAAACAACTTAAACAGAATTTTTGTTATTTGGTCTTGAGAGAGTAAGCTACACTCAATGCCTTTTACCTTGGCGTTGAGAGAGTAAGCTCCACTCAACGCCAAACTACTTAACAGAATTTTTTTGTTATCTAGCGTTGAGTGAGTAAGCTACACTCAACGCTTGTGGACTTAGTCAAATTTTTGCTCAACATTTTTGTGGAGTTGACTGACACAGCAACACTCAACGCTCTGAGTTGTATGGCGTTGAGTGAGTAGACCACACTTAATGCTTGTGGACTTGGGCACATTTTTAGCCAATTTTTTAGGCTAAGACTACTCAGCCTGACTCACAGCCTTTTGTTGTATGGCGTTGAGTAAGTAGACTACAGTCAATGCTTTAATTTGTACTTAGCCATCCTTTTTGGCTATCTTTCAGTTAGGCTGAGATAGTCTCAATGCTATATGTTATATGGCGTTGAGTGAGTAGACTACACTCAATGATTTTGTACTTAGGCAAATTTTTACTAGACACTATTGAATCCATACCTCTGGCATTGAGTGAGCATGCTCCACTCAACGCATGTGGACTTGGTCAATTTTTGTGTTGTGTCCAGCAACCACTTCTTGTGTCCATATGTCCAATCAATATGAAATGGACTAACCTGCACTCAAGAACTCAAATGCACATCAAATACAGTTAATGTGTATGGCATTGACATGTTTGACTTCTCATAAATCAGGGACATTGGGAAGAATGGACTAACCTGCACCCAACAATCTCCCTCTTTTTGAAGAAGTCAAATCACATTGTTGTCCTTGGTCAATGGCACACACAGCCTATATAGCAAAAAAATTAAGTATGGAAATTTTGATAAGCTATGAGTAAATGTACCTCATTTACTTACTCCCCCTATTTTGTTGTAAGGTGTTTGTCCTTCCTTGAGTGCCACATTACTTTCTTTCCCCTTTTCCATCTCTCCCACTTGCTATTACTCCCCCTTGCTAGGGCCTTCTCTCTTATCTTCTCTCCCCCTTTTTGACTTCTGCAGAATAGGCAGATGGGGGCTGGCCTTCCCATTGGCTGACCTTCTTTCTTCTATCCAGAGTAGCTTACTCCCCCTCAGTAGAAGCATCAGTGAACTGATACTACTGGGGAGTCTGTATGTCCAGGAAAAGGAACAATACCTGCACAAAAAATACAAAATTGAGTGTCTGAGGCTATGCCAAGTTCAACATACCCAACTCAAATTTGAGGGTGTTGAACTTTGTTTCATTGAATGGCTTAGTGAAGATATCAACCACTTGCTTGTCTTTGGGGACAAACTCAAGACTGATGTCTTCCTTCTCCACATGCTCCCTAATAAAATGATATCTTATTTCTATATTCTTACTCCTGCTATGTGAGACAGGATTCCTAACAATAGAAATAGCACTTGTAGAATCACAGTAAAGAGGAGTTCTACTTACCTGCAGGTTATAATCCTGGAGCTGATGTTGGATTCATAGTAGCTGAGCACAGTAGCTGCCTGCTGATATATATTCTGACTCAGCAGTGGATATAGGCACACTAGTTTTCTTCTTGCTGCTCCAAGAAACTAGCCCTCTTCCTAAGAACTGATAGGTTCTAGTAGTGCTTTTCCTGTCTTCTTTACAACCTGCAAAATATGCATCTGAAAATCCTATTAGATCAAAATCCATATTTCTAGGGTACCCTAGGCCAAGATCTGGTGTGCCCTTAAGATATCTCAAGAATCTCTTTGTAGTAAAGTAATGAGATTCTTTAGGGTAGACCTGATACTTAGCACAGAAACATGTGACATACATGATGTCAAACCTACTAGCAGTCATGTATAGAAGGGAGCCAATTATCCTTTTATATAAAGACTCATCAATAGGTTTTCCTGCCTCATCTTTGCCTATAGGCATACTTGATCCCATTGGAGTTCTCATGGTGGAGGCATTTTCCATACCATACTTTTTGATTAGCTCTCTGGTGAACTTGGACTGGGATATGGATAAGTCATCATCAATCTGTTTTACTTGGAGTCCTAAGAAGAACTTAAGCTTACCCATGCTGCTCATTTCAAACTTTACTTGCATAAGTTTAGCAAACTTCCTGCAAAGGTTGTCATCAATAGATCCAAATATAATGTCATCGACATATATCTGGACTAGGACAAGCTTGCCCTTTGATTCCCTTAAAAATAGGATCTTGTCTATCTTCCCCCTTGAGAATTTATTCTCAATGAGAAATCTGGACAAGGTTTTATGCCAAGCCCTAGGGGCTTGCTTTAGCCCATAAAGAGCTTTCCTAAGCTTATATACAAAATCAGGAGAGTTAGGATCTACAATACCTGGTAGCTGAGCCACATATACTTCCTCTTTAAGGTCCCCATTCAGGAATGCTGATTTGACATCCATTCGGTAGACTCTGAATCCCTGATGGGCCACAAATGCAAGGAAGATCCTTACGTCTTCCAGTCTGGCTATTGGGGCAAAGGTCTGATCAAAATCTATGCCCTCTTCTTATCTATAGCCTTTAACCACCAGTATAGCCTTATCCTTGACAATAATGCCATCTTGATCCAACTTATTCCTGTAGATCTACTTAGTACCTATGATATTTTGTCATTGAGGTCTGGGGACCAACTTTTAGACCTTACATCTCTTGAATTGGTACAATTCTTCTTGCATTGTTCAATTCCAGAACTGGTTCTTGATTGCTTCTTTAAACTTCTTTGGCTCTTCTTGAGACAGGAAGCTTGAGTAGAGAGTTGTATTCATGCTCCTGCTTCTGGTCTGAACCCCATAATGTGTATAACCAATGATTTGGTGAACTGGATGGTCCCTTAGATGCTTGGTAGCTGGAGGCAATCTAGCTACAGCTTGCTGATCTTCAGGTTTTTGTAGCTAGCTGGTCTTTATTTTCGTCTGGTATGTCTTCCCCTTCTCTTGGAATAGGCATTCCATCATCATTTTCCTGGACTGTGGGGGTAGATTCCTTGATGGTCAGCTTGTCCATCATCTGCTATGTACCTACAATACTATAAGAAGAGGAGCTTGGAAGCTCACAATTAACCATGTTGGATTCATCAAAAACAACATGCATTTACTCTTCTACAACTTGGGTAGTTAAGTTGTAGATTCTATATGTCTTACTATGAGTGTTGTACCCAACAAAGATCCCTTTATGGGACTTGACAACAAACTTAGTTAAATGGACTTTTCCATTATTGAGCATATACCACTTGCAACCAAAGATCCTGAAATAGCTCAGGTTTGGTTTTCTGCCCTTCAAAATTTCATAGGGAGTCTTCTTGTGGCTATTGGTGATAGAAGCCCTATTAAGCGCATAGCATGCAGTGTTAACTGCCTCAGATCAGAAGTATTCTGGGAGGGATGAGTCACTTAATAAGGTTCTACCAACCTCTATGAGAGTCCTATTTTTCCTCTCAGCAATTTCATTTTGTTGGAGTGTTCTAGGAGAGGAAAATTCTTGATGAATCTCTTGCTCTTCACAGAACCTTGCCATGCACTCAGACTGAAACTCAGTCTCATGGTCACTTTTGATTTTGACCACAGTGCTGTTGAATTCATTCTGAATTTGCCTGATGAATGTCTGAAAGACATCAGGGGTTTCATATTTCTTCCTTAGAAAGAACACCCAGGAAAATCTGAAAAAGTCATCAACAACCACAAGGGTGCAGACTTTCCTACCTAGATTTTGAATTGACATAGGACCAAATAGATCCATATGCAATAGGTATAAGGACCTCACTGAATCTTTGGAGTCAATGCTCTTGAAGGAGGTCTTAGTCTGTTTGCCCTTTTGGCAGGCAGAACAGATACCCTCCTTAGTGCATATAGACTTAGGCTCATTCCAAACCAGCTCTTTGCTGAATAGCTTACTTATGGTCCTATAATTTAAATGCGCTAGCCTCTTGTGTGACTAAACACAGGAAGAGGCTTTCACATCTGCAACTAGACATATAGGTGAGCCTTTGCGTGAGCATAGAAAATCTAAACAATACACATTTCCACTCCTAGTGCCTGTTAAGATGACGTCTTGGTCACTTAACCTCCTAATATGTCACTCATCCTTGTGGAATACTATGTCATAGCCAAGATCACAGAGTTGGCTAATGCTTATCAGGTTATGTTGTAACCCTTCCACATAGGCTACTGTAGTGATAGTGACTATGCCATTAGAGATCTTACCATAACCTCTAGTCACCCTTTTTTCTGACCCACCAAAGACGACCTTTGGTCCATTCTTTATAGGAACATAATCCTTCAGCATGCTCCTTGTTCCAGTCATGTGCCTGGAATATCCAATGTCCAAGTACCACATAGGGTATGGGCACTTGGACTATCCTGCAAAACACAAATTAGATAACCTTAGGACCCCAATTTTTATTGGGTCCTTGGTGCATGTTAGGATGAAAATAATTCTGCCTGCATGCAGCTTTTCTGATAGGCAAGCTGACATTTGCTCTCTGAACACCATGATTGTGCCAGCAATCAACAACAAAGTGTCCTACCTTGCCACAGCACCAACACTCAGGGATGTTGTACCTTCTTTTTGGAGCAGGTCTAGTGGCTGTGTTAACAACAACTCTAGGTCTAGAAGGAGTAGCAGCAGTCCTGTTCCATGGTTTCCCAGCCCCATTCTGACAAGTGGTTGGTCTGGCAGTAGAAGTGCTTGGGATATCTTGAGCCCTTCTAGCAGCAGCTTTCTTTTCAGACAGCATACTCTTGATGGCCTCAAAAATGCCCAGGTCTGGTCTACTGACAGCCTTGCCCTTTGTCTTGGAGTGGGCTGGAGGAATTTGAGAATAGGCTGCAGCTTTACTCTTGACTGAAGGGGCTGTAGCACCAAACATAAATGGTCCAGGATGGGCCATTTGTATTTTCTCATGGGCATTAGCACCTTTACTGTAAAAGCCGTCATTTTGTGGAACATCTTTGTTCACACAAGATAGTTTAACATGATTCCAGTGACCATAAATACTCTCATGGTCATGGCTGTTTGAAGGAAACTGAACTTTATTAAACTTGACAGGAGCCTTAGAGGATAGTGGCTCCACTTGAGCTTTGCTCTTTCCCTTAGGATTAGCAACTCTTATCTTTCCCTTGAATCCCAACCCTTCCTTTCCCTTTTGGGATGAGAATGAGTCTATCATAGGTAACACTGTGCTAGGATTGGATTAACTAGCCACTAGTTCCCTCTCCTTTTGGATCCTTCCCTCAAGATTTCTAATATGGTTGTTCTCGAAGGTTATGATGCTCATCTGAAGGATTGTAACATTCTTTAGTTTGCTGACTTCTTGAGTCTTTAGATCCAGCAATTTTGTTGAATCTAAAGCAGTAAGCTTTAAAGAGGCAATTTCCTGAGCCTGATGTTTGGCCAGTAGCTTGCTCTTCTTAAAATCCTGCAGAAGTACACCATAATTATCAATCAATTGATTGATGCCTCCCTCAGATCCCGAGACATCATCATCACTTGATGCAGAGACACGGGAATCTGGAACAGATTCATATTCTTAATATGCAGATCTAGTGGCAGAATTTACCTTACTTGGACCAGGTTGATCCTGGATGATTTCTTCATCTGACTTGGCCATTAGCCCAAGGCAGCAGTTGTCTTCTTCAGAATCCACCATTGAATCACCATCTGATTTTGATAGAGGGCCCTATCTTCAATCCTAACAGCAGGATGCACCTCCCCAGCTTCTTCTAAAGCAGCCAGCCTTTTGATGCAGTTTGCTTCAACATCTCCTTCTTAAGTAGAGTACATCCAAATGTTGGCTTCTTCTTCTTCTGACTCTGATGAGGAGGAGTCAGTCTAGCTCTTTTGATTTTGGTAAAGAGGGATTTCTCCTTCTTGCCTTTTTGTTGGTGATCCTTTTTCTCACCATATTCCTTCCTTATAACTGGGCAGTCAGCATTTCTGATAGGCAAGCTCAACCTCCTTCATGCAGTCGGACCGGGATCCTCTCCATTTCAAGCGGAATGGAGGGGTCCATTTCGCGGCTGTGATTGTACTCCCAAATCGAACGGCGGGAAGTAACTTAACTGCACTCCCGGGACCCACTAGCCAGTTCAGCGTCCCATGCAGCCACCTCAACCCGCCAGCATTGCATGAAAGAAAAGAAACGCCTCTGCCATCACTGCTCCTGCTTCCACCTCCTCCAATAAATGCCACCTCAACCTGTAACGCCTCCAGCTCATCACCCGATCTCCTCCTCCATGAAACGCACTCACTACTCTGGCCTCCTCTAATAAATTCTACCTCAAATTTGGAGAAATTCGGTATTTCATTGGGAGGAAAGAAAATCATCTTTTGTTTTGGATGATCACGGGAATGGAAAAAAAAGCAGAGAAACACATGTTTTAGAGAGATAAAAAAAGCACTGTTAATCGAGATATTTTTGGCTGAGAAGAATTTGGAGATATATTTAGTTTCATTTTGTCCAATTCATGAAGTCCGGTATTTCATTTTTGAAGATTTTTTAGATCAAGTTTGGAGAAATTTTAACTGAGCATCGCTCGTCAAGTTGTTTTTTTCCCTGTCTTTATTTTGTATCGTAATTCTTGTACGTTTCTTTTCTTTCAACTTAGGTCTTGAAAAACTTGTAACCTCGCAAATTTTAGTTCTTGTATTTTTTTTACTAGCAATAAAAGTTTATTTCTATTCTTATTTCTATTTTTTTGTCTCTTGTGAACGTGCAAATTTTGTCTCACGTCACTTTCACATTTTTTCATTATGTCGCATTTTTTCTATAATAATGATTCCTCCATCTCTATGAGTAACTAATTCCCTACAGTGCTCGATCGAGATGACCCGAGGATGAGATAACACTTTTATGATTTTAGAATTGTTTTTTCTAATTGTTGAACGCTTAAGATTTACCGTTGATCAATTCATTGAGGCTATATATTTTATATAGTTTTCAAAATAGTTTTCGCTCTTTAGTTGGCCGAAAGGCTCATAAGGCGAATCGATCACTCATCGGTAAAAAGAGTAGAACGCAACCCTCGAGAGACGACGACGTAACTCTTCCGGATTGGAGTAAAATCTAATAGCGAGGTTCACTACCTAAAGCAAGTCTTAGACGATGCGATTTGAGAATGAAACTTCGGTCGATGCACATAAGCTTAGTTGAACCTAATCCTCGAAAGAGGGGTGTTCATGCTTCGGGAACCTCCACGGTCAAAGCCTCTTCAACAAGAGAATTGCATTTCTATTTTCAGTCCGTTATTTTTGATTTCCGAGGTGATTCAAAGATCGAGCACTAGTTTTAATACATTGTTTTAATTCCGTTAACATTTCTAGATTTTACTTTTCGCAACCCCAACTCAAATTTCTATTGATAAAATAATAACGATTTTCAAAGTAGTATTACTCGATCATCTCGAGTCTAATACGACTTTGGTTTTTATAAACCTATACCGCTCACGATACGGTACACTTGTCGTTGTCGTTTGCGGATATACTTTCGCGCGACCAAGTTTTTTGGCGCCGTTGCCGGGGACAATTGGTCGATAATTTGAAAAAGAAATAGTTATTAATTTTATCGTTTCACTTCCGTTTTTTAAAGTTTATGACCCAAATAAACTCTTCAAATAATTTTGAATTCGGTTTTGATCCGGAAATCGAGCGCACCTTTCGGCGACGTCTCTGATTTAGTGATCTACCAATAATTCGCGAAGAATCAATCGGAGAAACTAACGAGAAAATAATGGAAGTTCCTAACCTTAATGCGGCCCCGCTACGGACTATATCCTATTATGTGAGACCGAATTTGGAGAGAACACAATCTAGTATTATTCGCCCAGCAATAGCAAATAATAATTTTGAAATTAAAATAAGTATCATTCAGATGGTACAGCAATCGGTTGTATTCGATGGCTTACCAGATGAAGATCCAAATTTACATCTGCTTAATTTTTTGGAAATTTGCGATACGTTTAAAATAAATGGCATCACTGATGACGCCATCCATTTGCGTTTATTTCTGTTTTCTTTGCGGACCAAGGCCAAGCAGTGGTTGGGTTCTCTTCCTATAGGTTCCATCACTACATGAGCCGAAATGACGGAAAACTTTTTAACGAAATATTTTCCTCCGGCAATGTCCGCTAAATTACATACGCACATTCTCTCATTCACGCAAATAGACTCGGAGTCTTTCTATGACACATGAGAGCGCTTCAAAGAACTTTTGCGGAGATATCCTCATCATGCCCTTCCTACGTGGCAACAAGTTCAAACTTTCTACAATGGTTTGAATTTCCAAACGAGGCAAATGATTGATGCAAACGCATGGGGAACTCTTAATAACAAAACCCCCAAGGCCGCTCAAGAGCTTTTCGAGGAGACGGACATGAATGCTTATCAGTGGAATGCGCCACGGTCGCGCCCTAACAAGCCGACTGGACTCTTCGAAGTCGAGGCCACCCCTAATTTAGCACATCAAGTACAATGGCTCACTAAGCAAGTGACGGAGATGTCTACTTCCTCCGCCACCAATTGGGCTTATAATAATAGTAATAATTTTAATAATAATTTTCATGAGCAAGTAGATTATATGGGAAACTCCTATTGTCCTTCATATAACCCGAATAATAATATTCCGTTCAATAATAGTTATAATCCAGGTTTGCGGAATCACCCAAACTTTTCATGAAACAACCCCAATAATGCTCAACGTCCACTACAAGTGAATCCTCTTGGATTCACCCCACCACCATCACACATGCCTTCTTCACTTGAAGAAGTCTTCACTAAATACGTAGCCTCAAATGAGTCCAATATTTGGAATCTTATCGGATCTATAAAAAATTTAGAAAATCAAATTGGGCAATTAGCCAAATTAGTCTCCGAGCGCCAACAAGGAAATTTGCCGGGCAACACCGAGCCCAATCCAATGGAGAGCACCAACGTAATAAACCTCCGCAGCGGAAAGGAGGTAACATTTACAAATTTGGCTGGAACTGAGGTAAACGTTTCATCTTCACCCCCGCAATTTACTTCTCCGCAAGTTAGTTCTTCTACTTTAGTTTCGCGCAATAACTTAAAACTTTCAATGCCTTATTCTTCAAAATTTAAAAATGAGCGCAATGAGCAGCAATACAAAAAAATTATTGAAATTTTAAAACAAATTCAAATAAACGTCTCATTATGCGGAGCAATCTCTAATATGCCTAAATACGCGAAATACCTCAAAAAATTACTCTCTAATAAAAGAAACTTGAGGATATTTCGCGTGTTTCTTTAAACGCAGAATGCTCGGCGGTTGTATTAAATAAATTGTCGGAAAAACTTAACGATCCGGGACGGTTTTACATCTTATGCTTGTTCGGTAATTTATTAATAAAACACGCCTTGGCCGATTTGGGCGCTAGTATTAACCTCATGCAATATTTTTTATTTAAAAAGCTTGGTTTGAGCACCCCAAGCACAACAAAAATTAGCATCCAACCAACAGATCGGTCTATTAAATATCCAATTGGAGTGGTCGAGGATGTTTTAGTTAAAGTAGACAAGTGTATCTTCCCAGTAGACTTTGTCATTCTAGACATCGATAAAGACGCCGAAGTGCCCCTTATATTCGGTCGTCCATTCCGTACTAAGTCTAAGGCAATAATGGACGTAAGTAACAAAAAGCTTCTCCTACGAGTGAGGGATGAGGAAGTTACTTTTAATATCGACTCTTTCATGAAAACTCTTTTTCTAATGACAACTCTTGCTTTACTTTAGAAACAAATTTTGAAGAGAAAATAACGTCATCTTCTGAAATTATTTCCCCTTCATTTGAAAATCCAGACATTGCAAACTTATATTGTTTAAAAGAAATAACTCGTCGACTCAAATTTGAAGAAATAAAATCGAATAATTTTAAAGTAAAAACATCTTATGAGGAGCCGCCAAGTTTAGAATTAAAATAATTGCCGGAACATTTAAAATATTTATTTTTAGAAAAAGAGTCAAAATTGCCCGTGATTATTTCATCCGCGCTTAACGATTCAGAAATTTCTGAATTAACAAAAAATTTAGATAAGCATTGTCATGCAATTGCATGATAAATTTATGATATTAAGGGGATTAGCTCATCTTTTTGCATGCATAAAATAAATTTAGAAAATAATTCTCGCGGTACTATTCACCTTCAACGACGCCTTAATCCAAATATGAAGGACGTTGTTAAGGCCGAAATAATAAAACTATTAGACGCGGAAATTATTTATTCTATTTCGGATAGCATTTGGGTTAGCCCGGTGCAAGTTGTGCCTAAGAAGGGCGAGATAATGGTATTTTCCAATGAAAATAATGAGTTAATCCCAATCCTTACCGTTATGAGTTTGCGGGTATGCATCGATTATAGAAAATTAAATGATGTAACCCGTAAGGATCGCTTCCCGTTACCCTTCATTGACCAAATCTTAGAACGCTTATTCGGTCACTCACACTATTATTTTCTTGATTGTCTTTCGGGATACTTTCAAATCCCAATTGCAACCGAAGACCAAGAGAAAACCACGTTCACTTGCCCGTTCGGCACCTTCGCCTATCGGAGGATGCCTTTTGGACTTTATATGGCGCCGGCTACATTTTAAAGATGTATGTTGGCTATTTTCGCAGAGTTAATATATGAGAACATGGAGGTTTTTATGGACGATTTTTCTGTATTCGGCGATTCATTTGAAAATTATCTTAATAATCTTGACCGTGTTCTTCAACGCTGCGAAGACACAAATTTGGCACTCAACTATGAGAAGTGCTACTTTATGGTCCGAGAGGGTTGGTCCTCAGACATAAAATATCTAGTAAGGGGATCGAGGTCGATCGGACCAAGATCGAAGCCATATAAAAACTTCCTCCGCCCACAAATATCAAATCTATTAGGAGTTTTCTAGGACACACAGGATTCTATAGGCGATTCATTCGAAATTTTTCTAAAATTACAAAACATTTAACTCATCTCTAAGAAAAAGAAACCACGTTTATTTTTGATGATGAATGTTTGAAAGCTTTTGAAAAAATAAAAAAAGAACTAATAAACTCGTTGATTTTAATTGCGCCAACTTGGTCTTTACCGTTTGAAGTAATATGTGATGCAAGTGATTTTGCTGTAGGGGCTGTTTTAGGCCAACAGGTGAATAAATATTTTCACTTGATTTATTATGCAAGCAAAACACTCACGTCCTCTCAAGCTAATTATACAACGACGGAGAAAGAACTTTTGACGATTGTTTTTGCATTTGATAAATTCCATTCTTATTGGACGCTTTCAAAAGTTATTGTCTTTTCAGATCATTCCGCGCTCCGGTACTTATTAAACAAAGGGGATGTCAAGCCCCGACTGTTGAGATGGGTTCTCCTCCTTCAGGAATTTGACTTGGAAATTCAAGACAAAAAGGGAGCGAAGAACTTGGCGGCCGACCAGCTCTCAAGATTGGAGAATCCGGCTGCAGGAGCGCTAGTGGAGGCCGATAATAACGATAAATTCCCGGAAGAGCACCTCCTCGCCGCCGATCAGGTAACGACTTCCTCCACCCCTTGGTACGCGGATCTTGCCAATTACTCAGTGGCACGGGTCTTCCCAAGGAATTATTCAAGTCAACAAAAGAAAAAATTCTTTTCGGACTTGTAAAATTACTTTTGGGAAGACCCCTTTTTATTTCGTGTCTGCGCGGACCAAGTGGTAAGAAGGTTTGTATCGGCCGAGGAAGGCATCAAAATTTTGCGGCACTGTCACGAAGGACCAACCGGTGGACATTATCAAGTAAACCAGACCGCTAGTAAGGTGTTAGAAGCGGGCTTTTACTGACCCACCTTATTCAAAGACGTTAACACTTTTGTCAGAAAATGCGATAGTTGCCAACAATCAGGTAACATTTCTAACCGGGACGAAATGCCCCAAAGTATATTTTAAAAATGTGAAATTTTTGATTTATGGGGCTTAGATTTCGTAGGTCCACTACCACCCTCTCATAATAATAAGTACATCCTTGTTGCGGTCGACTATGTGTCAAGGTGGGCTGAGGCGCAAGATTTCCCCATTAATGACGCGAGAGTCGTCGTAAAATTTTTGAAAAAAATATTTTCACGATTTGACACACCACGAGCACTAATTAGTGATAGGGGCACCCACTTCTATAACGGTCAACTTGCTAAAATTTTAGCCAAGTATGACGTTACCCACAAACTCTCTACCGTCTATCACCCACAAGCAAATGGCCAAGTGAAGGTGGTAAATCGTGAACTTAAGAGAATTTTAGAAAAAACGGTGTCTGTTAATAGTAAGGATTGGTCACTTAAATTAGACGATGTTTTATGGGCTTATCGAACAATGTATAAGACCGCAATCGGTTGTACACCATACCGATTAGTGTATGGAAAAGCTTGTCATTTACCGGTGGAATTAGAGCACCGCGCATATTGGGTTCTCAAATTTTTAAATTTAGATCAAAACTTAGCCTTCGAACAAAGAAAATTTCAATTAAATGAATTAGATGAATGACGTGCAAACGCCTATGAAAATAACAAATTCTATAAGTAGAGAACTAAGTTTTATCACTATAAAATATTAAAAATCCAAAATCTTTTTCACCGGGAGATCTAGTCCTTATTTTTAATTCTAGACTTAGTCTTTTTTCGGGAAAATTAAAGTTCCGATGGTCCGGCCCCTTTGTCGTGAAAGTGGTTTTGTCATATGGCACCGTGCTAATTGAACACCCAAAAAACGGTTCATTCAAAATTAATGTGCACCGATTAAAACTATATCACCCCGACGACTCCTCAACCGGAAAAATTGAATCACTAAGGCTCCGTTTGAGAGGACTTATTTTCACCGGTCAAGCGGTCACGACCGCATGAACCAAGACTTCATTATGGTCTGATTCATGCGGTCGTGACCGCTTGACCGGTCAAAATAAGTCCCCCCAAACGGAGCCTAAATCTTCCAAACCTTTAAAATCGCCACTTAGTCAAGCTACGCGACGGTAAACAAAGCGCTTGTGGGAGACAACCCATAGTTATCCCTTTTCATTTCTATTGTTTTTTTTGTTTTCTTTCCTAACAATTTTTGCAGGTTTTGGGTCGATGTTATAAAGCGGCTGCCCCGATAAATAATCAGGGAAGTTTTCTTATAACAATTATTTTATTTTGCTTTTCTTTTAAAATAGATTTATAATATTCATAGTTAGTTTTAAACATTGAGTACAATGTTTATCTTTAAGTATGGAGGGGTAGCATAAGTTAGTTCTAATTTTTAACTCAAGTTGTTTTAAAAATTAATCTAGTCTTATTTCTTGCACTTTTTTTAAAAAAAATTTAGTACTTAAAGAGAAAAAAAATTAGGAATAAATCTTTTTGCTTAGTCTATCAACACTTTCCTAGTTTACTCGATTGTAAAGTTGTAAAGTAGACTTAATTTTTCATGTGGACTAAGAATTTTTTGTGCTAGTATAATTTTATGAAACTTTTGAGTAAAATTGTTGACTCGTGTAGTGTTTCTAGTCAAGTGCATGTGTTTGAGTAGTATTGGTGTAGAATTAAATTCTTAGCATAAAACTAAATTTATGATTTGTTAATTTGTGTAGAAAGAATTTATTTTACTTCTAATTTAAATCTGATTTAATTCAAAGGTAGTTTAAGGGAGTGTGTAGAAGATCATTAGAAAGCTATTACTCGACTTGAATGGAATGGTGTCTTTTTTTATGTCTAGAACTTGCCCTTAGCTATTTTTGAAACATTTGCATTTCATAATAATTAAACTCTACGGAAATGATTTAGGCCAATCTTTGGATAGTTTGAGCTTTTGCACCTAACCTCAAATTACTACCATTGTTCACGCAAATTTGAGCTTTGTACCCTTATTTGACCCACCTCCACCATTTCGCCACCAAAACCAAAAGCCCAACCAAATTGTACACACAAATTTTGAGCTAAAATATTGAAAAAATGGGTGCTTATTAAAAGAGCAAAATTTTCATAGTGATATGTGCCCTAGGTATGCATACGCATACTTGGAATGATCCTAACTATGAAGAGAAAAATGATGTTTATTTTTTATAAAAACTAAAATTTCATAGTGACATGTGGCATATGTATGCATACACATACTTGTAATGATCTCAACTATGAAAATCAATTCATATAATGATATACGATCTAAGTATGTGTATTCATGCTTGGAATGATCCCAATTATGATGAAAATAAAATAAAAAAAAAATTAGCTAAAAACTCTTTGTTTAAGTGAAATGCGCCTACATTCTCATCATTGTTCAACTTTCTCTTAAACTCAAGCAGTATGTACACCCTATTTAAGTCCTAAAAATCCATATAGTTGATTAGGTATAAAGTGTATTGGAAAAGATGCAAGCAGACAAGCTTATGGACTTCTATGAAGGCCACCCCGTGTGTCAAAATTTAGTAATTTAAATCTCAACGATCACGCTATTTTCTCCCTTTACATAACTTTGTGATTAACCATCGACTTTTTTTTAAAAGTAATAATAAATAATTGAAACACATTTTAATTATCTCACAAATTAGTGTTTATGACAAGAACGTCTTTCTACTAAAATGTCTACGCATGTCAGCACAAGACTTCGCAGTTTACTATCTCGTTTTCGAACCACTACCTAGCATTAGACGTTCTAACCCTTATGAATAAATTGTTTGCTCATGACGAGCAACGAGTAAGTATGGAGGTGTTTGATGACTAGTAATTTAGTCATCATTTTAGCTTAATTTGTTATTTGATATTTAAATAAATTGTTCTATTTATTTGTCGTTTTTAAGAATTTTCATAAAATTTATATTTCATATTCTAAACATATATATATTTGATTTTTGTAGGAATGCGGCAGGCCTGAGGGAATTTATGTGCGATTCCAACTTGTCATCATTTGGGCTCGGCCAAATATATTCAACGCCACTCTGCATAGATGCAACCCGAGTTCCTCCGGACACCCAAACAAGCTACATTCATTATATTTATGTATATGTATATACGAATGTATATATATATATATATATATATATATATATATATATATATATATATATATATATATATATATATACATACACACTAGCATCTTCGAACGGGCTCCGCCCGTTCTCGATGCGTCGCTGCGGGCTTCGCCCTCTTGGCAACGACATTGGTCGTGGGTGGCAACATGTGTCGTATGTTGCAATATTGGTCGTGGGGGGGACATTTGTCGTGGGTGGCGACATTGGTCATGGGGGTGACATTTGTCGTGGATGACGATGTTGGCCGTGGGTGGCGATATTGTTCGTGGGAGGCAACATTCGCCTACAACAAAGCGGGCTTCGCCCACAAACCAACCTCATTGGTCGTGGGCGGCGATATTGGTCGTGGCAGTGACATTGGTCTTGGGTGGTGACATTGTTCGTGGACTGCAACATAGTTCGTGTGCGTCGAAATTGTTCGTGGAAGGCGACATTATTCGTGAGCGATGACATTGATCGAGTGCAACAGAACGTGCATCTGAGCGGGCTGCGCCCGCATCCGAGCGGGTGTGCATGCACTATTTCCCTTGCTCGATGCTCCATGTACGAACTGGCTCTTCCCATCCTTGGGTTGCCTGGAATGTGCACGGGCTTTCCGTGTTCGCACTCAAGGTGGAATTGGTCTAGTTTTACATACATTTGCTCTGTTCGTCATCTTTGTTGCCCTTGCCGGTTGGTCATTGTGCGGACGGACTTTTCCCGTTCGAGGGTTCCCATGGGTTAGCTAAAGTCGGGGCTCTATTCTGCTTGACTCTCTACTGGCCATAAACAAATACATGAACATGATGAAAACGAAAATTTATTTGCTTTACTTAACTCTCTAATGACCAATACTACGGAGCAACCCTATAAGCATTCATTACAGATACTATTGTGTTTTTCGTAGTCACTAATTGACTAATAACTCAAAGCATACATATATAACAGAAATATAAAAACAAACAGAGATAATACACATACCTGTAAAATATATAAAGAAAATCTATCTACTCCGTTTGACCCTCTATCGGTCAATACTACAGAGTAGCCCTATATGCATGCAACAAAGAGGCTAATGTGCTCTACTTAGCCACTAATTGACTAATACCTCAAAGCACACCTAAAAATAACGAATGAAAAAGAAAGTATAATTTGAATTAGTACCTGAGTTCATGTATGGTACATGAGTGTGGAAATCACCCGTCACCACACATCTTCCCAGAACCCCGAGGTGATGGTAAGGGGGGACGGGGGTACATGAACACAAAGGATCGCCTATTGTAGGCGATGTGGGACTAACCCCAACCACAGGACCGCGGGGATATTCCGCCACAAGGGGGCCCACCGGGGTCAACACCCAGACCTGGAACGCGATGGGGAAAGCCCAAACATGCGGTCCCACACACACGTGTCCTGCTGGCTAATATAGTCTCAACACACCCCCGCAGAAGGACAACCTCGCTCTGATACCATGTGGAAACCACCCGTCACCACACATCTTCCCAAAACCCCGAGGTAATGGTAAGGGGGGACGGGGGTACATGAACACAAAGGATCGCCTACTGCAGGCGATGTGGGACTAACCCCAACCACAGGACCGCGGGGATATTCCGCTACACAAGGGGGCCCACCGGGGTCAACACCCAGACCTGTAACGCGATGGGGAAAGCCCAAACATGCGGTCCCACACACACATGTCCTGCTGGCTAATATAGTCTCAACAATGAGAATTATTTGTCAATTATTTCTATCATTTTTTTCCTGCGTAGCTGCTCTCCGATTATGTCAATGGCAAAGCTCTTCAGTACCAACTACGTCTTTGATCTTGCAAGTTCACGAAAGATGAAATTACATAGCAGACATATGCAATTGATTATCATTTGGAAGGAATCGAAGAATGTAAAAGCACAAAACTACTTTTTGATGAATAAGAAAAGATACCTTGCTCTGCAATATATCATTGTACACAAATATTCTGAAAAAATGAGAAAACATATCATTAGATTGATGTATGGATTAGGTATGTATTGAAAACAAAGAAAACATACCTTGTTCACTGATCAGTGTACATTAGGCTATCTCCTTCAGTGTACATTGACAACCTGTGATGGAGAATGACAAAGAAGGAAATCAAAATCTATTGCGGAGAAGCACAGAAGGGGACAATCCTTTTGCGGAGATCATCCATTTTTGCATCTCCAATATTTATACTCTTACCTCTCTTAACAATTAGATTTTTCTTTGCCATCTCTGTATGCATAACATTCTTTGGTTCATGAATAACACAAAGTCCTGAACAAACACCATGTGATACATCTGAATATTCATCATTTTGAAATTAAAAAAAGCAACTCAAAGGAGAGAGGAATTCACCTATAGAGCAGCTTTGGCAGCCAAAGCATGTTGGGGAGTGGAGAAAAGAACTGCTTGGGGCACCTCATTGTCCCATCATTCTAGTTGTAAAAGGGAGCTACCCCACCCAAAGAGGGCCTAAATTAGGACACAAACAACATTATGTTAACATAAAATGGATACATACAAAGTGATCAAATTTACATACAAAATGGGTAGTTACAATCTGAAATAACCAACACAATACCAAGGGGCTCTGAGACAATCTCTGCTGAAGAGGAGAAGGTTGTTAGCATGCATGAAACCTGATTGAATCACATTTTGAGAAGTTTTTTTTCAACCATACTTCTGTTAGAATCAAATCTATAGGAAAAAGCTTTGACAATATTGCTGTACAACCCCGTGTCCGGCGAGCGGGTCCCGCCAGGAAGGATGAGTGGACCTGGAGCCGTGACCCGCACCCGGGCGGCGAGGCGGGCTATGCGGCGGAAGGCCTGACCCGCTCCCGCCCACCAGGGGCGAGCGGGCTGCCAACCCGTGGCGAGCGAGCTGGCAACCCGCGGCGAGCGAGCTGGACCCAGGGATGGCGACCCGCCGGCTGACCCCCCCCGCATGCGACCTGACCGCCGATCCGCCCGGCAAAAGGCTGGCAGCTCGCCCCTATCGGCTCGCGCTCGCCCAAGGAGAACAGGCGAGCCCCGGAGCCAGGTCGCGCCCGCCTCCTGCAGGGGAACTGAAGGCGAGCTGACCGCCCAGGGGTGCGAATAGCTCCTCAGAACAGCGGAGCCTCGCTGTTGGCAGACCAGTTTGGACTGCGCATAGCCGTTCAGAACAGTGGAGTTTGGCTGTTGGCAGACCCAACCAGGGGCCTTTTGGTATTTCCAGGTCAGTCCTTTTGGTTATTGGCAGTTCAGATTCTGAAAATCTATAAATAAGACCCAAGGGGTACCTCAGAGGGTACGTTTTCAGTGCCTCCTTGCCCTCATTCTCAAGTGTTCTCTGAGGGTACCTTAGCTCGGCTCTTGGCTAAGGAGGGGAAGCGCTCAGAGATCTTCCGGGTTTGTGGTGGGACCTCCCTGCCGAGCCCTTGGGTCTGTCCTTTCTTGTCTCTCTCGTTGTTTTTCTTGCAGGTGCGAAGTAGGCGCGAGACCACCCCTTCCCCAAGGGTCGAACTCCACAAGAGGCCGGTTTCCGGTTTCAACATTTTGGTGCGGTGAGCGTGGAGAGTGGTCAGTGCAGAAAATCTTCGGCGAGCTCAATGACGGGAGGCCAAGGATCCGACAGGCAGAACTCGCCGCCCCCTCCGCCTCTCGCAACAGTAGGAATGTTTGAAGACTTCAGGAACGAGGTGCTGGACCTCGTCAAGATCGCACTCGGCGTGCGGGCCGAGTGCTCGACTCCGGCAGCCCAGATCGCGGCCGCCCCCTCTTTAGGCGAAGACGCTCCTGGCAGGCGAGCCGGAAAGGAAGTGGCTGAGGAAGGCCGAGGGAGCGAGCTCTCGGGGCGCGAGCTCTTCCCCGGCTCGGCAGGCCGAGGTCGATTCGGCGAGTTGGGCTCGCGTGACTCGCCGGCTCGCCCGGTGGCTGGAAGCAGTCCATTCAGCGAGCTGGTCTCCTCAGCACCAGTGCCAGAAGGGTTCAGGGAGCACGAGATGACCTACTACACCGGGAGGGGAGACCCGGTTCAGCACGTCCAGTGGTTCGAGGACGTAGTCTCCATCCGTCAGATGTCGGACGGATTCAAGTGCCGTCTCTTCGCCATCACCCTCCGAGAGAAGGCAAGGGAGTGGTTCCACCAGCTGCCGGCCAGCTCCATCTATTGCTTCGAGGACCTGCGCCGAGGGTTCATGTTGAGGTTCACTACCTCAAAGAAGAGGAAGAAGGAGTCTGAGTCCCTGTTCCACATAAAGCAGGGGGTGAACGAGACGTTGGGGAGCTACGTCGATCGGTTCCAGGAGGAGGTCACCCAAGTCCAGGAGATGCCGGGCCACAGTCTGATGATGGCCTTCACACTGGGCCTGCAGCAGGGTTTCTTCCGCATGGTGCTGAAAAGGATTCCCCCCCTCTCCTACGAGGAGCTGATGGAGAGGGCGGCGAGAGAGGTCGACGGGGAGGCGTCGAACCCGGAATTTGCGAGGAAGTTGGCCAGGTGGGCGACTGAGGAGGAGAAGGAGTCGAAGGGAGGAAGAAGACAGGAAGAGAGGAGGGAGGAGCCCAGGCAGAGGGAGCAGAGGGAGCAGAGGCAGCTCCAAGGACAGCAGCCGGGATGGGGGCGTCAGGAGCCCGACCGTAGGCTGGGCTGGAGACCAGAGTGGCAGGGGCAGGGGCCACAGAGGGGATACTACGGGAGAGGTCACTATCAGGGGAGGCAGGACCAGTTCCACCCACCCGGCTGGAGGCAGGGTCAGAGGCCGCGGCTCCCCGATCAGGAGGAGGCCATGGCCATAGCTCTGGGAGCGAGGAGAGGAGTCATGAGAAGGAGGAGAAGGGAGTTCAGGGTGGAACTGCCCTACTGCGACTTCCATCAGGAAGAGGGGCACGCAACGGCCACGTGCTCGGAATTCTTGGAGATGAGAGAGAACAGGGGGCGGCAGCAGCAGCAGGAGGAGGTGCGGCAGGAAGTGAGGATCGAGGAGGTCCTGCCTCGGACGGAGGAGGATCGCTGTGAAGACCGGGTGGACGTGGGGACCCGAGGAATGATCGGAGTGATCCACGGGGGAGTAGGGGTCGAGGCTTCCCGCAAGGCAAGTCTCCACACCATGTATCGGCGGAGCGTCGCCTCTACGTCCCAAATCCCGCCGCCAGAGGAGAGGATCACTTTCTCCAGAAGCGACATGCCGGACCACGAGGATCCGTTCTGTGATGCGCTGGTCATCAAGGCCGCCATCGAGAACTTCACTGTCTCTCGGATCCTAGTGGACAATGGGAGTTCCGTGAACGTCGTCTTCAAGAAGGCGTTTGACGCGATGTAGGTAGAAGCTAAGAGGGTGCTGGCCTCGGACGGACCCTTGTTCGGGTTCTCGGGAGAAAGGAAGGAGGTAGAGGGAGGAGTCGGCCTCCATGTCACCCTGGGGGGGGGGGGGGGGGCAGTCCCGAAACTGCAAGTTCGTCATTGTGGATGCCCCCAGCAGCTACAGCGCAATCTTCGGGAGGCCCCTGATCAGCGCCTTCCGCTGCGTCCCCTCATCTTTCCATCAGTGCTTGAAGTTCAACGCTGAGGGGGCGCAAGTCAGGGTTAGGGGAGACCCTAAGGTGGCACGGGAATGCTACGTCACCGCGGTGAACACCATCTCTTGACAGGAAGGGGCCGAGGAGATGGGGCAGAGGATGGAGGAGGACGAGCAGGAAGCCGGAGAGGTGGAGCTGGAGGTGAAGGGCTGCGCAGAGAAGGCGGAAGGAGGGGGTTTGGAGGAAGTGGTCGAGGTAAGGGCCGTGGCAGAGGAGATGGAGGTAGAGGTCCCCGCTCAGGAGGAAGGGGATACCGAGGGATGGGGGGAGCAGTCCAGGCTGGAGGCCGCAGAGGAGGTGGTGGAGCTGGAGGTGCTCACCCGCGGAGGCAGGGTGGAGAAGATCCGCGTCAGCGGGGGGCTGACCCCGGAGGACCAGGGCAGGATGCTGGAGTGCATCCAGAAGAACGTGGACATCTTCGCCTGGAGCGCCGCGGAGATGCCGGGGGTTGACGCGGATGTGGCTTGCCACCGCCTCAACCTGGACCCAGGAACACGCCCCGTCCAGCAGAAGAAGAGATCCACGGCGGACAAGCTAGCGGAACCCATCAGGGAGGAGGTGGCAAAACTTCTCAAAGCGGGCTTCGTGTCCGAAATTCAATACCCCGGCTGGGTCTCGAACGTTGTGATGGTCAAAAAGGGAGACGGCCGCTGGCGCTTATGTATCGATTTCTCCCTTCTTAATAAAGCTTGTCCTAAGGATTGTTACCCCTTGCCTCGGATCGACGCGCTGGTTGACTCAGCCGTCGGTTTTTCTGTAATGAGTTTTTTAGATGCATTTTCAGGTTACCATCAGATCAGGATGCACCCCCCAGACATAAAGGATGTCTCATTCATCACAGGGGACGGTTGCTACTGCTACAAGATGATGCCGTTCGGGTTGAAGAACGCCGGGGCCACCTACCAAAAGATGATGGATAGAGTCTTCAAGGAACAGAGGGGGAGGAACTTGGAGGTGTACGTGGACGACCTCATGATAAAGAGCCGGGACGTGGACTCCCACCTTCGGGACCTAGAGGAGACGTTCGCCACCCTGCGCAGATACAAGATGCGGCTGAATCCCCTTAAGTGCGTTTTTGGGGCTGGCCGAGGGAAGTTCTTGGGGCACCTCCTCACCCCCGCAGGGGTCGAGCCGAACCCGGACAAGGTCAAGGCAATCTTGGAGTTGGGGTCCCCGCGGAACGCGAAGGAGGTCCAGCGGTTGACAGGGAAGCTAGCAGGACTGAGCCGTTTCCTCTCTCGGGCAGGGGAAAAGTGCTCCCCCTTCTTCAAAACACTGAGGGGGGGCCAGAGGTTCGAGTGGACTAAGGAATGCGAGGAGGCATTCCAGGCCCTCAAGACGCAGCTGACACAGGCCCCGCTGCTCCAGGGGCCGAAAGAGGGTGAAGATTTGTTCTTATACCTCGGGGTCGGGGCAGAGGCCTTAAGCTCCGTCTTGGTCCGAGAAGAGGGGAAGAGGCAGCTCCCTATTTACTATGTCAGCCGGGTCCTGAGGAAGGCCGAGCTCCGATATCCAATCTTAGAGAAGCTTGCGTTCGCACTGATCATCTCGGCTCGGAGGCTACGACCATACTTCCAGGCACACTCGATCCGAGTGGTGACCGACCATCCCCTCCGCAACGTCTTCGAGGGGGTGGAGCATTCAGGCCGGCTGGCCAAGTGGTCGGTGGAGCTGAGCGAGTTCGACGTCTCCTTCGTTCCGCGGCTCTCGATCAAAGCTCAGGCGATGGCCGATTTCTTGGCCGACTACGTGGTGGAAGTAGCGGAGGAGGAACTCACCCGCCCGACTCCTTGGAAGGTGAGGGTGGACGGAGCCTCAGGAAGGCATTCTCTCGGAGTAGGAGTGGTTCTGGAAAACCCTCAAGGGACTCGGATCGAACAGACGGTGGTGGTGCATTTTCCCATTACCAACAACCAGGCTGAGTACGAAGCAGTGATAGCGGGACTACGCCTGGCCAGAGAATTGGGGGTGCTGGATGTGGAAGTTCTGACCGACTCCATGGTGGTGGCTTCCCAGATCAACGGGGAGTTCGAAGCAAGGGAGCCCGCTTTGAAGTTATACTTAGCCAAAGTGAAGGGAGTCATCGGGACCTTCCAGACCTTCTCCATCCGACACGTACCGAGGGGAGAGAATGACCATGCCGACCAACTGGCGAAGCATGGCCCCCGGGCAGGAGGCACCATCACCGACCTGTTTCGCCCCTCCATCGAAGAAGGAGAGCTCATGGAGATCGATCAGCAGTCCTCGTGGATGGACCCAGTAGTAGTTTTCCTCTCCACGGGAGAGTATCCGGAGGGAGTAGACAGGAAGAAGCTGAGGCACAAGTCCGCCTACTACCTCCTCAAAGACGGGCAACTATACAGAAAGACCCTTTCCGGGATGCTGGCTCGCTGCGTGTCCGAGGGTGAGGCGCAGCGGATCTTGGAAGAAGTCCACTCCGGGGAGTGCGGGAGTCATTCCGGGAGTCGGACCTTGGAGGGGAGGATAGTCCGGCAGGGGTATTTCTGGCCCACCCTGGGCCGGGACGCCGCGGAGTTCGCAAGAAGATGTCATAAGTGCCAGCTATTTGCCCCCCTCCAGCTACAGCCGGCCCAACGACTCAAGAGCATCACGGCCCCTTGGCCCTTTGCAATCTGGGGAATGGATCTGGTCGGACCGTTCCCCTAGGCCAGCGGCCAGAGAAGATTCCTCCTAGTGATGATCGACTACTTCTCCAAGTGGATGGAGGTGAAGGCGTTGGCCAAGGTGACTTCCCAGGTAATCAGGAACTTCGTTTGGGGGGAGATCATCTGTCGCCATGGGCTGCCCCAAGCCATCGTCACAGACAACGGACCTCAGTTCGCCAGCGCCGAGTTCACCAGTTTCTGCGAGCAGCTTGGGATTGACCTCAGATTCGCCTCGGTCCACCACCCCAGGAGCAACGGGCAGGTGGAGGCGGCGAACAAAATCATCGTCAATCTCCTCAAAAAGAAGGTGGAAAACTTGAGGGGGAGTTGGGTGGAGCGGCTCCCCGCCGTCCTTTTGGCCCTTAGAACCACTCCTAACACGGCCACGGGAGAGACCCCCTTCAAGCTCTCCCACGGGTGCGAGGCGGTGCTCCCCATAGAATTTGAAGTTCAAACGGCGCGGGTCGGAACGGCCAGGGAAGGCCGAGAGGAATGGCAAGCCGAGAATGGGGAGGAGCTGAGACTCTCCCTCGACATGGTAGAAGAGTTGAGGGATCTTTCGGCCGTCCGACAGGAGGAGGTCAAAAGGAGGATGGCGAAATACTTTGACAAACATGTCAGGGTCAAGCAGTTCACGGAAGGGGACCTGGTACTGAAGAAGGTGGACGCGGCAGGACGGTCAGCATCCGTAGGGAAGCTCAACCCCAGCTGGGAGGGGCCATTCATTGTGAAGGAAGCTTTGAAGTCGGGGGGCTATCGGCTCCAAAATGTAGAGGGCGAGGCCCTGAGTCTCACCTGAAGTGGGGACAACTTGAAGAGATTTTTTCCCTAATTTCCTGTAAGCAACACGATTTATTATAATGAAGCTTTTCTTTTCCCTCCCCCCAGGACTGTCATACCTAGGCTTGCTCAGAGAGTTGGAATGAATTTGGACCCCGAGAAGATCCCGCTGCCAGGCTCCCACCTAGCTGGCAGGGCCGGAAGTCACTCGGTGTCATCCCTAGCCTCGAGAAGATCCCGCTGCCAGGCTCCCCACCTAGCTGGCAGGGCCGGAAGTCACTCGATGGAATGAATTTGGACCCCGAGAAGATCCCGCTGCCAGGCTCCCTCCTAGCTGGCAGGGCCGGAAGTCACTCGGTGTCATCCCTAGCCTCGAGAAGATCCCGCTGCCAGGCTCCCACCTGGCTGGCAGGGCCGGAAGTCACTCGATGGAATGAATTTGGACCCCGAGAAGATCCCGCTGCCAGGCTCCCACCTAGCTGGCAGGGCCGGAAGTCACTCGGTGTCATCCCTAGCCTCGAGAAGATCCCGCTGCCAGGCTCCCACCTAGCTGGCAGGGCCGGAAGTCACTCGATGGAATGAATTTGGACCCCGAGAAGATCCCGCTGTCAGACTCCCACCTAGCTGGCAGGGCCGGAAGTCACTCGGTGTCATCCCTAGCCTCGAGAAGATCCCGCTGCCAGGCTCCCACCTAGCTGACAGGGCCGGAAGTCACTCGATGGAATGAATTTGGACCCCGAGAAGATCCCGCTGCCAGGCTCCCACCTAGCTGGCAGGGCCGGAAGTCACTCGGTGTCATCCCTAGCCTCGAGAAGATCCCGCTGCCAGGCTCCCACCTAGCTGGCAGGGCCGGATGACACTCGATGGAATGACTCGGAAAGCAATGGCCTGCGACCTAGAGCAAATCGCGTTGTCAGACTCCCACCTAGCCGGCAAGGCCGGGAACTACTCAAGAAGCGTGCGCAGCAGGACGGAATCGCAAGGGTTAGTCAAAAAAGAAGGAAAGGGTCTAGCATAGCCCCACCCTCAAGCCCCGGGAAAGGTGGTCGAGCAAATGCAAAGGCCTGGGCGAGAGCCCGCAGAGAGTTAAGCATTCGGCCGAGGGGCGAGCCAGCTCGCCTCGCTCGGCGGACGAGCCAGCTCGCCTCGCTCGGCGGACGAGCCAGCTCGCCTCGCTCGGCGGACGAGCCAGCTCGCCTCGTCAGAGCCGGGCCGCTGGGACGGGTCGCGCCGTCCGGCAATAACGTCATTGAAAAAACAAGACCGGCGAGAAATATAAAAAGAACAATAGCTAAAAGGAACAGTAGCTAAACATATAAAGTATAAGCGCAACTCGCGCATACATCTCAGACCAGATTCTTATACACATAATGTTCATCTACAAAGTAAATTACAAAAAAGGCGGGGGGGAAAAACGCGAGATCTAGAGACCCTAAAGTGGCTGGAAGGCCTTGTCGCCAGGGTCCGGCACAGGGAGGAAAAGCGCCGGCACAACATCTTCCGCTGAAAGTCCCGCCGCCTCGCTCGTAAGCAGGTCCGCGCGCCGCAGCATCTGCATCGTATACTTTGCCGCACTGGCCGCGTTCTTTTGCATGAGCACCTCCAGGTCGTAGTCGGACAGGTGCTCGCGTGGGCAGACCCCGCTGGCTGGAGGAGGGACAGCGGCAGCGGCCTCCAGCTCGCGTATCCGGGCCTCCAGCGCCGCCTTCTCCTGGCCAAGGGTGGCAATCTCGGCGCCCATCCGGCTCGCCGTAGCCGCATCCTGAAAAAAAGAAAAAGGGATTATCATGAGCTGCGTTCGCAAGGAGAAGAGATTAGCTCAGGTTGAGAGCGTACCACCCCGCCCAGATATTGCGCGAGGGCCTCCTCGGCAGCGGCGGCTCGCCCTCTCTGAAGGTCCGCGTCCACCCGAGCGAGCTTCCGGGCCTCTTCTTTCTCCTCCGCCATCTTTTGGATAGATGCGGCGTTCCGCTCCACCTGGGTGCAGCGTCGCCCCACCATGTGAGCCAGCTCCAGACCGCGCAGCTGGGCCCGTGCGCTCTCATGGATCAGCACCCGCGTCTCCTCCTTGTCGTATATGGCGGCGTCTTCGCGCGAGTACAGCCCAAAGGAGAAGCTGTACGCCTCCCCGCCGATCGTATCCTGCTCCATCCAGCTCGGCAGCAGGGTCGAGATCGTTGCGCGATTCGACTCCTTGTCCCAAGCCAGGAGCGGGACGCCGAGCTCGTCCAAGTACCTCTCGCCGTAGCCGAAGTTCCGATGCCCTCTCGGCACCGGCCCCGCAGCGGCTTCAGACCCGCCCGGCGGCGCGGAGGTGCCTCCCGCCCCGACCGGGGAGTCGCTGGTCGAAGCAACCAGCGGGGGCGAGGGGGCCTCAGTCGGCAAGACCGCGGGGGCCTTGCCCTTTCTTTGGCTCGCGGAGGGTTGCTGATCCGCGGTCTTCGCCGACTTCGGCGGAGGCGCTGACTATCCGCCGCCCGGTCGCTTCTTGGCCGGGATCGATGAGATGTCGCGCTGGGCGGCATCCGCAGCCTGGGCGCGGGCGAGAACCCCGGGCGGAATCCGAGCGCTCTCATAAGGGGGGTGAAGAGGTATGTCGCGTTCACCTGCGAAGAAAGGAAGGTGAGATGAAAGAAGAGTGGGAAAGTAAGGACTAATGGAGACGAGTGGCAAACCTCCCCCCGGCGGGACAGCTGCGAGATCGTCAAGGTGGCGGCGCAGGAACGCAACCTCGAAGTTCTTCCCGACGAAGAACGCGAACAGGTCGGCTTCATGGCCGCCTAGGTTGGGTGGCCTATAGCTCGCCTCGCTGAGCTGCACCGGCGAGAAGGGCACGTTGCCGAAGTCCCCTTTGACGAACAGGAACTTCTTCAGCCAGTTGTGGCTCTTGTTGACGGTCTCCCGCACCTTGAGGTGGGCGCTGGAGAAGTAGGCCGTCCCGTCTCGGTTCGCCCTGAAGGAGAACAGCTTCCGGAATACTGCGAGGCTGAACTCCACCCGCTCCTCTCGCAGGAAGCAGGCGAACCCCATCATGACGGCGATGGAGTTCGGGGTCATCTGGCCCAGGACGACCCCGAAGTATTTTAGCACTTGGCGCACCTCGGGCCATAGGGGGAGTCGCAGGCCTACCTCGAAGTGAGCTAGAGGGATGGTGAGCTCATCCCCAAACAGGTCATTGATCTTCTCCCTCTCATCGGGTCGCCTCGCAGAGAACCCGGCTGGGATGTGGTCGCCTAGAGCTTCCAAGTATTCGCGCTCTGTGATGACGGCGCGAGGGAAATCATGCTCGGAGAAGGTCCAAGCGCATTTGCTTCGGCCATCCGCGTCGCCGGCGCATCCGCCCATCCCCGTCGATTCGCCGCCGAGTGCGAGAGAAAAAGCCAGAAGGCGGACACAGACGATACTCCGCGGGAACGGGAAGCCAGAAAGTTAGGAAACGGTGGAGAAATTAGGGCCGGCAAGGCCTATTTATAGGGAAAGAAAAGGGCGGGAAACTTCCCGCCGAAAGGCGGGGTGCGGATAGCCAAAAAACAATCCGACGGTTCGACTTCCCGCGCGCGAGCGCACCTCAAAGGTCGAGCCGGCACGGTTCTTGCCCGGCTGCAACCGCGGGAGACCAGCGCGGGCGAGCCAACCCCAACCCGCACCCGCACGCCGTGCCGCGCGAGATGAGAGATTCCCGTCTAGCGAGCTCCTCGGCTCGCCCTCGCCCCGATCAGCGGGAAAGGAAGAATGGACCTTTCCCTTAACCCGCACACAGAAAGCCAAAGAAAAGCAGCACGATAACTTCAATACATCTCAGCAACAAAATAGTTAGGCCCATAGGTGGGCTGAAAGAGTCGCGAGCAAATTACAAATACGAAGAACTACAAAATGACAACAAACCCGCGGTATCCCGCGAGCGAGGGGCAAACAACTGGGTCAGTACTCGACCCACTTCCACCTGTGCCGCCTCTTTGTTCCCGACCGAGGCGGCACACGGGGATCGTGGTAATCGCGAACCGCCACCAGCTCCCGCTGAGCCCGCCCGACCTGCTCCACGGCGCTCTTAAGATGCCCCTCGGCTCGCGTTATGTGCACACCCGGCGAGGTGACATCGTCGTCTTCCGCTTCGCGCGGAGGGCCCTCCAAGGCCGCGAGCCGGGCATCGGTCTCGGCCTTGTCGTCTTCGATCCTCCTTATGACCTCCTGCAGCAGCAGTGTGTGTTTCTGGAATAGCCGCGTCACCTGCCTCTTCATCCCCGCCGCATCGTTCGGGTCGCCCAGATAGTCAGATACACTGTCCACGTCAGGCGGAGGCGAGTACCCTTCGCTCATCTCGGTCTCAGGCGAGGCCCTGCGAAAGCCTGCAAGCAGGGAGGGGTCAGAATGAGCGAGCAAGAGACAAAATCAACGATAAAAACCAGCTCACCCGGGGTTGGCACATCGCCTGCACCGACAGATGGGCGGGAAGAGCCCGACCGACCCTGAAAGTTCCCTCCCTCGAGGGTCTCAAGAGATTTCCCCAGCCCGTGGGAGACCGCCGGACAGGGAGTTTCCGGAGGTGGGCGATCCAGAACCGAGGAACCAATGACCTTCTCGGGCGACTCGCGAGAGGGGCGATCCTCTCCCCATTCCCCACCCCTCACAGGGGATCGCCTGCAAAATAAAGGGTCAAAGGTACAACAATAACTCGCTGAAGGTCACGACTACCGGGGATCACCTCGACACCCGCGGCCGAGCTGGAGCCCGGACAATCGCCCGCCAGAGACCGCCTGACAATCTTCCCCTTCGCCGGCCTGAAGACAGGGCCGGGAGACCCGCGTGATAGCCAAGGGGCGGCCTCGAGGGCCTCCTCCTGGGTCTTCAGGCTCGCTGCCGCCAGGCGAGCTCGCACCTCTTCGCTGACCGGCATCAAGAAATCCGGACCTGCTCAAAGGAAATGAAGGGATCTGGGGAGCCCCCCTCCGGGGGTTAGCGGTGTGTATTTATAGCAGGACAGTGGGCCCCCACCAGAAGATTCCCTGCCAGCTCAGCACGGGGGCTCGCCGAACACGCGGGTTGGATGATTCTTTCCGAGCTTGATTCAAGCTCAAAAAGAGCGGGGATTGTGTACAACCCCGTGTCCGGCGAGCGGGTCCCGCCAGGAAGGATGAGTGGACCTGGAGCCGTGACCCGCACCCGGGCGGCGAGGCGGGCTATGCGGCGGAAGGCCTGACCCGCTCCCGCCCACCACGGGCGAGCGGGCTGCCAACCCGCGGCGAGCGAGCTGGCAACCCGCGGCGAGCGAGCTGGACCCAGGGATGGCGACCCGCCGGCTGACCCCCCCTGCATGCGACCTGACCGCCGATCCGCCCGGCAAAAGGCTGGCAGCTCGCCCCTATCGGCTCGCGCTCGCCCAAGGAGAACAGGCGAGCCCCGGAGCCAGGTCGCGCCCGCCTCCTGCAGGGGAACTGAAGGCGAGCTGACCGCCCAGGGGTGCGAATAGCTCCTCAGAACAGCGGAGCCTCGCTGTTGGCAGACCAGTTTGGACTGCGCATAGCCGTTCAGAACAGCGGAGTTTGGCTATTGGCAGACCCAACCAGGGGCCTTTTGGTATTTCCAGGTCAGTCCTTTTGGTTATTGGCAGTTCAGATTCTGAAAATCTATAAATAAGACCCAAGGGGTACCTCAGAGGGTACGTTTTCAGTGCCTCCTTGCCCTCATTCTCAAGTGTTCTCTGAGGGTACCTTAGCTCGGCTCTTGGCTAAGGAGGGGAAGCGCTCAGAGATCTTCCGGGTTTGTGGTGGGACCTCCCTGCCGAGCCCTTGGGTCTGTCCTTTCTTGTCTCTCTCGTTGTTTTTCTTGCAGGTGCGAAGTAGGCGCGAGACCACCACTTCCCCAAGGGTCGAACTCCACAAGAGGCCGGTTTCCGGTTTCAACAATTGCTACTCTGGAAGATTATTACCATCTCATATTTCATGCATCGCTTCAATTTTATGACAACCAAGATGCTTGAAGATTTCCCCAATGAAATCTGAAATAGAAAAACAATAAGAAAAGAAAAAAAATCAAATATCCTATATTATGGCAAAGATAACGCTTCTTCTATCAAATTATAGTGGCATAAAGTCCAAACCTAGGGAGAGAAAAAAACAAAATCAAAGTACTGCAAATCAAAAAATATGAAGACTACAAAAACATCAACTGCCCAATATTAGTTTATTTATAAGAATCATTTTGACGGTGATCACCAGTACTCATGTATAAATTTATTATACATGTAATATTTGCTAATAAAAACTTTTATTATTCTGGAATTTTTAAGGATGAAAACATGAAAGTAATTTTTGGTCAGATGCAAATGAAGTTCTGTTATTGGTTAATATCCATAGTTGTGATTGTAAAGTTGATATGCAGCCATTTAAATCAACTGCATCTCTATTTGAATAAAACCCAGCAACTTGGCCGCCAACATGCGATGATCGCCATTTAACGCTGGTGAAGAACTGGAGGTATCTTATCCATTCATCACGTCGGTTTTATGTTGAATAATTGTTTATGAAAACATCTTATTTCACCTCCTAATCCATAAAAAAATAATCACATCCTATTTCTTTTATGCAAACAATGATAATTGTAGGCATATTTTTCGGTGAATAAAATTTAGACTGGGTACATCCTAAAATTGTAGGCTCCCTATTGGTCATTCCTAAACCATGGAGACAGACTTCTAGCTAACCTAAGAGATCTACTTATACTGTTAAGCCTTTAAAGAGAAACCTCCCTCTAATACCACTTGAAAGTCTTGTTTTCAAGGCTAGCTTTACACTAGAGGGGGGTGAATAGGTTTTTGTCTCTATTAAACTTTTCTAATCTATTTATTAGATTATTGTGTCTATTGATTATATTAGATCAGCTTTCAAGAACATTCACAGAAGACACAGTAAATTTATAGTGGTTCCCCAATCTTGGGTACATCCACTGTCCCTCTGTGCCTATCTAACAGTGTGTTAGATTTGTCTCTCCCTCCAGAACTCAACTTCTTAACAGCTTACAGCACCGATCCCACAGGATCACACACAGGTCACACAGACCAACAACTTAGGCACTAAGCCAACCCAGGTCACAAAGACCTATCACCTGGCACAAAGCTAAACACACAGGTCACTAAGACCTCAGCCTTTATAGAACAGACTTACAACTCCTGATTCACTAAGAATCTTTACAGAAAATAAAAGTAAAGAATGAGATGTTAAGACGCCATAGCAAGCTTTGTGTCTCCTTCTTCTTAGACTGAGTAGATATCAGATCCAAGGTGTTGTTGTTGAAAACAATATGCAGGCAGTTGAATCTCTCTTCAAACAGCTTCCCTTTTCCCTGCAGAACTTGTAGGTATGCTAGCTTCAAATCCTGCTGATGAAGATGGGGATTGCTTCAGCAATCTCTTTCCCAACAAGGTTCTCTATGCAGAACAACTCTTCAGGCTCATCGAAAATGACGAGGAAGAAGATGACGTTCAGCCGCACTTTCATTTTCAGAAAACTTAGACAAGGAATGCCTTTTTTGATTTGATAATCTGATTCTTTATATCTCTGGCCGATTGAGCAGTGGGTCCCACCACCAGGATTGATGGCCCAAATTTAGCCACTCTGCCTACGCTTTCCATTCATTCCCGATTCAACAGCTCTTTGCTGTGAGTGGGCCCTAACACTTAATGATGAAATATTCCTTGGTAATTGCAGAAGATAACAACACTGGCCCCACCAACGTCTTTGGCAGCATTTCCGCAATATTTGAATTTTGGTTGACTTTTCACTTTGCTGAAGTCAGCATGACTAAGCATCTGTGGACTTAGCCAAAATGCAATCATTAGAACCAAAGGCATTGAGTGATTAGGTATCACTCAACGCCACAACACTTAGACAATATTTTGTCTGTCTAGGTATTGAGCTCGACGAACGCTGAGCTCCGTTCGACGAATGACAAGCTCAGTTCGACGAAAGCATAAAAATCAGTTCGACAAACTTTAGACTTCGATCGTCGAAAGATAAAACTCAGTTCGATGAACTTCAGGCGCAGTTCGACGACCGTTGAGCTCAGTTTGATGAAGCTGAGCTCGACTAAAGCCAAGCTATCCATGCATTTGGACTTAGTCAAAATTCTACTTCAAGACATTGATGGCGTCGAGTGCGTTGAGAGAGCTTGCCTCACTCAACACTTTTTGTCTTAACAAAATTTTTTGTGCCTTGGCGTTAAGAGAGTAAGCGCCACTCAACGCCAAACTACGTAATAGAATTTCTGTTATCTAGCATTGAGAGAGTAAGCTACACTCAACGCCTTTTGCCTTGGCATTGAGAGAGTAAGCTCCACTCAACGCCAAACGACTTAAACAGATTTTTTATTATCTGGCATTGAGAGAGTAAGCTACACTCAATATCTTTTCCCTTTGCGTTGAGTGAGTAAGCTTCACTCAACGCCAAACTACTTAACATAATTTTTCTATTATCTAGTGTTGAGTGAGTAAGCTACAATCAACGCCTATGGATTTAGTCAAATTTTTGCTCAACATTTCTGTGGAGTTGACCTGTACATCAACACTCAACTCTTTGAGCTGAATGGCGTTGAGTGAGTAGACCAAACTCAACGCTTGTGGACTTGGCCACATTTTTAGCCAATTTTTAGGCTAAGACTGACTCAGCCTTACTCACAGCCTTTTGCTGTATGACGTTGAGTGAGTAGATTACACTCAACGCTTTTGTACTTAGCCATCCTTTTTGTCTATCATTCAGTTAGGCTGAGATAGTCTCAACGTTATATGTTATATGACATTGAATGAGTAGACTATACTCAACGCTTTTGTACTTAGGCAAATTTCTACTAGACACTATTGAATCCATACCTCTGGCGTTGAGTGAGCTTGATCCACTCAACGCCTGTGGAGTTAGTCGATTTTTGTGTTGTGTCCAACAACCACTTCTTGTATCCACATATCCAATCAATATGAAATGGACTAACCTGCACTCAAGAACTCAAATGCACATCAAATACAGTTGATGTGTGTGACATTGACATTTTGACTTCTCACAAATCAGGGGCATTGGGAACAATGAACCCAACAATAACTATTTGTATAGTTTTTGCAGAAGGAGCAGATGTTGGCACCATATATGCTAAATATGGTTCAGCATACAATTCTTCTACTCTTCTGTAATTTATTGGTGGAGGTGATGAATCTGTTGGATCCCTAGTTGATTTGGGCTAGGTTCACTAGATTAGGATGTGACCCAACATGTATAGCCAGGGTCAAATTTGTGTCCTAGAGTCTAGGCCAAGTCCTTAGAGTCAACTTCAGATGGACCAACCATCCTCCAGACTATCAGAGACTCAAGACTTAGAAGATTTCCAGACTAAGTAAAATGAGTTCGACGTTCGTCGAACTCAGGTCGACAAAAGACGTTCTGAGCTCGACGATCTTGAGACATTTCTTTGTACTGAGCATAACGATCTTTGTTCTCTGTTTGACAAAGACTGAGATACTTCAACAAACTAAAGTCAGGGTAACTCCAGATTTTTCTAAGTACAGCTTCAGGCTTTGGTCGACGAACAAGAATCTGAGCTCGACGAACTTGGACCTCAAGTTCACAACTTCTCAGGTCGACGAAGTCAACTTCTCTGGTCGACGAATTCAGTACTCTGCTCGATGATTTCTGGTCGACGATTTGAATCCTTCTCAGTCAGAGACTTTTCAGATTCTAGTCCACAATCATTCTTCGGTCGATGAATTTGGATCTCAGCTTGACGAATAAAGTTTGTCAGTTCGACGAATATTGTAGCAGAATTGACATGTTTCCCTTGAAGACTAATTGCTATTATCTGGTCGACGAACTCATCAGCTCAGCTCGACGAACTATGAACTCAGCTCGACGATTCCTGTTCTTCGTTCGACGATTCCAGATTAGGTCTTATCAAGTTTTCCATCCCTGTTCTTGGCGATGAATCCTGAGTAATTAATACTCAATCTTCTCGGAATGTTACCGTTGGAACGAGCATTGATCATGGATTATTACATGCCGTTTTTCCATGGGACAGTTAGGGAAATCATTGATTGCCGCTTCCTTCCCAGGCCAACTGCATTTACTTCTCAAACATTCAAATTTCGAATGTTCTTCAGTCAGTATCAAGTCAGAAAAGAAAGGATTAAGCAGTACTATAGACATAGACAGACATAGTACTCAAGAACAATTTTACAGAAATCAATAGTTTTCATACTGCAATCAGCCTAAGCCAGAGAACATCAAGAAGAAGAAGAACATTCAATCACTATCAAGAGTCTTCTTCCTTCAATCCTCCAAGACAACTTCAGAAGGACAACAATCTCTATCTGTCAAAGAAGTTCCTGAATCAATCTCTGGTCAAGACAATCCAGTTCTTTGAAGACCTGTCACCCTGAAGCAGTGCTCCAGTTTTCCTGATCCATTCAAGATCTTAGGGGGAGCAATCTGCTGAAATTAATCCATAAGTCTTCTCAGTTGTTATTGAGAAAGAGAAGACACCATCACCCCTTTTCCATCTTCTGTACAGGGTTTTAATTCCCTTCAAAATTATTCCTCGTTGCAAGTCTCCTACCAAAAGACTTGAGGTTTTGGTTTTTGGGCACCTGAACAAAAGCTCATTGGTGTCAGGCACCTGATCAAAAACCTGAGTAGATTCCTACCAGGGTGGTAGAAGAGTGGATGTACCCAGGTTGGGGAACCACTCTAAATTTCTTGTGTCGTCTGGTTGCCCTTTTTCTTCTGTTTTGGCTGTGATTTGTGATTTGTTAGGATTGCTGTGCTTATTATTTTATTTGCTAATCTGTTCACTTAGGATTAGAGCAAAAGTTATAAAAAAAAGTTTGTAGAGAGCACAATACTCTATTCATCCCCCTCTAGAGTATTTCAGATCTAACCTACACTTTCAATTGGTATCAAAGCGAGGTTGGTTAATCTACCATACCTTGAGAGGTTAATTAGTTGTGCAGGCTAACACCTGAACCATAAAGATCCCTCTTGTTAGATCTGATTGTTTTGTTTTTGTTATTAGATTTATTTCTTCACAGAAATGGCTCAAAACAAAGATTATGCAAGCATCATACCTCTGGTATGCAATCTTAACAGGTTTGCCATCTAGAAGGCAAAAATCAAACTATATATGAACTTTATTGATGGAGATATTTTTGCTTCCATCTTGACAGGAGTACCTCCAGCACCTGCAGCTTCTACAAGCACCTCCACCAACATGACTGCAGTACCTCCTCCAGAGAATAATGATGCATACAAGAAAGCCAAAATTGCAGTTGCAAAAGCAATGAAGATCTTGGCTCAGACTATGTCAGATGATATATTTCAGAAGGTGGCTGAGTGCACCTCAGCCAAGGCCATTTGGGACTCCTTCAACCAAATGGTAGCTGGTTCAGCTAATGAAAGGAAAGACAGGAGATCAAATCTCATATCCCTATATGGGAATTTTAAGAAGGATGAGGCTGAATCAGTTGCTGAAATGTACAATAGGTTGAGCTCAATCATCAATGAGCTTAAAACTTTGGATAAAGACATCACCCTGACAGAGGTGAATGACAAAATCTTGATGTGCTTCCCTAGCTCTTGGGATTCAAGAATCTGGCCTATCAAAGAAGCCAGAAGCCTAAATGAGATATCAACTGAATCTCTGCTAGGCAAATTAAAGTCTTATGAGCAGTTGATCAAATCAGGAGAAGCAGCTGAACAGAAAGCAACAACTCTAGTGAGAAAGGACCACAGTATAGCCTTCAAGGCATCTGAGGAAAGTGAGACCTCAACATCAAATGAAGAACTCATGAGCCTCTTTGCAAAAAGATTCTATAAGATGGCTAGAAAGGATTTCAGAAGGAAATCATCAAGGCAGGATGATAAGCCCAGATTTGACAAAACACCAACCAAGGAGGTTGTGTGCTTTGGATGCAGAAAGCCTGGACATTACATATCTGAATGTCCAAAAAACCAAAAGAAGGAGAAAAGCAGAGAAAAGGACTCCAGGAGAAAACACAGCAGCAGACCCTCCTCCAACAAGTACAAAAAGAAAGACAAGGGCTTTTTTGTTGAGACATGGAGTGATACTGAAGAAGAAACATCCTCTTCCAGTTCAAGTGAAGAAGAGGAAGAAGCAAGATCCAAGGAGGTTTGCCTTATGGCAATTGATTCCTCCAGGAGCTGTTCAGGATCAGAAGGAGAATCTGAAGATGAAGTAGCCTCAGAGTCAGAGGCAGATCAGGTTCTTTCTAGTTTTAATTTCAATTCTGATTCTTTTAAAATTGAATTCAAAACTATGTGTTTAGATTTAATTAATTCAAAAAAAAAAACCCTTAGAGAAAGACTAGGAAATCTTGAATCTATTAACTCAAAAAATATTAAACTAAAAGATCAACTAACCTTAGCAAATGAACAGATAATTAAATTAAAATCTGATTTATGTGAGGCCAAATAACTTGAGCAATCTCTTAATGGTAGAAGTCTCATGCTGATGGACATAACAAGCACAGTAAATTCCAGATTAAATGACAAGCTGGGGTTGAGTGCATCATCAGGTTTGCCCCCCATAATTAAGAAAAATATTCTTACCACACCCATTAAATTTATTTCTGCCAAGGGAAAAGAAAAGATAATAGACAAACCAATGTCTGAAAATAATCTAAACCCCATAGACAAGAGAAATAGAAATCAGAAAACAACTAATAAAAACAAGGTTCAGCAGCATTCGTTGAACTCAGATCGACGAAATGAGGGCCGTTCGTCGAACCCAGATCGACGAACGCTGAACGCAAACTTCAGTTATAACAATTCGTCTAACTGTGATCGACGAACTTTGTATGGTTCGTCGAGTAGAGGTCGACGAACTTGGGGCGCAGAAAATGACTATTGTTATTCTCTGAGCAGAGATCGACGATCTCAGCCCTATTTGTCGAACTCTGGTCGACGAACTTACAGAAATTCGTCGAACCCAGAAGGACCAACCATAAATCATTTCTCTTACAGAAATTCTAAGCCAGCTAATAAATCATTCAATCCAGTAGCTGATTGGGTTATTCCACCTATGAGATATTACCCTTTAGGTTATAAATCTCAACCTACTTTGTCAGTTATTTCCAGCTTTTCTTTTCAACCAAATAAAGGACCCAAGGTAACCTGGGTCAAGAACAATTGAGTTTTGTTTTTCATTACAGGTACAAGTGAGGAGCTGTCCAAGGCTGAGTCAGACCTGGTACTTGGACAGTGGTTGCTCCAAGCATATGACAGGCAGCAAGTCAAATCTATCCAATTACAAGTCCAAGCTAGGACCAACGGTGATTTTGGTGATTCAAACAGTGACCAGTCTGAAGGATATGGAGCAGTAAAGATTGGAACAGTTACTTTCGAGAGAGTAACATATGTAAGAGGACTCAAACATAACCTAATATCCATAAGCCAATTATGTGATGAAGGTTATCAGGTACACTTTAACTCTACCTCCTGTTCTATTATTAATAATGAAAACAAAACTTTTTTAATTGGAATTAGACAAGGTAACATATATCTAGTAGACTTTATTTCTGCCAAAACTGATGTTTGTTTACTCAATATCACTAGTAACCAAAATGAGTTGTGGTATAAAAGATTAGGTCATGTAAACCTTAAAAATATAGCTAGGCTATCTAAAGACAACCTTGTTAGAGGTTTACCTTCTGGTCCCTACAAGAAGGAAAACCTATGCATGGCTTGTCAATTAGGCAAGCAAACTAAAACTAGTTTCAAATCCATTAATAAGAGTGATTCACCTAGGATTTTGTACTTGCTTCATGTGGACCTATTTGGACCCATTGTAGTACAAAGCCTAGGAGGGAAGTCTTACACTTTAGTGATTGTTGATGACTTCTCCAGATTCAGTTGGGTGGTCTTTCTGAGAACTAAGTCAGATACATTCAAGGTTCTTACATATTTTCTCAGGATCATACAGATTGAGTTCTCTACTCATGTTGTATTGATCAGAAGTGATCATGGCACAGAGTTTGAGTCTCTTCTTATGCATGAGTTCTGTGAGAAGGAAGGTATCAGGCAGTGCTTCTCAGCTCCTAGAACTCCCCAACAAAATGGGGTAGCTGAAAAGAAAAATAGGACACTCATTGAATCTGCAGGCATATTATTGGCAGATGCTTACATGCCTCTATCCTTTTGGGCAGAAGCTGTAAACACTGTTAACTATGTCCTGAATAGAAGCCTTATACATAAGCTGAAAAATTAGACCCCCTATGAATTACTTAAAGGGAAGAAACCTAAAATCACATATTTTAAAGTTTTTGGTTGCATATGTTATGTTCACACAAACAACCAGAGATACATTAAAAAGTTTGAGGCTAAGGCTGAAGAAGGGATATTTCTAGGATACTCCCAGTAAGCAAGGCCTATAGGGTTTTTAATAAATCCTCTCTTAAAATTGAAGAATCAGTCCATGTATCTTTTGATGAAGCTAACATGTCTTATAAGGAGAAAGAGATTTCAACCAATAGCTTTTTGTAGGTTCCACAACTGTGTGAGTCCATGGATGGACTAAACCTTACTCAAGAGGTGTCAACCCATCCTGCTCCATAGGTTGCTGAAGACAGTGAAGAAGAAATTCAAGTGGAAGTGGCTGAACTTCCCTCAACATCTAATAACATTCCTCAAGAGGAATTAACTATAGAAGCTGTTGCTGAACAAACTCCACCCACTGATCTTGTCACACTTAGAGATCACCCCAGATCTCAAGTGATTGGAGACATTTCAGCAGGTGTACAGACAGGGCATCAACTCAACCAAGACTTGATGCATGCCTGTTTTCTCTCTCAGATTGAACCTCTCTCCATCCATGAAGCTGAGCAAGATCCCCACTGGATTATTGCAATGCAAGAGGAACTAAATCTGTTTGAGAGATGTAGAGTTTGGGATTTGGTTCTAAGACCTCATAACTACCTAGTTATTGGAACCAAATGGGTCTATAGGAACAAGCTAGATGCTCAAGGAAACATAGTAAGAAATAAGGCTAGGCTTGTTGCTCAAGGCTACAGGCAAGAGGAAGGAATTGACTATGAACAAACCTTTTCCCCTGTTGCAAGGTTAGAGGCCATAAGAATTTTCCTTGCATATACAGCTCACAGGAGATTCAAAGTTTTCCAAATGGATGTCAAGAGTGCATTTTTGAATGGAGTGCTTCAAGAAGATGTTTATGTGGAACAACCTCCAGTTTTATCTCTCTAACTCAACCCACTTTTGTATTTAAATTGCATAAAGCTCTCTATGGTTTAAAGCAAGCACCAAGAGCTTGGTATGAGACCTTAACAAGCTTTCTTTTAGAGCATAAATTTACAAGAGGAACCATAGATAAAACTCTTTTCACTAGACATCATAAGGACCAAATTTTATTAGTATAAATATATGTGGATGACATCATCTTTGGGCCTACTGATCCCAAATTATGCAAGAGGTTTGCTGACCTCATGCATTCCAAATTTGAGATGAGTAGCATAGGTGAGCTTTCCTACTTTCTTGGCCTCCAAGTGAAGCAGCTCCCTGATGGTATCTTCCTCTCCCAAGCTAAGTATGCTAAAGAGCTTATCAATAAGTTTGGGATGGGTGATGCTTCAGGAATGAAAACACCTATGGCTACCAATGCTGTTGTGGATTCTGATGCAGCAGGGAAACCTGTAGATCAGAAGCATTATAGGACAATTGTTGGATCCCTATTATACCTAACAGCTAGCAGGCCTGATATCATGTTTGCCACAGGCCTTTGTGCTAGGTTCCAAGTGAACCCCAAAGAATCTCACCTTATTTTCTTAAAAAGAATTTTGAGATAAATAAAGAGTTGCCCTAATCTAGGACTGTGGTATCCTGTAGAGTCAAAGTTTGAGTTAACTGGATACTCAAATGCTAACTATGCTGGATGTAGAGTGGATAGGAAGAGTACCTCTGGAATTTGCCAGTTCCTAGGTATGAGACTTGTCTCTTGGTTTTGTAAAAAGCAAACATCTGTGTCTACATCAACTGCAGAAGCAGAATATATGGCTACTGGCAGCTGTTGTTCACAAATGTTATGGATACAAAACCAACTCCTAGACTATGGTGTCAACTTAAATAATTCAACATTATTTTGTGATAATACTAGTGCTATTGCTATAACACAGAATCCAGTTTACCATAGTAGGACTAAACATATTGATATAAGACATCATTTCATTAGAGATAGTGTAGACAAAAAGAAAATTAACCTAATCCATATTCCTACTGATTTACAGAGAGCAGCCATTTTCACCAAACCCTTCGATGAGAAAAATCATCTATTCTTTATAAATCAACTGGGAATGATCAATGGAGAAGAGTTAAATTAGTTTCTGTCTGCATTCGACGAATTTTCCAGAGTTCGTCGAACGGAGTTCGATGAATTAGGGAAAGTTTGGGAGATGCTCGTCGAACGGAGATCGACGAATTCTCTATGTGTGGAAACAATTTTCGTCGACTGAAGATCGATGAACTTTGCTTCAGAAGATATTTCGTCGAATAGAGTTCGACGAACTATGTTCGTTTCTTCTGGATGAGATCGATGAATTATTTGTCTATAATTTATTTCATCGACCTTAGTTCGAAGAACTATTTATTTTTCGTGGAACGGAGATTGTCGATTCATATTCTGGAAAATATTATATCTAGGTTTTCTTCGATCTCCGTACCGCGCTTTCAGTTCTCTTGCACTTGATCGCCATTTTCTCTGTCTCTCTTGCAGGTCATCAATGACGATTCCAGCGAGCACCTTGGCTGCCATGAAATTCGACACCGGTTTCGACATGGATTTTGATTCATTCCAGCACTCTGACCCAATATTTCTCTACATTCTGGAACTACTAGAGGAACTTGGCCTCAAGGATTTTATGACCAGAAGGATTAAACTGCAAGCAACTAAAATTAGAGAATGGGTATACACTTCTTCTGTTTCTGAGGAAAATGTCTTGACAGGAAATATCGGGAGTAATACTGTTTCTTTATCTCCCGCCGTTCTTTCTGAAATTTTTGGGTTGGTAAATGGAGAAGACGATCTGGATGTTGATTCTGATTAGTTTAGTGCAATGCTGAATCTGATGGGGTTTACAGGGAGTAACCCTAACAAGTTGTTAAAGAAACAACTTTTTGCCGCCTACCAGTTCTTGGCATATATTGTGGGAAAAGTGCTGATGGGCAAGCACTCTGCGCACGACTACATCACAAGACACCAATTCCTTGTTATGTGCGCAGTGGTCAAGAAGAGACATGTCGATTGGGGTAAGATTTTCTTTGAATTGATAAATAAGAAGAACAGTAAGAAAGAGGTTTGCTTTGGAAGAATCTTGGGGGTTTTTCTTCAAGAAAAAGCTGTTGAATTCATGGTCTCCCCGACCATCTTCATCAATGCCAGCAAGTGCCTCACATGCGCTTTGTTTGACAGATGGGAGAGGACGATCTCCAAGCCATCCAAGGCTTCCTCCTCTTCCATCCTAGCCTCTGAGAGCACCGGGGCTATGAAGTCCACTCCCCACCCTGCAGAAGAGGCAATTCCATCTCCACCATCCCTTCCAGCACCCCTTCCAGCAAAATAACTCCCTTCCTCTCCCATTCCTTCTTCAACACTTCAATCTCCACAGCATACTTCTGTGCCTACTCCACCTCCATATCCACCACTTGATATCACTAACATTCCAACACCCCCTGCTTCACCTCATGACACATCTATTCCTACACCTCCACAGTCTCCACTTCCCCCACATTTATCCTCCATTCCATTTTACAACCTACCCTCAGACACTACAATGACAGATGTCCTTCCTCCTCTATCCCCTCCATCTGTTCCTCCTACCTCATCTACTTCTCTACCTTCACCAACTACCTCTCCATCCTTGGAATCCCCCACTATATCTACCATCTTATCCTTGCTCACTCTGCTCATCAAATCCCTAATCACAGAGGCCATTACACCTCTTGTGAATTCTAACAATTCTTTATCTGCCCAAGTTTCTCTCCTCTCTGCTGCCCCCTCTTCATTCAGGGGCCTGGCTCCAGGTTCTACCCAGGCAGGGGGAGATGCTCTGTGATGAAGCAGCAGCAGATGCAGATGCAGTAGCAGCAGCAGCAGCAGATACAGCAGCAGTTCTTCCTGCAGAAATTTTGTCAGAATTTGATTCAGATGTGAATGAATTGATTCATTTTATGGATACTGACATTGACTTAGATGAGTCAGTTCCAGAGCAAATACAATCTGTTGGTGATTTCCATTTAAATCCCACAGTTAATTTGACTGTTTTGTTGAGATATTTTGATACTATACATATGCAGTCTCTTTAAGAAGACTTCACTAAGCCATAGTTGGCTATTGTGCCCTATACATCTCCAATAAGTCCAGCAGTTGCTAAGCAACTCTGTGACAATTTTGCAATTCCTGTTGTTTCTCCAACCTCTGCAGTTCTTCCAGAAGCTGTCTCAGTTCCAGAAGATGTCTCAGCACCTATTTTTGTTATGGATGACTCTATTATGCTAGATCTGGATGAGTTAATCTTGGCTGATATTGAAGAGGAATCTAGGGCAGCAGCTGAAAGCTCTGTCCCAATTACCTCTGATTCTTGTGTACTTTCTGAAACTCCAGATTCTGAACCTTCTGCCCCTCATCCAGAAAAGGCTGTAATTGATGATAAAGCTTTAAAAGCATTGGATGCTTTATATGATAACCCTCAGGGTTCTAGTACTGAAGATGATGAAGATGATGATGATGATGATGATGATGATTCTGATGAAGATGCTGCCAAGAAGAAAAAGAAATTGTTGTCAAAGAAAATGAAGGCTCCTCCTCCTCCAGCTCCTAAGCCTAATCCAACTGCTGGCACTCCCTACTACAGTTTGCATAATGTTACTCCTTATAAGGGAATGCCTGCATGGATGTGGTTATCAAAGAACCAACAAAAGGAAAGGAAAAGAAGTAGGAGATATTCACCTCCTCCAGTCCATAGATATAGAAAGGATCCACCTCCTCCTCCTCCTCCAGCAGCTGGTGCCACTGGCTCTAGCTCTCTGAGATATTCCCCCATGCAAACCTATCAGAGAAATCAAGGGAGATCCTCTAGAAGCAGTCAGCAAGGCCATCAACAATCTTCAGGTAATCAACATCAGCAGCAACAACAACATATATCTGAATAATAGAAAGCTGACAGTCCCAAAAGATCTTACTCTCCTCCTATTCCATTTGAAGACCCTGAAACACCCAACACTGCAAGAATGACTAGGTTCTAGGAACTTATTGGTCTGTCCCTGATTAATGAAGCCAAAGCTGAAGGGAAAGACATTTCAGGTTTCACAACTATGTCAAAGTACAAGAAGGAAGAACTAAAAAGGTTTGACAAAGGCAACAAACTCTTTAATGTTGATGATTATATGAAGCTCCATCCTGAAGCAGTTGTCCCCAGAGCTACATCACTGAAGATCATTGGGGCAGCTGACATGATAATGACCCAGACAGAGGCTTCAAATCCAAACAGAGAAATTATCTTTAAAAAGCCAGGAGAGAAGACAACAGAAGACAAGTCTTTGCAGAAAAAGAAGAAGTAATCTTTATCTTGTTTTAATTTCTTTCTGCAATTTATTTTCAAACTATGTTCTTGTTTAAACAAAGCCTATGTATATATATCTGCTGCATGTGTTAGTAATTCTCTGCCAGATATATTCTTTTTTTCTTGCTTTGTTTATGTTTTGATCTGGGCTAGGTTCACTAAATTAGGATGTGACCCAACATGTATAGCCAGGGTCAAATTTGTGTCCTAGAGTCTAGGCCAAGTCCTTAGAGTCAACTTCAGATGGACCAGCCATCCTCCAGACTATCAGAGACTCAAGACTTAGAAGATTTCCAGACTAAGTAAAATGAGTTCGACGTTCGTCGAACGCAGGTCGACGAAAGGCGCTCTGAGCTCGACGATCTTGAGACATTTCTTTGTGCTGAGCTCAACGATCTTTGTTCTCTGTTCGATGAAGACTGAGATACTTCAACAAACTAAAGTAAGGGTAACTCCAGATTTTTCTAAGTCCAGCTTCAGGTTTTGGTCGACGAACAAGAATCTGAGCTCGACGAACTTGGATCTCAAGTTCATAACTTCTCAGGTCGACGAAGTCAACTTCTCAGGTCGACGAATTCAGTACTCTGCTCGATGATTTCTGATCGACGATTTGAATCCTTCTCAGTCAGAGACTTTTCAGATTCTAGTCCACAATCATTCTTCGGTCGACGAATTTGGATCTCAGCTTGACGAATGAAGTTTGTCAGTTCGACGAATATTGTAGCAGAATTGACAAGTTTCCCTGAAGACAAACTCATCAGCTCAGCTCGACGAACTGTGAACTCAGCTCGACGATTCCTGTTCTTCGTTCGATGATTCAAGATTAGGTCTTCTCCAGTTTTCCGTCCCTGTTCTTGGCGATGAATCCTGAGTAATTAATGCTCAATCTCCTCGGAATGTTACCGTTGGAACGAGCATTGATCATGGATTATTACATGTCATTTTTCCATGGGACAGTTAAGGAAATCATTGATTGCCGCTTCCTTCCCAGGCCGACTGCATTTACTGCTCAAACATTCAAATTTTGAATGTTCTTCAGTCAGTCTCAAGTCATAAAAGAAAGGATTAAGCTGTACTACAGACATAGACAGACATAGTACTCAAGAACAATTTTATAGAAATCAATAGTTTTCATACTACAATCAGCCTAAGCCAGAGAACATCAAGAAGAAGAAGAACATTCAATCACTATCAAGAGTCTTCTTTCTTCAATCCTCCAGGACAACTTCAGAAGGACAACAATCTCTATCTGACAAAGAAGTTCCTGAAGCAATCTCTGGTCAAGGCAATCCAGTTCTTTGAAGACCTATCACCTGGAAGCAGTGCTCCAGTTTTCCTGATCCATTCGAGATCTCAGGGGGAGCAATCTGTTGAAATCAATCCACAAGTCTTCTCAGTTGTTATTGAGAAAGAGAAGACACCATCATCTTTTTTCCATCTTCTGTACACGGTTTTAATTCCCTTCAAAATTATTCCTGGTTGCAAGTCTCCTACCAAAAGATTTGAGGTTTTGGTTTTTGGGCACATGAACAAAAGCTCATTGGCGTCAGGCACCTGATCAAAAACCTGAGTGGATTCCTACCAGGATGGTAGAAGAGTGGATGTACCCAGGTTGGGGAACCACTATAAATTTCTTGTGTCGTCTGGTTGACCTTTTTCTTCTATTTTGGATGTGATCTGTGATTTGTTAGGATTGATGTGCTTATTATTTTATTTGCTAATCTGTTCACTTAGGATTACAGCAAAAGTTATAAAAAAAAGTTTGTAGAGAGCACAATACTCTATTCACCCCCCTCTAGAGTATTTCAGATCTAACCTGCACTTTCAAAATCATCAGTATCAAAAACTTTATGAGGTTGTGGGGAATAACTTGGACTGTAAGTTGGAGGAGAATCTGCTCCAAAAGAGGTGACTTCTTCATCCTCAACCGTTGGTATTTTTCCTGAAATTTGATTCTGATCCACTGGTTTTTCACATTCCCAAGCTTTTCCTTCTTTAAATATAACATTTCTTGAAATAACAATTTTTTTGGTAACTGGATTAAACAGTTTGTATGCCTTGAATTCTTTGTTATAGCCAATCATGATGAGAATTTCACTTTTGGCATCTAATTTATCTCTTTTGTAGCTTGGAAGTTTTACATCCAAAGACTTTATAATGGGCAACAGAAGGTTTTTGTTGTATCATTTTTCGAACGGTGTACTATTTACTGCTTTAGTTGGTGCTCTATTATAAAATAAATAGCACAATTGACCTCTGCCCAAAAAAGTTTTGGTAGTTCTTGCCATTTCTAATACAGTTATATTTCTTCGTTCTATAACACCATTCTGTTGATGTGTCATAGGAGTGGAAAACTCCTATGTATTCATTCAGTGCGGCAGTACAAATTAAATTCCTTACTTTGAAACTTCCCTACTGAAAGTTTTTGTTTTCAAGGTCAGCTAAACACCTAGAGGTGGAGTGAATATGTCTTTTTAGTTCCTTTTTAGATCATGTTCTCCTAGATGTAAGTAGTGATTAGTTCACTTAGGCTTTCAAGACACTCATAGAAGACAAGAGCAATTTATAGTGGTTCACTAGATTTTGGGTACACCCACTATCCCTCTCCGCATTTCTAATAGTGAGTTTGATAAGGCTCTTCCCCAAAGCTCGGCTCCTTAAGTGCTTACAACTCGATTCCGATGGACCACTCAGTATCCTCCAAGACCTACAGCTCAGGTACAAGGCCCTATAACTCAGTGATTAAACAATCACCTACTTCAAGCCAACGACCCTACAACTCAAGCTGGGAGTACAACCTTACACTCAGATCCAAAATGGATCCTACCTCGCCTTTATAACACATACTTACAACTCAGATTCTTACAGGAATCCTACACTCGGACTTTAAAGAAATACTTATATCTCAAATCCTAGACAGGTTCCTACAAAGAGAATGTAAGGTTAATTGTGTTGAATTGACACCAAAGTAATTTCTCTGTGTCCACTTCTTCCTGGACTGAGCAGATTTCAGCCCTAGCTTCTGCTGATGAAGATTATGGAGATGACAGTTCGATTCTTCTTCAATCAGCAACCTTTTCTTCCATAACTTGATTGATCTGCCTCTTCTTCTTCCAGCTCAGAAATTGCTTCTGAACTTGCTGTCGCAGATGTGGATTGCAATAGCTAACTCTTGTCATTTTCAGGTTTACTGATCAGAATAAAATCATCAAACTCGTCAATAATGGCGAGGCAGATGATGATGTTCCACCAGAATGAGTAATCAGAAAACCCTAAAAGCCCTTTTCATTTTAGCCATCTTATCCTTTTATAGTCAGCTGATCAACGACTCTTTATCTATGGGCCCGCCTAAAAGGACGAGTTACCACCTTCCATTTGTTGAAAATGACAACAGCTATCCGCTAGTGCCATTAAATACATACTGCATCTTTCCCGCAAAGAATTTGAATTGTGTTGACTACGTTGACTTTTGCTGACGTCATCCATTCTGCACTTAGCCAAATTCACAGAATCACTCCAGGCGTTGAGTGTGTTGAGTGAACTAGTTTCATTCAACAATTCTGGACTTAGCTTATTCTTCAGCTCTTTTTGTATCCATGGCGTTGAGAGCATTGAGTGGTTGGCCTTCACTCAATGTCATTTGCCTTAGCTCCTTTTGAACTCTGCCAACTATTGAGGCGTTGAGTGAACTGCCTTCACTCAATGCTTCTGTACTTGGAATAATTCTGCTCTGCATGAAGGCGTTGAGTGTGTTGACTTCACTCAACGCTATCTTCCATCTGCCATAACATTTGACTGGGCATTGAGTGAACTGACTTAACTTAACGCTTTTTGACTTAACCAAGTTCCGGTTTCTTCTTAGGATTTGAGTGCAACAACATGACTCAACTCTTCCTTCGTTTGGTGTTGAGTGAACTGGCTTCACTCAACGCTTTTGTACTTCGACATATTTTTCCTATCATTTTACCAAGTCTTTGACAGAATCAGCATGGTGTTGAGTGAGCTAGCTTCACTCAACGCTTTTGTACCTAGAAACTTTTCCTATGACAGAATCTCTCTGGCTTTGACTGAGGTAGATTTACTCAATAAATTTGTTACATGGCGTTGAATGAGTTGACATCACTTAGCGCATGTGGACTTAGTCGATCTTTCTACTTGTTGAAGCTTGGCTTTGACTATCCACACCTGACTCAGTGCTTTAGCTCATCTTACATTGAGTGAGCTGTCCTCACTCAATGCTTCTAGACTTAACTAGAATCCTTCCCTTTGTCAGCATTCTCCTTTACCTCCAGTATTGAGTGAATTGACTTTACTCAATGCTTGTGGACTTAGGCAATTTCCTGAGTTTTCAGCATCCTTCTTTGTGTCCACTTGTCCAATAAATTTGACAAGGACTATACTGCATGCATGAACTTAAACACACATTAAATACAACTATGTATATGTCATTGATTTGTTTGACTTGTTACAAATCTGAGATATTGGGATCAATGGACCTAACAATCTCCCCCTATTTGAAGAAGTCAAAACTCACTATCAAATTTCTCAGTCGATGACATGCACAACATATGCAACAACAAAATATATTGTAATGATAGAACAGATCTAGGAAGATTACCACTTTCCCTGCCTGTATAGTGAGCATCATCTACTCCCCTAAATTGCTGCAAGGTATGTGATACCACTTGAAGGCCTTGATTACCTTCACCCCATTACCCTGTATGGGGACATCTATTTCTCCACCTACATTTGTCGCATGACATTGATCATCTTATTTTCCTTTGCTGCACTTGATTACTTGATCAACCTCTGATGCTACTTGATCAAACTCTTCTCTCCCCTTTTTGACTTTTGAATAGTCAGGGAGGGGTTGTTCTGCCTTGATTGTCTTTTCCCACTAGCTGATTGCAGATGATACCACTGGTGCAACTCCCATCTTCCTCTCCACATGAGGCTGAATTTGCTCCTGCAGCTGCTGGACTTTCTCCCCCTCAATAGGAGCATCTTCTATCATCAGGTTCTTGATAGAAACATTTGTCTCAATTGCCATTTTAGGTCTTTATCACCTGCAAGAAGAGCAAATCCTGCACCAAAAATATCCTAGGGAGTAACTGAAGCTATGCTAAGTTCAACATACCCAACTAAAACTTGAAGGTGTTGAACTTTACTTCATCTAGTGGGTTAGTAAAGATATCAGCCACTTGCTTGTCTGTGGGGACAAACTCTAAACTGATGTCTTCCTTTTCCATATGCTCCCTAATAAAATGATACTTAATTTCTATGTGCTTAGTCCTACTGTGCGAGACAGGATTCCTAGTAATAGAAATAACACTAGTAGAATCACAATAAAAAAGAGTTCTACTTATCTGGAGGTTCTAATACTGGAGTTGATGCTGGATCCATAGAAACTGAGCACAACAACTACCTACTGATATGTACTCTGACTCTACTGTTAAGATTGTTACACTGGTTTGCTTCTTGCTGCTCCAAGATACTAGTCTCCCACCTAAGAATTGACAGGATCCTGAAGTTCTTTTCCTGTCCACTTTGCAGCCCGCAAAATCTGCATCTGAATAGCCTTTTAGTTCAAAAACCCTATTTCTAGGGTACCATAGGCCAAGATCTGGTGTGCCCTTAAGATACCTCAAGATTCTCTTTGCAGCAGAGTAATGAGATTCTTTAGGGCAGGCCTGATATATAGCATAGAGACATATTGCATACATGATGTCAGGCCCACTAGCAGTAAAATATAGATGGGAGCCAATTATCTCTCTATACAAAGTCTCATCAACAATTTTCCTGCTTCATCTTTACCTATAGGCATACTTGACCCCATGGGATTTTTCATGGTGGAGGCATTCTCCATACCATATTTTTAATCAACTCCCTGGTGAACTTGGACTGAGATATGGATAAGCCATCATCAGTCTATCTAACTTGAACTCCCAAGAAGAACTTGAGCTCACCCATACTACTCATCTCAAACTTCTCTTGTATAAGTTTAGCAAACATCCTGCAAAGGTTGTCATCAATAGATCCAAAGATAATGTCATCAATACATATCTGTACTAGGATGATCTTGCCCTTAGATTCCCTTAGGAATACGGTCTTGTCTATCTTCCCCCTTGAGAATTTGATCTCAATGAGAAAGCTAGACAAGGTCTCATACCATACTCTAGGGGCTTGCTTCAACCCATATAGAGCTTTCCTAAGTCTATAAACAAAATCAAGTGAGTTAGAATCAACAAAACCTGGAGGTTGTTCAACATAAACCTCTTTTTTAAGTCCCCATTCAGGATGACTAACTTCACATCCATCTGGTAGACTTTGAATTCTTGGTAGGAAGAAAATGCAAGGAAGAGTCTTATAGCTTCCAATCTATCTACTGGGGCAAATGTCTGATCAAAATCGATCCCTTATTCTTGCATGTATCCTTTAGCCACCAGTCTAGCCTTGTTTTTCAATATAATGCCATTTTCATCAAGTTTATTCTTGTAGATCCACATGACTCCAATAACATTATGTCCTTTTCATCTAGGAACCAGCTTCCAGACCTTACATCTCTTAAACTGGTTTAGTTCCTCTTTCATTGCTCCAATCCAGAATTAGTCTATGTTGGCCTTATCAAATTTCTTGGGCTCTACTTGTGACAGAAAATTTTAGTAGAGTGTAGTGTTGAAACTCTTGCTTCTGGTTTGGACTTCTTGTCTTGCATCACTAATGATCTGATGTACTGGATGATCCCTCAAATGCCTTACAGCTGGAGGCAACCTTGCTTCACCTTCTTGAGCATTAGTGGCTCCATCTGGCTGAAATTCCTCACAACTTCTGTGTCCTGTACACCCTCTAGACAACATATATTCTCATCCTTATCCTGGACTACTGGATTATCTTCCTTGATGGTGGGCTTGTCCATCACCTTCTCTATGCCTGCAGAACTAGAAGGAGAGTTAGGCAGCTCACTGTTAATCATGTTTGATTCATCAAAGACAACATGAATTGACTCTTCTACAACCTGACTTATTAAGTTGTAAATTCTTTATGCCCTATTGTGGTTGCAGTACCCAACAAAGATCCCTTCATAGGATTTGGCAGCAAACTTAATCACATAAGACTTTCCATTATTCAACACATAACACTTGCTACCAAAAATCCCGAAGTAGGATAAGTTTGGTTTTCTGTATTTCAAGATCTCATAAGGAGTCTTCTTGTGGCTTTTGGTGATAGAAGCCCTGTTAAGAACATGACATGCACAGTTTACTATCTCAGCCTAAAAATATTTTGGGAGAGTTGTGTCATTCAGTAATGTCCTTCTAGCTTATATGAGAGTCCTGTTTTTCCTCTAAGCAATTCCATTTTGCTGGGGTGTTTTTGGAGAGGAGAATTCTTGGTGAATTCCTTGCCCTTCATAGAAACTTATCATTCTTGCAAACTGAAATTCAGTTTCATGGTCACTCCTGATTTTGACCACAGAACTGTCCAGTTCATTTTGTATCTACTTGACAAAGGTCTTGAATACATCAAGGGTTTCATCCTTTCTCTTAATAAAGAACACCCAGGCAAACCTAGAATAGTCATCAACCACCACAAGGGTGTAGACTTTCCTACCAAGACTATGAATTGACATAGGACCGAATAGGTCCATATGTAGGAGGTACAAGCACCTCACTAAGTATTTGATCTCAATGCTCTTGAAAAAGATCTTGGTCAGTTTGCCCTTTTGGCATGCAGAGCAGATACCCTCCTTAGTGCATTTCAACTTGGGACCATTTTTGTAACACCCCCATCCGTAAGGAATAATATAACAGAAGGTCCGGCCGGGGCCCCACGTCATATGAAACGGACAGACGAAAGAGTTACTAAATGAAACCCAAAACCCTTAAAGATTTTGAAAACGCAATCCAAACACAGAGTTGTATTCTAGAGGAAGAATAAAAAGAGTTTCATTAAAAACCGCACCCAAAGGTGAATGTACACTAACCACAATAGAAATGAAATACAATGTCCACAACTGGCCTTAAGGCCTTACAACAAAAGTGTTTAACTCAAATAAAAACGGTTTGCAGACATCGACACATAGGCCGACAACACATGAAAAGCAACTAAACAAACAGTTGGGCCTTCGAGGGCCAGCACAGCAAGAAGGGCTTCAGCCAGCTATTTCCCGCTTGGCTCCGCAGCGCCTGCAAGCAAACATTCCACCAACCGGCGACAAACAAAGCAACGGTCAGCAAGGGATGACCAAATTATAACGACCTCACCCCTTTCTCGGGGTGGCGGTGCTTCTTCCCTGCAAGTGGATTAGCATAAATACATAAATCTAGATTGTGCTATTTAAGCACCATTCAACACAAACATTGGCGCGACCGGCCCAATGTCTCGTGCACACAGGGCACCATAACGGTGTACCGGACTTCCCCGGGTCCCACCACCATTCTCAGTACTAGACTGAATGGAAACACACTGAGCATTCGCTAGCCGTGACTCAAGGTCCTCGACTCTCTCCTATGCCTGTAGCAACACATCAATTCCTTAGTCAGGCGAACTATACATAGTGCATGTATAGTTCAGTCAAGCCCATTACTCAAATTGTCGTACCCAACACGCACGACGTGGGTCAACCTCCCCTTGCCTTTTATCGCATACATAACCGGTTGTTATGTAATAAGGGTGGCACTCGCGGCCACCAGAGTTGCATGCCCAAGGCACAAAACTCCACACACTAGCCCTACAGTCTCCGAGAGACGGGCTTCGCACAAACACGACAAAACTCCCTCGGAGTTAATGTCGACGATCCAACGACTTTGTGCAAACATTAGGGTGTTTCCTGGAGCACAACTCCAGTACTAACTGCCGCCCTGGGCAGACCCCCATTCCGAAATATTCAACTTCCACAGAGTATTCTCCGGGAACCCCAGAACATCACCAATCCAGGCCAACATGTCCGGATGGGCTTCACACAGCATGCCTAAACCATACTCGCGCTTCCGGGTGCTAATACAAATAATAGCGGGGATGTAAACATCGACCCGTCGGAGAGCACCCTTCCCCCACTCGTCGGTGGAGATGGGCTTACATGCAAATATGCTAATTAAGGGCTTCACTTGCCCAAGAAGAAAAGTCATTACCCTTGACGCGCGTTTCAGAGGAATGACTTGATCACAGACTCATGAATAATTCTCGTCGTGGCTGTCCACGCACCGATCCAAGCTTCGAAGGGGATGTTCTTCTTCTGACACCACTAATTGGCCTCTCTCAAAGAGTCCAAGCCCAAACCCTACCCATCTTGGTCGGCCAAGAGGAGAGGAGGAAGGTCGGCCTTCCTCGGGTCGGTGAGGAGGAGGGGAGAGGGTGGTGTAGGGCTCGGGACTCCTACTAGACGACGATGGCTGAGATAAGAAGAGAAGAAGAAAGATCAGGCTCTTCCTTACTGGCGGCGGCCGGAATAGGGCTCAGCTTCCTCTTCATTGGTGACGGCCGAGACAAGGACGGGCTCGACCCTTTCTAGGTGCGACAGTAGCGAAGGAGGGAGAGGGATCGAGATACTGCTCCTTCTAGCCGGCGATGAGGGAGATGGAGGGAGAGAGATCAGGAGATCGGCTCCTCCTTCCTGTAGGCCGACGCAGAGGGGATTAGGAGAGAGAGAGATCGGGAGATCGGGAGAGAAAGAGAGAGGGGGATCGGGTTATGTGAGTTAGGTTTACTTTTAGGTTTTATATAAAACCCTAGCCCGATTTGCTATCCACTGACTAACCCTCTAAACGCACACCCAAAATCATTTTGGTTAAATTTGGGGCATTACAATTCTCTCCTCCTTAAAGAAATTTTGTCCCGAAATTTAAAATATGAATAACAAAATGAAATTCGTCATACCTGAGTAAAATAAATCGGGGTACTCCTCGCGCATGACCTCCTCTGGCTCCCAAGAGAGCTCCTCGCGGCCATAATTATCCCAACGGACTCTCACCATCTTGATTTCCTTTCTCCGTAACTGTTGTATGTCGCTATCGACAATGCAAATTGGCTTCGCCCTGGTAGATATGCCACTATCCACCGACACAACATCAGCCTCTAACACAGAATTGGGTTCTCGCACCGCCTTCCTTAACACAGAAATATGGAAGACGTCGTGCAACCCACTCAGCTCCGTCGACAAGGCAAGTCGGTAAGCTACCTCGCCGATGAATTCAGTGATCTCAAATGGCCCTAAATACCTTGGACTCAGCTTCTTCAAGCGTCGAACCCTCGACACTCTTTTGAAAGGCTTTATCTTCAAGTATACCCAATCTCCAACCTCGAACTCCACGTTCTGGTGTTTGGCATTGTAATACTTTGCCTGACGATCTTGGGCGATCAACAACCACTCTAAAATGGTTCGTATGGACTCATTCTCCTCAACAACATCTTTGCGCTTCAACATCTTGGTATCACCGGTTTCTGCCCATGCTAACGGAGTGTGGAACTTCCTGCCGTATAACGCCTCGTACGGGGCCATCTGAATACTTGCCTGATAACTGTTGTTATAGGCAAACTCTACCATGTGAAGGTGATCCTCCCAATGCTGTCCAAAGTCAAAAACGCACATTCGCAACATATCTTCCATCGTACGATTAGTCCTCTCAGTTTTCCCATCATTCTGCAGATGGAAGGCAGTACTAAACTTGAGCTTTCTGCCCAATGACCGATGAACGTGTAACAACCCATTTTTCAGCAGACAAAGTTTTGGGGTGACACGGCCTGGGACACGGGCATGTCCCAGGCCGTGTCCTGCGTTCGACGAGTGTTCGGGAGGAACAGTCGACGAGTATGGGCTAACAACGAGGGTTAGAACCATTCAGATAGAGGATCGAGCTGAGAAACAGTTGCGGAACAAGATGGTCAGGATGGTTAAAGTCTGATGGGACAATTACGGTCGTGAAGAGCTTACATGGGAGCGAGAGCAGACCATGCGAGCGGAGTTTCCCGAGCTATTTCTGTAGCGATTGCCTATTGAAAATTTTGTTATAACATAAACGTTGAATGTTAAAATTTTTGGTTGCTGGTTGCCTTCCTGTATTCGAATTTCGAGGATGAAATTTCATGTAGGAGGGGAGGGTTGTAACAGCCCATTTTTCAGCAGGCAAAGTTTTGGGGTGACACGGCCTGGGACACGGGCGTGTCCCAGGGAGTGTTCTGCGTTTGACGAGTGTTCGGGAGGAACAGTCGACGAGTGGTCGACAAAATTTGGTCGACGATCATCGAGTGCTTAGGACACGGCCTGTGACACGGGCGTGTCACAGGGCGAGTCAGTGAGGTCGACGAATTCAGCCCGACAAATTTGATCTAGGGCTTGTCTAGTGTCGTGTATGGGCACACGGCCTGAGAAACGGGCGTGTCACAGGCCGTGTGAGTCTCGGGTGATTTTGAGATTTTTCAGCCTGATGAACACGACCACAAACACGGGCATATCTGAAGGCGTGTCGGGTGACACGGCCCGTGACACGGGCGTGTCACATGGGCGTTTCACTGGATTGGATAAGTCGGTTGAGTGCCGTTTGAGGCACACGGACTGGGACACGGGCGTGTCACAGGCCGTGTCAGGCATAATTTGTGCTTTTGTGGCAAAATCATGGTCGTCCGTTCCTTCAACTGGGATCCAATGGCTGAGCTGCCTCCCTGTTTCCTTAAGGCCGTGGATGAGAAGGGAAATCTCATTTTGGATTTGGTCTTCTCTTTCTACACTCTTAGTGAGAGAAAGTGTGAGAAAGGGAGAGGAAGAAGGAGAAGGAGGAAAGGGGCTGGTCACTGGTGCTGCTACGGTTTTTCGATGAAAGATCCAAGGCCTTCGTTGCGGAGGAAAAGATTTTGTGGTTCTTTCGAGCCAGCTAGGCGTTCATGGCACCGAAACGGTCTTCAAGGGTAACGACCTTTCTTCCTAGCCATGTGAAGGCTTCCTTTTTGGCATATGTATGTGATTCCCCCACCAAAAGGTGGCTGATTTTGGGAGTCTTTTGGGTTGATTCATGGAATCCCCTTTGTTGGCATATAGATCCAGAAACAGAGTACAGAATAGGCATGCTGTGTGAAGCTCATCTGGACAGGTTGGTCTGGATTAGTGATGTTGCATACGAACCGGAGAAGACTCCGTGATAAATGCGTAGTTGTCGATGAACTCAGCCCGAAGAATTTTAGCTGGGGCGTGTCTAGTGCCGTTTATGGGCACACGGCCTGAGACACGGGCGTGTCACAGGCCGTGTGAGTCTTAGGTGATTTTGAGATTTTTCAGCCTGATGAACACGGCCACAGACATGGGCGTGTCTGAAGGCATGTCGGGTGACACGGCATGTGACAAGGGCGTATCACATGGGCGTGTCACTGGATTGGATAAGTCAGTTGAGTGCCGCTTGAGGCACACGACCTGGGATATGGGCATGTCACAGGCCGTGTCATGCACAATTTGTGCTTTTATGGAAAAATCGTGGCCGTTCGTTCCTTCAGCTGGGATCCAATGGCTGAGCTGCCTCCCTGTTTCCTTAAGGCCGTGGATGAGAAGGGAAATCTCATTTTGCATTTGGTCTTCTCTTTCTACACTCTTAGTGAGAGAAAGGGAGAGGAAGGGAGAGGAAGAAGGAGGAGGAGGAGGAAATGGGTTGGTCACCGGTGCTGCTGCGATTTTCCGACGAAAGATCCAAGGCCGGCGTTGCGGAGGAAAAGCTTTTGCGGTTCTTTCAAGCCAGCTAGGCGTTCATGGCACCGAAATGGTCTTCAAGGGTAACGACCTTTCTTCCTAGCCATGTGAAGGCCTCCTTTTTGGCATATGTATGTGATTCCCCCACCAAAAGGTGGCTGATTTTGGGAGTCTTTTGGGTTGATTCATGGAATCCTCTTTGTTGGCATATAGATCCGGAAATAGAGTACGGAATAGGCATGCTGTGTGAAGCCCATCTGGACAGGTTGGTGAAAGAATTGGTTCCTAAACACCTAGAGGGGGGGGGGGTGAATAGGTTCAATTCTATTTCATTCTAAGGCAGATATTAATTCAGTTAATTAAAAGAAATATATGGTTCTACAACTATTACAGCACAGAATTAACAATACCACACACAATCACAGATGACACACTGATTTATAGTGGTTCCCCAAGGTCTGGGTACATCCACTTCCCCCTTCGCCTATCTAGCAGTGTGCTAGATTCGGCCTAACTTCTTTCCTTTTCCTCAGATCCGCAGATCTTACAGCTCAGAACCCAAACAAGGCTCCTACAACTCAGAGTGAGTCCACACTCCTACAGCTCAGGCAATCTGCCCTACCTCAGCCTTCAACAAGGCCTACAACTCAGAGATCAAAATCTCCTACAATTCAGGCTCACAGCCCTACCTCAGCCTTCAACAAGGCCTACCACTCAGAGAACTTTATCTCCTACAACTCAGCCTTTATAAATCAGGCTTACAACTCAGATCTTAAAAAGATCCTACAAAAAAATGTAAATCTGAAATTCACCACCACCCTGGTTGAGAAAGAAAGGATGGAAGGTTTCTTGATCAGTTCTTGAAAGAATCTGATGTTAGAGATCAACCTGTCTTAGCTTTCTTCAAAGCTTCTTGAATCTGAACACAGTAGGGTTGATCTTCTTTGAAGTTGATCTTCAATCAAATTTTTTCTTGAAATTCAGAAATCAATCTAGATTCTTCTTGGCAGACTGGTTCAGAATCTGCACTTAAGAGACTTGTTGATGTAAGTCACTTTCTTCACTTGAATAGATGGAGCTTTCTCTCTCCAAATTCTTCTAAAGATTCTTCTGAATTCTTCTTTGAATTCTCTTGACAAACTCTGAGTAGATCACCACTTCAGAATGTCTTCTTAGATCTTCTATTGAAAATCTTCTTCTATATGTTATTGTGTATGTATCTATTATGTATTATGCTCTTCTGTTGATAGAGAATATCTATATATAGACTTCCTACATGGTAACCGACTGATCCGATTTCTAATGAACTTCTGATAGCTCTGACAGTTACAGTAGACCGGTTGGTTATGACAGCTGTCAAGTCTTCCAGTCACTTCTTGAAACTCTGTCTCTGTCCGCAAAGTGTCGAGACTGAACTTCATCATGTGTCGAAACATGTAGACTAAGTGTCGACACAGGCCTTGGTGGTGTCGACACAGCTCCCTTGGTGTTGACACTGCTTCTTGACACAGCTTCTGTAGAATGTGTCGACACTAGTTCTGTGTGTCGACACAGTCACTTCTTCTTTTCACAAGAAATCAGCTTTGTTGAAACTCTGCTATGTGTCGACACAAGTCCTGTGTGTCGACACAGTTGATGTCGACAAAGTCTTTTGTGTGTCGACAAAGTTGATGTCGACAAAGTCTTCTGTGTATTGACTCTGCCTCTGTGTGTCGACACAGTTTCTTTTGGTGTCGACACAGCCTTTCCAAGTGTCGAATTAATTGACTCCAGGTGCCGACAAAGCTTTTCTCCAGTGTCGACACAAGCCTTCATAAGTGTCGACACAGCTTATTCTGGTGTCGACTCATGGACTTAGAAACTTTTCCTACATTCCTGCATTTTCTTAACCTGCACATATGAACTCAAAACAATATCAAATACCCCTTGATGCATATCCTTGAGTAAGGTGAGGCTTCTTCAAATCTGGTACACATTTTCCAATGTACCCAACAATCTCCCCTTATTTGGAGAAGTCATAACCTTAGTCAATGATATACACCATTCATAATAAACACACATTATAATGTATAAAAACATTACATGACAGGGTAACTTATAAACAAAACATGTATAAAATATCATCACAGAATAATGATGCAAACATAATGAGCATTAATCATTGTTTTGTTTAAACTTTCAAAAGTTTCTTAACAATAGTTTACATAGATTTTCTTTAAAATTAATGATTACAATGTTGTAAAATCTAGTTAATCTTTTCTAAGGCTGGTCAGGCTCCTTGATGACTATGCCTTTGCTTGACTGGATATTGGCTTGTACTGGAGCTTCAGTATCTTCAGCTGACTTCTTGCCCTTTAGATCTTTCTTCTTTTGTTCTTAATCCCTTATCCTTTGCCTTTCAAAATAGGGAAAAGTTTTGGGAAATACTTGCTAGGCTCCTGAGCATTAGGAGGTAGCTTCCCAGCTTTTGCCTTTCTTCTATATTGTAGAATGGCTTCCTGCCTAGCTTCATGCTTGTTCCATTCTTGCTTTGTGTACCATTTACCCCTGTCATGGGTCTTGTCCTTCACAGCCTTCCAGGCAGTCAATATAATATTCCTGGATGTTGGGCTCCACTGCTCAAAATCAGGCTTCAACTCAGCATGTTCTCTGAATCTTTTCTTTGAAAGTTGAGCTTCTTGCTCTTTATTCAAAGTTGCCTCTAACATTTCTACTTTCTCAAGGATAACATTTTTAGTACCCTATGGAGGGTTGTACATTGACTGTACTTCTTGCTGAATCATATCAAAATCTGCTTGAGGGTAAATAACCCGAGCAACTTCAGGTTGATAACCTTCAAAATAAGCATGTTGCACACTTGACTCAGCTACATTATCATCATCACATAAGGGTGGATATCCAAGGGTGGCTCTGATGCTATTAGATATCCATTTAGCATGATCTGAGCCTGCTTTGACTAACACTCTCTCCCCCTTGATGACTTCTCTTTCAATATTATCTCCGAGGTCATCTTTCTGAAATCTTACTTGTTCATCTAGATAATTAACACCATCTTTATAAAATGACCTTAGTTTCAGTAGCTGATGAGAAATGATCTTTTGAGAATTCTTAATAGCTGTTTGTACAGCAGCTAGTTCTTCCTGTAATTGTTTATCAAAATCTGACTTGGCTTTAGCCCTTGCCTCAGTCTGTGCAGCAGCAGTATTCTTTAATACTGTAACAATCACATTATGTGATTCAGTCAGATTGTCATTTATCCTTAGTTTATTCTCTAGGACATAGCCTTGCTTAACAGCTATATCATCAACTTGAGTCTTTATTCCTTCTTGTTGTTTTGCTAGATAGACTACAGCATTGCCACCTTTGTGAAAGCAATCTGTCATTTCCTTCTTGTTTTGATTTACTTCAAATCTTATAGATTTGATATCTTGAGCCAAGGAGAATTGCAGATCTTTATGGGTCTCATCCATATATTTCTCCATGGCTATTCTTTGTTCATCTAAATTTACTTGCAAGGATACCAGTAATGAGCTATAATCAGTGGCTAGGGCAGGTTGTGGAGCAGTTTGTAATGCCCTTTTACAGCTTTGGCTTCGTCTTTTGAAAAACATCAGCTTTCTCTTCTTTGCTTGAATTTCTGCTTCATCTTCAGAAGCTGAGGTACTTGCAATATCAAATCTGTCCTTAGGACTAGGAGAGTTTTCCTTTTCTATCCTAGGTTGCTCCCCCTCAATGTTAGCTTGCTCCCCCTCAGTTCTTGCTTTCTCCCACTAAGTCTCAGCTTGATCCCCCTCAGTCCTTGGTAAGTCTATATCAGGGAACAACTCTTCAAGGGTAAACTCTTGTTGAGTTGGGACTTGAGGCACCACCAACTCAGGAGCATCAGCAGTTGTATATGTATCCTCCAGGATAGCATCCTGTGCGCCACTGCTGATCGAGCCCGCGCCAAGAATGTGTGGGCTGAGGAGGTATCTGCCTGCTGTCGGGAGGCGGATGCTAGAGGCTAGGAATGGCGGTGTCCATATCGAATCCGCTGAGTCTGTGGAGTCCGCGCCTGCCACTAAGTTGAGTCCGCCTATGCCGGAACGGAGACGCCTGCTGCTGAGGAGCTGAGGTTCATCAACGTAGGTAGACTGGATGGTTTGATTGCACTTCGAGTCCACGTAGCTCGCTAGGAACTGGATGCTGATGATATTTGCGGGTAGCCGGCTGGAGCGTCCGCTCTTCTTAGGCGGACTGATGATGCTGGTTGCCTATGCTGCTGGATGACAAGGGATGGGTGACCTACCGGACTAACGAGACAGGCCGTGCATGTTGGCGGGGTGGAAACCGAGGTAGCTGGCTGGCGGCCTGGAGGCAGGTCGCAACCTTTATTTGGCGGTTTGAGCGGTCTGGGCGGATAGACATTTTGAGTCTGTCAACGTTGGATGTCACCTGTCAGGAGCGAGCTAAGTAGCGACTTGTTGCCAGCCTGGGTGGATAGACATCTGAGTCCAGCAAAGGTGGCTCCTGTTGAGAAACCTGCAGTTAAGCTGACAAGGCGCGTGACCTGCAGGGGCGGACTGCAGGAGCAGTCCACGGCCCATGCCGACCAAAGGAACAAGGAGCGGTCTGGGTGGTCAGACTGCTGAGACCGCCCAAGCCATGCGGCCAGAGCGGATAGAAAGTTCTGTCCGCCCACACTAAGGCGTCGCGACCTCCAGGAGAAACCCGGAGCAGGCCGCGACTAGCGAGCTGGCTGCCTTGGGAAGGATCGTCGATTTTAGGGTTACCATACAACTTCAGGCACACAACCCTACTCTCATAGTGCTGCAGCACTCATACAACTCAGTACCCTTCCAGGTACTACCTTAGTGCGTTTCTAGGAACCTACAGCTCAGCCTCCTCCAAGGCCTACAACTTAGTGACACACTTTTTACCTACAACTCAGTGACTCGCTAGTCACCTATCTCAGCCTTATCATTAAGGCCTATAATTCAGGCTGAGAGGACAACCCTACTCTCAGATCCACACTTGGATCCTACCTCAGTACCCCAGCAGGGCACCTACCTCAGTGACTAATTAGTCACCTACAGCTCAGGCCAAAAGGCCCTACAACTCAGATTAAGATAAGCTGAATCCTACAGTAGTTTATACATGATGAAATAAATTTAAGACAACTGACTAAGAGATAAATCTCTGAGTCTATCTTACTGGACTGAGCAGATATCAGTACAACCCACTTATTGTAGAAGGGATGTGTCTTCTTCTACAGCTAACTCCTTTGTTGTACAGGTGAGCAACAATCTGTTGTTGATGGTTAATGGCCCTTCACATAGTTATATCTTTGTTGAATACTTGAATCAGTTGCCTTGTTTTGGAGAGAACTTGAAAGAATTAGTGTCTAACCACCTGGGGGGGGTGAATAGGTGTAATTCTCTTTTTCTTTAAGGCAGAATATTTGTACTGTTAATTTATCAGAATCTGCTAATTCTACTGCTAACACAGCACAACATTCACAGAAACATTCAATCACAGAGTGCACACAGTTTTTATAGTGGTTCCCCAAGGTTTGGGTACATCCACTTCCCCCTTCGCCTATCTAGCAGTGTGCTAGATTCGGCCTAACTTCTTCTCTTCACCTCAGATCCGCAGATCTTACAGCTCAGAACCCTATCAAGGTTCCTACAACTCAAAGTGTGTCCACACTCCTACAACTCAGGCACATAGCCCTACCTCAGCCTTCAACAAGGCCTACACCTCAGAGATAACAATCTCTAACAACTCAGGCTCACATCCTTACCACTCATAGTCCTAAATCTCCTACAACTCAGCCTTTATATAACAGGCTTATAGCTCATATCTAGAATAGATCCTACAGAAAATAGATTTTACAAAGAGTTTTACCACCACCCAGGTAGAGAGAGAAGGGATGGATGGTTTCTAGATCAGTTCTTGGAAGAAACTGATGGCAGAGAACAACCTCTCTTAGCTTTCTTCAAAGCTTCTTGAATCTGAACTCAGTAGGGTTGAACTCCTGTGATGTTGATCTTCAATCAGCTTCTGACTTGAGATTCAGATCTCAAACTGAATCTTTCTTTGTAGCCTGTTTCAGCAACTGCACTTCAATAGATGGAGCTCTCTCTCTGCAACTTCTTCTTCGATCTTCTAACGAAAATCTTCTGTATTAGTTCTTCTCTATTTGTTGTTATCAGTCCTTTCATCTGTTGAAGGAGAATGCCTTTATATAGACTTTCTCTATGATAATCGGCTGATCCAGTTTCTAACAAACTTCTGACAGCTTTGATAGTTGTAGTAGACCGGTTAGAAATGGCAGCTGTCAAGTCATCCAGTCACTTCTTGAAATACTGTCTCTGTCTGAAAGTGTCGCGACTGAACTTCATCATCTATCGACACAAGTAGACTAAGTGTCGACACAAGTGAAGTAAGTGTCGACACAAGTCCTGGTGGTGTCGACACATCTCCTTTATTGTTGATACTTCTTCTTGACACAGCTTCTGTATAATGTGTCGACACGTATTCTGTATGTCGACACAATCACCTTTCTTTAACTTTGTTGAATCTCTGCTGTGTGTCGACACAAGTCTTGTGTGTCGACACAGTTGAGTCTAAGTACGTAATTAGTGACCTCACCCAAATAGGGGGAGATTGTTGGATCCCTAGTTTGATTTGGTCTAGGTTCACTAAGTTAGGATCTTGTGACCCATCTTGTATAGTCAGGGTCATAGTTATGTCCTATACTCTAGGCCAAGTCCTTAGCATCAACACTATATGGACCAGCCATCATCAGACTGCCAGAGACTAAGGACTTAGAGATTTTCCAAAGAATCAGTAAAATGAGTTCGACGTTCATCGAACTCAGGTCGACTATTGTCGTGATCAGCTCGACGATCTCAAAGAAAATTCTCTGAGCTGAGCTCGACGAACTTGATTCTCAGGTCAACAATCTTTGGACTCTACCTTCAGCATTCCAAGTCCAGACTTTGTTCTCTAGACTCAGGTCGACGAACTTAGTTCTTTGCTCGACAAATTCTGGGTTCTCTACTTCAACTTATTACTCCAGAAGTTTCTCATTTTTCTAACTCCAGAATCATCTTCAGTCGGCAAATTCAAGATTCTCAGCTCGACGAACCTTGACCACAATAGCTAGAGTTATCCAGCAGCAGTTAGTGGTCCTCAGCTCGACGAAACCAATTCTTAGGTCGACGAATTTTGGATACTTCACTTCAACACTTTCATCCAGAAGCATCTGAAATTATTCTAAGTCCAGAAATATTTTGCTGAACTTCAGTCGACGAAACCTTTTATCAACTCGACGAACTCCATACACAGAAAAGGCAAAGTTTCTAGAGAATATAGTTCTGCTCTCCGCTCGACGATCTTGGAACTCTGCTCGATGAACAGAAGTCATCTGGTCGACGAATTGTGAACTCAGCTCGACGAACTGTGAACTTAGCTCGACGATTTCTGTTATCAGTTCGACGAATCCAGACAGAGTTATTTTCCATCCACCTGTCCCCTTCTTATAGCAAAAATTCTTGAGTAATTAATGCTCAAATATTCTCTGGAATATAACAGTTAGACAGAGCATTGATTATGGTCTTTTCCAGGATTATTGTCTGCCATTTTTCCATGGGACAGTTGGGGAAATAATTCAATGCAGTTTATTCTCAAGGCCGTCAGTATTGATTGTAGAGGATTTCAAATTTTGAAAGACCATCTTTGACAGAAAAAAAAAGAGATTTTCTCTCTTTTTCCCGTAGACGGACTGAACAAGATAGATATACACACAGAGAAAAAGACAATTAGTCTGAATCAAGAAACTCTCTGCACTTTCTTCCATAGATTTCTGATATAGAAAATAAGCCATATATCTGAAGATCATCAGCTATCTGAAGAAGAAGAACACCAAATCAAAATCAAGAGTCTTCTGTCTTCAACACTCCAGGACACTTCAAAGGACAACTACAACTTTATCTCTCAAAGAAGTTCCTGAACAGCTGCTGATCAAGGCTGAACTACTGAAGGCCTATCACCCTGCAGCAAAGCTCCTTCTCTCTGAACCATTCTATACCTCAGGGGAGCCTTTACTGAAATCAATATCCACAAGTTTTCTCAGTTATATATTGAGAAAGAGAAGACAATATCATCTCACATCCCCTTCACTGTATAAAGGGTTATAACTCCCTTCAAAAGTTATTTCTGGTTGCAAGTCACCTGACCAAAAGACTTGAGGATTGGTTTTTGAGCACCTGATCAAAAGCTTATTGGTGTCAGGCACCTGATCAAAAATATGAGTGGATTACTACCAGGGTGGTAGAAGAGTAGATGTACCCAAGTTTAGGGGAACCACTACAAATTCTTGTGTTGTCTGGATTGCCCTTTTCTTTTGTTTCTTGTTGTAGCTGTGTTAGTTTTTAGGTTTGCTGTTTATGTTTTTAATTTTATTCCTGCACTAGATAACATCAATTGAAATTTTTATAAAACCTTAATACTCTATTCACCCCCCCCCCTCTAGAGTATTCCTGATCTAACAGCTCACTTTTAGAGAAGAAAACAAGCAAAGGGAAAGTTCAAGCCAGGCAGACTGCACTTGAAGACCGTTGAGTCCGCCAAGTATGCCGAGACCGCCAAGCCGCTTCTGCTACTCTGATTCTACGAAGTCCGCACAAACCGTGGGGACACACTGTTATTCGCAGACTACTCCGAGCCCGCCATGCAGCAGAACCTCTTCAAGGCAGTCCTAGACCGCGCAGCCCCATGCGGACTCCACGGATATCCCTCAACTCTTGGCCTTTGCGCGTTCTCAGTTCAGCAGTGGCGGACTCCGCAGATTCTCCTCGCAGCCTGTCATATAGCTTCCAGCTCCCGCTTCCCAGCAGCGGGCAGATAGTCCTTTAGCTCGCACAATCTTGGCGCAGGCTCGATCAGCTCAGTCCGGGCGGTCTCTTCCCAGTCTGCCATTAGCAGGACCTATTCCAGAAGCAAGCACCAGTATGCACGGCATGTTGCGGACTCGACGGACTTCATCTTCTTCTCGCTCAAGTTACCGTCTCATCGGGGGTAACGTCACCGGAAGTCGTTACCTCCTCGGGCATAAAAATAGACCCCCATGCCTCTCATTTGCAGGAGGACTCAACAACGCCAAGGTGCTCAAGCTCGAAGATGACCCACAGCAAGTTGAACTCTTCAACCCATGCGGACTCCTTTTCTTAGTCCGTTGTCCTTCTTCTTCTAACCGCGTGCGGCCTGCCGGCTTCAGTTGCCAGACCACGCGACCTCCCCTCTGCTCTTAGTCTCTCGGCCTGCTGACCTGGCTCTCCAATCCACGTGGTCTCTTTTCTTCCCTTAACCGTGCAATCTGCCGGCCTCCAAGCTCAGTCCGCGTGGCTTCTTCTGCCATTCTTTCCTTAGCCGCCAGCTTCCCCTTTGTACCCCTTTATTTGCTTTCTTGTAAAGTAGTAATAGCAAGCTGTAATAACTCAATATTAATCAAAGGAAACCTCTCGCAAGAGTGGCATTTAAGTTGCGGCAGGCGAAACCTGTAGTTATCGCTGCTAGCTGCCCCTTCTCGTCTTCTCAGCTCAGCTTAGCTCTCTCGGCGCCAACCTGCAAGCACAACCGTCAAAGTAACCATCTGCTCGATAGCTCCTGATCAACCTCCTCCGCTCATCAGCAATCTTCACTGCTGATCATCAGCCTTCCCGGCTCCTCTCAGCAGACCTCTCCTTTATCCCCGCAACCCTTGAACAAGCGCTTGCTCCACTCTCGAGCACTCAGAAGCTTCCTCTCCTCCTCTTCATCCACACAACCTTCATCCTCTTCTTCACCTTGCCCGTGAGATCGAACACACTCCTCCGTGTTAACTAGGCGGTGCTGGTTTTGCGCATCAATAGTTAACACGCGACCTTCAGATCCAAACAGACGGTGAACAACGACAGTTAGCCATGTCAGAACACCAATTAGCCGACAATGTTGCTCTAAGTCCTGCCATAGCTTTTGATCCGGGTGTCAAAGTCCTGGAATTCAAAGCTCCATAAGGTAAACATGAATACTCATGCTCATATACCTGATGGGCTAACATATTTTGTAGAAGAAGAGCAAGTTTCTTCTCCCTTCACACCTCATATTCGAAGGGAAGTTGTTCCATACGATTTCAAAGAATCTCGTCTACCAGTCTACTCGGGGACGAGTGATCTAGTTTCCCACTTACAAATTTTTGAATCAATTGTTTCATTGAAAGCTCTATCAGACGGTATCAAATGCAAGCTCTTTGTTCTCTCTTTTGGTGCTCCCGTGCTGGAATGGTTCTATCATTTACCACCTCTATCAATAACATGCTTTGACGATTTTTGAACAAAATTTCTCTCAAGGTTTGGAACCTTTAGGAAGAGAAATAGAGACATAGGATCTCTTTTCATATCAAGCAAGGAGATGACGAATCTAATGCTCATTTCATCGACCAATTCCAAAAGGGAACTCTTGACATTGCTGATGTTGGTCAAGACTTCTATAAAGTTGCTTTCATGAAAGGACTTCGGGAAGGCACTCTAAAATTTGAAGTTATTGTAAAGGAGTTCGAAACCTATGGGGATCTTATTGTTTATTAAAATCAGTTTGTTGAAGGTGAAGCAATGAACCCCAATTATATAGCTCACCTAAATCAAAAAGCTGAAGCACAAGAAAAGGTTTCATGTCATCAGTTGGATAGATCTCAAGACTATCTATCTCTTGATCGTAACAATAACTTTTTACAAAACGATCAGGATCCTAGTCTTCCACTTTTTCAGCATGAAATGTATCATGATCATGAGAAATCATCTGCACCTCAATCAAAGCATTCAGAATCAAATCTGATACCACTGATATATCAAATCAGACTTATGACAACGAGCCTCATGCTTCTCATCAATACAAGCAAGCTGGATCAAAGAGAAAGTATAAAAACTCAACTATCTCTATGGAGGAAGCTCTTCGTATCATCAAAAAGGGGCCAAGTTTTGAATGGCCTCTCCATGTACGGCCTGGTCAAAGATGTCATAAGGATTTATTTTACCAATACAACATGTGTGTGGGTCATGAAACAGAAAAAAGTCAGGCTCTCCATAAGCTCGTGGAGAAATTACTAAATCAAGGAAAGTTTCATGAATATATTACTTAAAAGCATCCTTGTAAAAGCCTTTAACAGCTTCGAGTACTTACTCAGTGTTACGACTGCTTCCAAAACTTATTAGTGGTAAAGCTTATCTTACCTGATCTCCTTCAGTCTTAATTTTCAATTATCCTCACAATGAAATTTGTTCTGGAAACTCTATGTCAATTAAACCCACTTCTTAGTGGTAGCTTGAGTTCCCACTCTACGGCAATCAAACCCACTTCTTAGTGGTAGCCTGAGTTCCCTCTCTACGACAATCAAACCCACTTCTTAGTGGTAGCCTGAGTTCCCTTTCTACGGCTATCAAACCCACTTCTTAGTGGTAGCATGAGTTCTCTTTTTGCAGCAATCAAACCCACTTCTTAGTGGTTAAATAAAAGCTTTTGAGTCCTGCCGCTTCCTTCTTAGGATTTTGCGCATTTCTCCCTTTTGTGCTCTCTCAAGGGAGTACAGCTAATTCGCTTTGAGAAGGGCTATACTGGTGATGACCTTTCTTGGTCATCTCCGAGTATAGACCTCTTTATTATCAACTGCCTTTTTCACAGGTGAACAGGTTAAATACGACCTATCAAAAGGATTCACAAACATTTATTTTGCTTTTGCTCATCTTATATGTGTTGCCTGTGTAATCTCTATCAGATGATGACTTACAAGCTCTCTACTCATATATGTTCCATTACTCTTATCTTTTATTCACTGCTTGCTTATGCTCTATTAGATGATGGTCTACAAATCTCTTCATTACTCTTATTAAATACAAATGGCTTCAATCATTGATCAAAGAATCTAGCTCTCCTTGATCATCAAGCCTTACTATTAGAATCTAGTTAAGATTTGCAGAATTTTTCAAGCTTCTTCTATGCTAATCAGATCATCTCCATCCTATCATATTAATAGTCAACACTCAACTTATTGGTCTGGACTTCATGTTAAAGATATCACCTCTAATATAACAAGAAGATAACTATTCTAGTTTGATCTTCATTCAATTATCGTCGGAGTTCATCAGGCATCTCCTCTGCTATTTTATCACATCAACAGTTAGCATTCGTAAGTTCCGCTCAGGTACTTGCAGCTTAGCTCACTATATTATTTATGCTGCTCACTCTTCTCTTTGTGGTGATTAGAAGGAACCTGCAAGTCATATCCAGGTACTTGCAACAAAAGTTTTTCATTATATCTGCTCCTAACTCTTTTCTTGCAGAGATCAACAGACACTTGCAAGTTTCTTCACAGGTACTTGCAAGCTACTTTCACATATTTTGTTTGCTCCAAACTTTTTTCTTACATAGATCAGCAGACACTTCCAAGTTTCTTCACAGGTACTTGCAAGATACTTTCACATATTTTGTCTACTCCTAACTCTTTTCTTGCAGAGATCAACAGACACTTGCAAGTTTATTCACAGGTACTTGCAAGCTACTTTCACATATTTTACCTGCACTTAACTCTTTTCTTGCAGAGAACGACAGACATTTGCAAGTTTCTTCATAGGTACTTGCAAGCTACTTTTATATCTCATATTTGCTTCTAACATATCTTTTGCAGAAAGCAGGAAATGCTTGCAAGCCTCCATTAGGTACTTGCAAGTTATTATGCTCCTATGTTTTCTTCTTACTTTCATTTTGTATTACTCAGTAGAAGACACATCTTCTTTATTTTGCAAAGGCAAACCCAGGTACACACAAGATGTACCTTCCATACATACCTACACTAATATTCTCTTGGAGGAAAAAGACAGGCATTAGCAAACTCCTAAGGAGAGACATCAAGTTCTATATCTCCTTATCTCCTCTTTCTTTGGGGTGGAGCACGATTTTCGTGGGTCTCCAACTTTTTCGATGTTCCTTTCTGAACTTAAAAAAGTGTGGGGATTATGTTAACCCTGAAATCCGCGATCCATGCCAAGACAGCCAGCTCGCTAGTCGCGACCTGCTCCGGGTTCCTCCTGGAGGTCGTGATGCCTTATGGTAGGCGGACAGAACTTTTTGTCCGCTCAGGCCGCACGGCTTGGGCGGTCTTAGCAGTCTGACCGCCCAGGCCGCGCCTTGTTCCTTTGGTTAGTAGGGGCCACGGACTACTCCTGCAGTCCGCCCCTGCAGGCCGCGCACCTTGTCAGCTTAACCACAGGTTTCTCAACACGAGCCCCCTTTGCCAGACTCGGACATCTATCCGCCCAGGCTGGCAACAAGCCACTACTTAGCCCGCTCCTGACAGGTGACATCCAACATTGATGGACTCAAATTTCTATCCGCCCAGATTGCTCAAACCGCCAAACAAAGGTGGCGACCTGCCTCCAGGCCGCTAGCCAGCTACTTCGGTTTCCACCTCGCCAACATGCGCGACCTGCCTCATCAGTCCAGCAGGTCGCCCATCCCTTGTCATCAAGCAGCATAGGCAACCAGCATCATCAGTCCACCTAAAAAGCGCGGATGCTCCAGCCGGCTACCCGCAAAGATCAGCAGCATCCAGTTCCTCGCAAGCTGGGCGGACTCGAAGTGCAAACAAACCTTCCAGTCCGCATATGTTGATGAACCTCAGCTCCTCAGCAGCAGGACTCTCCATTTCAACATAGGCGGACTCAGCATAGCGGCAGGCTGGACTCCATGAACTCAGTGGATTCGCTATACAGTCCGTCATTCCTAGCCCTAGCATCCGCCTCCCAGCAGCAGGCAGATACCTCCTCAGCCCGCACAGTCTTGGCGCGGGATCAATGAGTAGTGGTCGACTTCTAACAGCCCGCCAGGCAGCAGAACCTGTTCAAGACAGTCCCAGACCGCGCATCCACGTGCGGACTTTGCGAACTCTATAGATATCCCTCAGCTCGCAGCCTTTATGCGTGCTTAGTTCAACAGCCACAGACTCCACGGATTCTCCTCGTAGCCCGCTACATAGCTTCCAGCTCCCACTTCCCAGCAGCGGGCAGATAGTCCTTCAGTCCGTACAATCTTGGTGCAGGCTCGATCAACTCAGTCCGGGCAGACTCTTCACAGTCTGCTATTAGCAGGACATGTTCCAGAAGCAAGCCCCAGTCCACACGGCCTGTTATGGACTCGGCGGACTTCATCTTCTTCTCGCTCAAGTTACCGTATCACCGGGGGTAACGTCACCGGAAGCCGTTACCTCCTCAGGCCTATAAATAGACCCCCATGCCTCTCATTTGTAGGATGACTCAACATCGCCAAGGTGCTCATGCTCGAAGATGGCACACAGCAAGTCCAAATCTTCAACCCCTGCGGACTCCTTTTCTCAGTCCATCGTCCTTCTTCTTCTAACCGAGCGCGGCCTGCCGGCTTCAGTTGCCAGACCGCATGGCCTCCCCTCTGCTCTTAGTCGCTCGACCTGCTGACCTGGCTCTCCAGTCTGCGCGATCTCTTTCTTACCTTAACCGTGCGGTCTGCTGGCCTCCAAGCTCTATCCGTGCGACTTCTTCTGGCATTCTTTCCTTAGTCTCCAGCTTCCCGTTTGTACCCCTTTATTTTCTTTCTTGTAAATGAGTAAAAGCAAGCTGTAATAACTCTATATTAATCAAAGGAAAGCCTGTCACAAGAGTGGTATTTAAGCCACGGTGGGCGAAGCCTGCTGTTGCCGCTACTAACGGCCCCTTCTCTTCTTCTCAGCTCAACTTAGCTCTCTCGGTGCCAACCTGCAAGCACAACCATCAAAGTAACCATCTACTCGATAGCTCCTGATCAACCTCCTCCACTCATCCGCAATCTTCTCTGTTAATCATCAGCCTTCCCGGCTGCTCTCAGCAGACCTCTCCTCTATCCCCACAACTGTTGAACAAGTGTTTGCTCCACTCTCGAGCACTCAGAAGCTTCCTATCTTCCTCTTCATCCCTGCAACCTTCATCCTCTTTTTCATGTTGCTCGTGAGATCAAACACACTCCTCCGTGTTAACTAGGTGGTGTCATTTTCACGCATCAACATTGTAGGGCTGAGAAGCCTGAGCTATAGGCCTTAGAAGTAAGGCTGAGGTAGGTGTTTAGTGGACCACTAAGTTGTAGGAGCACTAAAGGCTCTGAGGTAGGAACTTGTATGGTTCTGAGGTAGGGTTCTGAAGAGAACCTGAGTGTAAGGCTGAGGGCTTGAGGTGTAAGCTCTGAGTAGCATAGTGGTGGAGTTTGTGCCTATTCTAATAAATCAGTTGGATAGGTGGGAGGGAAAGTGGATGTACCCAATTGGGTAACCACTATAAATACTTATGTGTTGTGATGTGTTGCTTGTTCTTTTCTTATATTGCAGGTGCTAAGGACATGCTCTAGAACACTTAGTTAGAAAACAACAAAAAGACTTACAAGATTTTAAAGACCTATTAACCCCCCCCCCCCCCCGCTAGGTGATTAGCTAATCATAAGTAAATAACTTTCAAGTGGCATTAGAGGGGGGTTACTCAAAAAGGATCTAACTATCCGATTATACCTCCAAGTTTAGCTATAAGATATATGAATTGGGTCTGGTGTACACTACGAGGAACTGGGGGCCATGAAATTTTCAATCTACAGAAATGAGGGCTTTGGCCTCTAGAAGGAAAGGGTCAGAATATTCATGCAAGCTGCTGACCCTAGGATACCAGCGTGAGTTCCAGCATCTCGCAAGGTTCACAGACTCATATGACCTGGATGATAGAGGATGCGCCAAGTGTCTCTACAAAGGGCCGCGAGATCCACTAAGGCAGGCCGTTTTGTTTATAGCGGATGCTAGTTTGGCGGAGATTATCGATATGGCAATGTGATTGGAGGCGGACCACTTGGGATGTGGAAAGAGACCTGCAGAGGATGTGATGGAAGTTGGTCCAAGAAATAGGAGGATACGGGACTTCAGAGGAGGAAGAGGACATCAAAGAGGTGGAGGATATTTCCACCGAGACTTTAGAGTGGAGCACCCGGTTTCGCAGCCGCCTGCGTTGCATCCACCGCCTCAGCCTCAGCAGTTTCAGTAACATGAAGGGTTGTGTGGGCTAGTGTATTTTGAATGCAACAAGCTGGGCCACATTCGATGTTTCTGCCCGCGGTTGTATGGGAATGTCCCTCCTGCTGTCCCTCTGGCAGCTCCGCGGGGGCATGGTTATATGCGTGATCGAGGACGAGGACCGCGAGGAGGAAACCCCGGTCCTGCTCGGGATCAAGTGTACGCTCAGGACATGGTGCAAGAACAGAATCCCAAGATGTGATTACAGGTATGATTTAATTGATTATCATGTTTTCATAGTCTAACTTAAAGTTGCTTCAGATATACTAAACACCTAGCAATAAGTTTTGGTTATTGGTACTTAGGCACCGTCATAGTTGGCGGGAAGACGACATATGCGCTGTTCGATACTGGTGCCTCACACTCATTTGTGTCTGAGGATTTCATTAAGGACATGGAGGGCGTACAAAACTTTACTGGTATAGCCCGAGGAGTGTGCCTACCGGACGGCTCGGAGATGATTGCAAGTGCTAAGTGTGAGCTAGAGATATTTATTGAAGGAAAGGCCTTTGATACGCCTGCCACGGTCTTGAGAATGCCAGAGTTTGACATCATTTTGGGCATGGTGTGGTTGGACTGGCACTTCGCAAGGATCGACTGCGCGGAAAAGTGAATCTATTTGAGACATGGAGACACCGACGTCATCTTTCAAGGTATTATCTTTGCATCTCGTATGTTGCTATCTTCAGTTCAGGCTATAAAAGCCCATATGTCGGGGGATGAAATCTTCATGATCTGGTTCGAGTTAAAGGAGTTAGCGTCTGATATAAAAGACGTACGGGTAGTGCGGGATTTCCCCGAGGTATTTCCTGAGAAACTGCTAGGGTTACCCCCGCATAGAGAGGTTGACTTCCAGATTAATCTAGTACCGGGCGCCAAGCCGGTATCCAAGGACCCTTACTGAATGGACCCAAAGGAACTCGCGGAGTTTAGAGTTCAACTGCAAGAACTGGTGGAGTCAGGGTTCGTTCACCCCAGTTCGTCACCCTGGGGAGCCCCTGTATTGTTCGTGAAGAAGAAGGATGGAACCCTGCGTTTGTGCATAGACTATCGGGAACTCAATCGGCTGACGGTGCGAAACACTTATCTGCTACCTCGGATAAACGAGTTGTTCGATCAACTAGTGGGAGTGCATTGGTTTTCTAAGCTGGACTTACGCTCAGGGTATTATCAGTTCAGAATACAAGAAGGTGACATCCAGAAAATGGCCTTTTGTTCAAGATATGGACTGTACGAGTTCACTGTAATGCCGTTTGGGCTCACAAATGCCCCTTCGGCCTTCATGAGCCAGATGAACAAGGTATTTGAACCTTATTTGGATGTCTTCGTCATTGTTTTCATCGTCGACATCTTGGTCTATTCAAAGATGGAGGAGGAGCATGTTGAGCACTTGACCTTGGTATTAAAGAAATTAAAAGAGCATGCCTTGTTCGCCAAGTTCAGCAAGTGTGAATTCTGGCTTAAAGAGGTTGCTTTCTTGGGGCATGTGATCAGTGGAGCAGGACTAGCGGTGGATCCGTCCAAGGTGCATGCCGTGAAGGAGTGGTCACCCTTGAAGTCGGCGGCCGATGTGAGGAGTTTCCTTGAGCTTGTCAGGTACAACCGCATGTTCGTAAAAGGATTTTCAAAGACTGCTCTTCCTCTTACTTCATTAACGAAGAAAGGTGTGCCATTTGAGTGGCCACCCCAATGTGAAGCGGCGTTCCAGGAGCTGAAGGACAGACTTACCTCCGCCCCCATCGTTGCACTTCTGTTTGGGAAGGAAGGATTTCAAGTTTACACTAACGCATCATATCAAGGGATGGGAGCGGTGTTGATGCAGCATGAACACATGATCGCTTATGCTTCAAGACAACTGAAGAAACATGAAATCAATTACCCGGTTCACGATTTGGAGCTTGGTGCAGTGGTGTTTGCCTTGAAGGTTTGGAGGCACTATCTATACAGTGTCCACTGCGATATTTTCTCAGACCATAAAAAATTGAAGTACGTTCATACTCAAAAGGAGTTGAACTTGAGACAATGATGGAGGTTAGAATTCCTATGAAACTATGAGTTCACCATGAACTACCACCCCGGTAAGGCGAACTCGGTGGCTGACACATTGAGTAGGAAGGTACCAGGCTCTATCCCAGAGGCTCGATTGATGAGTATGGAGTTGGCTCGGATGATTGAGGAGATGGATATTACTTTGGTGTTTAAGGCTCCTTCGACAGAGTATATGGAGTACTTGGAAAGCATGAGCATAGTTTGTGATATTCGAGACCGAATTAGAGTGGAGCAAGGAGTGGATGCGGCCCTGACCCCGACAATAAAGTCAATCAAAGATGGGACTACAAATGAGTATACGCTAAAAGACGACCTCGTTTATTTCCGTGGTCGGCTATACATTCCCAAGGGCGATAGAATCCGGGAGGATATCTTGAGAGAGGCACATTGCTCTCAGTATTCGGTGCACCCGGGTATTGCCAAGATGTACGCCAGCTTGCGGAAGACCATGTGTTGGCTGGAGATGAAGAAGGATGTCCGATATTTTGTTACACACCGTGAAGCTTGTCAAAGAGTGAAGGTAGAATGAAAGAGCCCCGGTGGTTTGTTACAATCGTTGCCCATCCCCGAATGGAAGTTTGAGGATATCTCCATGGATTTCGTCCATGGGTTACCTCGCTCACGCTCCGGGAATGATTCAGTGTGGGTGATAGTTGATCGCCTGACGAAAGTAGTCCGGTTTATCCCAATGAAGAAAGAAGCTCATGTGGATGTCTTAGTACGACTCTTTGTGGAACAATTCGTACGGTATCATGGCGTGCCTAAGACGATCATGTCTGATCGTGATGGTCGGTTTACCTCTAATGAGTGGAAAGCGGTACAGGCATATCTGGGCTTGCGCCTTACCTTCAGCACCGCGTTTCATCCTCAGATGGATTGGCAATCTGAAAGGACCATTCGAACATTAGAAGATTTGTTGAGATTACGTGTGTTGGATAGACGAGAGCCGTGGGAAAGACTCTTACCATTGGTAGAAGTCTCCTACAACAACAGCCAGTAGGCTAGTATCGGCATGACACCTCATGAAGCTCTTTATGGAAGGAAGTGTAGAACCCCCTTGTCTTGGTGCAAGTTGAAGACCCGAAGGCTTTGGTTGTTGAATATATTGAGGATACCAATGAGGTGGTTAGAGTGATTCAGGATTTCATGTTGGAAGCTCAAAGTCGGCAGGCGAAGTATTATAATGCAAAGCATCGGATGGTGGAATTTCAAGTAGTTGATAAGGATTTCTTGAAAATCCGACCGATGCATGGCGTGTCACGCGTGCGTGGTATGAAAAAGCTCAGCCCAAGGTATGTTGGGCCTTATACTATATTAAAAGGATTGACCCGCTGGCCTATCAGTTGGAGTTACCGCCCGAGCTAGAGAACCTCCACGATGTGTTCCATGTGTCGTCGCTTCGGAAGGCGCTGTTGCGGCCCGATCAATACTCCCCACAATTGATGGTGCTATGGCGTCTGATAGGTCTGTGCGACTAGAGCCGGTGTGGATCGTAGATAGCAAGATAAGAAAGTTACGCCGCAAAAGTGTTCCCTTGGTGAAATTGCTATGGTCCAATCATGGGAAGGAGGAATATACATGGGAGCCGATGGATGTGATGCAAAAACACTATCCGGAGTTGTTTGCTCAAGGTAGTTTTATTTAAAAGCATATTATATTCCTGTTATGCTTTTCTCTCCATAGCCTAAGCCTGATTTCAGGGACGAAATCTTTTATTTTATTTATAGGATTTGTAACGTCCCGAATCGCACTAGGCCCCTTGTGCGTGTTTTTGAGCCAGGAGAGATGACTTGGGCTCAGGGGAGTGCTGACAACTGGGAAGCATGTAGCAGCCAAAAAGTCTGGGTTTGGCAAATTTTTAGGTGACACGGCCTGGGACACGGGCGTGTCCTGCTCGGGTGCATAGCAGTCGCGAGATCGACGAAAATGGGTTCGATGAACTGTTCGGGCGAGACACCCCTGTGTCACGAGCGTGTCACAGGCGTGTCCCAGCCGACACGGGCATGTCGGAGGGCGAGTGTTCCCTCTGGTCGATGACCAGCGCTCGAAGATCATCAAGTGTCAATTATGGGGCACACGGCCTGTGACACGGGCGTGTCACAGGGCGTGTCCCGCTCATCCTCGAGTAGTTCTCGTGTAAGTCGAAATATACTCGAGTAGGTGGAAAAGTACTCGAGTAAGAGGGGGTGACACGGGCGTGTCATCCCTGTGACACGGGCCTGTCCTACCCATGTACTCGAGTAGTTGGATTTCTCTCGAGTAAGTCCTCTCGAGTAAGTCCTCTCGAGTAAGTCTCGAGTGGGTTACACGCCCCATGTCACGGGCGTGACTGGGCTGTCACGGGCGTGTCCAATCTGTGTACTCGAGTAGTTGGATTTCTCTCGAGTAAGTCCTCTCGAGTAAGTCTCGAGTGGGTTACACTCCCCCTGTCACGGGCGTGACGGGGCCGACACGGGCGTGTCCCACCCGTGTGTCGTGTCGAGTATTTAACTGACACAAAAAAACCGTCATAACGCTTCACCTAAGCAGGACACGGGTAAGGACACGGGCGTGTCCCTACCCGTGTCACTTTTATATATAAAGGGAAATGAAAACCCTAGCCATTTTCACTCCTCATTCCACCCGTTTTTCTGAGAGGAACTCCTGTTGAGAGAAGGAAGTCACTGGATCTAGTTCTAGAGGAGAAGATCTGTCGTCGCCGTGGAAAATTAGATGACGCCAAGAAGAGTCACGAGTTCCATGGCCGGAAATGGTGGAAACGCCGGAAGTGATGTGAGTTTCCTACCCTCTCCCTTGGTTCTAGATCTTTAGTTATCTTCTTAGGAGAGATATCGACTCAAGAGAGTCTTGATGGAGAGAAGGAGTTTTCTAGGGACGGCCATGCTAGGACATGTGTTCTAGGTTTTAGATCTCTTCAACCTCCCCTTTCTTCTATATGATGATGGGTAGATGGTTTCGTGAAGAATCATGTCCCCTTTGAGGGCGAATAAGGGAGGAGGAATTTCTGGAGTGATTTTGGAAGATGGACTTGGAGAGGAAGATGAACGATGCTGTTCATTCCTCTTTATGAAGCGTGTAGAATCTGTATTCTGCGCGTAGCGATCTTCTTGGCCATTTGTAAGTAGGATATGTCCAGATCTGGGCTTTTGGATAAACACGAAAGTTGAAGCCCTTGAAACTACCTTTCCAACGAGTCATTGCACGTCTTCATGTAAAGTATGTAGCCACGGGAAATTCTGAACGAACATGACGTCCGATAAATCCTGCATGCAGAAATTGTGTTCTATACGCAGCGGATTTCAAGTCTGATTTCAAATAGGATACACTCAAATCTGGGTTGTGGGTTGAATAATAAAGTTGTAACCCATGGAAATACCTTTCCATCGAGGGGTTACAAGTCCTCACCGGATCCCTGTAGCTTCGGGAATCTCCGGTTGAAGTTGCTGTCCAGATTAATTCTGCACTTTAATTCTGGGGTTTATATAATATGAATTTGAATTCGGTGGAATTGATGTTGCTAATTAACTCTAGATTTTGATGAACTATTTTATGCTGACCACTGTAGTGCTATGAATGATAAATCGTATTAATCGGATCTCATATAACTGAATTGTGAAGCAAGCTTACTTAATGAAATGACTAGATACAAATTGGTAGATTATCATTTATGTGCATCATGCTTGTAATATGTTGAAATCATTGGAATGACATATAGAAGGGTTAAGCCATGTCCATGAGTATGTATGATGGTTAGAATAAAATGTAGTACTCCAATACTTAGAGCATAGTCTCCCTACAGGTAGTATTGTGAATGGATGTAAGTGCGGTGTTGACCGTCACTAGTTGGTTTGTGTTGAGATGTGGCATAGATGGATGGTTGGGTTGTGCCCTCGTGCTTACTTCTGAGGCCCCTTCCATGCCACGGTGTCGTGGAATTTACATGTGGTGTGAGTCGACATGCGGTGTCGTAATCCTGGGTTAAGGATAGTGTGGCAGGTCTATGAGCTCGCCAATCGTCACACCGACAAGAGTTGACGGTTAGACTTTGTGCAGTTAGGCTGTGTCCTTGGTGTTCACATCCCGAGGCCCCTTCTATGCCAAGTGAACGGTTGGGTTGTGTCCTCATGCCTTCTTCCGAGGCCCCTTCCGGGTCACACCAGGCTAGTTCATGTTGTGTTCTCGGTGCACATCTACCCGAGACCCTGCTGGGCCATAGTATGTATGGGCTCTGCTGTTGTGTTCTTAGCATCGAGGCATATAGAGGCATAGGTGAAGTAGTGTGGATACCCGCCTAGTAGTAGAGACACCCGCTCTACTGTCACCGCCTACCCACGGTGGCTGATGCCTGAGAGGTTAGCTACCTGCACGAATAGTGGGAACTATAGTCTGTGTCGATATAGCAATTGCATGTGTGTGATCATGGGTGAGTCATTGTATAGAATACATACCATTACATAGCATTGCACAAACAAGACCCTCATCGTATAAGTTTGTATGGGCACTCTTATATGATGAGTTACTTTTATGTAACCCGATCCTTAACTTATAAGTTTATATGGGTATTCTTATAAGTTGAGTTACTTTCCTGCTGTAGTTACTTGTACTTGTTGATTTACTAATTTTGTTATTCAAGTAGAACTGCTAGTTTATAATGTTGTTATTCATGTACTATTACCACCTGCTTGTACCTGCTTTACTACTTGTATTATACTTGTACCCTTGTTCCTTTCTCCGCCCGGTGCCGAGGACACGACGTGGGAGCGGATGCGAAGCCAATTAGTCTTTCGACTAATAGTTGCTACGTCCTCCTTTTTAGGAGGTCACCCCATAGGTAGAGCAGCCGCAAACTTTGCAGCAGGACAGCCAGGCCAGGACAACAAGGCCTGATGTGATGGTGTCGTCGCTACCGTCGGTAACAGATATGAGTGTTGTGAGATTTTGTTGTTGCCCATTTGGGCAAATTTTATAGCTATACTCTGATATTGTAGAAGTGTGTTTTAGCTTCACTTATTTGATGTATTTGGACTAATATGCTTAGTGTGGATTTGACTTCTTCTTGCTTATATTATAGTTGGGTTGGCATGTATATATTGATATTGGTTGTAGCCGGCGAAATAGGCGTCTTGTGGTACAGGTTAGCCGTGCGCAAATGCTACTGCAAGGCGGCTGTTTCGGGCATAAGAACCCACTTCGTGTCGTGTTTTGGGATCCAGGAGGGGGGGGTCTTACATCCTCTATCCAACACACAGTCTCAACAAATCTTCCAATGTCCGGATGGTCCTTTCAGCTTGCCCGTCCGTTTGGCGATGAAACACGGTGCTGAAGGTAAGGCACGAGCCCAAATAAGCCTGTACCGCCGTCCACTCCCTTGAGGTGAAACGACCATCCTGGTCTGAAACGATTGTCTTAGGCATGCCTTGATACCGTACAAACTGCTCCACAAAGAGGCGTACTAAAACATCCACATGAGCTTCTTTCTTCATTGGGATAAACCGGGCTACTTTCGTCAGGCGATCAACTATCTCCCACACCGAATCATTTCCTGAGCGTGAGCGAGGTAACCCATAGTCAAAGTCCATGGAAATATCCTCAAACTTCGACTCGGGGATGGGCAACGATTGTAGCAAACCACCGGGACTCTTGCATTTTGCCTTCACCCTTTTACAAGCTTCGCAATGTGTAACAAAATATCGTACATCCTTTTTCATTCCCGGCCAACACATGGTCTACCGTAAGCCGACATACATCTTAGCAATACCCGGGTGCACTGAATATTGAGAGCAATGAGCCTCTCTCAAGATATCCTCCCGAATTTACCGCCTTTGGGAATGTAGAGCCGGCCGCGAAAATAAACGAGGCCGTCTTTTAGCATATACTCATCCGTAGTCCCATCTTCGATTGACTAGATTGCCGGGGCCAGAGCCGCATCCATTCCTTGCTCCACTCTGATTCGGTCCCGGATATCACAAACTATGCTCATGCTTGCCAAGTGCTCTGTATACTCTACCGAAGGAGCCTTAAATATCAACGTAATATCCATCTCCTAAATCATCCGAGCCAACTCCATACTCATCAACCGATACTCTGGGCTAGAACCTGGTACCTTTCTACTCAATGCATCGGCCACCGAGTTTGCCTTTACGGGGTGGTAGTTCATGGTGAACTCATAGTCGCATAGAAATTCTAACCACCGTTGTGCCTCAAGTTCAACTCCTTCTGAGTATGAACGTACTTCAAGTTTTTGTGATCTGAAAAGATCTCGCATTGGACGTCGTATAGATATTGCCTCGAAACCTTCAAGGCGAACACCACCACTGCGTCAAGCTAGCGTCTGCTATAAACCAAAGGGCCTGCCTTAGGGGATCCCGCAGCCATTTCTAGAAACGCTTGACATATCCTATATGATCCAGGTCATATGAGTCCGCGAACCTTGCGAGAAGCTGGAACTCTCGCTGTTATTCTGTAACCGATTTTGATCCCTGCTTTCAGTAGTAGAAACCTCTGCTCGAGCTTATCTCGAGCCGATGTAGGAATGAAGTGCTCCAAGAAGACACACGACAACTCGCTCCAACCTATCTCAGTATACACTCGTCTTGGAATGTGGAGCCCATGAGTGACTTCCACCACCTCTTAACATGTAGATCCAAGACGGACACCGCCAATGATATAGCCATGTTGGTCGGGCAACGGATCCCCGCCAATAGCTCTTGGACTGTGTCAAGCCATTCCTCCATGCGTATGGCCGACTCAATCCCGAGGTAGGCGGGAGGGGAGAGAGATCCGAAAGGCGCCTCAGCCAGTTAGAGCCCGGAGCCTATTGTTGAAATAGGAGACTGCTGCAGCACCCTAAAGGCAACTAGGATGGCGATGAGCGTCTGCCCCAACTCGGATTGTTGAAACTGAGTAGGTATGGAAGGGGCAGGAGTACCCCCCATTGCTTCAACATGAACTGGAATCCACACGTAACACACAAACGTATGGTCATATTGGCTAATCCTGAGGTCAAAGTGGGACAACTTAGTGTAAATTACATATGGGCACACTTACTATTTTGTCTAA